>OY757190.1:58251759-59451759 GCA_963583895.1 Melanophora roralis | reverse complement strand
CATTTAAATAATTATACTCATATTTCTAAAAAGCTCGAATTGCGATTTTTTCGTTAGTTACGTGTTTTTGCATTTCAGTTATCAATAAAACCGATTTATTTAAAAATAAGTTAAGTTACTTAAATTTCACAAAAGTTTAGTTTTCAAATGGTTGTTCCACCTATATTGTCATTATTAAAAAATTAATTTTAAGGTTTTGCTACAAGAGGAACATTAAAATATAAAATAAAACCGCTTCTTCTCTTGTGATTATGATATAAAGTCAAAATATTTAGCGGTTTTGAGTTTATTTACACCAGTCTATCTTTAGAACTCTCGTCAACAGTTGCGGTCCTAAACAAATCTTTACTCGTGATTTTCTTTCATATTAATGGGTTAATAAGGTCATATGTAAAATAAAATATCAGCACCCATTACTCGCAGAACCTACCAGTTGAGACTCCGGAAGATGTTGGTGATTGTCTACTAGGCTAAATAACCCTATTAGATACAACAGCATTTTTTCAATAGAGGTGAAATAACTTTTGTCTGAAAAAAGAAGAAATCAAATGGAATGGCAAAAGCTAAGGCCGCTCAAAAAAAAACTTGCTTGAGGCAGAATTAGATATGTCCGTCCTTCTTTCTGTCTGTATATGCGTCTCTTAAAATCAAGATTCCGGAGCCAAACAAAGCCACATGTAGCACGTTTTGGTATCAGATAGTCAGAAATATCTATGAAACGATCACATTTAAAAAAAAAGTAAGATCGGTTAATGTTTAACAGATATATAAGCAAAAACTTAAAGTAACCCTTTTTTAAGACAAAATCCGTGTATATTTCCCCATATATTTAAAATTGCACAAATTTTGTGAAATATTTCATGCGCTCAATCTCAAAAACTTAAGAAGTTATAGACTAAAAACTTCCATACTTCCAGTATGAAAGAAAAAACAGTTAGAGAACAGCAGGGGAAGGCGTAGCCCATGTATAAACAAAAAGATTTTATATAATTTTTAATACGCTATATCTCGAAAACAATAAAAGATATTTGCTTCAAATATTTTATAAGAAGTGATTGTTAAATAATGCCTACATTTTGGGGGAAAAGGCACCCTCTATACAAATTAACAATTTTTATTTAACTTTTAAGACGAGATATGTTTAAAACTCCTGACCTCAAACATTATAGATGGTTTTTTTATTATATATACAAGCGTTAATATTCGTCCTAAAAACCCGGCACAAAGTATTATAGCATTTGCGGTGTAAAAACAACTCGGCTTTATCAGATAACTGGGTATACAAAACGACAAAAGTATGTAAGATTCGGCCCATCCGAATATAGCCCATTTACCTGATTTTTCTCAAAAAGAGTCATAAAAAAGTACTTTGATTTGTTCTGTTGTCATTCTTTATTCTTCACAGTTTTACTTAAAGCTAAAGCAAACAATTCTTATTAAAAAATTCTTATTAATTAATAAATTTACACTTTATGAACTCTCCGAAAAATTGTTGCCATTTTTTCTGGTGTTTTATTTTGCACATTATTGGTGGTTAAAATTTGTGCTTTTCCGGTAATATTTTACAACAACGTGTCACCGGAAATTTGAATGCTCTGCTAAAGTAAATAAAAGATAAAAAAGTAAAAATATGCGGCAACGAAATCTTTTACAACAGAATGTGATTTATATTATTTTTATCTGCCGCAGCCTTAACACAAAGCTATATCAAAATTTTTGACAACAAAAAAAAAAAAAAAACAAATATAAAAGTCTGTTAGTTAATTTTACTTTTTTTTTCTTAAGAAATATAATTTAAGCAAAACAAATTTTTTTTCGTTTCTTGACTTTAGTCAAGCAAAAAAAAAACTTTAAATTACGATCTGTTTTTTCTGTGGTAGCGTGTTTCATATGTATATTTCTTTTAAAACTTTAAATTAACCTGGATAAATTTACCCTTAGAGGCGATTTTTTATATTCTTAAGTAAACAAATAACGTTTTTAAACATTTATTTTATTAATTTTTTTTATTTTCTTAACCTAACAATTAGTATTAAAATCCGAAACATAACTAATCAATATAGTCCAGCCAGTGTCAGGCTTAAATTAAAGTATTGAATTAAAGTATTCCACAATTCCAGTGGTTTTATCTGAAGGCACCAGTATTCCTCCCCTTTAAGTAAGAGTGACCAACAGGATCTTAAAAATTTTCGAACGAACGGATTTGGATGTGTTACCAGGTTATTTTAATACTTTTCCACATAACTTTCTTAGGATTTATTACAAGAAAACCTTTAGATATTTATAGAGGTTGATGTGTTTCATGCACTTAAAGCGGAAATTGTCAGTCGCAGGATTTGTTTCGAATATATTGAGTTTTGATTTAAAAATAAATGCAATCGATAAAAAGCCCAGAGTACACTGTGTGTAATTTTTTAAGTCATGGAAAAATAACCATATACGGACATCACTACGTGAAAGAAGACCAAAAAAGAAAAGACCCGTGTCTCCCAGTTTTGCCCAAAGTCATGCACTTTTTTTGTTAAGGGCCCCAAAGATTTGGGGCCTTGGTATCATTTTTACAAAAAGTGATAATTTTCTCAGGCTCATATCTTGCAAACCGTTCGGAATTTTAATTTACTTTTTGAAGCAAAGTTGTAGCCCTTTTTATAAGAAACAAAAATAATGAACATAAAAAATTGAAAAAACAATAATTTTAAATCAAAATCGCAAAAAACTTTAAAAAATTCAAATTTTGTTTACCTTTTTCCCCCTGTTCAGGTCCATAGGTAGCAAACCGTTCAAAATTCAAGGAAACAGTCAACTACAAAAATTTACCTAACATCCCAATTAACAACCTTTTAGAACATATAAACTTCCTAGGAATGATTCTTAACACCGTTAAGGTAGCGCTTAGGTAGCCGCAAAAGTTAAAAATTTTACGAAAATGTATGTACATACATGTAGTTATGAAGCTATCTCTTCCTTACGTTTAATCAAATTGCCTTAATTACATATATTGTATCTGTCTTTCGTGTAATAGAGAACTCTAGTGCATATAAATATATGTATATGCATGTGAGATAGCCGCGAAAAGTCTTGGAACTTAAACAGGTATGTAAACATTAAAATTGCTGGAAACCCTAAACAACAAAATACATCATACATCAATTGCAATAATGATCGTTAACGGCCTTTAATTAAATTATGTACATACTTTTTTTATTGCTTTGTTATTACTTTTTAATAATTATTGTTTATACCAACAATAAACTACCTACATATGTACCTACTACCAATTTTTTTAATAAGTGAGGACAATTCAAAATAAAATAGCAATTGGACAAATTTAAAAAGAAGAAATTATTGCACCCAAACTTATCAAGAAATCAACTACAAAAATTTACCAAAGATTTCAGTAAATAGCTCACACGATCACGCACCGATCGCACACACATCAAGGAACGCAGATCACAATATTAAAGCGACGCGACTCTCACATCGAGGCATTACACAGCGCGACGTCAACGAGATCTAACCGGTGAAAGTTATAGAGAAAGTTCTACAGCATAATTCGCACACAACATTGGCAACTGACAATTTCAATATTCAGTGTATAAAGATTTATTTCTTTTGCTACATTTGCGGTCATCAAATCAGAAAAAATTATTCTACAAGATTTCAAAAGGAAAAGAATATTTTAACTAGTGAATTTAAAAGAGCATATAAGTTATTTTTCGAAGAAATAGATTTGATCAGTGAAAATTACACACCTAACGCAGTGTGTCGCCAATGTTATAATAATCTCATAGCATGGTTGAATGGAGGCAAACATAGTATGAAATATTGTAAGCCGGTAAACTGGATTAATCGCCCAGGTGATCATGATGCAACCAGTTCTTATGCATGCGTTAATTACCCAAACAGATGTGATGAGAAGAACAAAATTTATAAAGCAACTGTAACAGCCACACTACCAGTGCTTGCACCTGAAAATTTTGTATTCCCAAGGCCGCAAACTCCAGATCGTAGGACAAAATTTACAGAAATGACTATAGTAAGTGGTGTTACTAATCGAGATCGATTTGATACCGACTATGAGCCCCAACAGGGAAGAGATGGACCAAACTAATAACTAATAAAAAATCAAATGGAAAAACGGTACAAAGGCAAAAAATTCGACGCACTGCTTGCAGAGGTAATATCAATTTTATTATTGCATGGTTTGCATTATTTTCGATTTCTTTTCTAATTCATTTCAGGTATGTTGGTGGAGTCACAAGATAACCTTTTATGATGTTAATAAGGTATGTTAAAAATAAAAAGCTAATGATGGAAGACATTCTGGAAGCAACGTGCCTGTGGACACCGTAAGTTCTGAATCAGAGTCAGATTCGGACGACGATTTAGATCCTCAACTTAAGAGAGTGCGATATGCAAGTCCAGGGCCATCAACTTTATAAAAATAGTACGAATATTTTTTTACTATTTTTTTGTAATAGACAGCACAGTATCTCAATGTTGAAGAAATTAAAAAACAAATGAAATTCAAAAATTTTCGTAAAATTTTTAACTTTTGCGGCTACCTAAGCGCTGCCTTAACGCTGTTAAGAATCATTTCTAGGAAGTTTATATGTTCTAAAAAGTTGTTTATTGGCCTGTTAGGTAAATTTTTGTAGTTGACTGTTTCCTTGAATTTTGAACGGTTTGCTACCTATGGACCTGAACAGGGGAAAAAAGGTAAAAAAAATTGAATTTTTTAAAGTTTTTTGCGATTTTGATTTAAAATTATTTTTTTTTTAATTTTTTATGTTCATTATTTTTGTTTTTTATAAAAAGGGCTACAAATTTGCTTCAAAGAGTAAATTAAAATTCCGAACGGTTTGCAAGATATGAGCCTGAGAAAATTATCACTTTTTGCAAAAATGGCACCAAGGCCCCAAATCTTTGGGGGCCCATAACAAAAAAAGTGCATGACTTTGGGCAAAACTGGGAGACACGGGTCGTTTCTTTTTTGGTCTTCTTCCACGTAGTGATGTCCGAATATGGTTATTTTTTTTCGTGTTGCACTGTGGTATCTACCATTTAACCAATGAGTTTGAGGTGCATCAAGTTTTTTTGTTTCAAATTTGTGAAGGCCAAGGCTGTTCACTTTACCATCTGAGCACATTTCTGTGCGTTAAATAATTGTTTTGTGTGTGCCATTGATTTTTATTTCTGACAACTTTGTCTACGGCTCTACTTAGATTATGTAATACTGTTATTGCCTCGAGGCATCTTTAGGATCTTGACGAAGGAGGCACTATCATAAGCAAATGTCGACGTGTATGTTTGACTGTTTGTTGTAATATCAAATGTGTAAGGCAAACAACAAATCTGGTTCTTAAATACTACCTTTATGTACGTCAGCTCCTAATGGTTGAGGGAAGCTTTAGTCATCCTTCCTTCTGACCACACACTTTTGCCTGGCTATGTACTATTCTAAAAGAAGATTTACTAATAAATTAGACTTTAGTTTCGATAACAGAACTTGATTCCATACTTTATCAAAACGTAACAGGTATCGAAAACAAGCTCAAAAAAGTATTTCTCTTACCCAGCATTTCTATAGCATGCAAAAATTTGAGAGTTGTCCGATGGTAAAAGGGTGCCGCCTAAAGGCAAATTTAATGAACAAAAATGCAGTTATTGCTATTCAATATTTTAGTTGGCTGTATTTTAACCACTTTCTTAATAAATTCTAGCATAGCTGGTAGCAGATTTATACGGCTGTATGTCTTCGCCTATCTTGGCCAAGCATTCTTAGGAATGTAGACGGGCAACGTTAAAGCTGTAGTATGGTGTTAAAATCAAAAATAAAATTATTTTTTTGCTTTATAGGGCCGCTTTGGAAGAATCGTATTTTTATAGGTTGCCTAACAGCAACAGACGGTAGTGCACTCACGTCAGTACATGTAATGGAAATCTTTTTGTTCTCTAAATGATTTACGAAATCTTTTAATTTTTTCTCATAATTTCTTACGCAAAACCCTCTTAAATGGCGGCTTTGCGATAACAAGCTCTCTTAGACCTTTGGTTGATCGTCAAAGTTAACTACTTTTCTGAACTATAGGCAATTTTAATATTCTATTCTATGTGTCTTCAGTATATATCTAAGTCGGTAGGTACATTTTTCTAGCTTAGATTTAGGTTGAGTGATCTCCGCCTCAGCCGTTCCTTCATTTTCAATTTTGTTTAGAAAAAGGCTATTCCAAATTTGTAGAAAACCGTCTGTTGTTTCCACTTTGGCTGTATATGAAGCAAGTATGTTTAGCTGCTTATTCAAAATATTTCTTAAGGCTATAAAGACAGTCATAAATATCTTCCGGAAATTTTGAAGAATGGATGCTAAAATATTTTTTATATTTAGGCCAACTTATCGGTCAAGTTAAAAGAAAATTTTAATTTCGAGTTGGTGATTACGGCAAATAGTGATTATTAGTTTGAATTGTCCTGAAAATAGACCCAGAGGCGCTTGAACCTCAAAAACTTCCATAAGCATAACATTAGTAACGCCAAAATTTATAATGTCTTGAGTTTTATTGTGACCGGTTGACAAAAGATTGGTTTTCAGATTTTTGTAACGAGCGTTCACATTTCAGATGCGTGATAGTATATTAGGTAGCACCTCCAGTTGATTTTACATAAAAAATTGTTTGAGTTTTATAACCGCAATTACAAATAAATATTTATTCTTAATAAAAATGAAATGTAAATGTTATGCCCCCCTAGTCTTTGCATGCACTTAACTAAAGCTTATTTGCAATCTTTTTAACTAACTACAAAGTTCAATCAAAACTTAAGGCAAGAGCTTTTTAAAGTTTTTTCAATATTTTAATACGTTGTTTTACACCCATTTAGTTTTACAACAATGTTGATGTTGAATGTAAATTGAAATCAAAAACACTTAATTAAATGAATAAATTGTTTATTTGACCAAAAGAAAAACAAATTTTCAAAAAGAAAATAAAAACCATCTTCTTTTAAATTAGTAACGAGAAAGTTTTGGACTAATTCTATAGAAATTGTAACTTTGTAGGCTTTTCTTAATTTTCTCTTACATCACTTTGCATAAATATTTGTTTGTTCTTTAATAAAATTCAAAGTTTACGTAAACAAATGAGTAATTCGTTTGTTATGCAAAATATTTTAAACTTATTAAATTTTGATGGCCTTATTTAATTTGATTACAGAGAAATTTATAAAACTTTAACATAAAAATATATTGAAGAATAAATTAAAAATAAATCTAATCATAAAACATAAAAAGCTTTTGTCCACAATTTATATCAACCCAAATTTTGTTGTTGTTTCGGTGAGATATTTTTTAAAATTTAATATTTTTTTCCTTTTGTACAATATAAATTTGTTAGAATAAACTGAAAGAAGAGGCTGAGTTATTACAAGTTCATATGAGCAAACTTGTGTGTGTGTGTAAATAATTAAAAGTGTTTGTAGATGAGTATAGATTTTGGCAAAAATCATTTTATATTTATGGTTCCTTTAAGCGTTAAACTAAACTGTCAATTTTGTTTTAATTTATTTTTTTTTCTCTATTTAACAATAAATTTTTAACATTTTGAATGTTTCAATATTCACACATACATACATATGTAGATATGTATACAAATTTAAATATGTTAACGCTAAGTATCCCAAAAAGCATTTGGAAGATTGTTTTGTAAGGAAATACCAAAACGTTTAAAAACTAACTCCGGACATAAGTTTTAAAAAAACACTCGGAGTGAATCCTAGAAATGCTTAGAAAGTGACAGTTTTTCAATAATTTTGCAGTCAAGCCAGTTTTTTTTTAAATTACATACATACACATGTCAATGTATTTATCAGTTAATATAAAATAAACTATGTATAAGTATATAAAAGTGATTTAAATTTCTGAGATTTTTAACCGCATTAATAAATTTTTTAATACGCTGTTCTTGCAACCAATCGAGTAAGGATCCTCCAGTATATATTGGGCACCTGATATTGCTTTTGAAAACAAGAATGATTCTAGGGATAGTAGCTACTTTTTTGCACCACTCATCAAAGATGTCGCAGAATAATGCGTTTCAATATATCCGAACAATTAATTCATCCTATGGTAAGCAAGACTATCAACTACGTACATATGAATATAAGTAAAAACGTTTTATTTACACAAATCATACTATTTTTAGTTACAATTTCTACCCCCAAACGAGCCAGAACATTGAATGGCGCAATAAAATTAAATCTTTCAAACCTTTACTTAACCCTTATGTGAATGGCAAAAAAAACACCCTTAACAGCATGGCAAGGTACCCGGGTACCTATATGGAAATAACATTGGAAACCTATATTTTTTTCGAAGATATGTACATAAGCTGATAAAGCTGCTGCTTCTAGAGATATTTAGAAGATGCTAAATGAGCATTTACGTCAGAGTTACAAACCTTCTGGATATCGTGGACGTACCCGCTTTACGCAGTACATGCCATTAAAGCCAAAAATATATGGCATCAAAATTTTTTGGGCTTGCGATGCATTAAACTCTTATCCTTTGCATGAAAAGTTATACAAATATAGGCAAAATAACGGTTTAAGATCTGGTTTTCACGTACAAAAACTCAGGAAACAAACTAACTACTGATAACTTTTTTACATTTTTAGAGCTAGTAAAAACTTTAAGTTCGTTGAACTTAACACTAATGGGAACAGTAAGAAAGACCAAACGCTTTCTGCCAGAGAATATGCAGCCACATAAAGACAAATTTGTGCTTTACATGTTTTTATTTTTTGGCTGTATAACTTTAGATAAGGAAGAACTTTTTTTGTGTTTTGTTTAATTTTATATTTACGATTTTATTTTAGACAAATATACAAAAGAATCGCCACTGTGCTCTTATGTACTGATAAAGAAGAAAGCTCTAGTTATGTTATCAACTATGCAAGTAAAGCCTAATGTTGCATCTACCATTGCTGCTTAACCAAAAGTCTTTACATATTATAATAAAACCAGAGAAGGAGTTATGAATAGGGACTAACTGTTAGGCAAATGTTCCTGCAAATGCAGAACAAATCGATGGCCACTATCACTATTTTATTATACAATAGATGTAGAAGCATTAGCATCTTTTATAATATATATGGAAAACCATACACAATTGCGTTCCACAGATCTTCGTAGACAATTTTTGAAAGAGCTAAGCTTCGAATTGTGTAAGAAAAACATTAGGCAACACATGAAAATTCCAACAGTTATTTAGTCATCAGTCAAATCTGCAATCAACAATGTGCTGGGAGAAGATTTTGAACTTTCAATGTCAAACATTTCAGGCTTACAAAAAAATAAAAAAAGCGGCCGTACTCCCGAAGTAGGGAGTTTTCACGTAGCTCGCATCTTATGAACAACGTATAAAGCAAAGAAAAACACGTAAAGCTTGCACCAGATCTTTTAAGTCGATTTGTAATGAGCATTTAACAAACTGTCCGGTATACCCAAATTGTTCACAAAGAGATCAATAAAAATTTATTTGTTGGCAAATGTTATTTTTTTTTGTGTATGTGTATATGCAAGATACATATTTGTTTGCTTGTTTTTGTTTTACCAAATTAAATTTAAATTAAATCTGAAAGATAAGAACTTCCTTAAATTATTTTGGTATCACTTCACTAAAAAAAATACTTGCAATAATCGTTTTTTAATATTTAATATATGAAGGTACCCGGGTACCTTACCATGCTGTTAAGGGTATAAGATGAAAATTAGTCCACCACGCCTTTTCAAAATATTTTTAAGCTAAAAAAATAGTGATAATTTAAATTTTATTAAAAGTTAGGAGTTCTCAAAAAGTTTTAAAAATATGGATCATCTACTTCTTTAAAAAAAATTAAGATGAAAACGCTAAAGGTACCAGGGTACCTTGCCATTCACAAAAGGTTTAATTGACAAAGGAGGTCATTGCTGTAAAGGTTGAGAACAGAAAACACAACTTTAATTATATTATGATTAATTATATTTATGATATTAATTATATTTATGATAAAGAATTTTGAGTTTTCAATTATTTCCATAAGCATTTTTAAACACTATTAAAGCATTTTTTTATTTGCCTTGTTTAATGTAAAAGCGATTAATAATGGACTTTCTAAAAAGGGTCACGGGTAGGATACCATTTTCTCCCGACAAAACATTTACTTTTAACTTAAAAACCGAGAGCGACTGTTTTAATCGTACATAAGAGTTCAGAGACTCAAATTTGATAAACATTTTTGTGGGTTGTGTGAAAAGAATATTAAAGTTTTTCTTGTTATTTGCTTACGTACATATGCGTGTTTATGTCACATACTGAATTTATGCAAGTGGTTGTGTAGGCTGGCTTTTTAAAATAAACAAATTTTTTACTGAGTATTTTAATTAAAATTATGACATATTTTATACATTTTAGAAATTATTATTCAATATTTAGGCAATGGCACGTAAGAAGGACAAATAAAACAAACAACTTACCGTGAATTTTCCTAAAATGTTTTTTATTGCAAATTTTTTTCAAAATATTCAAAATATTGATGAAGTAGTTCGCAGAATAACTTCTTTTATTAAAAATTCTTAAAAGCTTAAATTTATAAGGTCACACTGGAATATCTACCGGAATAAAAATCGCTCGATTATTCCAAAAAATATTTTGCCGGTCAAGTAAGAAAAATTGAAATTTTTATTAAGGAAAAACTCTAAAATTCACGTCGATTTATTTAGAACTCAAATAAAATAAGTCCTTTATATTTTTAATTATTGCCTTTTGATGCGTTTCTTAAGTATAACAACAAAAACGATCATAAGTCGAAACAAACATTTGGGTGATTATGAAATTACCGGTTTATTTGCTATTTCTGTTCCAAATAGTGTAAAAAAGAACATAACCGACATTTTTATATACCGTTAAATAAAACTTTCAAAGTCCTTCGTAATCACTTAAATATCTTTTCTAAATATTGTTTTTTAATGCTTACCCATGTCTCAAAATATCATTCCCTTGGCTGTCAACCGCCCTTTTTTCATTTAAAATTGAATGTCCATCAAATACAGTATAAAATTTAAAAAAAATGTTATTAGGTGATCTATTTCTTCTTTTAATGTAAATATTTTTTTAAATATATGTAGGCTTATTTTTTTCCCAAAAATACACATCATTGCCCTGTAAAACCTTATATGCGTTAAAAGATCTCAAAGCATAGAAAAATCGTGCATCTTTCGAATAAAAGTTTTTTTAAACATTAATATTACATTCTTCTATTAAAAAGAAATTATAAAATGAACTTAAGCTCGAATAAGTATTTTATGGTTTTTTAAACAAAAACATTTTATAAAGGCTGTTTTATAATCCTATTTTTTTATACATACCTACAAATGCATTTATTAAGCCCTGAATAAGAGGTAGTTTTTCTTTCGTAATGACCTTATTGCCTTGTAGTCTATGATATAATGATAGTCCATTACTCAAATTAAAAAAAATATTTGCTGGGATGCGATAACATATTTTTTTTTTTCATATTTTTTTTATTGAATCTTCGCCTGTGCGAACTAACAATAAGTATTCAAATCTTTAAACTATTTAATTTTTATTAGACCAGCCAGTGCCAGCTAAACTTCAAGTTCTCATAAAAAAATTAATTCAGTAGTTTCATCTAAGTGCAATAGTATCTCTTCTTTTCAGACGAGTGTGTCCACTATGTTGCAAAATGTTTCGAGCGAGTGGATTTGGATGTGCTTCCAGCTTGTTTAAATACTTGTCCACATAATTTTAAGTATATAAGAATTTTATATGAGCTGCTTTTAAACTGTATTTGTCATTTGCCTGTATTGCTTTAAAACACAAAGTTCAATATATTTTAAAGCTTTATTTGTATTCTTTGACTTAACTTTTAATATTTAGTTTCTATTAATGGAAATTTTTTAAAAGTAGGAGCCTAAACTTTATTTAAAGGAGAATTTATGTACTCGTCGTTACCTTGACAACCAAAATGGCAAGAGTAGTGAAGTTCATTAAGGAAATTAAAGTTTACAAATAAGTTATCCAAGTGAATTTTTTAAAGTTTCTTTAAAAAACTGATCCCAGACATATTTAAAAAACATTTTTTATTTTGACATACATTCATTTAAAACATTAATTGTGCATCGATGATAATTGAGAAGTTTTAATTTAAATTCATTCAAAAAGCATTATTTTGCAAACAACTTTAACACCAAAAATTATGTGGAATCGGCCCGTAATCTAAGAATCCACATTATGAATCTTAACTATTATAAACCCCTAAAATACTTATATGCAACAACATTCTTTGAATCCATTTATAATACAAGCACGAACATTACCTAAAAACGTTCTTCAAAAAATGATTAATGCAACAAGAGCTGGCAAAATCATTGAAAACTCTTAGGCAATAGTTTCAAAATGGTTGCAAGTAGCAGAATTCATCCAAAAGAACAAAAATGTCTACAAAATGTGGAGAGGCCAAGGGATCATGATAGTTTTCTTATGACCAAATTTTACTTAATCGCTATTTAGGCAACTTTCTTCGCACCGAATAATTATTTGCAATAAGTGTGGATGAATGAAAGTGGCAGATAAAGTATGGCCAACCAGTGAATTAATATCAAAGACAAATATCCATTGTGATTATCTACTTTTCGACGGACTAAGAGTGTCTAAATTAATATGAGGTACAAAGATCTCGCCAAACCGTTACAGAAGACTTATACTTAATACAATTTGCTTGAAGCTTTTCCTGAAAAATTTCCATTTAGGCAAAATATGAAATCATTCTATTGTATCACAACAACGCTCTGTCATAAATTTCAATACCTGTTTCAAACTATTTTGAAAGAAATTGTTAGGAACTTCTATCATGCCATGATAGCAGTTTTAATAGACGCAAAATGCTATCTGTGGGATCCGTTTCGCTTCAGAACATGGTATTCGAAATTAATTAGATTAATGCTTGACCACAAAAGGTGAGACGTTATTTTGGTGCGAAACCTACATATTATCAAATATGTATGTAGGAAAATGTCACAGCTAATAGTAGTCAACAGCGTTCATAATTTTTTTTTTGTACAAAAGTTTCAAAATAAAATTAAAAATTGTATCGCGAACAGTTTGAGTTGTTCGAGTTAACAAAAGTCAATTAATTATTTGCTCCAACAAAATCAAAACCCAATAATATGGATACTTTAGATCTCATCTTAACAGCCCAGCAACTATTAGCCCTTTTATATCTAGTTCAAATTATATTAAGAGTTTTCTTATATATGGGCAATACTAATTTAAACGGCCATCACGATTGTACTTTCATTTTAACTCAAACATTTAAAAACTTTTATTTAAAAAAGACTATGAATTTCAAGGATGGTATCTTTTTAAACATTTAGTAGGATGTTGTCTTTGAAACAGCATTATTTCTGTTTCTAACGACCTCTAGAAAACTATGACGAGTGTTAACTTACAAATTAAAAATTTCAAAAATTTTTATTTTAAGGGCTAGTTGTGCAAAGTTATTTTAAGACCGGACTTAAAAATGTAAATTACTTGGAGTTTTATAGTGTTTTTGATGGTTTTTGGTACTTTATTTCTAAAAAAAAAAATGTTTTCTAAAAAAAACGTAGAAAATTACAATGAGTACATAATCATTGAGAGCTCTTGCCAAAAATTTAAAATAAGGAATAAATTTCCCATATGTGGAGCTCTGCACCCTTGAATATCCAAGCCTTCCGGTAATTTTAAGTTTGTTGAATTTAATCCTAACATAATGAAATTACTCATTTATGCTTTTCCCATTTTCACAAGCCAGCTTTATCACGTTCAAAGTATTAAAAAAGCAATAAATTGTTGGGTTTAACTGCTTTCTGATAGCAGCAGAACCAGTGCTTTTTGTTATTTACATCCTCTATTATGTTTTACCACAACTGTTGCTATTCAGTAGTTTGCATTTCTAGGTTGCATAAGTGTATATAAAGTGCCTTCTCGAATCCATTTTATTATCTTTTTTGTTTCTAAAATAGTTTTGTTTGCTTTTATTGTCCTTATGATCGTAAACAAGACTCCGTAGCCTTGATTTAAATAAGAGGTGTGCTTAACTAGTATTAAGGGATTAAATAAAAATAATAAAATATAGCTGAAACAAGTTTGGCAAGATAAGCTGACATTTTCCTAAAACAAGGAATAAAATTAAAATTTGGATGTTAAGGGCAAATGTTTGCACAAAACTTTAACTACCAGTGACCTTTATCAAATCGCTTCTATAGTATACAAGATGATTAGTTTGAAAAAACCAGTTATAATTTTATCGGTAATAAAACTTTCGTCTAGATTTGATTTGTTTTTGATTTTCAATTTGATTGTAATTAAAAAACAGCACATAGTATTTTATATATAAAGACTAACAAAACTGTATGGAAACTATATTTACTACCAGTTTTTATTTCAATATAC
Source organism: Melanophora roralis (assembly GCA_963583895.1). Classification (NCBI taxonomy): domain Eukaryota; kingdom Metazoa; phylum Arthropoda; class Insecta; order Diptera; family Rhinophoridae; genus Melanophora; species Melanophora roralis. Next base: position 59,437,270 of record OY757190.1, on the reverse strand, counting down.
CCAAGTTTTAAGTTTCATACTTATTCGTTACTACCCCTATTAAGTTCACACATTATTGTGGTTTCCAGGTTATAGAATATTCAACTAAGGATTTTAAAAATATTATGTTTAAGAGCCGTCGTTCATTAACATCCTATTCGCATGTTACTAACAGTATATTGGTTAAGTAATCACAATAAAAAACAACTTAAAGTTGTAGCAAGTATTCCACAGATCATTTTTATAAATTTTACTTTTCCCCAAAATTAAAAAACTTCGATAAAGTAAACAACCAGTAGCCTAATGCTGAAAACTGCATTATATTTAAGGTAACACCATCCTGGTTGCAGGGACAAAACGCGTTTGTTTTGATTAATGTAACATCCAAGGTAACACTTTAACACATACCGATGGACACAAGCTCACCTTTTAAGTCTATCAAGTCAGTACATCATCTCATTATAATTAAAATAATGAAATATGGAATATCATCACATTTTCTTCAAATTTTCAAAATTTTCTTTTTTATAGGAACAAGGGAAGCGGTAGCCCCCATACAAACGTCCTATCCTGTAAACTATAATAGCGATCGAACTAAAGTTTAATCAGACTGGCAGAAATATAGTCTGGTTTAGAGAGGAATCGTTATTCGCGTACTCAGACACGAAAAGGCTCTATTCATACATACACTCATGTACGCGCTGGTACTCCAAAATCTATTTTTTAGCTTTTTGTTTCATTCAAGCGCCATCATAATATGGGATGTCTCTTTCTGTTATACCGATACCGCAATGGAATGTGCCCTGAAGAACTCAGGAAACTTAGTCCCGAGACGCCGGGCTTTGCGCAAGATACATGTCTGCTAAAAAGAGCACAACCATTTTTGATCGACTTACCAGTGGCTCGCACCACGTATTCTAAGGAGAATTCGTTTTTTAGTCGAATCGTTTGAATGTGGAAAAAGCTTCAAAAAGATGTAAATCCTTTCACAGTTAATTTGGAGAAACTTAAATTAAATGGACACAAAAGCACCGCTTCCTCTATGCTTCCTCCCATTACCTATTTTTCTGAAACCAACGCAATCCAGTGCATAGAGACATCTTGTGAAGGTAACTACAAAGTTATCGCACAACAATATTCACAAAACTAGTTAGAAAGGAGCAGGGGCAGCAGTAACCTGCGTATAAAAAACCATTTTTTCGAAAATTTTGCTACGCAATATCTTGGAAAATTTAACAGCATTCTACCCTGAATCCAGCAAAAAGTGGTTTAATATACGAGGTGGGGCAAAAGAAGTCATCCGAAGTTGTATTGCTCTCATTTTTCTTCTAAATAAAAAACTTCAATTCCGTTTTTTGATTATGTTTATTTACACCTTTAGAATTTTACTGGTTCAGTCGATAAGATTATATTGGAAAATGGGAGCCGCCACAACTCATTGCGTTCTTGTTTTATGGAATTTTTCATCACTTCGGGCGACATATTCTCGCACTCGTGTCTAATGTTGTCCTGGAGGCCTTCTAGCATCTCGGGTATGTTCACGTAAACACGGGACTTAAAAAAAAGTCTGGAACGGTAAGTCGGGCGATCTTGTGGGGCAATGTAAATCGCCAAAACAAGAGATGAGGCAACCCGGAAACACCGCCTTCAGAATATTGGTTGTGGCTCGCGCACTGTTGACCGTCGCCCGTCTTGCTGGAACTACATGTCCTTCAGCCCTAATTCGTTCAATTGTGGCATAAAAGACGCGGCTTACTTGGCCGTATAACGTCCACTGTGGTCATTTCACTAGCGGCGTCCTCGAAAAAATGGCCCGATGACACCTTTAGCGTGAAAAGCGCACCATGCAATCACTTTGAGTAGGTGTAATAGCTCCACGTGCATCAGTTGTTGATTTTTGGTGCCCCAAAAGCTATACTTTGATTGTTGACATTCCCAGTGAGGTGGAAATGAGCTTCATCGCTCATTATGGTTTTGGTCGAAAACTCGTCCACTTCGGCTTCAAGATTGAGGATGGCTAGAGCGTAGTTTACACGCGTTTGGCGGTCGACGGGCAGCAGTTGATGCACCGACTGAACTTTGTACGACAATATGCGCAGGTCTTTGACCGAAGTTCACGTTAGGGATGACCGGCTGATGCCTTATTGCGAGGTACGGCGTCTGGTCAATGTGTCTGGCAACAACTCGACATCTTTGCAACAGCGGCAGCGCAGAACGGGTGTAAGAACAATTCAGTTGAGTCACATATCTAAGTATACAATGCCAGGGGTATATTGTATTCGGTACAGCCGACAAGAGCGCTCTTACTTAGTTCTTTCTTTTGGAATTCATTTAATTGTATTTCAAAATTGCGTCTTATGTATTTATATGTAAGTTAGCTTAATTTTTCTTAAAACAAGTTGTTGCTCTTCTGTGGAATATATTTTACCAATTTTTTTTATTTCCAACAACAATTCAGATTTTCCCGAGGCTTCTATGGTTTCGGAATAAAGTTATTTAAATAACATTAAACTATTATCATAAGGTATGCATACTTCCTTTACGTATGTACATATGTCTAGGTGCAAGCTTAAAATATTTAATAGTTATAAAAGACATAAAATTATAATATAAAATTTATTTATAATTTCGCATCAGCTTTAAAGGGTTAAAAAATCTTTAAGTTGCAACTATTTCAAAAATTTGTTCAACTATTTGCAATTTTAAAATTATAAGCAATGAAAATGTTTTAAGAAACTTATGGTCAAAATACATCCAACAAATCGTTAAAGTTTTATACCCAAAAATTTTCCCAACGAGAATCAAAATGAAACAATTTTAAGGAATATTTTCCTTAAAACTTGTTTGAAGTTAAGAAAAGGTTGATGTCTTCAAAATGTGTGGAAATGGAAGAAGAGAAGGAAAAACAATTGAATAAAGTTGTGCGTATGAACATGTTTATTGAAATATTAAATACTTTCGTTAGAGCAAAATAAATATATTTAATTCTTTAAAAAAAGATTCCAACCCAAAAATGTTTTAAATGTTTTTTAAGGAGCCGACAATACCATCCTTAAAAGAAGTAATAAATTATTTTTATTTTTGAGCATAATTGTTTGTATGTGTTTTGAAAAACATTTCCTTTTTTTATTCCTTTTTTTTGTAATGGATACAAAAGCCAAAAACATAAAAACTTTTCGATTTATGTACATATGAAAATTGATATACACAAATGTAAAATTGAAAATGTAGGTTCTTGTAAGAAGAAAACATAAGTACGTACGTATATTCGCCTTAAAGCAAAAAAGGAATTTCTAGCATGAAGCAAAACACTTAACCAACTCAGCGGCTAGACATTCAATTTTTACCTTTCAAGTTGCAATTACTCAAAATTTTTTACTAAAATACACTCACACTTTTCGAACTTGAAAGCGGCTTGATGATTAAGTTTTTCATTCAAGTCGCCCTTCAGCTTGATGATCAAATTCTCGAATATTTTTTGTATATTAACATATATTAATAAATTTATATAAATAGTTTGTGCGTGGTTGTACTAAAATTTAGCCGCAAATAATAAAAAAAATGTAATAAAAATATATAAAAAACAATTTTTGTGTTTCGTATAACAAATAATCTACCGCAAAGCAAGCATTTTAAAAAATAAAATTGGTGATCAAATTTCGTACAGCCTATGTCACAACCGTCCTTTCGAAAAAATGTTAAAAATAGTATGTGTGATCAATTTGAAATTAGAAACTTGGACATCTGGACGCAGCGTAAAGGAGAATAAAATTGAGTTCCATATGAATCAAAAACCAAAAAAAGTAGCAAAAGCCTCGATCAACATCTAATTTAGTTTTAAAACTCAATAAAAATCATTTTTGCAGGTCTATATCGAACTTTTTTTCATGCTTAACTTTTATAAGGCTTGATAAGGATTTTTAAACTTTAGGAAGCGATATGTGCGTACACATTTGCGAAATTTACATACAAACATACATAAAATTGTTGTTTTATAATGTGTATGTTTTTAAGTTAAAGGTAATCAATATTCTTTTGTTGTAACTTATAAAAAGTTTTTTAATTTTTCTTGTATTGAAATATACCCTTGAGAAATATCGTACAAATCAAACATAACAATGCTTGGCTTAAAGGTGAGATGAGGTAAAAAAAACAAATATGGGTTCTTATTTAAATTTGTCATCTGAATCCTTATTATAGAAAAACACTTTTATATATGTGTGTTGTGTATAAAATTTTGAAGAAGTTAAAACTAAACAAAATTAAGTTAAATATTTTATGTGTCTGCGAAATCAAAATTATGTTTAATATTTATGTTTCATTAAATAATGTTGAAACATTTTACTGGTTTAACCAGTGACAAACCTTATTTGGTAGTTTGCAAAGTGGGCCCTTCACTTTCATATCAAAATTTACATGGACCGTAAGCCAACATAACAGATTTAAAACGGAGTAAATACACCAAACTGGTTAAGAAGGTCAAACTGCTTCGATCGATTCAACATACATATTTTGGGTGTTTGGCTTTAAATTTAACTTGCTCAAGGGCGGTAACTCCCAAGCAAATTGCGCCAATTTTCTGATATCGGAGACCTCTTATTTTAAAAGTTATACCTTTTATCAATTTCAAACCTAATGCAAGGTAATTGTGCCAGATATCTACATGTCTTGTTAGAAGAACTGGCTAGTACGCTACATTTCGAATTAGAAGAAAAGTAGTTTAAACGTCGATATAAATTTAAGGAGTGGAAACTTATGAAGGTTTTGGCCAAGCCGTATAAAGAACTTTTATTTGTTTTAATATTGTGTGTTAAATAATACAAAATGTTTCCCTTTTTTAAATGAAAAAGTTCCAAATTTGGTTAAAAAATTTATTTTATTTAAAAGCTTTTAAAAGCATTCAACATGTCAAAATTTTTTTTTTGTTTATTTCTACTTTAGTTTTATCCTTTAAACTTGTTTTCTAAATTGATATTAGAAGATAACTATCCTGTATTAAAACCTAACATTTGTTGTTGCCATAAGTCGAAAGTTTTTCCATCTATTTTGTTCATATGTGTCAGAGCTTATGCGATAGATATTTTATGTTTTTTTTATATTTACAAAAAAAATACTCCTTATGCTCTACAATATCTTCAGGGAGTAAATATATTTTTGTTAGCATTTTTAAGTTAAAAAAAATTTTTGTTTTATTTAAAAATATTTAAACGACTTACTTAAATAAACAGATATTGTATATATGATAGAAGAATAATTTATTTTTTGTTTAATATATAAAAGAAAAAAACATAATATAAAAGGATCTTCGACAGTCACAAACTATTTCACACCTTTAGTATCTTTGTTATCTTCTCTTTTCATCCGAGTTTTTATAAAAACCTTTAGTGCTTAAAGTTTAAATAATTTTTCTTGTGCAAAAGAATTGTCTCTAAAAACAAAAATAATATAAAACAATTTCTCCTTAAAAACCCTTTATCTATTCAAAGTTTCTATACACGCACACACACACATTTTTACATAAATTGTATTATAAAGGAACATGTATTTACCTAAAGCCTTTACACATCAAATTTCTAAAATTTTAAACCTCAACAAAAATTACATAATTTAACATCTAAGGCATTCGTTAAGCATATTTGACTGACTTTGGCATTGAAAGTTTTCAAAATTTTAAAGATACAAAAAAATAAGCGAAGATTATGAATACGTCCTAAGATGTGATTATATTTTAAGCCCTCGCTGTCGCTCATTGTCATTTTATTTTGTGTTTCAATTTTTCTTTTCTTTTAATTTTCCGTTTGCCTTTAAAGAGAACACAAATCGTTGTGCTTTGCATTCAACGCAAACAAGAATCACCAAATTAAGTTTTCTTTATGCGAGTTTACCTCAATTTAGAAAAAAATGCCATCGTTGTTGTAACATTATAGTAACAAAATTAACAAGAATGTAAACGAGAAATTCGCTTGGCTGGACATTTTGATAATAAATCATTTTAACTTGACAATGTTTGATACACATTAAATTAAATGTAATAAAAAAATAAGGTTAAACTTTATTGTACAAGATAAGATCTTTTAAAGAAATTATCTGAGAAGTTAGTTAAGCGTATGTTTGTCTATTTATTTTCTTAAATAAAAATAATTAAAAACAATAATCTTTTTTTAAGATTATTTTAAAAACGGTTTTGGTACTTTAGGTTGTTAGTATTTCATTAAGAATATGCATATAACCTTAATTATACCCTCAATAAAGTACATATTTTTTTGATCCCTATAAACAGGAAAGTTGATCTAGCGATGCCCGTCTGTCCATCTATCCATTCCATTTATCTGTTGAAATCAAGTTTCTAAAGCCCATTGATATTTTTTGTACCTGCTTGTGGTGTTAAAACATAAGGTATACTTGCGAAAATTTTGGTTTTGAAATCCAGCGAAATCGCCGTTTAACTGAAACAGATATAAGACAGCAGCCACGACTACCTCTGTGTATTTATTTAAAATTTTTGCATAAATACTTCTTCAACTGCCCCAAAGTAGCCTCTACACGGGTGCAATATAAGACCGACTTTTTAAAATTTTTCTTCACAAACATTTTTGTGGAACAAACTTAAGCCCTATCATGCCATGCAAATTATAGTTTTTTTGATTTTTTTTAATCGCTCCCACAGCTCCCAGAGTGCTCCCAGAATTGTCAAATTTAAGACCGGTTGCCATTAATTTTTCATCCCAAACATTTTCGTAAAATATACTTAACCCTTATCTCCAGCCCCCAACATAGTTGCCACAAACTTTTTGTAAAAATTAGGGTAAACATCCGTACAACTTAATTGGAGTCGCCCTTGGACAAATATAATATTTATCACAGGCCCTCATTAGTTTTCTCATGCAAACATATTCCTAGAACATCCCTGCGGGAAATAGGTGTCAATTGGTCGGCGTACCCGTCCTGTAACAGGTGCAAAACATGAATTGCACAAAAGTTGTTGGTCATGATTGGTTAAAAACGCACACATCAAGTAACTGGTTAAAAGGTCTAAAAGAGTTTAGAGGAAAAAAATAGAACTACTGGTCTATACACATAAATATACATCTGTTAACATATACACACACATGCGTAAATATAAACAAGGTAGATTGAACAAGATCTTAAACAAATAATGCAAAATTTGCTTATATAGGACATGTCTGTAATTCGTTATATGGTGTTAGTTTTGAACCAATTGCCCTCTGCAATGACAACGCAATGTAAAAGTGATTGGTTCTCTTCATGTAAAGTGCAGGAACTAGAACTAGTCCCTACCCTAAGGGACCGTTCAAGTCAATAGCCTTGGACCAGTCCACTTTCCTGTAGGGATATTTCCCCTTTCACCCTCACATCAGGGTGATTTTTAAAAATCTTCCATAACTTTACCAGAGTCAGCATGGAGGAGTGTCCCCTCCCAAATATATTCCTAGAACATACCTAGCCCCTATCTCCATCGCTAAAGGGGGCTTACGTAGAAAGTTTGGGAAATTGTAATAAATCTCCTCCCTCCCCCCCCCCCCCCCCCCCCCCCCCCCCCCCCCCTCCTACAGCCTCTAGGGTTCCCGTGGGTAAGTCAAATGTACGACTTGACACCAACTCTTTTTTCCTTGCAAACATTTTTTTAAAACAAACTCGTCCCTATATTCTCCCCACAAGAGATTTCCATACAAAATTTAAAAAAATTAAGATAAAATAAGGATAAAATCCGCTACACCTAGGGACTCGAAATTTTTATCGCAGGTACTTCTCGGACCCAACAAAAATAAAATTTGGTCAAAAATGGCAAATTATTGACACCCTGCAACATCTTCTTACTTTAGTTTTCCGCTCAAAAAATAAACGGACCTGTTTCCTGTTTTTTTAGCTCTTTAAGGTCACATGAGACAAAAACTAAATTTTGCTAATGTTAGGTACACTTTTTAATTTCTAAATCAAAATATTTTATATTTATGTAGTTAAGTTGCATAAATTTTTGCAAAATTTTTACATTTTCATTGTTCATACACATAAATTTACATCTGTTTACATATACACACACATGCGTAAATATAAACAAGGTAGATTGAACAGGATGTTAGTTTTGAACCAATTGCCCCTTCCAATGACAACGCAATGTAAAAGTGACAGGTTCTCTTCATGTAAAGTGCAGGAACTATAAGGGTAAATATTATTTATTGATGATTTTATGGTTCTTTTTGTAACTTCTATTTCAATAAAAGTTGAAATATAATTAAAATTGCTTTCGACGTGTTTCGAAAAAAAATTAATGCGTTTGTGGTCATTTTTGAAGTTTGAATCCTAAGTCGTTATTTCAAAAAAGCGAAAAAAAATTGGATTCCTGAATTTTCGTAAAATATTTAAATATTACGTTTATTTTCTACTTAGTTATTTTTAAAAAATAAGGTTTAAAATCTAATTGGCATATAACTTTTTTAAACCAAAAATGTATGGAATATACATTTCTAGGCTTTAATAAATCGTTTAAAAAAATTTGTTCTGCTCCTTTGCACATAAATTTGTTCAATTTGCTTTAACTATGCATCTTGTAGATCGGCAAAAAAATTATTTTTTGTTATAAAGAACTGAGTAGCGAATATTTTACAATATATTAAGGATGAACCCCACCCTAAACAAATAATTAATAATAATTTTGTATAAACACTCATGCGTATGAGTTATATTATTAATTTGTTGATTTTTAATGTAAAAGCAACAACAATTTTTATTACGAATTCATTGGATCATAAATAGCAAGAATAACATCAACAGTATATGCTGCATTAATAAACCTTGAAAAGAAGACAATGAGAGGGGAAGTAGTAAGCAACAACAAGAATTTGCCTCTTCTTCATATATATGGAATTCTTACAACTCTGTAATGTTTTCACTTACCATCAACTACAAAAAAATATTCCGCATATTTTCTCTTTTGTTCCGTTTTTGCTTTCTTTGGCTTAAACATTAATTTAATTCGTTTGAAATATTCAAATTAGAGGGGGAGGCATTTAAATGGCAGCCTTAAATGAAGATGGAAAATGTTCGTAGTTACTTATACAAATTTATTTACATATTATTGACATTGTCGTTTATGTTGACGATCCTGTTTTTAATAAAATTTGTGTAAGTGTTGATACTCGTAACAGTGTTACCTTCGTAATATTCTATGTATAACGCGACCTTTTAAAATTTCATTACCGAAAAGACATAAAAACAATTTATATGAGATGTGTGTGTGTGTGTGTTATTGTGCATGAGTGTGATTTACGCACGGATATCACATCAGAAGATGTAAAATTAGGCATGTTTAGAGGCTAATATTTTTGGGTACACATTTTCGTCTTCGAAAATTTTTATTGCGGTGCAAAATTGGAAACGCTATTAAAATCACTTATAACCCAGCAAACATTTTAAAAATAAATTTAAGAAAAGAAAAATTTTTTTATAACATACAAAAACAAAAAAAAATTATCATTAGTTTTAGGTTGGGGTCAATTTTTTTTTTCAAAAAAGTAAGTAGTGATTGTATGGTTTAGTCCAGACATTACTTAGAATAACTAAAAAAATTAAAATTATACTTAAAAAAAATTTAAAACTAGGAAAAATCTATAATAACTCATAAAGTATAAAGTTTACTTTAATTATCTTGAGCACCCAATTGAGCACACAAAGCTTGCCACAGAACTAGCTCTTAACTCATAGTAGCTCGTTCGAAATATAATATTTTAATTGGAACTGTAAGCAGGGGGTGATGGGCGGCTTGGCAAATGAAAGATTCTTTAGAAACGGCCCAGAAATAATGAACACCAAAACTTTGTTTTTTAGAAAAATTCAGATTTTATTTGGCAGTAACAGAGTTCTGCGTTCTATGACAGATCGTTAACAACTGGTTTTTAATATTTAATGTAAGATGCTTAGAGTAATTAAAAGTAGAGCTTTTTGCGAAGTAAAGCTCTATACGGATATATACATATTAAATTTCGGTTTACATTTATGCTAATAATTACAAGGTCATTAATAAGAATTTTAATTGGCACATAAATAGCAACCTTATCACATAAGTATATTATTCAACCTCTTTTACACACTAAGACTAACTACTTATTACTGCTCTATGAATAATATTAAAAAAAATTTTTTTATAATATATTATTGTGTCTTCTTTTCTGTCAACTATATATAAGTATTCAAATATATAAAATAAAAAATATTATATTAGTCCAGAAAGTTCCACATTTTAGTGGACATTTACTCTGATGGTTTCATTTAAGGGCAATAGTATCCCTTCTTTTCAAAAATATGTGCCCACTTTATTGTAGGATGTTTCGAGCGAGAGGATTCGGATGTGCTTTTATCTTATTTAAATACTTGTACACAAAGCTAAGGACTTTGCATTTAACTTGTGGAACTTGTTTATTCGGGAGGATGTTGCTTTTTTGAATATACAAAGTTATCATTCTTTTTAATATGTTTTTACGGTGTTAAACTTTTTCAATGTTGCTGGCGGAAAATGTAGCCCATGTTTTATCCCGCAGCAGCAAATTGGGCTTAAAATCGAAATGTCGAGCAGAAGCACAAAGTTTCTACAAATTAGCCAATGAATTCCGGAAGTCTTGAACTTAGTTTCTGTCAGATTTGCATTTATATGTGACTTCCGTGTAAATGGACGATCCAGATTAATATCAGACAGCATATGGTTGTTAATAAGTACTGAGGAGCACGTTATTTTGCTTTAAATAAAATTAACATGGGTACATTTTTGCTCATTTATTTTTATTCCTCATAGCTTTCTCACTTCTTCTACTTGAGTTACCTGACGTTGCAATCGGTTTGTGGCCTCTTTTGTGTCTTTATGAGAACTGAGGAAAGCTGTATCATCAACAAATATCATCTTGTGTGTAAGACTGTCTGTTGGAATACCTTCTGTGTTAAACAGGTACAAATTTTGTTGTCGAATTCTTCCTAGAAGTTAATTTGCCCCTCCCTTTTAGTTAAAGATAATTTAATTGGTTTCATTTTTTATAAAATACTGTCGTCCTGTTATTTACTTTTCTAAAAGGTTGAAGATATTATTTGTCAAGTTCAGCTTTGACTTGTTCGAGAGGCATTTTTGCCGTACTTTATCAAGAGCATGGGAAGGGGCATATATGAAAAGTGCGGAAAAGTAAATCTTTTCCGCGAAGGCCTGTTTTATAACATGTACCAACGTGTCGACTTGTTCAGTGGTACTATGTTGACTTCTAAAGCCAAGTCGGTGACTTGGAATACAATTGATGTTATTCAAGGTCGGGGTGAGCTTGTTTGAAGGCAGTTTTCATATAGTTTCGACATAGCTGATAAAAAATTTAAATGACTATAAAATTCCATCTCCGTAGGATAAAAAATTTACCTGTAAATTGGCCACCTCGCTCTTGCTATTTAAGGCCGGTATACTTTTTTCTTTGGGGCTGCGTCAAATCGCTGGTCTATGTCGATAAGCCGACTTCAGAACTCAGACTCAATATTGGACATAAGCCAATATTACGGCCAAAATGTTTGACCAAATCATCGAAAATTCGGTCCAACGAATCGACCGCTGCTGACGTGCTCGCGGTGGCCATATGAACGAAGTCAAATTCCATTTATAAATGTTTTGAATGCGGTTTAAGTCGATCATAAAGTTTAGAAAATATGTTTTATTTAGAAAAAGTTGTAAAGTCTATTGCAAAACCCTTAATTAGGCAGGAGCCCCAGTAATAATGATAAGAAATAAATCCCCCAGCAGCTCTAACACGGGGACCTAAAGATTTCTGTAAACTGCTGTACTAAACTTTTGTTATGGAAAATATGGAAATGAGGGGGTTTCGGGAAAACTTCTTCAAAACAGATGTTTGTCTTTCTTAATGCTGTTGAAATATTAAGCCTATTATTTGCAAAAAAATGTGTCATAAAAGGAGAAAAAACATTTTTTTCCAATTATAAACATTTACAAAATAAATTTTTTTACAAATATCCATTAAAAAAACATGTTCATATTTTCTTGTCAACGGAAGACATTTAGAAGTATTTAATTTGCTGGCAGAACGACAGGGATATTTTTTGAGGAAATTTAAAACAGTCTGCACGTACCTTTGAACGTGCAGTAAACGAGACATGTTAATTAGCCGTTTGGGTTTTTGATTTTCTTTTAGCTGAGCCTAAGACAATCTGTTGACACGTAAAATGGAACAAATTTTTATTTTTAAGAAAAATGCGTTAAAAGCTTTTGAATTGTTTTCGTGTCCCTTAAGGTTGTTATTTAAGTGTTTATTGTGCGTGTGTGTGCTTTCTGCCTTTTTCTTTTGCCATTTTGTTGTTGTCGGTGATGGTGGCTGGTTGCTTTATTGTGAAGAAAAAAGAATATGTTCATATTTGAAAATGAATAAATTATTGTAAAATGGTGTCCTTAAACAAACACATCGTAATTCATGAAATTGTGTCAAACAATTTTTGCTTAGAAAAATTAATTGATTTTATGTTATTTAGCACTTTGTTTGTCGAACTTAATTGAATATTTTGGTATCTTAAGGAAATACTAATAATGCAGAAAATTAAAAAAAAAATTGATTAATTAAAACCTATAATTTTGAATTTTGAATACAATATAATACCTACAAATTTTCATAAAACCCCGTCTTGATATAATTATTATTATATATAGTAAAAAGTAGAATTGATCATATGTTTTCACTTTGTGAGCTCGATATTGCATTACTCTGGAAGTATTTAAGAAAAATCAAAAAAAATTAAAAAACTTCTTGATTCTATTACCAATGTTTAGCAAAATTTCTATTAAGTATAAAAATCTAGGCAAAACCAAATTCTAGAAAGTGGGAGATCAATTTTGTAATTTAAATGAACTTCAAAAATACTGCACTATTAGTCCAAAGTCCTTTATAAAAGAAAAAAATTGTAAAACAATTCAGAATAAATTTTACAAAGGTAGATAAATAGATAGATAGGCGCATTGAGCCTAAGTGTTACTATTCTCAATGAATTTTGAACAATATACCAAAAAATTCCAATCAAACTTCATTCTGACTTTGAGCTGTATTTTTTTAAATACAAAATATATGGATCAATTCGCCTCAAGTGTATTTACTTTGAAAACCGATGTCTTCCGATCGGGACGCAACTTGCACCAAATTTAGTCCTATTAAATAGTATCTTAGGCACCATTTTTCAACAAGATCGGTCAAGAGCTCTATCAGTTATAGGGGGACAAAATTTGACATTTTGTCTAAGCAGGTGTTTACTTTCATCCCTGTTACAAAAAACCTACTGCTCTCAGCAAAATTTTTTTTTTTTTTTTTTTTTTTGCATATTTTTTATTATTGAATCTTCGCTTTAGCGAACTAACAATAAGTTTTCAAATCTTAAGACCAAGGAAATAATATTAGTCCAGCCAGTGCCAAACTAAAATTTACGTTCTCATAATATAAATAGTTATCTTCATCTAAGCGCAATAGTATCCCTCCTTTTTAGACGGGAGTGTCCACTATGTTGCAAAGATACTTCGAGCGAGCGGGTTTGGATGTGTTTCCAGCTTATTTAAATACTTGTCCACATATTTCAGGATTTCGCTTTTAGCTACTAAAACTTCTAGGTCCTTATGGATGTTGCTGTTTTTGACATACCACGGAGCACCAGTTATCATTCTTAGGATTTTATTTTGACGGCGTTGTATTTTTTCTATGTTAGAGGCGGAAGCAGTGCCCCATAATTGTATACCGTAGCACCAAATTGATTTTAAAATTGAGTTGTATAGTAGAAGTTTACAATCCAGATGAAGCACAGAGTTTCTACCCATAAGCCAGTGGATTTGTGCAGCTTTAAGTTTCATTTGCGTCAGCTTTGCATCTATATGAGGCTTCCATGTGAGGCGGCGATCCAGGTGAATACCAAGATATTTTGTCTCGGATCGTTGAGGCACCAAATGGTTGTTAATAGTGATTGGAGGGCACGTTTCTTTGCGTAAGGTAAAAGTTATGTGAGTACATTTTTGTTCATTTATTTTTATTCCCCATAACCTTGCCCATTTCTCAACTTGGCTAACGTGTTGTTGCAGTTGACTCGAAGCCTCTTTAGGGTCTTTATCAATACTGAGAAAAGCAGTATCATCAGCAAATGTGGACGTGTGCGTAAAACAGTTGGTTGGCATATCTCCTGTGTAAAGCAAGTACAAAATTGGACCTAGTATACTCCCTTGAGGTACACCAGCCTCTATTGGTTGGGAACAACTTATTTGGTTTCCCTCTTTGATCATAAATTGTCTGCCGGTTAAGTATTTTTCTAGCAGGCTTGAAATATTAGCTGGTAGATAGAGTTTTAGTTTGACTAACAGGCCTTCGTGCCATACTTTATCGAATGCTTGAGAGACATCGATAAAAAGCGCGGAGCAGTACTTCTTTTCCTCAAAGGCTTTTCTTATAACCTGCACCAGTCTGTGAGTTTGTTCGATTGTGCTATGTTGACTTCTAAAGCCAAATTGGTGATCTGGGATGCAGTTGTTATCATTAAGGATCGGAGTAAGCTTGTTTTTAAGCAGCTTTTCGAATAGTTTCGCCAAAGTTGGTAACAAACTTATAGGCCTATAAGACTCCACCTTCGAAGGATCTTTACCAGGCTTGGGAATCATCTTTACTAAGGCAACTTTCCATATTGGCGGAAAGTGTTCAAGCCGAATTATGGCATTAAAGACAAAAAGAATAATTCTTTTACCTGTGAAGGGTAGCTCTAGAAGCATTTTGTTGCTTATTTTATCAACGCCAGGAGCTTTTTTACCATTAAGGTTAGCGATAGCCTCTATAACATCTAAAAATTGGAAACGTATTTCTATAGGACGTCTAGCTACAACAGGCGGTAATTCTCTCACGTCAGTGCATGAATTGGGAGTGAAGACGTTCCTTAAATGGCTTGCGAACAGATCGCATTTTTCTTCGTCATTTCTAGCCCAGGATCCTCTCAGGTTACGCAGTGGTGGTTTTGCGATTACGGGTCTTTTAAGACGTCTGGCTGTTCGCCATAGAGAATAGTTTGTTTGAGGAGTCGCGTCTAGACCTTCAAGGTATTCCTTCATTGATGACATTCTATGTACTTCCAGCATGTTTTTTAATCGGTTTGTACATTCCTTCAGCTTATTTTTAAGTAGGGGCGATCTATACTTTTGCCATTCTCTTCGGGCTCTCCTTTTTTCAGATAGGAGCTTTTCAACATCGGCTGAGTAAATTTTGTTGTATCTGGCCTGACGGTAGGTAGAAGATGCATTTTCAACGGCTTTTTTAATATTTTCATTGAGGCTACAAAGGCACTCATCGATTTCCTCGGAAGTTTTTAAAGATTGGTGTTCCGAACAGTGCGTGCTGATAAATTTTCTGTATTTTAACCAGTTAATTCTTTTTGACAGAAAAATATCACTAGTTGCAATTTGGTGAGGACTGCAAATAGTAAAAATTGTGGGTGAGTGATCAGAAGATAAATCCAAGGAGGGTTGAGCCTCAATAAGCTCAGGGGATATGCCTTTTGCTACGCCAAAATCTATTACGTCTGGTATTTTATTGTGGTCAGTTGGCCAATATGTTGGTTGCCCAGTTGAAATAACGTGAAGTCTCATTTCTGATACAGAACCATACAAGACACGACCTCTGGGACTTATTAGGCGGGAGCCCCAGTATGTGTGTTTAGCGTTGTAGTCCCCAGCAGCTATAAAGTGAGGACCTAAAGATTTGTAAAAACTGTTGTACTGATCCTTCGTTATGGAAAATCTGGGTGGACAATAAACTGATGAAATAACGAGATTATGGTAAAATTCATCGATGCAGACGTTTGTTGCTTGTATATAACTTTCGGAGAGACCACCCATCCATTGGTGTTTGATTCTTGATTTAATTAATATAGCTGAACCACCACATGACCTATCTCTGGGATCTTTTGAATCATAAAAATTATAGCCACTTATTTTGAAAGTGCTTCTAGATGTCATATGAGTCTCAGAAATACACATAACATCGATTTTTTGGTTCATCAAGAAATATTCGAGCTCGTTTTTGTGTTGGCGGATGCCGTTTGCGTTCCAGAAACAAACCCTGAGGCAGTTCATGGTCTTTTAAGTATGGCCTGCAGAAGAGCAGACTGCATTTTCTGCATCTCCTGCATCATGCTAGCCATTTGCGCCATTACCTGCGTAAATTGTTTGACCATATTGTCAATTACGGCTTCCAGGCGGCTAAAATTGGGACCAGTTGGTTCACTTGTTGGCACTTGTTGTTGTGTTGTAGGCTCGGTAGACTTACGTGCATTAGGCTGGTTAGACTTTAATGCAGCGGCGTAAGAAACTTGATTTGTAGTTGGTTGTGCTAACGGAGGCATATTTGTAGTTGGTATATCTATAGGCTGGGGAGGGGCAGGAACTATTTTCGGCTTAGTTGAGCGCATAACCGAATTAAAAACAGGGCAACCTCTATAGTTGGCAGTGTGGTTTCCCCCGCAGTTGCTGCATTTCTTCATCCTAGGATCATCTTTTGGCTTGTCGCACTTGGTCGTATCGTGCAGATCCCCACACACAACACAAACAGTAGGCAGCTTACAATAAGCTTTAGTGTGGCCATACTCCTGGCAGTTTAAGCACTGTACGGGCCCAGATCGTTTATGTGGCACTTCCACAGTAACTCGTCGGTGCATAATATATTTTAAATCATAGATGGGGTGAGTTTCACTTTTCTTCAATTTGATATCACCAGGCTGAAGCTCCACTCTGAATAATGGTTGGGGGAGTTTTTCCCTGTTTCTCATATTGGATACCCTCCTAACCATAAACCCTTTGCTTAATAAACTGGTCTTGACCTCTTCTGGGTCAACATTAGAATCAATGCCTTTAATGACTACCTGAAGGCCTTTTGCGGTCTTGAGTTGGTAGGTATAGAAGTTTTTGTTAAGTTTTTCGAGCTCCGAAACCGTAGCGCGGTAGGCGTTTTCATGGTTCACTTGAATTTTTGTCTCAAATATGTTACCGCGTTTAACGTTTGAGACATAAAAGTTATTTTCCCCAATCAAACCGACTAAAAACTTGACGAGATCATTTGAGTTTTTTTCCCTCAAATAAATGGGAGGTGGCTTAAAGGACTTTTTTTCACTAACAGGGGCCTCATTATCCTCTTTCAAAATTGCAAAACGATTTTGCGATGAGGTTGGCCTTTCATCGTCTTTTAAAATTTTCGCAGGTTGAGATGCTTCTGCCGATTTAGGGCTTCTTCCCCTTTTAAGAACTGTCACATAGCGGTCCATCCCTACCTGGATCTTAGGTGCCGGTGCAGAAATTAAGTTTGATGCGGCTTTAGCAGCTGCAGGTTCAATTCCAGAATTTGATAATGGTGACCGCGACAAAGATGGTACCTCCGAATTTTTTTTATAATTATTAAATAAAGATTGGGCTAAATTAGTCCCTTGTTCACTACATTTATCTAAATTAGGCGCACTTGAACTAAGATTGCTTGTAATTATTTTTGGTCTCGCATTTAAATAATTTCTATTAAATTCAGGGTCTCTTATGTTCTCATTGCTAACACTGCTTAACACAATGTAAGCATTTCGGCTATTAGGCCCACTGTCACTACGATTACTGTTACTCATTAACAGTTCGCTTTTTTTTTATTTAGATTGTTGTTTTTGTTTTTCTTTTCTCACTTTTTTGTGTATATATGTATGTATATTAATAATTTCGTTTGCTACCTATTACTAATATCACCTATTAACAATATTACACTCGCGTACACACGTCCGTACACTACGAGATTAAGAATGCAACTGAAGCAAAATTTGTTTCAAATAGTTTAGATAGTTTTTTTTCATATCTGCCCAAAAAAATTTAAAAAAAAAAAATTTACTCCAGATATCTTTGAAAGTTTTTAGGCTGAAAAATTGTGCCTAAGCTGTTATCCAATAGGATTATTGGAAGATATCGGTATCAAAATTTCGTACACTTGAGGCGAAATGACCCACATGTTCAATTTTCTTACCGATTGTTTTCTATTTCTGGCTAATTCAAATATAAGTTATACTACCAGGATTGTTCTTGCGATATTTTATTTGAATTCTGTCATAATACAATATCTCCAAATTCTACCTTATTGACTTTTTTGTTAAAGCAATCGATATAAGATAATTTATTAATTATAATAAACTTTTTATTTATTATTTACCCGTAATAGAATATATTTTTTAATTATAATGAAAATTTTTCAAGAAACAAATGTGCCTTTTTTAAGGTCATTAAATCAAACATTACACTACAATTGCCCAAATGGAATTTCAATCGCATTTTGCGTTTAGAATCCACAGATTTATTTTCAAGATTTTTTTTATATTTTTCCACATTGTTTTATTAGACTTTTGACGTATACGTAATCAACAATCAATATGTGTTTTGTATATTACGTGCATGCACAGTGGAGAGTACGTATACAAATACAAATGTATGTACATATAAAAGAATTTGTTTAGAATTTGTGTGGTTTATTAGTTAAAAGAAGAGTAAAGCACTTTTAATTTCAGACTTTTTAGTTTAGCCATTTATTATTTTAGTTAAAAAATGTAAATCAGTTAATGGACTCTTCTTACTCTATAGAGATATCGTAATTCGTTTTATTTTTTGTTATTTAACAGAAAACAAGAGACAACAAATTTTTTTTTAACTTAAAACAAAAAATTTATAACGAACTTTAGTTGATGGTCGTGGAAACAACGACAATTAATGGTTTATTTCGGCAATTTTAAAACCTTCACTTCCTTAGAAATAACAATAAGTATTCAAATTTTAAAACTATAATATTAGCCCAGGTAGTGCCAGACTAAGGTATAATTTCATTAACTACAAAGGTTTTGAGGTGTTTCCAGCGAGCGGGTTTGGATAAGTTTAAATACCTCTCCACACAATTTAGGATTTAAAAATTAACTAGTGGGACAAGTATATCCTTGGGGATGTTGTTGTTTTAATGAAACAAGGAGCACCAATCATAATTCTAAGGCTTTTGCTTTGACAGCATTGAAATTTTTCTATATTAGATATGAGATCCCGTAGCACCAAATTTCACTATAGAGTTTAACAGTAAAAGTTTACAAGGTAGGCACAGAGTTTCTATCACAAAACCAATGAATTTCGACAATTTTAAGTTCCATTTGCATCATCATCACATCTTTATATGACTTCCATATGAGACAACGATCCAGGTGAATGCGAAAATATCTAATTTCAATTTGTTGAGGTACTGTTTGATTATTAGTTAGAATTAGAAGAAATGTTTTCTTGTGTAAAATAAAAGCTACGTGGGTGTTTTTTTTTTATTTATTCTTATTCCTCATTTCTTTACTTGGACAATTTCATGTATTAGTTATTTAGAGGCCTCTTTGGAATTTTTATGAGAACTTAGAAAAGCAGTATCGTTATAAACTTTGATCATAAGCTTTTGGTCAGGTATGAAGTTTTTCTAAAGGCTGCAGAGATACACAGGCAAGCTCAGCTTTAGTTTGGTTAACATGATAAAATGTATCGAAAGCTTAAGAGATATAGTTAAAAAGGGAGGAGAAGTATATATTTTTTCTCCAAAGATTTTCTAATAACCTATAGCAACCTGTGGATTTTTTCAGTTGTAGATACTATGTTGACTTCCTAAACCATATTTGTCAAGTGGAATTCAGTTTTTCAGAATCGGGATTAGCTTGGTTTAAGGTAGTTTCTTAAATGATTTTGACATTGTTGCTGACAAACTTATAGGCCTGTAAGACTCCAGCTTCGCGGAGCAGTAAATTTTTTCTTTAAAGCTTTTCTTATAACTTTTACCGCCCTGTAGTATGTCATATATCATTGAAAAAGTAAAATAAATATTCTCTTTGCAGTATAAGGCAGGTCTTAAAACATTTTGTTGATTATCCTTTCAAAGTCAGGAGCTTTTTAGCATTGAAGATATCAATAGCCTCTACGACATCTAGGAATCGGAAAGATGTTCTAATAGACGTTTATCAAAAACAGTCCATAATTTACTTAAGCTACTAAGTACATTCATTGGGAGTGAATACGTTGCCTAAATGATTTGCAAGAAGATCGCATTTCTTGCATCATTTTGCCATTTCCGCATAAGCTTTTTTCGTTACGTGGAAATCGACAACGTCTGGAATTTCTTTGTGATCAGTTGATCAATAGATTGGTTGTCAAACAAAGCGCGACATCTGCGGGTAATTAGGCTGGAGCTTTAGTATGAATGCTTAGCTTTATAACCTCCAGCATCTACAAAGCGGGGACCTTAAGAGCTTAGAAAACTTTTGTACTGATCTTTCGTTATGAAAATCTAGGTGAACACTAAATCGACAAACCATGTCCTTAATTACTCCTTTCAGATGGCTGACATTTGACCCGGTTGGTTCCTTTGTTGACACCTCTTTTTGAGTTGTTGGCTGGTTCGTCTATAATGCGCTGGCTTAAGAAACTTGGCTTGAAGCTAGTTGTGCTAATGGAAGCATACATGTAGCAGGTATATTTCCTAGCCAAACAGAGCCACAAACCGTTTTCCGTTTTAAATGCGCGCTTCACCTAATCAAAAACAGGGCAACCTCTATGGTTGGCAGTGTGAATTCCATCGCAGTTTGTGAATTTCTTTACGCTGAAATCATTAATTGATTTATTGCACTTGGTCGTAACGCACAGATTCTCACACACGACATTAACTAAAGAAAACTTACAGTACGATTTCTGATGGCCATATTCTTGGCAGATCAAGAACTGTACGTTGCTTTAAATACTTTAAATCATAAATGGGGTGAGTTTAATTTTTTTGTTTTAATTTAACGACGTTAAATCTTTAAAAATGAAGAAAAAACAAAGAGAAAATGTGGTACGAGCTCTAAAACATTTTACGACTCAGACAACTTACAAGACATACCAGAAGTTGTGAAATGAAGAAATAAAATTTACAAAAAAAATGTTCAACATTTGCTGTGTTCAATAACTTTCCAGTAATTACTAGCAACAAGAGAGTAAAAAGAAATATTTTAAAAATTGCTCTCAAAAATATCTAAAAGTAAATTAACACTTTTACAGTCAAAACTTGCAAGCAAATTTATTTTGTTATTGTAAACTTATAAAATTTAAAATTTAAATTTTTTTTAAAGCATAATGACAGAAAGACTGTTTGAATAATTTTTGATAGCAAAATTTTTACTAAACCATTTCCAATTGTATTTCAGAACTTTCTAATTGTTTTTCAGAAATTTCTAATTCAATTTCAGAAATTTCTAATTCAATTTCAGGAATTTCTATTTCAATTTCAGAAATTTCTAATTCAATTTCAGAAATTTCTATTTCAATTTCAGAAATTTCTAATTCAATTTCAGAAATTTCTATTTTGATTTCAGAAAATTCCAATTCAATTTCAGAAATTTTTAATTGTATTTCAGAATTTTCTAATTGTATTTCAGAATTTTCCATTTGTATTTCAGAAATTTCTATTTGTTTTTTAGAATTTTCCATTTGAAATTCAAATAGAAATTTCTGAACACTTACTAGTAATAATTATCCAAAATTAGTGATAATTTTCTGTAAATGAACGCACCTATTAATTGAAAATATTGTTTTCTTCTTTGTAAAAAGAAGTTAATTTAAAAATGAACTGAAGCCAAAACAATAAAGGCAAAAGTTTGCCTTTAGAGAAATACATACACTCACAGCACGGTACAATAGGATCATTAATTTAACTCATTTGTCCTTGATTGCAAAGTAAGCGTCCAATAAAAATTAAAAAAGCACTATGGTCCTCTCAATTATATTACATACAATTATCAAGCATTTCACCCCATCTGAAATATGTATGAAGCTTAACGGTTAGCTAGTGTTGCCACCTTATCACCTGTATTAGGAAACTTTAAAACTTGTCCCAACAAACAAAAAAGAAACTCCGTTTGCCTTTTTGGATACCATATATTTTCTTTCCGTGTAGGATACCATTACAATGTCGTTGGGTTTTTTTAATAGCAAAGACATATGAATGTATATCTAGCCATTTTTCTAGTTTAAATTTTCCAATTATTTAAAACATGTCATAACATTTTTGAATCACTTAACAATTGTATATATGTACTTTAAAATATTTATGTTAATTTGTGCACATTAAATATAAATTGCTTCCATTTAATTCTCATATATCTGCAACAATAACGACAACATATAAAAACATATATGCATGTATGTAAGTAGGTATATACACACATATGTATGTGTGTAAGTATATCCTCAGATATAACAATAAAAAAGAATAAAGCAAAAAAACATTATATGAAGCTCCATTAAATATTTTTCATGACTCTAAGGTACTATAAGATGTTACCATGGTATCAACATATTTAATGGCATTTTCCATAAAAATACAATTCTTGTTCTATTTTTATTGTTATATTTTGTGCTGTTACTAATGTTGTTACCAATATTATACAGAATATTGGCAATTTATATATCAAGCACTTACAACAGCAGCAAATACAATAATACAAAGTTCATTATATGAAGAGACACTTTCTTAACGGAAGACTGAGCAGAGGTAACTAAGTTTCCATGACGCCATGAGACAAAAATTAGGATCAAAAGGAAAGGCTGAAGAAAATATATATTTTTATGTGTAAGGCATTTTATGTTAAAATAAGCACCTTCAAGACTAGGGGGGAATATTTAAAAATAATTTTTTAAAATAAAAATTAAAATTAAAATAAATAAACGAAATTTTTATACAAAATCAATATTTAAAGTCGATTTTAGATTAAAAATTTTTTTTGACAAGCACCCAGGATACGGTTTCTGAAAAATCATTTTATAATAGTGCAAAAATACACTCGTGTAAAACCTATTTTTCATAGTAATTTCCAAAAAAAATTTTTGATACTTTAAAAAAAAATAGAGCACAAAGTTTACAAATATATTTTCAGGACAAAGAATCAAAATTGTGTTTTAGACATCCATGCAAATATTTGAGAAAAATGTAAGTATTATCAAAGATTAAAAAAATTAAAAAAAAATGTTTTGTTAAAGTAAGCTTTAATTGAACAGCTAAAACAATAGAAATTGGAAAATCCCAATCAAATCCAACCGAAATTGGGAAAAATATGTTCTTCTTTTTTGAAAAAAAAAATTTATAAGTTTGCGTGTTAAAGAAAATGTTAGTTATCGATATAGAAAAAATTGTTTAATATTAAATCGTTATTTATTCATATCATATACTCAACAACTAGATCTTCTTTGTTCATGTTTTAAAAAAAATGTCACACCCATCATAATTCTTAGGAAAAAGGATTAAAGTGTTAAGTAGGTAAGAGCGCTAAGCTCGGCTGTGTTTGAATCCACTAGGCCAATCTTATTGGTGTTTTAGTACTGCCAACCACACAAAAAAAAAATAAAATTGTTTTTAAATTATAAATTTATTGATTTGATTAAAAAACTATTTAGATTACAACCTATCAAAATGCTAATTAATTTTAATATTTTTTTTTTTAATTTTTAATCAAAAAATTATTTTATTTAATCGATTAAATCAAAACACAAACAAATGTAAAATTAAAAACCAATTAATTTAATTAAAACTTGAATTATTATATGGATTAAAAATAATTGTTTTTAAAATTTCCTTTATAATTTATCAGGCTAATTGGTTCAAGTTTATTGTGATAAGATTTTCATTGAAGAAATATTCAGAAAAAGTTTAGTTTCCCGACACTAGCCGAGTGGAATGCATTTTCAGAGCCCGCTAAAACTCCTCATCAGCACTCTTTGTTCGGTACTGAGCATTGGTAGTAAATATCTTCTATTTAACCCAAGTTTTAATTGAAATTTGAATACGGAAATACTAATTTGTATTTTACACATATTCTTATTAGCAATTGTTAATTCTTGGGTTAGAACGAAATTTACGGCCTGCCATTTTTCCATATCATGGCAACACCTTTTCTTTTATTCATTCTTCATCTCACCACTTTAATTTTTGCCTTATTCATCTCTATTTAGATGAGTATGAAGGCAGCATGCTTTTGCATGCATTAGTTTTGTCTCGCTTTTGTTATATTTTTTAAATGTTTTTTTAATTTTGCTGACGATCAGTCGTCAGCGAGTTGTTGAACATGTTTCATTAACTTTGCGGACGTATTTTTTTACACCATGCCATAAATTTCGTTCTAACCCAAGAATTAACAATTGCTAATAAGAATATGTGTAAAATACAAATTAGTATTTCCGTATTCAAATTTCAATTAAAACTTGGGTTAAATAGAAGATATTTACTACCAATGCTCAGTACCGAACAAAGAGTGCTGATGAGGAGTTTTAGCGGGCTCTGAAAATGCATTCCACTCGGCTAGTGTCGGGAAACTAAACTTTTTCTGAATATTTCTTCAATGAAAATCTTATCACAATAAACTTGAACCAATTAGCCTGATAAATTATAAAGGAAATTTTAGAAATAAAAATTGTTCAAAAATACGCTAAAAAATAAATAATTGTTTTTAGTTTTTTTAATTGTTTATATTCATTTCCTCATAGTTATGTTTATTCAATTGAAGTAAATATGCATGCATTATGCTTAATTTAGGTTTAAGTTTACATAACAAGCCTCACCAACGGGTTAAACGGTGAGCCATAGGAATACGAGTCGTACGCTGTATTCGCACAGCCACCAAGGCATTCTTTTTTTGGAACAACAGTGTTTTATGACGAGACAGAATGTGCCAACTACAGAGAAATATGTCTCCTTCCCAAGATACTATCCAGAAAATTGTCTCAAAGAGTAAAATCAAAAATCGACAAAATAATTGGGCCATATCAGTATGGCTGTAGACCTGACAAGCCCACCATCGACAAGATATAAAAACTAACTTGGAAAAACCCAAGAAAGACAAACTAACACATAACATCTATTTCAAGCTATGTCTGAGTTTTGTATTTTTGCGAAACTGGAACGTCTCTGCTGGATGATCGTAACTGACTTGCAATCCTCAGTAAAGGTAGGCAGAAAGATCTGTGAGCGTCTTAAAATCCAAAAGAGATTTAAAAAAAGTAGGCAGCCTTTCATGTGACCTTTTACAACATTCTATTAGAAAAGGTTATACGAGACGCATATGTGAATTGAACTGGTGCACATTAAACAAAACAGCACATGTTACTTAAACTGACGATATCGACAAAATGGGGCGAACATTGCGAACAGCAGCTTCCAGCTTTGAAAGTGTCGAGAGAGATTTAGCCAAAGTAGATCTGGCAATAAATTTGAATGTCTCATACTGCAAAAAGGAAACACTAATGGAAGGACCAAGTGGAGGATGACATCTCGAAACTTGGTGTCAGAAATTAAAGAAGAATCGCAGAAAATCAAAGCTCCTGGAATTTGGTTTTACTTTCGGCTAATGGACAAACGTTCTGTAAGCATTGCCTAAGTAAGTACACATTGCACAGAAACTTTTTTGCAAAAAGCTTATTGTCGAAAATTGTGACAGTTTCCTAGATGTAGCGCATTAAATATTTTAAAAAAATTTATGTAAATATACATCTTCCCCTGCTTTTATCAAAAGAAACCTTTTCCAAATTTAACTCCTTGCCTTCAACGTATTCGTGACATGTTTTTTGGTAAAAAAGGAAGTAAGAGAGAATGTATTATACTAGTAAATGAAATAGCAGTTAGTTTAAAAGTAATAAAAATTAAATACATAAACAATTTATATAAAATTTTTGTTTTGTGTTCTAAATTTTTTTTAAATTTGAAAGTTTTTAATATTTTAAAGGTATAGAAATACAATTCTTTTTTCGATAAAAAAAAAGGAAATAAATTTTTATTACATAGTGTTTATTTAAAAAAAACAAAATAACTTTTTTTTCGCATTACTGCCCTTTAAAAAGTGGCTAAGTAGTCTAATTAAGTAATTATAATAGTAGTGGAACGTTTTGTCCCGAACGGGAGAACTTTTTAGATAAGTAAATGATATCATTTTCAATGAGTTTAAACTTCCTTTTGTATCGAATAAGTGTCATTTTAAATAGAAATTGTTCGAAGGTGCTTACTCTATTTGTCGCATGTATGAATAGCTCCCCTGCAGTTGAAATTCTAACAAAACTTATTTTAAAAATAAAAAAAATCTCAAAAAACTGTTTTAAAATAAAAATAAAATTAGTTTGGCATATATTAAAAAAAATTTAAACTTTTTGCAAAATGGCGTAGTTTGAGCGATTTTTTGTGGCTGAAACTCCCAAAGACTTGAGTGATTATTTTTAATTCCTTTCGAAATTTTAACGTTCCTGTCTACTTAGACAATATTTAAATTAAAATCGCAATTATATCTGTGAAGGTGATGGTCACCTTAACAAAACGTACCCTATAAAAGTAATTAAACTTCAGACGGTTTTCTTGCGCATGGGCGGTGTATGTTTCTTAAATCTCCCATATTCTTTACTGTTTTGCATTACATATTACCCGTTTTAAAGTTGTCAAACTAATGTTTCCCTTAATTTTGCTTTAAATTTGGAGTAGCTCTAACGATTGGTTGCATTCAGCTGATAAAGTAGCTTTTTAAGTCTCTTTTTTCATTTTTTTCAGTAGCTTATTTTATCTCAGTTTTTACTTTCGTAATTGTACTCACACCAAATACGTGGCAGAGAAATTGGTCAGATCCTTAAAACACCAAAAATTAATGGTCTAAAACCCATCCTTAAAAATACCAATCGACTAAGGATCACTTTCTAAGCCTATTTTACCCTTTCGGCACGGGAGAGGATTAATTACTTTAGTTTTATAAAAATTTTTAACGACTCATTTATATATACTAAGGCACAAAGTTAATGGCTGACTGAAATATCAGTTTGAAACCTATTTGAAATAAAGACACTAAAAAGTAAAAATGAGTTAAAAAAAAACAAATGCAATATTGGTTTTCTTTAGGTACCTTTTGAAACTTAATATACAGATAAAAACATAAGTCAAGCTGCGTTCGGCAGATCTCAAAAAAAAGAATGTTTTTGGTACTTTCTTGTAGTTTGAATCCTAAGGCATAGAGAAGAGGGTTAACTTTTTTGAAATGTCTTTTTTTGAATTTTTGAGTTTGTTAAAATAGAAATATGGACACCGGTAAAAGCCAGAAGTCAACTAAAGGGCTTACACGTCTTATGTTCAAACTTTTATATTTTTGGTAATATTTCTTAACCTTTTGAATAATCAGTATACAAATATGAAATTACCTACCATTAGATCAGATCAAGGTTAGAAGTCATTTAAGTGATCAAAAGGGACTTTCTACACTTTTGGTACTTTTCTCATTTTTTGATATTATGAATCCTAAAAAGTGACATATAGGACAAGTCTTAAAAGTCAAAAAATAAAAGTCAGCAATGTAAGCAAAAAGCCCTTATTTACCTTTTTAGTCTTTTTTCTTTGTTTGGAGGTATTTTTTGGCGGCTTAGGATGAAAAAAATGCTATTACACTTTTATTAAGAGCCGTCGTTCTAACGATATGTCGGGCTTTGTTATTTTGAATAACACTTAAATCCACCCTTGTTGCTTTAGGGAGTTTTTACTACATCGGGACTGCTTCTGCATCACTTCCGGGTGGCTCTTTTTATGACCACATCACCTATCGACATTATTGCTGGTGTCCCACGCCAGCTATTTGTGCTCTATTAAGGTCTTCTTTCTTCCTCCTCAGTACGTTTTCACAGAAGTCTGCCAAGCACTGCTAGTTTTCTTTCTGTTCCACAATCTTCTCTATGCTGCTTTTCAACGTTACATGTCTACTCAGAAATCCATGTCAACCCGCTCGTTCCGCCATCGGTCGCACTGGAAGGAAGTATTATCCGCATCACTTTTCCCTTCATAGCTGCAATTTTATGAGCTATTTTTGTTCATTCTGAAAAATTACCATCGGAAGTAACCGAGACTAGAGAGCACTAGCGTTATGTAATAGTTTATGTCTTTATGTTTCTTTCTTAGCCAGCTGTCTATATCGGGGATTAATCTTGCCATCTTCTCCTGTGTTCACTGTGCCATTGGCTTTGCCGCTTTCGCAGGGCAGATACTCTCAGCCTAAAAAAGATCGCAACGTTCCTCCATCAGAAGATCTATGGGGATCATACCCGCTATAACTTGTACATCCAAATCTGACACCGTACGGTATGACAATGTGAGTCTCAGTGCTGCTGTTCTTTGCACAGCTGCGCCCTCTCCTATACTTGTAAAGTGGTACCACAAATCTCAAATCCGTAAATAAGAAAACTTTACACGCCTCATTTAGTATTTTTTTTTTTTGCGATGGGACCAAGTATCAATCAATGCACCCAGCCTGGCCGTTATATAGTTTCATTATATATCTGGCTTGAAATGTCAGTTCCGTTTTCAGTCTTATGGCAAGGTAAATAATAGACTTCTTCGTGGGTGATTCTACATTGTCAACGCTCACGTTAGGGATACGCCGTCCGGTAAGTAACAGCAACTCAGTCTTATTGGCGGCAAGCTCTAGTCCATGAGCTTGCAAGCAGGTCTGAGCGCCCAATGCTTTGAGACCTTGATCCCCGAAACACAGAAAATTTCCTCTCTTCGATTGAGATTGATAAGTTATATGATGAAAGTGCCTAAGTCTACCTCCTCGTGGTATCAACCGGGTTACTTTCACTTTATTGGAAGGCTAACAGACATGGCTAAATTGAAAACAATCTGTCTTGTGCTAAAAAGGATTAGTGGTTATTAACTTACTGGTCTGGCTTGAGGCAGGTTGTCCTTGTTGTCGCTGTGGCATGAACATCACCAATAAGTGGCTCAGCAATACAAGGTTTTACGGGTACCAATACCTTATCTGTGTTGAATAGAAATTGGTAGGAATTGTACGGAAGTAGATTTCCGAGGGTGACCAGAGTCCTATGTGGTACCACGGGAATCAGTTGGCCCCATGTGCTTACCAGTGCATGAACTGATAAATGGTGAGGTCTCCTTCGGCAGTTCACGTGGTGACTATGGTTATCCCAAACCGGGGCAACTGTAGAACGAGAGTTGATATGCTGGGGTCCGTCCTGTACGGGCTCCAGAGTGACCGTGTAAGCGGTCTTATATAAATTTAAGGTTCACAAGATAGAGTTTCTAGTTTTGGCGGGTCTACCCAGGCACATGAGCAACTGTTGAAGTAGGCTATTAGCTGAAAAGGTGTAAGTGTGTTTGAAAGTAGGTGAATAGGGAAACTAGCCACCGATGGGGACCCTAGGATCTAAAATAAGGTCCCGTCCGAGTAGTAGCAAATAATGAAATGGCCGGCATTGGCATGTTGAAGCACGTGCGTGATTCGGTCCTGACTGGCGGTGGAAGATTATGGAGCGTTAATGAAAGTGGAATAATTGATTTGTCTAAATGAATAAAAGATCCTTCTTACAGAGCTGGGCGTCGCATTCGTTGGGTGCGACATGATAATCATAATCTTTCTTGCTTAGAGTTGGATGCTGTTTCACAAGCGCGTGGAGATGTGTTTTGTCGGTGCGGATCTGTTTTAATTATGAAGGCGAGATCAAAACTAGAGACGCAATTTGGGTTAAGATAGCCCAACTCCTTAGCAAGGGGTCTGTTGTAGCTGGCCCAGAGTCATGGCAGGGAATTCCAACCTGGGTGGCCGAAAGGCCATTCTGGGGGCGCTGATGGACGCTTTGTTTCCACCAAGTGTTAAAAGCACCATGAATTATTGCCCGCAGGGTAGATGTTCACGTAAAACCCTTAACGTCTGTCCTCAATTGAAGCTAGAAGTTAAGTAAGTGGACAAAATTACATTAACATTTTCGGTAATTCTTTTCACTATTTTGAGATTATAATACTTGAATAATGACAACTACTTCTTTCATATTTTTGTGTATATTGTATTGCCTATTTTAATGATAGAAAATTAGGGTTTCTGGATTATGATTGTGTGAAAAAACAACGCAAACTTTACTTTTTTATGTTTATATCATTTTAGCATTTAGTACTTTGTTTGTTAATATTCAAAACGTCGCTAACGAAATTGGGGACTAATTGCTAGTTAATAATAATTCTATTTTGTTTTACAGGAAATTTGTTTTAAAGTTCGTATTTTGATAACGATGCAATCACTATTCCCGCTCATTTTTTTTTTTTTTGCAGAGAATTACCATAATCAGTGAATTTTTAAACAAGACCAGATTTTTAACATTGTTCATTTTTTCTAATGAAATGAAGAGCAAAAACAGTAACATGTTTTACCTGTTGAGATGAGCGGCAATGAATATAATATGTATGCACATACATTTCTACATATGTATGTTTATCTATATACATATGTGTGTGTACATCTAAGGACCAAAAGCGTTAGAAAGTTGTCATGCGTTTTATTTAAACTGTAAAAAATTCCCTTTGTGCCTTAACTGTTTAGCGTATATAAACTACAGTTAACATTCTCTGTAGTTTTTCTAATATTTATTATATAATGTATGTATGTATGTACATCAGGGCTTAAAAACCATAATTTTAAACACCAAGAAATTTTTATGCCTCATTAAAGTTAATCACATAGACAGCTTCTGCATATTAAATTTTATAAAGAAGTGAATTTAATGCCTCCCATTAGTTTCTATATTTTCTGAAAGTAACCAACTGTTGTGAACATAATCCCGAATTCATTATGCTCCTAATAAATGACAGGGACTAGAATATGAAAACATAATGTCACACACATCTGGTTTGCTTAACAGAAATAGAAAACATTAAAGAAAAAAATATTTAATTCGAAAGTTTTATTATATACTACAAGAACGACAAAACGTGAACAAATAAAAAATAAATTAAAAAAACCACTAAACAAATACAAATGAAAACAAAAATACGAAACACTTGCACACAAAAGTAAAACGTAAAAAATTTAAAATATTTGTCTCGTTCGCTTTTTCTTTTTAAAATTCTTTCTGCTTTTCAAACTTCAACACTATATTTTTTTTTTTCGACCTCAAGCTAACAGTTCAATTGTTCAGTTACAATTTCAAACAAACAAAGAATTTATTTATACATTTAAGTTTTTTCTTTTATATTGATGAAATGAAATAAAAAATCTGAAACCACTATCTGTGGCGTCACTTAAATATAAAAAAGTTGCTACTCCAGTTAATAATTTTCTCGAAGAAATGGAAGAAAATTTTTTTTGTGTGTTTAATATTAAAACTCGTTATATTTTTAAGGCCAAAATTTAAGTAAATCATGAGAGCTCGCATTACAAATCAGTTTGGCAACTTTAAAAATGCAAAATGGTTTTGAGTCGGCATTAAAGGTATTGATACTTACGTTGACCCCGAAAGAGATTAAAACCAGTTTGTGCAGCAGAAAGGTTTAAGTCAATGATGCATCCAATATAAGAAACCGACAAAAAAACCCCTTAATGCAGATTGAGCCAGGAGTGGTCAAACCAAAGAAAAATAAAATGCATCCCGGGGAGATCTGGCAGCGCTCTTTTAAGGTGAGTTAGTCATTTAGCAGCAGTAGTGAAAGCTGAATAGAGTTATTGAATTATTCTTATGTTTTTTTTTAGTGAATTTACAAAAGAATTAAATAAATGATTAATCAATATAAAATTTTGTTTTTAATGATTACGTACGAGTATTACAAACCTTGTTTTAAAATTTATTATGTGCCATAGGGTAACATTGGAGATGCCATATAAGCAACCTGGTCCTGTACACTCCCTAAACTACTAAGACCATAGTTGACTTCTGTCTGTGCAATGTATCGGGATAAGCATGTTCCGTAAAAAGGCAAATGCAAATGGATGTCAAAGAAATGCAGCAGTTCTGTGGTTTTATGATTTAGCAAAGCGTTCATCTAACCATAAAAGAGATTTTGACTCGTCCCGCCGGCAAAATGCCTATTAAAATTTTACCCCATTACCACTAGCAGCCACAAGTTAAATTTTTATGCCAACGTAGTAATTAATGTCTTAATTAAAAAAAAATAATAATAACACGACAAGTAAAACAAGCATAATGTTAGTAAGACAAAAACTTCAGACTACTTTAAGGGGGACCAGAATTTATTTCCAAAACGCAAGTGGCATCCAGTAATAACATATAAATTAAATATTTACCATAACGCCCATAAATTAATGTCAGATTAAACTTAGAAATTCATATAATTTCTTTTACGATCACAAGTATCCCAGAGCTTGGCTATATTTGTCAAATCGAAAACGAACACCATTGGACGGTTGGTATCTCCTAGTGTTATGTCCAAGCATTTAGTGTCAGTATTGTTAGAGTACTCTAACTCAGGACTTTGTCAGTTAATTGTCTGCCAAGATTTTTCATAAGAAAATGTCAGTATCAACATTTTATAAATCTTAAAGCCCCCCTATTATAGCTGTTGGCGACCATGATGCTAATCATACAGTGTTTGCACAGCCCAAGAGATGCTTCTTTAGCAATATGTGAGTCCATTAGCAAATGGAAGTAAACAATAACTTCAATATCCTCGGAGGCCTCGAAAACGGGCAGCAGATATTCAGAACCGAGAACAGATGAAACACAGATGATTCGTATTTAGTCTAATGAATTTAAATATTTGTGAAAAACCTGGGAACGGAAATGGCATGCTGCTCTGAGGCGTGACAGTAGCTCACCGGATGCGTCGGGGTACTTCTTTCCGTAAAGTGATCACAACTAAAAGTTCATTCCAAAGAAATATTGAAATTAAAAGAATAGCCAAGGAAAACCGCAGTCATTAATAAAATTAATTGTGTATTAGAAGTTGTACATATTATGTTGCAGACGGATATTTAGGCGACAGAAGTTCAAGCGATGTATTTGACAAGACCCCGGGAAAAGATAGAATGTTGCCGGACAGGCAGCCCACCCCTTATGGCACATTTTCGCCATCCGCGACATTAGTCTGGCCTGTATGACAGTGTGCTTAATAATGTCCCTAAACAGTACTTACCACAACTTTTTTCTACGTAGTTACCTTACAACCACAAAATTTGTTTATCAATGATGTCAGTTTTATAACTCACTTTGAATACAACATTTCTGTTTTATTCATAAAATTTTAATGACGTTATGTTAAACCCTATTAGCGAACATTTTTATATTCAAACAAAAAAGTTTTTTTTTGTATATACTTAAATTATTTAATTTAATTATCAATTCTTTCTTTGTTTTTTTTTTAACTGCAATCATTAACTGTTCTCGTAATTTATCCTTGATATAATAAATAATAATTTTTTTTATTAACAATTATTATTTGCAATTTTACAATTGACCAATTTCTAGATACATCTAAAAGTATATTTTTATATACATACATACATTCATATGTATGTACATAATTTTTTTCTTACTTTTCCCTTTTTTCTTTCTATTCCCAAAAAATAAAATGTCGAAAAAAAGACTTACTTTTGTTTATCATTATTTATTAAAAACTTTTTTCCTCAATAATGAATAACTAATTAAATTATTCAAAATCTTTAAAATTCAGTATTTATTATGAATTGCGATTAAATTACAAATAGCCTGCAAGCAAATTATCAACGTTTAGCAGGCAAGACTAATACCACATGAGAATGTATTTAAAGGACGTTAATTACAAAATAGAATAGTGACTGCAAGCGACAGCGACAACAAAAAATAAGACGTATATAGATATAACCGAGCATTGACAAGGGTTAGGAATCGTTAATCACATTAGTCAGCAGACAATTCCTTGTTACAAACGGATTGCACAAAAAACTCTATTGAAAAACACGCGAAAAGAATCTACCAAAAGAAGCCAAGGGGTGTAAAAGTTTAAAAATTTTTTCGTTTACTAATTTTTTTTTATTTTTTCTTTTAGATTATATAATATACAAGGGAAATTTTTTTACACTAAGTATGAAAAATTGTCTCTTAAATGACCACCGTTTTCAGCATTTTCCATAACATCTTTCAAAACTTGTGGCTGTAGCGTTCGAATTTCTGCAACAATATTTGCCTTGAGCTCAGGGATTGTCTCTGGCTTGTTTACATACACTCGCTCCTTCAAATAACCCCAAAGAAAACAGTCGGGTGCTGTCAAATCTGGCGATCGCGCTGGCCAAATAATTTCAGAATTTCTGGAAATTATTCGTCCTCCAAAAATTTGACTTAAAACTGCCATTGTGTCTCGGCCAGTATGGGCAGTGGCTTCGTCCTGCTGAAACCACATATCAGGTCTGTCTTCAAGAGCAGGGCGTAAAAAATTTTCTATCATAAAATAAAAAAAGTTAATAAACAAAAAAGTTATTAAACTTTTACACCCCTTGGTTTCTTTTGGCCCAGCCTGTACTTTGTCGAATGTCATTTTTCATCAGCCGCTTGTAGTTTTCAACACGTTTTTTTTCTTTTTTTCTATTTTTTTATTGGTGTTACTTACCTGTGCAGGAGGTTCCTTTTTAATGTATAGTTATGCTCATTTTTTGACATCCAGACGCACTTAAAGCTGAACACGATAGTTGTCTTATTCCGAGTATGTTGTTATATGGGTTGTTACTGCAGTCGCTGGTACCTTTTATGTGGTCAGGTGGGGTCGCCTCTGTCGTTGCTGCAATTGAGGACTTTTTGGGAAAGTTGTTTTTTTTCTGGCTTATGTTTTCTTTTCGGTAGGGGCTGTTGCACCTTGGTTTTGGACTAACATGAAAGCTTTTCTTCTGACTTTCTTTTCAATGACTGTTTTGGTGCTATTGTAGCACGTATCCAAGTGGTTGTGAATCTTTATCTAGGGTGCTACAAAAAAAAAGGGCACCTATCAACTTACTATCACCTATCGCATGAAGTAATAATTTACGCATTTTACTAGCCAATAAAATTATTTCTGTAGATAAAGGCAAGAATCTTGAAGAATAAGCCTTATTTGTCAGGATAATGACAAATATCCAAATTGTAACGAAGTGCCATACTAAAACTAGCTTAAATTCCTGACCTATTTTCAAATTCAAAAAATGTGGACAACGGTAAAAACAAGATGGCACAACAGCGATTATGCACAATAAATCTGCAGGAAGTTTGGCAGCTAGTACAAGCTTAGTGGTTAAATATTCCAATAGAAATTCTACAAAAGCCACTTGGTAAAAATATTGTTACAAAATATTGGCGTAATCCTTTTAAATAAGGTTAATCCTTTAGGGCCACTAAAAGTGTTAACCTAAGAGAATACGATTTTTTCATTTTGTTTGACAACTTCAAGGCCTGAAAAGTGTGCTTCAAAGAAGAAGTCTTCTTAGAAACCTAAAATTATTGTAATTAATGTGAACTAATTAACAGCCACTGAACGTCATAATTCGATAAAGGCCTGGGCGGCAAAAGCATAGTACAATCAAACAAGCGACATATTGACCCAGGTTACAAGAAAAGGCTTTTAGTAGAAGATATATTGCTCTGCGCTTTTTTTTTAATATAAAGCGCGATGACAGTTTATGACTAGTTTGTACCCCAACATCGAGATAGTATTCTAGGATAGTTCCTGTATTTGATTAACACAGAAGGGATGCATACAAGTAGTCAAACACACACGTTGATTTTTGCTTATAAAATTGATGTTCTCCGTACTAATTAGGGTTCTAAAGAAGTCTCCAACTAAATGCAGCATAATATAATTAAAATTGAAAAATGGGCAAAGCTTAAAAAATAAAAACAAATTAGCGCAAAATGCATCCACGTAGCTTTTACTTTACGCAGATAATCGTATTTTCCCATCCTTTTTAAAACAAAAAGTTGGCTCAACACTTTGGGGCATACAACTTGGCGTTCAAATGAAAATCACATGTAAATAAAAAATTTACGAAAATTAAACTTAAAGCAGTAGAAACTTTGGTAGAATCTGTGTCCCCTGTCTTGATTGTAAGCTTCTTCTCTACAATTTGATTTTGAAACTTGGTTTTTTGATGCTATTGGATATAACTATCAGACACTGCATCTGCCTTCGATATAGAAAAAAACTCATCGTCATAAAAAAAATCCTACAAATAATAATTGGTGCGTCCACAAAGAAAACTTTAACGATGTAAGCAATTATTTTAATAAGCCGGAAGTGCGAGCAAATTCTCTTGGTGGCAACATCTTTCAACATGATGGTCACTTTCTCTCAAACAAAACCATTTGAATTGACATATAAGCACTTTAAAATGAGAACTTACATTTTAGTCTGGCACTGGGCGGGAAACAAAGTTTAAAAAAATAAACAAATGTTTAAAAAAATTAATTTTCAAATATCTTAGAGATGTGGAAAGTTGAATTTCCATGGGTAAAAACTACTGCAATAATTTGAAAGTAAAGATATTTTTTTAAATGATTTAAAAATAGTTTACCTTTTTCTTTTTCAATTTTTAATAAATCCTCTTAAATAACGCATAGCGGGTCTTTTACAACCCTTGGCTGATTTTCTATAGACCTTTTGTGTGTTTCCATATTAATTCTATTTCATGTGATTGCAGTAAATTTTCGAGATAATTTTTCACTCTTTTAACTGAATAATAAGTAGGGGCAATCTGTATTATTTTATTGCAACGAAAATTTCTGAAATAAGCAGACATAATTTTAAATGAAATATTCATGTTAAATCTTAACTAAAGTTAATTATCATAATGGAAATTTAAAAAAAAAAAATTTGTTTAATATCACCACATATACATTTGCAAAATTAGTAGGAATTTGAAATACCACAGAGTTTATGTCATAAAAATTTATTTAAGTTCTTATTCTTACATAAATACATGTGCATGTATGTGTGGTTTCTATGGAGTGTCATAACAGAGAGACCACAAAATAATAATAACGATTCTTTCAGAAACCAACGAATACTTCTACAATAACATAAGAATTTTGAGTTTTCCAAAGAACGTAAATATGTATTTAGTGATTCTCTTACTCGTGTTCCTTCCTGGGGGGTTTATTTTCAAAAACATATCAAATGACCACAATAGTAAGTAGTTTGTAAAATAAATCTTGGTTGCTGTTGAAAATGAACTATAAAAATTTTTTTGTTGGGGGCAAGAAGGGAAATGTCAGTAGATGTTTGCATAAGCATGTGGTTGCGAAGATGTCAATAGAAGAAGTGTTAAGAAATAGTTTTTATGGTTTATGTTAGTAGTTTGCATTTTATTATTTATATTTAAATTCTTGAAAGTTTTGAGCACTAGTGCTATTTTTACTAAGTAAAACTTACTTAAGAGAAATGAATAATAAATAATTAATTCTTTAAATTTTCTGTTTCTATATTTTCCGTTTAAAGAGAAAATGCCGCTTGTACTTTTTAGTAAATGTAAGCAAATCGAAACATCAAAAGGGTTTTTCTCTAAATTATTCTTTTGAAATATGCCGCTGTTCTTGCAAATGATTAATATATTTATATAATATTTTTACAAACCCCTTTAGGTTTCAAGTTCGATACTACGAAATAGCTCCCAAAGAAAATAATTGGGAATTGTTTAATTTGGGAGTTATTTCAAGGTGCTTTAATAAAATAAGTCCCAAGAGAAATGGAATAACTCTCAACAAATATGAAATAAATGCCAATTAAAATATGTAGAACTCGTATTTGTTAACAATATTTTACTAAAGCAAGATTGTTTTACAAACAACAGGCATCCGAATTTCGGTAAGTCGCCGGAAAATCAAACTTTAGTGGATTCGAGCCGCCGGCCTCGCTATAGCCTTAGTCAGGCGCCTGAACTCTAAGCTTGTTTATGGGTTTATAGTCCACCTTCGGTCAGGCGACAGGAATAAAAAGTCTTGTCGGGCTACGGACTTTAAGTTCTAGTGCTTTCCAAATATGAGCTTCATCAAATTTAAGTGTTACAATTTATTAACTTTGAAACAGTGTTGTAACGAAGCTACGAAAATTTCAGATGTGTACAAGGATAATATAATTATTTTTATGCTTATTTTTATATACTGTTGAACTAATTGTTTTTAATACAAATTTTTGCTTTTAAGTTTGTCTTAAGTTCATATAATTTCTTTTTATTTGAAGAAATTAATATTTTTGCTTTTAAGTTTGTCTTAAGTTCATATAATTTCTTTTTATTAGAAGAAATTAATATTTGTCCGCTAATGTTGAAAGAAACTTTAAATTAAAAAAAGCAGATTTTTTTACCGATACTAGTCGAGTAGAATGCATTTGCGAAAGCAGCTACGCAGTTTCATCATCAGTACTCTTTGAACTGTAGTAGTGTCTTTTGGTTATAAACATCACCTATTTAACTTACATGTGACAGGGGAAGGGAAACGGCATGACTGTTTTACTTCTATTTTATTTTGTAAGTTGGGACGAAGTTTACTTTTCAAATACACTTCGCTTTTTTCTTAAATTTGTATAATTATTTTTAGCTTCGCCAAGGTACTTAAATTTAGTAAAGCTGTTGATTGAAAAGCACCTTTCAATTTAATTTTTTATTGGGACATGTTTCTTTTAGGAATAAAACTTAAAGTCCATTGTCCAGGCAAGCTATGTACACAACATTTTTTTAAAACCCAAAATCAATTTATTAACCCACAAAAAAAGTTAATATTAGGTCCACGCACTTGCCGAAAGCTATAGCAAAGCGGCCAGTTTGAATCCACTAGGATTTATTTTTCCTGCGTACGGATGAAATGTTGTTAGTGAAATCTTATTTGTGGATACGAAAATTTTTTTTCATTCGATATTTTTAATTGAAAGTTATTTCATTTTTAAAACTTAATGTAAAATGATTTTTAAATTTTAGTTAAATGTTAATTAAGTTGTAAACGATATATTATTAACAGAGTGTGTGCCGAGATTAACGGAAGAGTTTAAATAAACAGAAAATATAAGTTTTTAAGGTTTTGATTTTAATTTTTGATTAAATCATAAAGTACATAAAACAGATAATTTATAGTGTTATGCATCAGGTAAATAACCTTTACGACCTTGAACGAACATATGCGTGCGGTTGTCTAAATTTTTCTGGACCATTTTCTAACTTTATTGGCTTCTAACAAGGTATATTAAACAAGGAAGAATCAATTGATCAGCCTACTTTTTTTTCGCCATATGTTTTCTAGCTTATGTTAAATTATGGCTGTGTATACTGTGTGTATTTGTAATAACAACATTTTTGACAACTTAAAAAGAATTTAGTAACAACAAATTTCATGCAAAATCTTTATAGGAAGTTGTTGTTGTAGAGACGAAGTCACCTTTTTATTCCTACAAAGTACTAAGATATAATCTTTACCCTTTTCTTACAACTCAAGGTCAAAACTTAAAACAATGTCAATTTATTTTATTGAGAAGAATACGATACCTTTCAAATTTAATTCAAATTGTGCATAGTTTTAGTAAAAGAGGAATAAATAAGACGACAATTTACATTTTTTTTATTTAATGCTTATTTTTGTTTTTGTTAAACTAATTGTTTTTAATACAAAGTCTTACTTGTTATTCTGGCTTTTCTAAAAAAAAGAAATTATATAATGAACTTAAGCCAGAATAAAAAAGGAAAATATTTTTTAAATATTATAAAACTGTTTTCAACTTAATAACACATATATAAATAACAATCACATATAAGTGTTTCACCAATTATTTTTTCGATTCTATTATTTTTGAGGATATTTTTTTCTCTAACATTAAAGTTAACTCAGTTAATAGAATGTTTTTTAAAAGTTGTTTAGAGCGTAAAAACTAACCTTATGGAATTAAACCTTTGAAAATGTCAGCATATGCAATTCTCAAGAATACGCATTACCCCTTATACCTTCATACTTGTTAATAATAACTTAAAGTCTGTTGATGCGATTATGGATTTGGGAATAATTTTAGACAGTAAACTGAGCTTTGTCAAACATACAATGATGAGCGTTAATAAATCACGGAGCACATTGGCTTTTATTAAGAGGTGGGCCAAAGAATTCAACGATCCCTGTATCACTCTGCGTTTATATACATCCCTGGTGAGACCCATTATGGAGTTTGGTTCAATTATTTGGGACCCTCAATATAATTTACACAGCGATCGTATTAAATCCGTTCAAAAACAATTTATTATTTTTTGTTTAAGAAATAATTATCGTAATTATACTGAGCTCCCTTCATACGTCATAAGATTAGCGGAGATCAATTTACCAACTTTAAAAAGCCGGAGAATCATGCTAAGTATATATTTCATGGTTAATTTTATTTACGGTAAAATCTGTTTGGGGTTTTTGTTGGATAACGCTACTTTCAATATTTCTCAACGCAAATTACAATCCTTTAACCCGCTGTATGTAAAAACATATCGTACTAACTTTGCCATGTCAGCTCCGCTTCGAAGACTGTGCTGTTGCTTTAACGAAATGTACAACCTAATTGATTTCTCTTTGAACATTGATGCCATTAAAAGAAACATTATTGTGTATTTAAATAACTTATTTTCTTTACTAATTTGATTGTATATTGTATTTTTTTGTTTACCTTGTTCACTATAATTACAAAATTATTAAGTCTGTAAGGAAATTATCCATAGACCCATATACTTAATAAGTAAATAAATAAATAAATAAATACTTAAAAATATTATTCATATTTCTTTGCCGAATAGCACATTAAACTTAATGAAAATATGCTGAAAGATATCTGAGAGATTTTTTATTGTCAGAGATATGTTGTGGAGTTTTTGATGATAATTTTTGTGTAAGGACTTAACCTTCTAGCTCTCCTCTTTAGAGAAAATTTGACCCTGACACTGCCTTATCAGTATGTATTTGTTAAATAAAACTAGCTGAACTCTGTTCGCTTTGGTAGCCCCAACCTTAAAGCTAATAAAAAAAGCGAAAAATATTGATCATCTTATCAACCAATACCAATTTATTTTATACTAGCTCTCTAGAAACGCCAAAAATATTATTTAATTTAAAAAGTAAAAGGGGCGCACAGTGAAGATGGTAGCTTTTTAATAACGAATGACCAAATTTAAAAATGTCTTGTTCAAATACATCACAATTTCATCTTTTTATTCCATCACACGATACAAAACTTTTCTGTCGACAACAACCTTACTTCCGTGTACAGAAACAGAGATTCGTACTTGGCTTCAATAGTTTGGCATAATTTAGTAAATAATCAACGTTTAAGTGCTCTTGATTTTATAAATTAATCATTTTTATACAATTTTTCTTAATTTTTTCAATTCTGAAAATATCATAATAACAAGTAAGAGCGCTATATTCGGCTGTGCCGAATCTTATATACCCTTCACATTGGCCTTTCGAAATCAATAACCTTTTTTTATTTTTGTATGGCAACCTCCTTAGAGGGGGGAGAAAGGGGGTAAGTATATATTAGGAATATGACTAATGAGGGTCAGCGTTACATTTTATTCCTCTAGGGGCGACTGCGGGGAAGTTGTACCCTTATTTACCTTATTTTTTTAAATTTTGCATGACAACCATGTTAGGGGCTGTAAATAGAGGGTAAGTATGCTCCACAAAAATGTTTGGGTGGATAAACTAATTGGGGTCGGTCGTTCACTTTATTGCTCTATGTCCAACTCTAAAGAAGTTTTGGGCGTTTTCATATCATTTTTGAAAATTTTGTGTGGCAACCCCCTTAGGGCGTGGAGATAGGTGGTAAGTATGTTCTAGGAATATGTTTGGGAGAAGAAACTAATGGGGGTCGGTCGTACACTTTATTGCTCTAAGGCCAACTCTGAAGGAGTTGTGGGCATTTTCATATCCTTTTTGTAAATTTTGTATGGCAACCCCCTTAGGGCGTGGAGATAGGGGGTAAGTATGTTCAAGGAATATGTTTTGGAGGGCAGAGTAATGGGGGTCGGTCGTACACTTTATTGCTCTAAGGCCAACTCAGAAGAAGTTGTGAGCATTTTATCATTTTTGTAAATTTTGTATGGCAACCCCCTTAGCGCGTGGAGATAGGTGGTAAATATGTTCTAGGAATATGTTTGGGAGAAGAAACTAATAGGGATCGGACGTACACTTTATTGCTCTAAGGCCAACTCTGAAGGAGTTGTGGGCATTTTCATATCATTTTTGTAAATTTTGTATGGCAACCCGCTTAGGGCGTGGAGATAGGGGGTAAGTATGTTCTAGGAATATGTTTGGGAGGGGAAACTAATGGGTGTCGGTC
This sequence comes from Melanophora roralis, assembly GCA_963583895.1. Taxonomy (NCBI): domain Eukaryota; kingdom Metazoa; phylum Arthropoda; class Insecta; order Diptera; family Rhinophoridae; genus Melanophora; species Melanophora roralis. Next base: position 59,395,121 of record OY757190.1, on the reverse strand, counting down.
GTACACTTAATTGCTCTTAGGCCGACTCTAAAGAAGTTGTGGGCATTTACATATCATTTTTGTAAATTTTGTATGGCAACCCTATTAACGCGTGAATATAGGGGGTTGGTATGTTCTAGGTGAATGTTTGGGTGAAAAAACTAATGAGGGTCGGTCGTACACTTTATTGCTCTTAGGCCGAATTTGAAAAAGTTGTGGGCATTTTTACATAATTTTTGTAAATTTTGTATGGCAACGCCCGTGGCAACGGGCGTGTAGTAAGCATGTTTTAGGAATGTTTGGGAGGAAAACTAATGGGGGTCTGTCGTACACTTTATTGCTCTTAGGCCAACTCTGAAGAAGTTTTAGGCATTTTCATATAATTTTTCTAAATTTTGTATGGCAACCCCTTTAGGGCGTGGAGGTAGGTGGTTAGTATTTTCTAGGAATATGTTTGGGAGAAGAAACTAATGGGGATCGGTCGTACACTTTATTGCTCTAAGGCCGACTCTGAAAAAGTTGTGGGCATTTTCATATCATTTTTGTAAATTTTCTATGGCAACCCCCTTAGGGCGTGGTGATAGCGGGTTAGTATAATCTAGGCATATGTTTGGGAGGGCAAACTAATGGTGGTCGGCCGTACACTTTATTGCTCTAAGGAACGCTTTGAAGAAGTTGTGGGCATATTTACATAATTTTTGTGAATTTTGTATGGCAACCCCCTTAGGGCATGGTGATAGGGGGTAAGTTCACTCAAGGAATACGTTTGGCAAAAAAAAAAATGGGGGTCTGTGATGCATTTTTTTCCTTTAGGGGCGACTCCGGGGAAGTTGAAGCGGTTTTTACCTTATTTTTTAAAATATTGTATGGCAACCATGTTAGGGGCTAGAGATTGAGAGAGGGTAATATGTTCCACCAAAATGTTTGGATGGGTAAAATAATTCGAGTCGGTCTAACATTTTACCGTTGTAGGAGAACCCTGGCAGCCGTAGGAGCGATTTTCAAAATGTTTAAACTAAGCTTTGTATGGCAACCCTGTTATATGTATAAATACTAATACTAATAAAATTTTCGTTTTGAGTGTGGTTCAATAATATTAACATGATTGATTCTGTTTTTGTTGTTTATTTATTATTGCATACATAAGTATGTTCTTTGTTGTTGTTGTTAACTAATAAAAAGTAGGTAGTCTTGGTTTTTGCTTATATCTCGGTCATTTATCGGGCGATTTTGCGACTATCTCTGACAGTTTAATACCTCTTACGGGTCTATGCGATATCGAGGGGCTTCAGAAAGTTTATTTCAACAATAACACAGACAGACGGACAGTTGGACAGACGGACATCGCTAAATCGGCTTCCCAATCTATAAGGATCCAGAATATATATACTTTATGGGGTCCCAAATGGATAAAAAAATTAAAGAAAAATAAGAGAACCTTGTTCAAGGATAAAAGGTTCTAAAAAGCAAAGCCGATTTAGTTTTTATTTAAATCAATAGGATTAAATTTTATTACCTGCACACTACACTGAAAAAAATCAAACAATATTTTGGGTTAAGGTTTTATTTAAAAATTAATTTTATTTTTTAACAACAAATTAATTTGGTAATTCTAAGGGATTGACTACAATATTTTTTTAATATAAAATTTTTGTTTGGTTGTGTTTACCTTTAAGTATTCGGATTGGTTGGGTTGAAGTTGCTTTTTATTTAAATCAACATAATCTTAAAAGGTTAGATAAGAAATTTCTAAATAACTTTCTACTTTTCTATTTTATTTTAGATTGGAGTTCTTTGCAATAAAAATTAAAAACTAAAATTTTTTATTGATAAAATTAATACATTTAAGAGGATTAGGTATATTTTAATTAGTGTTTTGGCACTTTGCTTGTAGCAGTTTGGCTTATGGGAATTATTATTTGGTAATATTTTAATTTTTAAGGATTAAAGTAAAAATTTATGGATTAACTACTACTCGTTTCCTTCTCCTTATTTTTTTAAAAACTTTCATGTTTTGTTTTGAATCAGTTCCTTTTTGTGTTACTTGAAATTTTCGTTGCTTTCACCATATAAATGCCTACCTAAAAAATTGTTTTTGTTATTTTATTTCAAAATTATTTTTTTTTATTTTATTTTGATTTACTTCCTCTTCTTCATTCTTTAAAAAATTGTATTTTATTTAAAACTTTTCAGTCAGTTATTGTTTATGTTTAATTCTTCCGTATTTTTTTTTCTTTTAGTTGGAATATTGTATTGTTCGAATGCATTAACTGCCATTAACATCGACAGCAATGGGCTGCGAACAAAGTCCTGCATGCAGACTATTTGTAAAATGAGCTGGTGGCGAAGCTGGTGGTGTTAGCGGTGATGCATGGACTTTGCCATTTGTTGCTGGTCTTGTTTCTGTCGAAGCTGTCATATTAAATGTAATTGGCGGTGGAGGTGGCAAAGCATTGCACAAATCTATAGACTCTTCGCTTTGGGAGACATCTGTTTGACCATTGATTTGCGGTGGTGGCAAGTCCTTCAAATTAAATATTTCTGGAGGCGGTGGTGGTGGTAGAGAATCAAGCTGCTGTTCACTCAAAGCGCTTAGCTGTTCCTCTGTACTAGTTGGTGGTTCGGGCAAACTTATTATACTATCAAAGCCATTTTCTAGATCATTAAGAGAACTGCCAAAAAGCTCTGTTTCGACATGGCCATTCTGTTTTTGTGGCGACCTAACCAAGTCGGGTAAATTAAGTGAAACATGTGTTATAGGCTCGACGTCTGGCTGTGTTGAACTTTTTGTTGGATCTGATGTATGCACATCCCTTTGAACTGTTTCTAATATATGTTTTTCACCAGTTCGTTCGACTTCTTCCGTTGATGAAGCTCCATTGACTTTGATTGGCATTTCTTTATTCAGAACTAAATTTACTTCTCCAGCTGAATTTTGCTTATTAAGCTTTAACTCTTTTGGATTACATTCCAAAATGTTTTTATCATACAATGTAATGTTTTCTTCTCCTTTAAAATTTTCTTCACACTTTAATGACTTGGTATCGTGCTGCTCTTTAGCAGAATTTTGCAAAGTAATTGTGTTTTCATCGAATGATTTGGGCACATTTTCTAATGTCACTTTATCTAAAAACTTATCAGGGGCAGCTAAATTTTCTAAGGTATTATTTTCAATAGCCTGTCCTTTTGTGGATAAATTATTGTTGGCGGCTTTCGGGGATTCGTCTAAAGTTATTGTTTCCTCTGGTTTTGTTGAACTGGTATCCGAGAAAAAAGGTTCAATAGCATCATTACTTGCCTTCAAAATAGTAAAGTCGGTTGTTGTGATAGATTTTACTGAAGACAAATATTGGTCAGCATCAGATCTTTCGATTACATCAGGAGTTTCATGCACCTCGATTTTAATAGGAATTTTATTATCAAACACTAAAGGAGATATTTTTTCCTTAACATATTGTGCGCCTTTATCTAAAACAGTTGGCTTTTCCTTACTGACATCTGTGAATATTTCAATAACTTCGGCAATGATATCGTTGTCAACCTTCTTTTGTTTTTGAGCTGGCGATTCTCCTGAATTAGTCCTTGTTTTTTCTTCCTCTGGCCTTTTTTTGACTTCCATTACATTATCTTTCTCTGTATTTTCTTCATTTTTATCTGGTAAGTGTTTTAAATAATGATCATTGCCGGGATTACCATCATCATCCTTAATATCTTTAGCATCACATTGCAAGACCACATTACCGCTAGTTAAATTAGCGGAACAATCATTCTGCTCAACAACATACAACTCTTGATTGCCGTAACAATATCCCTTATTAGAATCATTGGAAGATGTAGAACTCAAATCAGACTGCGATAGGCCGGTGTTGGCCTTATATCCGAGATCAACATTATTATCTTTTTTATTATTTTCACAAAGTTGTGGAGAATTTGTTGGCTCTTCAACTTCTTCAATTAGATGCAAGCTCCTAGGACCTTCTTCAAAAATTTCTGCTGGAGGTGAATGTATCTGCACTTGTTCGTTATTGACAAAGTTTTTCTCGTTATTCATTTTGTAACTCAAGCCTCCATTATTGTGCTTTGTTTCAAACATTGAAAACATTTTTTCTGTTCCATCTGTGACAGGACTGTCTGGCATGGTTTTTGAGTCTATACCTCGAGCCACTTCAACGACAAATACTCCATCCTTATTATAGTCCATTTTGGTTTCTCTTGCTACACGGGAAATATCCTTAAATCGTTAAAAGAAAAAAGAAATAATAAGAAGAAAACATTTTAAAAATAATTTTATGAAAAAAAGTAGTTCAACTCATATACATACATACACATATCTAGCAAAAAAACTAAAGATCAAAAGGTTTTAAAGGATGACGTGCACTTGTTTCATTATGCTAAAGACAAATTAAAATCCAAAAAACCGTCCAAGATGTTTGTTGCTCTGGCAAATCAAACACACCAAAACACACAAACACATTCATTCGTCTTTATAATGAGGGGCCCATTATGAAATAAACTTTTTTAGTAAAAATTAAACTTAAAAGAAAAGAAATTTAAGTACAAAAGCTACGTCGTTAAGCTGCCAAAAGTCATATACAGTTTAAATACTACTACTATTTACAGTGTAACTAACAATTGTGTTTACAGAAACTAAATAATTATTAGGGGTGTAACAACAAACATATATAACATTAATTTATACAAAACAACAACAAGAATTTTGCAGAAACTTTAATTTTTTTAGTAAAAGTAAGAAACAAAAGGTTATTTTAGTTTAAAATGGTAAATTAACTTTTAAAAAAAACTTTTTATCCGTAATTTAAGCAAAAATATAAAGAAAGATTGTTTCTACTTTGAAAAAATCAAAACAACACTTGAAGAAGAACACATGGAAAAGCAAACAATTACAACAAACAACATCTAAGCTGCAACATTTTGAAAGGCAACAGTAAACAGAAGACAAAAAAGCACTCCAAAAAAGAGACACAATAACTTCGTTATGAAATCTTATCGTCTGCTTCTCCCTTCTAACTTACATTGCGCTCTTCCGTTTCAACTATAAGAAGATTATTTTCCAAAGTCATTTTGGTTATTGAACCATTTGGTCCTCGTATTTCAGCATTATTTTCATCATCACTATCCTCACTATCAACATCATCACGGATGGCATTAATACATTCTTCAGTTGTTTTGTTTGTTATTGTTGTTGCCATGTTTAAGGGAGATGATGCTGACGTAAGTGGATGTAGTTGTGTTTGTTCGTTTTGTTTTGGAGAAGACAAGGCTAAAGAAAGTTTTAAAGTATCACTCGGTTTGGAAGTAGTCTCAAAAGTGGTATTAGTTATGGTTGTGTTATTAGCATTGGTATTAGAAGTAGAGGTCTCTGACAGAAAAGTTGTATTTTCATTTGAAGTATTAACATTATTATCGATAGTGGACGGTTTATTGGACGTATATGGATTTTTTTCTAAAGAATCCTTACTACGGTTGGTGGGGGATGAGGATGTTTTATGGGCAAACTGTAATGATAATTTAAAATTAAATAGCAAATGAAATTGAATTTTAAGTAATTAAATGATTTTGTTTTCTCTAATTCAATTTAACAGAAAAAAAAAAGGAAAAGAAAAATGGGAAAGAAAATAAAAGAAATGTCATGCCTCTTGTAATGTGAATAATAATGCCAGTTTTAATTAACATAATTGTATGGCAATGAAAAAAAGGAAATAAAAAACAATGAGTAGGTTTTTTATCTACGTATTGCTGTTAAACTAAAAAAAATTCTATAGATTTTGTTATCCATTTGAAAATAAAATTACAACATTACCTCGCCTTTTTCAACGCCATCATCATTCAATGGAGTTTTTGTTTCCGTTTGATCTGCATATCCTCCACCATTTTCCGTTGAATGGTATTTTTTATACAAATATCTAATTATAGAAAAAAAGATTATTAATGTAACAGTAAAACAAACTAAAAATAATCAACTGAAAAGGTATAGGACGACTTTACTGAAAATGATTGCTTGAATTTTATTGGAATTTAAGAAGAATATAATTGATAAAATTTTTCTTAGATACGCTCATTAATAATATATAATATAATATAAGATGACAAATATATGCACAATTTGTTGAGTTCGAGACCTTTTTACCAAAAGTGCTTATTCTGGGGGATTAATTGTATGTGGTCTATGCTAAAAAATTATTGATAAAATTTATATTCAATGTAATAGTTAGTTGCATAAACGTTAACATATATGCAACATTTTTAATTGTAAGGCCATTTTGGACGGATTATCATGATTCTATTAATTCTAAGTCGATCGGTAAGTGCTCTACCATATAATTCGGGCATCACAAGCATCTTCACAACCGCTTAAAACGTCTAGCAATGTCTTGCTTAAGCATTTATTTGTATGTTAATACAAGCAATTAACCCGCTACTCCGTAAGCGCAGTTTTAAACATTAACAAAATCAAAGTGCAAAAATCGAAACTTTAATAAATATGAACATTAAAGAGTAAGAACTTTTTAAAAGAACAGAATTTCACATTTTGGTTTTTTTAAATATTAAAAATGAACCACAAATTGCAAAAACCCTCCAGATAAAAGAAAAAGTACTTTTCGTCCACTTAGTCGACTTTTGGTCTAAATTTTTAATAAGAACTTTATTTCATAATTCTTTTAATCTCAAAAACGGCAAAAAGAAAACAAATAAATAGGAAAATTACTTTTAAGCCACCTAGCTGACTTTCACCCTTTACTGGGTTAATAACTTTATATTTAAAAGCTCCCAATTGCAACAAATGCTAAAAGTGCCAAAGTTTCTTGTTTACCTTTAAGAGTTTCGACTTTAATCCGAGTCAATTTTATATCTGTAGACTTATAATTCCAAAAAATTAAAAAAATAATAAAATATATGGTGGAAGTACTTCTTGTCCACTTAGTTAACCCCCGTGATCAATCGGGGTCCAGAGATATTTTTTTACACATTTCTATACTTAAAGTTTAAAAAACGCAAAAATGCCAAAATATATTTTCTGCAATTTTTTTACCCCTCAAGGTTCTAAGCTTCAAAAAAATAAGATTAAAATTTTCAAAAAAGTTTGACAAATATATTTTATTTATTATATGTGCTTAAGTTCATGAATTTATTAAATTTCTTTGATAATGAAGAAACTAATATTTTTTTGTTAATGTTAATTGAATGAAATTTTATTTAAATTTGGGAAAGCCAGTTATTGTGCCGATTCTAGCCGAGTATGTGTATTTTGGAAAAACATCTAAAGTACTGATTATGATATTTTTAAATTTTAAATTTTGTTTTTATTGTTTCTTCTGAAGAAGTACCAACCATAATTTGTATTTTTTAGCTCTTTGCGGTCTAAAATTTTTAAAAATTGCCGAAAACGTATTTTTAATTGTCAAACGCAATGCGAAATATGTTCCATTTTAATTGGTTAAAAAGTAACAATCAAATACCTGGAAAGTTTAGTATGCAATTACAAATTTACCAAAAACTGGTGAACTCAATTAAGAAAAACATGTTAATAATTTAATAACTAATTAAATATTATAAAAGTATAATAGCGCATCCATAAGTATATCATTTTGAAACGATTTTGAAAATAAACTGCAGCGTCAACTAAATGAATTTTTTTAATTTCTGTCCAAAGACCAAACAATTAATGAGTCTTTTGTTTAAATTATTATTCTTTTGATTAAGTAATTTCAAAAATCCTTCGTAAAAAGAATACATATTCTTTGGTTAGTTGGGTATATAACATCAGACCCTGGGCGTATATCTACCCCCATTTGGTTAGTAGGCGCGCACGATTTTGTGTCTTCTCAATACCCCAAATGAAAAACTTGGCGTTTTAAATATTTTAAGAAAAAATTGCTTATAATTGCAGATATACATAAGTACGAACGTCAAGAAATATGTTTAATTTTTTTGAAAGTTACCACGTACCCTTACACCAATCAAACAAAATATACTCCACGTCCGTTAAGGAGGTAAATAAAGAGCAATTGTGGAAAAATCTTTAAAATCGAACAAGAAGTTTTAAAAAAATAATACAGCCATTGACTTTATAGTTATCTTAGGAGCTATGCAAACGAATGTATATATTTCTTCAAATTACGTTAGATTTCTGTAATCATTGGGGCAAAAGATGTGGTTGCTGATTAGACTATTCCACACGATCCTGGTGCTGGGGCTGCCAGCGGTTCTCAAGGCCGACATTCGACAGAGCCTCGTTAGCATTAACAGATGTCAAGAAGTCCGTTCTGGACAGTGGGTGAGATTTCCATTTAAAAATGATTGTCTATGAATACAAATTAATGGGCTTTTTGTATTAGTTTTACTTTCCCCTTAGCTCCCAAATAACCTTATTTTTGCCACCACAATATTTTTTTTATGTTCCCACCAATAAATTTTTTAATTATTGTTTAAGTTTACCAAATATCGTTAAACCAGATAATGAAAAAATGTGTATATCTTAATTAAACAAAAATTTAAATTGCTTTTGGTTTTTATATGAGATGAGAAGATGAACTAAGTCTGCCACAATATTTAAACAAAATTGTGTTAACTTATTAAAAATTCAAGCAACCATTTGCACGTGCTTTATATTCAAATCTTAGTTTTTAAAAACGATAAAATAAACGTAAAATAAAATATAAATTTTAAAGCAATTCAATACCTTAATGCCCAGAACATACTGCAAGTGACGACAACGGGCAGGATAACTATGAACAGCCCAATAGCCAGCGATATTAAATTTACAATGTCTTCTAAAATTTTTTTTCAGGGAGATGTGAAAAATAAAGAGAGAAAGAAATTTATAAAAGTATAAACAATGTTTGCAAGATTAAAAAAATGCCATAAATGTTGCAATGTAAACATCATTAAGAATAAAAAAACAAAAAATGTAAAACAAAAAGTAGAAATCTAAAGGAATAGGTAGAGAACTCATTAAAATTATAATTTTTATTTTTATTATGTTTAACTAAGCATATTAAGATTTGTTGACTTTGCTGTGTTGGCATAGCACTTACCTGTACTTTTATCCTCCAAATCATTGACATCTTCCATAACGGAAAATGCTGTGGCATTACTCATGCGTTCGCTGTGAGTTGAGTTCACATTTAGGAATGGTATGGAGGAATTACTTATGCTTGCCTTGTTTAGAAACTCTTTAAAGGTTGTTGTATTTTGTTCATTACTATTAACACCCCCACCGCTAATGCTACTGCTGCCGACTAAAAAAATTTTCCCCGAGTCTTTAACATCTGCACTTAACTCATCTTTGCGCATATTATTAACGCCATAGTTGACATACAAGTGTTTAGAGTCTGCAACGTGATTTGGTTGCTTCTGCTGTTGTTTTCGCATTTTAGTTAGGCTGGTAGACTTGTAAGGTGAGGAAGACGATTTGTGAACAGATGACGGATTGCCAAAGGGATATGAACCTTCAACACCATCAAAACCACTATCAGCGCTTTCATCTATAAGGTCGCCACCGTATTGTATTGATGACTCGTCTACTCGTTGGTTAATGTTAACAACATCTACATCTTCGTTGTTGTTGTTGTTGTTGTTATAATTATTTCTACCACCATTTATGGTATTTTCATCTACATCGTCATCAAACAAGTTGTTGGCATTGCTGTTGCCATTGTCGCCGTAAATGCCTGAACGATGCAATTGTGCTTCGTTTGGCATGAAATCAATTTCTTTTATTTCAATCTGTGGTGGCAGTTCACCGATAACAGGAACCCCTATAGATATTTCCGGTAATATGGCTGGTTGAATTATGACATCTGCTTGTGTTGTGGCCATATTATGGTGTTGTTGATCTGAAGAAGATGTTGTTGTTATTGTTGTATCCGGCGACTGTTCTACTTCTATTATTGATTCTCCAACATACGTAACATCCAAAGGTGGTGAAGGTTCATTACGATTGCGATATATTTTCAAAGAGTCTGCTTGATTACTGTTGGAGGAGAGTAAAATGTCCTCCTCATATAGGTGATGGCGAGGCTTAGTTTCCTCAAGATTTTGGACATTAGGACGAGTGCTGGCTATATAGTTGGCCGGGAAGAATTGTGCCTCTAACTTAAGTTTTCGCTCCTCATTCGTCTCCTTGTTGTTGGGCTGGGATTCTCCTACCTTAACCTCAGTATTAGAGATATAAAATATTGTGTCTGAATCTCTGTCAAAATTGGTTTGATATGGGGGCGGGGGTGGTGGTGGAGGTGGCGTTGTATACACTTCCTTAATATTACTTATAAATAATTCATCATTGCCTTTGGATTTAGCGATTGTAGAAGAATCTGTTACATTGATTGTATCAATGATTTCTACTACCAAAATTTCATCACTTTTCCCATCTTTGTCACTATTTTCATTAGAATTTACGGGTATTTTAAGTTTAATATTATCGGAGACTTTGTTTTCATCATAGGACTCGTCTAATATTTTTTCATTATTATTATTGTATTCTGTTTGGGGATAAGAGAATTCCAAATCTTCAATTTCACTGCCAAATGACTCCGATACATTAATGTGTATTTCTATTGCAGCTGGTTTCGGTTTGCCAGAAATAACTTGTATTGTGCTAAAGTTAATAGGTTCCTGGGTAGATGTTTCCATACGATCTATTACGTATTGTGTAAAACGCTCTTGTTGTATTGTAGCAATGGGGGGCCTAGTAGTTTTACCCAAAGGGCTTTCATCGTTTGCCTTCAATAGGGATTCATTTTTATCTTGGCCATCTTTGGAATTTGAAGTAGAATCATATACTTCTATTTGTATATCAGATATTTTTGATTCGGTTTTTTCTTCATCCACATCTGCTGCCAGTTTTTCGTTATTAGATGAGGTAAACAAGGTGTTGGCCTGCACTGTGGGAATCTTGGTTCCATCGGAGTCTATAGCTTGAAAGACAGTTGTGGATAAAACTTCGCCTGCCTCAGTTTCTGGTATTTGTGTTAATGTAGCTGAACTGTTTTGTATTTGAAAGCTTCCACTTTTAATTTGGGGGTTGGCAAACAATTTGGTGAAAGTTTCCGGAACCTCTTTTAAAATTTCTTTCTTAGGGGTCTTGAAATAAGAGGAAAAATTCAGTTCTATTTCATCCGTTGTTTTTGTTTCTAATTTTTTTTGTTTTTCTATTACTTTTTTAGACTTTTGAAATGATTTTTTGGAACTTTTTATGTCCGTCTTGGGTTTGATTAAGTGTTTCAATATGTTGTGGTTTTCCTTGACTTCAAAAAGACTTTGCAGATTTGAATCTGGCTGATCAGATTGCATTTCTGAAATATTTTCTTCATTTTTAAGATCTTTACTACTTATGGTTGTTGGTTGTTTTTCATTACTTGGATTTAGATCGCTGGAATTAGGCTTGGCCTTTAACTCAATAAAATTACCTTTCTGCAATTGTGACTCTATTTCTGCCAAATGCTGATTCCTTGTCTTCATTTGGTCTTCTGTATGATGTATTATATGAAATGTCTTCTCTTCCATTAAAATTGGTCCCAAATAGCCATGTTTAATGGGCATTAATAAAGGTTTATCGGTAAATGCCGATTGAGTTGTTAGTGGAAAATATTTTTCATTTTCTGCAACAATTTTAGCACGAGCATTTGGTTTGTTGTGTCGTAAGGTCTCCTGGTAATGCTTGTCAAATAATTGCTTCTTCTTGATAGTTTTCAGGCCATCATGACCATTATCGTGCTGTTCTACCACTGCCAATGGTACCTGCTTAAACTTATCAATCGTTTCTAAAACCGGATTTTCTAAGTCAATTAATTTTAAAACTTTTTCAGTCGTAGCTGTTTTGGGTGAATTACCTGTTGAAGTTTCAATTGTTTTATCAGCTTCCTGGCTTTGCTTTACTGTAGTAACTTGGTGTTGTGTTAGTGGTGTATAACTTGTTACTGTCTCTGCCATTTCTGTTATTATTTCATCCTTTGTTTTGCTAGCTACTGTACTCGTTATTATTTTGTGGTTAGTTATCACGGATATGTCTTCCATGGGGTTTTTTGTTGATTTAAAGTTAACAAACATTTGCTGCGTTTCTGTTCCATCTTCTTGTTTTAAACCACCATTACTATCGACTTGGGTTTCTATCTTGGCATCTGTATCCGTTTTAAGTATCTCCAACCTAGTAGTTGTTGTTTCTGATAGCTCTGTTGCAAATCCTATTATATGTTCATTTCTATAACTATCACTGCTATTATAGTAATCAACGTTAAAACCTGTCGTTAATTTTAGTAACGATGAAGACAGTGGTTCTGTGTTTGTTGTTGCTTCCGCATTGTCTACTATTAAGGTGACTGAAGTGGGTGTTAAAATTTTAGTTGAAGTTTCCTTTGTTTCTTTAGTTGTTGACAATAGATTTTCATTTTCTGTTGTAACAACAGGATTTTGTATATGTCTGCTATTGTCATTCTCATTTGCTTTACTAATAGCTGTTGTATCTTGCGAATTGTTAGTTGTTTCTTCTGTCGTCTCTAGGGCAACAATATTTTCTTTAGTTACAGTTTGTGTATTTGTTAAATCCCTTGGAGGAGTATTTGTGCTTGTAGCTTCACTATATGTTGTTGTAATATCATCATAATCTTCAATATTAACAGTTACTGCTAATACTGGGGGAATTTTAAGGTCACCGAGTTTTTGATGTTTTGAATCCGCAACAGAAGAAGTGCTATAAACTTGAGATGTCAAAGTTACTTCTTCTTTAGGCTCTTTAGTTGTTAGAACTTTATTATTAGTGGTTAATGGTAAATCAGTGATTTTTTTAGTTGATAAAGTTGAAAAACGAAAATTGTTGTCGTCAGCATTGTCTTCTGTGGCCGTAGGAGTGAGTTCTGTAGCAGTAGAAGTATTTTCTGTAGCAGTAGGCGTAATTTTGGTTGAAAATATCTTAGACTTTTCCAACATTTTAGTTGAGGTTTCTTTTACCATTAAAAGCGGTATTACAGTTGTATCTGGTTTAAATATCGTTTCCACTTTCCCATTTGTATCAGAGGACTTTATAATTTCATGTGATATTTGTTCCGCAGAAATCTGCTTATCAAGTGGCTTTTTTAAATGCTGCTGTAATTTTTCTTTTTTATCCAACAACGAATGATTTTTATTTAATTTAGTCTTAAAGGACTTCTTTTGCGTATCCAGTTCCTTAACATTTTTTTCAGAATGTTCGGATTTATTAATTTTTTTGGAAGAACCCATAGTTTCTGTTGTTATTCCGATTTCGGCGGAAGTCACCATTAAAGTCGGTGTATTTCCCTGCACTCCAACAGTCAAGTGATGTGTGGGTGCTGATTGTATGTTATAACTTAAGACTAAAAGTAAAAAGGTCAGCATTAAACTGCTGGAAACACTTGAGAATATCATTTTTGCTTTTTTATTTATTCTTTTTATTTTTTTTTTAATTTTAAAACTTATTTCGCTTTAAGATTGTTTTTTGCACGTTCCTTTTCCTAACAAGTTCAATGTCAAAATTCTGATATTTTATTTTCACTCAGACATACTTCTGTCCTTGCAAGCAGATTGTTTGTGACGAATGCAGTTTTAAAATCAGACTAAGCAAAATACACTTAAAAAGTCAATCAACTTTAAGTCTTTTTATAACCTTCCACTTGTTCTCCTGTTTTTTTATTTATTAGATAGAAAATTCACACTTTTTTATTTAAATATTTGCCTTCTGCCAGGTAATCCAGGGGTCCTTGCAAAAGCATTTACTTAAAAGATTTTTTTAATTTACTTAATTTCTTTAATTTAAACACTTTTGGCACTTCCATAAAAACAACATGGCACTCCCATTTTAATTTTGTTAAATTTTTTTTTAAATTTTTTTATTAACTTTTAATTTTATTTTTGTTTTAAAATAATTTTTAAATTATTTTTATTTTGGCACATCATCTTTTTTTAAATTTTTTTGCTCTTTTGATTACATTTCTTAATATTTTTTTCTTATTACAACAAAAAAATAGTTGTGCGGTTCTTAGCTATTAAAATTCAACCGAAAGCTCCAAGGACCAAACACGAACTGTATAGTTACCTTCTCAAACAGCAAGATATAAAGGATTTTATCTCATATTTTGTGTAGACTTGTTAACTTTTGGAGAATGGAAAAATTTATTAAGAATATTAAAAGCTTTCTAGCGGCATATAAAAAAGCTCTAACTGGTATACATAAACAAATATTGTCTTTCTTGTCTCTCTTGATTTGTCAAAAGCTTATATTTTTATAATATTAAATCCTTATGTTTATTTTTAAACTGTCAAAAAGTTGACATTGTTTACGTTTTGTACACTCGAATTTTATAAAAATAACACAAGAATCGAAAACTTAAATAAGAAACATGTTGCATTATATTGTTAACCCCTAAATACTCTTGCAAAATGTTAACAAGTAAACGCCAACAGCAAAATATTAAAAGCAAATTAAAGAAAACAAAGAAAATTTGAAAAATGTCAGAGTATTAAGTCTTGTTCTTGTGTTTGTTTGAAAGCAATAAATAAAATTACAAACACTCGTAAAAATTTGCAAACAAAAAAACAATATTTACTATTTTGGACGCTGCAAACTTTTTTGTTTATTTTATTATCATCCTAATCTTCATTAGGAAATTACAAAAAACATAAAGTTATTTATGAGAGAAAAGTTTCTTGGACAATATCTTAAGTAAATTTATATTAATTTTTTATATAGAAAAACATCAACTACAATCATAGTACATTTTATTTTTGTTACCCTAGAATGATATATGTAATAGTTTTGAATTTTTATTTGCTTTATTTTCTTATTTGTACAGATAAAAAATATATAGTTAATATAAAGTGAATTTTATGGTATTGTCCATTTTCATTAGAAAGTTACGAACGTTAAATTATTATTGAAATAAAGTTTTTTCCATAAAATACAGTGTGCCTGATGAAGGTTGATACCAAAACAAAAATAACTTTTTCATAAAATGTCGCACATGTGTCACCGATCGTGGAGGCCATTGTAAAAGTACTTATTCATGCAGATTTGAAAAAAAAAATTTAATTTAAATGGTCCCCACCCTCGCTGACACATGTGCGACATCTTATTAAAAGGTTATTTTTTTTTGGTAGCAGCTTTCATTAGCCCCTGTACAAAAACTTGTTGTTTTAGTAAGATTTACATGAGTCATAAGGAAAAGATTCATACACATAGATTTCACCAAAACTTTTATAAAGTTTTGGCTTTTAGGTTATGTTAGTTATATAATCTGATTTTCTCTATATACATAGTTTAGATACAACCTTTAAAACCTTCAGAAATTTCAGGAATATATAAAATTTTAGATACATCCTGTCCAAAACGGTATACGGAAATATTTTCATTTTGTAAGTCAGTACAAAGCTAATTAAGATAATTAAGTCTCTTTAGCAGCATTTGACTAACGGATCAGATAAAATGAAACGCCCTTATCTTATACGCCAAGCGGATAATCTTTTTGTTTCGTTTGTCATTTTTATTTTGCTGCTTATATACACCATCAACGACAAATGAACTGCAATTCAATATCATGTTGCACCCTGCCGTGTGTGTGTTTATATGCATGTTTTTATACCCTTCACATAGTGATAGAGGTATATACAGAGTTGGGCAAAATACATGCTTTGCTGTATTTGAAATACAAAATACTTGTTCCGGTGGTATTTCAAATACAAAATACTAAATACTTTCAAGTCGAGTATTTAAAATACAAAGTACAGTATTTTAATATCTTTTATTTAAAATACAAAATACATTTATAACCACTAATATGTAAAACAAGAATTTCCTTTCATGAAAACTATATTTTTAAAATTATCATCAGATAAGCAGCTTCTTGTTGGAGAATACATAAATCCAGCTAAAGAAAACAATCTTTCTACAGTTCCTGATGAACAAACACTGGTGCTAAATTTTATGAAAACATTTCTTATTTTTGGGTAGCCTTTAAGACTGGAAAGCTCATTACTTTTGTCATTTGGGAAGCTGGCAAACTCCAACTCCAAATACTTAAGAGCAAATAGTTAATTGAAATCAGTAAGATCGGCCAACGAGAAGCTGAGATATAAGGAAAAGCCTGAGATTTTTTAGAACAAAATATATGCATACATATATCCCTATGTACCTCAGTTGCCACAAAATTTGGTATGGAGACTTTAAAGGCGGGAAAATTAACTTTAATAGTAGCAAGAACAATGAAAGCCCCCTTACAATTCCATAAATTTTATCAAATTTTTTATGCGCTTTATTTCGAAAGCTATTACAGCTAATAACTTTAAAACTTCTACAAAATAAATCAAGAATAATTTTTAAAATTAATTGGAGCAAGGGTAATGGTAGCCCAATGGATAAGTAAAAACCCGGCTGTGGTAATAAGAAATAAGGTACAGCTTAGGCCAGTTTTTTTGGAGTCTTTTTACAATTATCCTATAGATGACTGTTAAAAAAAAGCCTTAAAGGAACCCATCATAAGTATTATGAATATGGGCATAATTAGTTTAATTAAGAAGCCCTATTAAAATAGGAAAATTATCGAAGTTAAAACTGTCTTATTTTCTCATAGATTAAATAGCAAAATAAACAAAAAGAAATTCAAAATTCTCTTTATAGCTCGCATGAGCCTTGTGACATGATTCATACAACACTTTTTCTTTTTCAGATTATTGGATAATTTACAAATTAGCCAGAGACATACAAAAGTGATTAATAAAAACAAAGAAGGACGCTTTATTCGGCTATGCCGAATCTTATTTACCCTTCAAATTTATCTTTTCGCAAATCCAGCCATTTAATCTATTCAAGTTGTTTTCGTACCGCAAATATGCAATTTTGTATGAAATTTTTTATTTTTCTGGCATTGCACCGTTCAAACACAATAGGGAAATGCAGAGGGCGAATTTTTTGAATTCGCCTTGCTGTTTTATTGTTTAGTATACCCTGAGAATTTGTAATATTTCTCAATTTTGGTTATGACAAATTTTTGTATAACAAAAAAATGTATTTTGTAAAAATGTATTTTGACATCATAAGTATTTGAAATACAAAATACTTCAGTGTTGGATATTTGAAATACAAAATACATTAGAAGGCGGTATTTCAAATACAAATACAAAATACGAATTTGTATTTCAAATACGTATTTCAAATACAAGTATTTCAAATACTGCCCAACCCTGGGTATATATCAGTTTGTCATTTAATTTGTAATTTCTTTATTATCCATTTGCGACCCCAAAAAGTATATATATTCTGGATCCTTTTAGATAGGGAAGTTGGATGTAGCCATGTCCGTCTGTCCGTCAATTCGTCTGTTGAAATCAAGTTTCCGGAGGCAAATAAAAAAATACGAAGCAGTTATTGGTGTCAAACTATTAGAAATATCCTGGAAACAATCGCTATTTAAAATCAGTAAATCAAGCCATAGCGGTGTCAAAAGTATGGTGAGTACGGTTTTTCTTAAATCAAGTACGAAATTTCTTACTCCAGGTAAAATTTTTTAAGTACGCATTTCTTACTTTTAGCCAAAATTAAGCCAAAAAAGGATTGATTTAAGCTCGGAACCGTACTGATGTAGGCCAAAAAAGGATTGATTTAATTAAGCCGTAAACAGGATTAATTCGAAAATGAAATGTCATTTTTTTGACTTATGGAGCTTTATTAAAGAAGAAGAATTTTATGTTTTATTTTTATTTTATAGACACTTAAAATTTACAATTTAAAAATTTTATTTTTTGTACTTACCGAAGCTGAGATTCGAACCAGGGATTTCTGCACTGCAGCACAAGCGCGTTACCTCTAGGCCACCGAGACACTTTTCAAATGCAATATAATATATTAAAACAACAAGCTTTTTTCTGCTTGATTTGCTGAAGCAATCCGAATAGGCTTGATTTAAAAAAATGTAAGTAAGGATCGTACTTAAAAATTTCAAGAATGATTTTGGATTAATTCAAGAATAAAATTCTTGATTTTAGAAAGCGAGTTTTTTTCTGTGTATATATCTCAGTAAATGTAGTTACTCTTGCCACAAAACTTAGCACGGATACTTTTAAGGTAAGGGCCTAAATAATAGAAAAGTTTTTTTCAGATAAGATCAGGGGAAGTGGTAATTTTTCTACAATTGCACAAATTTGGTGAAATATTTTATGCGCTATATCTCGGAAATTATAACAGCTATCAACTTCAAATGCTCTACAAAAAGTAATCGTAAAAAAAGACCTACCCCTTAAAGAAAAATATTTTTTGGGTGGGGGCAGAAAAATGGGTAGCTCCCATACAAATTAACGATTTTTATGAAATTTTCGATACGCTAAATCTCGGAAACTATAACAGAAATTGACTTCACATGTTCTGCAAATAGTAACAGGATAATAAGACCTACATTCAAAAAAATGTTTTTTGGGCTGGGGCAAGGAAAGGAGTAGCTCTCATATAAACTAACATATAATTTTTTTTATTAGAAAAATTAATATTTTTGCGTTACTGTTGAAAGAAACTTCTTATTTGGAAAAGCAGTTTTTATTACCGATACTGCATTCTACTCGGCTAGTATCTTAATCACAAGCAATAGCTTGACTCTTAAGGTGCGTTTAGACTGTGCTAATATTTGTGCAAAATAATAAAAATTTTGTTTGTCCTAGTGTAAAACTCGAATTTGTTAGCCACCAAATATTTTTCGACTGTTTGTTGGCTAAAAAATTCTTTGTTTGTGAACAAAGCTTTGCATAGTGTAAACACTTTGTCAGCACGTCGTTACAAATATTTGCTTCGATATTTTGTTTGTTCTCACAATATTTTTGGCGGAACAAATAGCGACAAATAATTGTAGAAACGTGGTAAAGTGAGGCCAAACGCAAAAAAAATGGTAATAAATCTGTATCTTCGAAACTATTTGTCCAATTATAAAATAATGTATGAAGCAGTCGTAGAGGAGGACCCAAGGTTTTAGAAAATAATTTTGGACTACCCTGTATATACATACATTGAGCTACAGGGTGCCAAAGTTGACCTCCTCGGGCTTACAAAACATTTCTATGCTTATAACTTTTGTAAATATCAACCGATTTCAATGATTTTTGGATTTATTTGATGAAAATTAAAATCTGAAAAGAAAACATACTCACTCTTTCTTATTACCTGTTACAGTTTAAAAGATATTTGGGTTTGAAATTTAAAATTGTTGTTTTTGACCTAGACTTTATTTGGTTTTTTGCAAATGTCTGCAATTGTATTTATGCTAAAAATATTTTTAAAAATATTTTTGTATTTCTAAAAAGTTTGTTAAGCCTGCACAAAAAAATTTATTTAATTATCCTTATTCGTCTAGCCGTGAAAAATATTCAAAGTCAAAATTTTCAAGGTGATTCCAAAAATGGCAAAATTTTGACAAAAATTGAGCACAATTGATTAACTTTTTTTGCAAATATTTGTAAAAATAATTATTTCTTTTTTAACGTTTTTGGAAAAAGCAGGCTTCAAAATATATTAGTAGTATATTTTTGAAATGATTTAGACGTGCACCCTACGCCAGGCATTGGTCGAAAATATGGAATTTTTCAACGAAATTTCAAATTTATTGGCCGAGAAAAAAAACGCAAGCTAGTTTTTGAAAAATTGGCCCAAAATTAAAATAACTTATCTTTTGAGTTTTCAGTTTTAATTAAGTTATTCACCGCCCGCTCAAAAATGGGGTCACGAGGGTAAATGTTATTAATATAGGCAAGCTTTAAGATGCGTGTAATATAATAGCTCAGAAAATAACTTTAAAGTTACTTAACTCTTTTTGTTTTTTATTTAAATAATATATAACATAATATTATAATAAAGTTTTAAAATCCATTACGTTATCATAAATCAACAATATTTTATAAACTTTCAAATATAAAAAATTTTCACAAAAAAAACTAAATATAATATTTTGGAATTTTTTAATCTGACCCCTTAGTTTTTTTCTAAAGGTAAAAAATATGAAATGTAAGCAAATCTCCATCTGTTTACCTTTTCAATTATATATAATATTTGTATATTATTAGTTATTTAAAACTATATTAACTGCCCTTAAAACAGCTATCTTGCATCAAATTTGTTGAAAGTCCATTATTTTGTAGGGTGTGTATATACATTAGCTATGGCATAGTGATATATGAAAATTTTTGCAACGAGATTTTGAAGTACTTCCGGCTTTTAATTTGTAAGAAAATTTTGACTTTGAATATTTTTCACGGCTAGACGAATAAAGATAATTAAATAAATGTATTACCATTTTTTTGCGTTTGGCCCCACTGTGCGTGGGTTACCAACAGTTATTTTTGACAGTGCTTAACATATAAAAAATGAAATAAATTGAAATTGCAATACTGGTCAATACGTTTGACAGATTAGTAAGTAAATTTTGCACCACCTTTATAATTATAAAATACGCTTCCTGAATTCTTAGGAGCCACCATCACAGCGTGCTTGCCATCAACGGCGCCAAGGCAGTTTGGAAAATTCCATCTTTCCAGAAACTCATCTGCAACGCTTTTCACTCCTCTTCGTTCGATGGAACCTTTAAATTAAAGAAAACGTAATTGAAACATTGCAACTAAAAATACTGTTACTTTCATAAAATCTGCTTTTAAAACATTGTAAATAGCATCGCACACTTCTAGCACAATTCCTGATATCGTGAATGGTGGAAATCTAAAAACATATTGCAGCGACGAGAAACTTTCGCCAGTGGCCAAGTATCGCAAAGTCAGAGCCAATCTTTCAGACGCAGAAATTGGTTTCCTCAAATATGTGATTTTCTTTGTTATAATCGGTGCAACTAGATACAGCTTTTTTTGAAAAACATTAACTTATACTTAATGTTAATATGCTGAATATTGTTATCAAGTTACCAAGTAATCGAAGTCATTTGAACCAGAGAATAGCAAAATCACATTTTCTCTTGATTTAATTTGATGCTAAAATTTTAAGTGATTTTAATGAGTTGAATAAAAATCTGCCTTGAATAAAATCAGCTTCATTTGGTCAAAGCATGAATTTATTCATTGTGAATTTATTCATTGTGTGAGTTTTACTCACATGAATGAATTCAATAAATAAACGGCTGCTAGTGAATAAATCAGAGTAATTAAAACTGTGCCAGAACCAGAGTTGCCGTTGTATAAGTTTTGAACGACACATATATTTAGTAAATTTTTAAGGATACTTTTTTATACAAATAACAGCTAAAATAAGTAGTTATAATTTTTTTACTCATTTTAAATTGAAAACTGTAAGTTCAGAAAGGAGAAATTATAAACTTTTTTTTAACTACTTCCAGAATTACATAGTGAATTTTTTTATTTAATTATTATTAATTCTATGATTTTTTTAAAATTTTTAAAGTCATCGACGTGAACGCTTTCTGTTTATTTTAAAAAGAAACCAAAGCTATGCGTATAAAATAAAAATTAACCTTTTTAAAAGTTTGTTAATACAAGCAGTGACAACTCGATCGATCGAGTAGAATTTCGACTCGAGTTGAATGCCGTAATTTGCCCGCTGGTGGTTTTTGTATTTTTGTCAAAGCTTTATCAGTGTTGCTTTAAGTTGATATTGCAAAATGTTTAATTGTTTAAAAACAATTGAATCACATTACATCAGCTAATTACAATTTAACACAAAAAAATAAGTGTTTTTATATGCATAAACGTTTAAAATACTATTAACTTGACGTTAATTATGCCTAATGGTGAATCAATTTAATATTAAAAAGTATAAACATTTAATTTTTGACAATTTTAACACAATTATTTAATCATTTTTAGCCAAAAGAGAAGTTTTTACTAACACTTAGCACTGTTTTTGAAACCTTTAGTGCCAAACAAGAAATATGACAAGAACTATGGCAAGCCTTCGTTATACACTACTGGCAATATTATAGAAAAACGACTACGTGACCTAACGTTAAACCATGAGCTTGGCGCCATTTTTTTGTCTGTTATTCTCATTAAAAGCAACATCCCTTAAATGCTAGAATTTTCTGTTCAGTTTCATTCACTGATGCTGATCAGATTGAATTTATGTTGATTTTTTTGAACGTTGAATAAAATCAAAAATCCAACAACAACAGATTAAATGAAATGATTTTAAATCATGCATTGGTTTATGTCATGTAAAACGTTTGAACAAAATAGCCAAACTGAATAGGTTTTCGTATCATGATTAAATCATGAGCAAATTTTATTCTGAGTAAGCCAGTCTCTGATTTGAACCCATGCGCATGAAGTTTTTATGCAGCGAAGGTTCTTCAAAACGTAGTTCCTTCAGAAGTTTTTGGCAACATCCTTCCATTTTACGACGCTGCACCCAAGCTCGAACCCACATTCTTTTGGATCTTCTTTTTTCTTTTCTTTTTACTGGGCTTCTGAAACTGCTATAGCTCCAGCAGTTATCTATATATATAAAGGAATAACGTTACTGACTGACTGACTTACTGACTGATTCATCATCGCACAGGGATTCGGGAAATTCGGACCCGAAGGGGCTTAAAATGGGCCAAATATGGAAATATCCGAAAGTTTATATCTCCTAAACTACAAACGATAGAAACAAAATTTAAAATAGATCATATTTTACTCCAAAAATAAGCAGACCGGTGTCTGGCATTTCTTCAAAATATTAGTCCCTTAAGGCTAAAAAAAGGTAAAAACTAAATTTTGATAGTGCCTAGGTCCACTTTGTAACTTCTAAACGAGTAAAGGTACAGACATAGTTCAAAATGCAATCGACAGATACTAAAAAAATATGAATACGTTTTTTCCACTTTTTAGAAATTTGGACGTTGAGGGGTAAAAAAAGTGTCCAAAAATGGGTAAAAATTCTATATTGGTACTTTTTGTAACTTTTGAACCAATAGAGATAAATACGTAATATAAATTACGTTCGACAGGTGTCGACAAAATAAGAATATGTTTTCGATACTTTTTAAAAATTTTGGACCCTTAGGCACAAAAAAGGGTACAAATTACATATTTGTAATTTTTAGGTACTTTTTGTAACTTATTAACTAATAAAGGTAAAAACATAGTTTAATTTGTGTTCGACAGGTCAGGATAAAATATGAATATATTTTTTAAACTTTTTTTAAAAATCTAGACCCTAAGGGGCAGACAAAAGAGTGCAAATTTGTAAAGTGGTACTTTTTACGTACTTTTTGTAGCATCTGAACCAATAAAGATAGAAACATAATTCAAACTGCGTTCGACAAGTCTTGACAAAATATGAATATTTTTATATACTTTTTAAAAACTTAAGACCCTAGGGGATAGAAGAAAGGGTACAAATTACATTTTGGTACTTTTTGTAATTTCTTAACCAATAAAGGTAGAAACTTCATTTAAATTGCGTTTTGCAAGTAAAAGTTTAAGAAATAAAGGCAGAAAACATCACCTTCACTTAATAAATTTCTAAAACTGCGCTTACGAAGTAGCGGGTCACGTGCTAGTTAATAATAAATCTTCAATATCACTGTCACTAAACATTTTAACTTTTCACGTTGCTTTAAGGTGCGTTTAGACTGTGCTAATATTTGTGCAAAATAATAAAAATTTTGTTTGTCCTAGTGTAAACACTCGAATTTGTTAGCCACCAAATATTTTTCGACTGTTTGTTGGCTAAAAAATTCTTTGTTTGTGAACAAAGCTTTGCATAGTGTAAACACTTTGTCAGCACGTCGTTACAAATATTTGCCTCGATATTTTGTTTGTTCTTACAATATTTTTGGCGGAACAAATAGCGACAAATAATTGTAGAAACGTGGTAAAGTGAGGCCAAACGCAAAAAATGGTAATAAATCTGTATCTTCGAAACTAATTGTCCAATTATAAAATAATGTATGAAGGAGTCGTAGAGGAGGACCCAAGGTCTTAGAAAATAAAATTTTGGACTACCCTGTATATACATACATTGAGCTACAGGGTGCCAAAGTTGACCTCCTCGGGCTTACAAAACATTTCTATGCTTATAACTTTTGTAAATATCAACCGATTTCAATGATTTTTAGATTTATTTGATGAAAATTAAAATCTGAAAAGAAAACATAATCACTCTTTCTTATTACCTGTTACAGTTTAAACGATATTTGGGTTTGAAATTTAAAATTGTTGTTTTTGACCCAGACTTTATTTGGTTTGTTGCAAATGTCTGCAATTGTAGTTATGCTAAAAATATTTTTAAAAATATTTTTGTATTTCTAAAAAGTTTGTTAAGCCTGCACAAAAAAAATTTTTTAATTATCTTTATTCGTCTAGCCGTGAAAAATATGCAAAGTCAAAATTTTCAAGGTGATTTCAAAAATGGCATAATTTTGACAAAAATTTAGCACAATTGATTAAGTTTTTTTGCAAATATTTGTAAAAATAATTATTTCTTTTTTAACGTTTTTGGAAAAAGTAGGCTTCAGTATATATTAGTAGTATATTTTTGAAAGGATTTAGACGTGCACCCTACGCCAGGCATAGTGTCGAAAATATGGAATTTGTCAACGAAATTTTAAATTTATTGGCCGAGAAAAAAAAACGCAAGCCAGTTTTTTAAAAATTGGCCCGAAATTAAAATAACTTATCTTTTGAGTTTTCAGTTTTAATTAAGTTTTTCACCGCCCGCTCAAAAATGGGGTCACGAGGGTAAATGTTATTAATATAGGCAAGTTTTAAGATGCGTGTAATATAATAGCTCAGAAAATAACTTTAAAGTTACTTAACTCTTTTTGTTTTTTATTTAAATAATAAATAACATAATATTATAATAAAGTTTTAAAATCCATTACGTTATCATAAATCAACAATATTTTATAAACTTTCAAATATAAAAAATTTTCACAAAAAAAAACTAAATATAATATTTTGGAATTTTTTTAATCTGACCCCTTATTTTTTTTCTAAAGGTAAAAAATATGATATGTAAGCAAATCTCCATCTGTTTACCTTTTCAATTATATATAATATTTGTATATTATTAGTTATTTTATACTATATTAACTGCCCTTAAAACAGCTATCTTGCGTCAAATTTGTTAAAAGTCCATTATTTTGTAGGGTGTGTATATACATTAGCTATGGCATAGTGATATAT
Organism: Melanophora roralis; assembly: GCA_963583895.1. Lineage (NCBI taxonomy): Eukaryota > Metazoa > Arthropoda > Insecta > Diptera > Rhinophoridae > Melanophora > Melanophora roralis. Next base: position 59,370,005 of record OY757190.1, on the reverse strand, counting down.
GAAAATTTTTGCAACGAGATTTTAAAGTGCTCCCGGCTTTTAATTTGTAAGACTTGGAAAAAAATACATATGGCAAAAAATGGGGGAGCTTGGTTGTGGGTAAATGGCGCCTCATCTTTTCACGTTGCTTTACAAACACAATTTGATACTATTTGGCAGATGGATTTCATAAACATAACAACAACATTATTTGACAGATGTTTGTCATACACACCGGACAAATAAAATTATTTGTGCAGTGTAAAGGGGTATACAAATATTTGTACCAAACATGTCTGACACCAAACTTTCTGTTATTTGTGCAAATAAAATTCAAACAAATATTAGTGCAATCTAAACGCATGCCCAAATATTAGTCACAAACCATACTATTAGCCCAAACCATTATTTGTTGTGTTTGGGCAAATATTAGCGTAGTCTAAACGTACCTTTACAAACACAATTTGATACTATTTGGCAGATGGATTTCATAAACATAACAACAACATTATTTGACAGATGTTTGTCATACACACCGGACAAATAAAATTATTTGTGCAGTGTAAAGGGGTATACAAATATTTGTACCAAACATGGCTGACACAAAATCTTCTGTTATTTGTGCAAATAAAATTCAAACAAATATTAGTGCAATCTAAACGCATGACCAAATATTAGTCACAAACTATACTATTAGCCCAAACCATTATTTGTTGTGTTTGGGCAAATATTAGCATAGTCTAAACGTACCTTTAGTTTTAAAAATAAAAAACATTTGTGCAAACGCATATAAATACATAAAATATTAGGGCTATATTCGTAAACAATTTAGGCTAGATTTTAAATTGAGGGTAGACTGAAAATACTGATTTTGTATGAAAGTTTCGTTAAAATATATTTTAAATTGCTTATGAGTATAATCCTTTGTATTTTGTTTTTAAATAACTACAGAAAGTTATTGCTTCCAACTCTTAGCTGCTAATCAAAAATGTGGACGAAAATCTTAAGCGGTGTTCGAATTATTAACCTTTTAAATTAAATTTCAATTATTTGTTTATTAAAGCACGCCTAAATAATTAAAAGTTAGGACCTTTCTATATAACGATACAATTTTTTTAAAACACTAAAATTACAGGAAATTTTTAGCTTTTTATTTCGGCTAAAGTTCATATTTTAATCTTTAATTTAGTTAGAAAAATATTAATATTTTCCTTTTATGTTGAAAGCAACTCTATTTGTTTTTTTACCGATATGAGCCGAAGCTAGCTACGGATTTCATAATTAGTACTCTTTGAACGGTAGTATTGTTTTCGGCTTAAAACATAACCTACTTAACTTACATGTTATCCAGAAAGGCAAACGGAAACATTTACTTTGTAAGTAATGGCGAAGTTTAATTTTTTTCAAACACAACATGCTTCTTGTAGTAGACTTTTGCAACACTTAACGAACGGTTAAGCATAATCCATATAATTACCAATTAATAATTTTAAAAGTGCATTTAGCCGAGCTTTTATCAGAAAAACTTAACTTTTATTAAAAACATCTTTTACATACATATGTATTACAATTTGATAAATGTAAACCTAGAGCCAAAACAAAGAAATTACTTCTTTATTTTAAAGCAAAAAAAGGGAGGATATAAATTAAATAAACATGTTTCATAAGCACATTTATTTCCATTTTGTAGTTAAGTCACAAACCCAGAAAAAATTAATATTTAGCTCCTTTCTCAATCTGATTTCAGGGGTGGGAACATAATGCAAAAATAAACTCATTTTTCTACCACCTTTGCAAGAGCTTATAAAACTTAGTCCTCTTTACGCAAAAACTTTCAATGACAAACCCCCTGGTGGCGTGTAGTGTAGTTGTTAACATATATTTTCTGGGTTGTTTTCAATACTAAAATACACTGTAAAAAGCTATTTTTAAACTTAATTTTGCTTCTTTTTAACTGTATAAAAAACATTTTTTGTATGAAGGTGAACAAAATAATGCTTAATAAACTCTACACAATTGGAAGAGAAAATTGTATACAACTAAAAACCTCTTTAATAGGCAGCGCTAATTAAAAGCCTTAAGCATTTTAAACATTATAAAATCATGTGAAAGTTTGTTTGTTTGTTTGTCACGCAATGTAAATACTTTTAAGCCTTTAGTGTGCGATACGCTATACGTTTTTGGAAAAAAAGAGGTGCCACGACAACAGCACTTCAAATCTAACTGTATTTGTACCGCAAAAATTGAACTTTTATTACTGGTGCATTTGCTGCACCCGTTTTTTCAAGAGTTTTTACACATATGTATATAAGGCCTCTAGCGGAAAAAAATTATATTATAGGTTCTTCTTTTAGGCCGATCTTTTTAAATTAGTTCGCACACAAACGGCGGTGCCACGCCGACAAAAATTAAACTTTTTATGCTGGTATTTTTATTGCACCGATTTTTTTTAAACTTGGCACATATGTTTATATAAGGCCTGTAATTCTGAAATTCTAAGGGACAAAAATTGGGGGTTGCCGCGCCCACAAAAATTTAGTTCTTTTGTTGTTGCGATTTTTATGAAGCTCAAAAATTTACCGATAAAGTTTATTTTTGGTACAATGATGGGTGGTATAAAAATGGGCAAACGTGGAAAATTATGTGATTATAAGGCAATATTTGAGCCCTTTGTATGGGAGCTATGTCGAAAAATTAGCTGATGATCACCACAAAACAACAAGATTTTTTTTCTAAGCCAAAAAACTTATCTGTTCCAAATTTCATCGAAATATCTGCAAAAATGCTGTCACTACTTTGTTCACAAGAATGCATTGACTCCCAGCTGGACGGACAGACTGACATGTTTTAACCTACTTAGAAAGTGATTCTGTGTCAATCGGTACAATTAAAGGTGGGTCACAAACCTTTATTTTTGTAAGTTACAAATATTTGCACAAAAGCGTAATCAAAGTTGGGTATAACAATATTAGAGATCTTTAAACTCCTTTTAAAATATTTAAAATATATTCCCTATATTTATTATATAAAAAAGGGCTGTATATATTTTTTGTTTGTATTTTATAGCTGGCAACACCAGTGGATCGATTTTTTTTTTTTTTAATTTCTACAGGGAGTTACTTCAAGTCTGGGGTGCCCCAGTAGGTCAGTGGTAAGTGCACTAGTCTACCAGTCTGGGGGTTGTGGGTTCGATTCCCACCAGAGACCCGGGTAAGTCTACTTCATTCTTCAGTTCTTTCTTTCTTATCTATCCTTCTCTAAATTTCTTCTTTCCTTCCATCTCAACGTATTCTATTTGTCTCTCCGGGTAACACAAAGGGACCGAACTAAGCGGGCCCATGGGAGCTGTATCCTTTCCTTCAACGGCTGCCTGTTCTATCTAACCTAACCTTACCTGCTTCAAGTCTGAAAGAAACAATGGGATACTTTTTTATTGGAAGTTATTTCTGACACGCCCACACTACGCCCATTTGGGTGGGAAGGTCAGGTTAAGAAATGCCTAAAAAAATTAGCCATAGCCATATTAATCAAACGCGTAGAGCTAAATGCATGAAATTGATAACACGTGCTAAGCTTATAGTACGTTTTCATTATAAGCAAATTAAGTAATTTTGAGGAAATCATTTCGAAGTGTTTCCATTACGTTGTAAGTAATTTTATGTTCGAATTCAATCTGACACATATATAAGGTGGCCTCGGTTATTCAGCTGAAACCGGTGTTTCGTTATTAAAATATCAAATTTTGTTTATGTTTATGTATTTGATTCTTTTTTACAAACAACAACTGTAGTTTTCTAAAAAAAGCTTAAAAGAAGGAAAAAGATTTTGTGAGTTTTTGTTATCTGTCTTGACATTCTTATGACAAATTAAGTTGTTTTTGTAGAACTGCTCCCACCTGATGCATGCTCCTTGCAATCAGCTGTCATTTTTTCGCATTTGCTACTCACCAATAATGGATTCCCCAAAGTTGCATTTGTAAAAATAGCCTCCGCGCAGTGTTGCATAGACAAATTTCGAAATAATCTTGAGCAAATCAAGTCATTTGAGATGATTTGCTCATATGAAAAATATATGGGAAATCATGTAGCAAATTACTTAATTTGAGCAAATTAAATGATTTGGCGCAAATCACGTAGATGGAAACGTAGTATTAGTTTGCATGTTTGTTTAATTACATATACATTTCGAAAAATTCGTTTCGTAAAGGGATAAAAATGAGGCAAAAAGGGAAAAATCTGTTACCTACTATCTTCTGAAGTATATAAGATAGAAAAAAAATTTAAAAAGTTTTGCCTTTTCCTTAAAAAATAAACAGACAGCATTTTTATGTTTTTTTTTTTTTAATTAGACCGAAAGGGGAAAAACGGGTTTAAAATATATATTGGACTTTATGGTACTTTTTGTTACTTTTAAATCAATAAAGATAGAAAAATTATTCAAATTGCGTTTATTAAACCTTCAAATATATAATTACATTTTTCGTACTTTTTTAAAATTTGAACTTAAAGAGAAAAAAGGTTAAAAATATATTTTGATTTTTTTGCGCGTTTTTTGTAACTTTTAAACTAATAAAGTTAGGAACATAACTCAAATTGCGTGCAACAGGCCCAAAAAATATAAGTACGTTTTTGGGTCCTTTTTTACTTATTGGATCCTGAGGGGAAAAAGGGTTAAAATATGTTTTAGTACTTTTTATAACTTTAAAACCAATGAAGATAGAAACATTATTTAAATTGCATTCGTCAGGTTACCCATATATGTATTTGGCACGTTTTTTTCAACTTTGGCGCTAGAATTATATTTTGGTACTTTTTAGAAGTTTGTAAATGAATCTTTGCTAACTGAAGCTTTCTGAATATCTTCAAAACCATTAACCTGGTAAGTTCCCAATTTTTATATGTTATTTAAATAGTAGGGCTGACTTATAACTTGTTGCAACTTATGTGGGGCAACCAGTAAATTAAAAAATATATAAATGCTTTTGTTTACATATTTTTAATTTTACTATGATTGGGGTAGCCAAGCACACCGGGGCTTAGGTAGTAACATATAAATACAAACAAATCACGCGAATACATATATACTTTTTTATTATCAAAGCTTATATGTATATATATAGGAACAACAAAAGAAAATAATATAAAACTTCAAAGCAACCTTAAAATTATATTTTAATTTAGTTTTTTCCAGTTTTATTATGCACCCACAACAGAAAACCTAGGTGAAGTCCAACACTTGTCTTCAACTGATCGAATAAAAATCACTTCTTAAAGCTAGCTTTACATGGTAATACAAAGTACTTAGACTTTGTGTAAACAAAATATTATGAAATACTCTTGGTGTTTAAGAAGAAAGAAAGTCAGTATTTTCATGTTCACACAGATGGTGCTGGTAAAATCAAATGTTGTTTTTTTCTTGCTTGTTTTTTTTGGTAATGGCACATGGCTTAAGTTCTACAATTTAAACAAAATCAACATGAAAAACTTCTGCGTTGATTTTGATTGTTCGTGTTTTGTTTCATAAAATGTAGCCACCTTCATTTGATGTGTAAGTGCTGCCAACCTTTTACACCTCTTATGTGATAAAAATACGTAAGTTTCTCAAATTGTTTAAAAAATGAACACTTACCGAACACTTGATTTTACATGATGAGATTTTGTATCATTCTAAAACATATTTTTACATATTCTTATATATGTATTGCCATGTAAAGGTACCTTAAGTGAATACAGCGACGCACGTGTATTTATCTGACCTTGTTATTACACAGGTAAAACAGGCCAGATAAATAACTATTACATTAAAAAATATTATTTATGTAAAATAAACTCGAAATCTATTTAAAATAACTGGATATTCATTTAAAAACCCTCCAAAAAGATATTAATTAAAATTAACAAAATATTTCATTTAAATTCAGACATAAAAAATTGCAAAACACAATGCATCAGAAAAAAAAACAAAGTTAAATATTACTAAAAATTAAGTGACAAAAATTACTTCAAATGAAAATCTGGGGCCAAATCGTCGCATTCGATTCGAATCGAAATTTAAAAATTCGATCGATCGAGTGAAATTTCGATTCGAATCGAATGCAACGATTTGGCCCCTGTATTTTTTTTAGTTAAAGCTTTATATAACTCTTCAAGCCAGTTACAAAAATTATCTATTAAAGTTTACCTGTTTTTTTTCCTTCAAAAATAACTTTACGGAATTACGGAATATTACATACCGATACACGGATATATTTTTCTTTGTGCAAAGAAGGCGAGAAGGCGGCAAGTCTGTACAGCATAAAAATATTGCAGTACAAATAGGGAAAAGGTGGTTAAATAATTGTTTCTAATTTTAATACATAAAATGCAGTGAAATCCTAGTTTAACGAATGATGTAATATCAGTCCCTTTCGTTAAACTGAAAAATTCCTTAACCGAGCTTCTTAAACGTAACCCATTTTATTTTGACCACCCCAAACAATTTAGGTGCTCTAGGCCTTTTAATAGCATCGACTGTTTAGCAAAATAAATAAAAAAGTAAAATAACGGTATTATAACGGTTTTTCGTTTTGATCTTTTTAAAGCATTCGTTAAACCGGGAGAAAATCGGTGATCGTTTGGTATATATAACTGGAACTGCTGGTACTTTTTGCTTATTTTGAGATTATCCGCAAAGAAATATGCACCCATATTAAAGCTGAAAGACAGCTGAATGGAAAAAAGCATTTTCTTACACTGTTGGTACTATTTTTCATTTTTTTGAGGTTGTGGGTGAACGACTATGAAATTATCCACTATTGGCCCTAATTGAGGTCAAAAATTAAGTCAAGTAAGAAAAAGTATTTTTTTCATACTTCTGCCATATTTTTCCGTGATATTATAACCCAGCAAAAACTGCTGCTTCGCCGTAGGTAGGTTTGTAAGGGAATATTAAGACAGCAAAGCTTACAAACCAGCTTACGTATGGCATGATATTTGTTCGCGATGTCCCACTTAGTTGCATTTCATGTGAAGTGCTTATTTCGGCGCTATTAATATCCAGTTAATTCATGTAATTTTGGTGCTTCTTTAGTTGTTTAAATTTATTGCGTCATCGAAATAAATGTTTTGCCGTGTTTTTATGTTCGTTACTTGACGAAAAAATAATGTTTTTTTTACTCACTGCCTTACAGTAGTGCTTTTTAGTATGCACTTGAGTAAGCGAGTGTGTAAAACAGTAAAAGTTTTACATTTACTGCCATACACTATTGCATTTATTAAGGGAATAGAAAGGTGCTTGCTGCGAAGCGCATTAGTATACTAGAAAAAGTATTTACTGCTTACAAAATCTCGATTATTTTTTGCTGGGAAGATTTAAATTTAAAAAAATGTAATAATTAAACCCGGTTTAAAGTAAATACATAGCCAATCAGAATGTTAAAAAGTACTTTTTCATAATTTAGGTTATTTTTTGCATGCTTTCAAATTATGAGCCTAGAAATATGAAATCTAATTTTATCTATTGACCTGATTGAGTCAACAAAGTAGCCATATTTGTTGTTGCACTTGTTGATTTTTACAGAAAATCGTGCAAATTTTACTTTTTTGTGTTCATAGTACTTTTTTGCATTATGTGTAGATCATTGCATCAAATAAGTTGACCTGAAAACACAGGTTATTTTTTATTATCTGGTAACACGCAGGGCCCAAGAGTTCTATATGGGGAGTTTTCAGGGCCAGCCAGTTCAACGTAACCCAGCCCAAGCTTACACGTAAATAATTGAAGCTTAAGCAAACTTTAAAAAATCCTTAGATCTAAGGATTTAAAGCTAAGAAAAGTTAAATTTAAACGAAATTCATAAATCTTAAATTTCTAAAATACTTTAATATCGGAAGCAAAACACAAAAGTAAAGATTTATAATCCCATTATAGATATTCCACCTGAAATTTTTTTATCAAAATTTGCACGCTCTATTTGCAAATTATAAACGAGAACATTAAACACGCACATAACATTTCAAAATAATATTTTTTTGCACTTCATTTTCATTTGCTCACTATTTTAAAAGATTAAATTGAAGAAAATTTAGATAAGGTGAATACAACTCACCCCCGGAATTAGATGCAGTGTGAGTGTGTGTGTATATATATGTATGTACATTTAGTTGTAAGTTGAAATATGAAAATAAAAAGAATTTTAAAAAATGATTAGTAACGTGAATGTATAATAACTTTAATGTAAGTGAAGGTGTGGGTGAGTTTGTGTATATATATGTGTGTGTACACATGTACATACAATTTGCATATTTAAAAAACATTCATATAAACCTAACACACTGTCTTTTTCACTATATGATTACAATTCAGTGAACTTATAGAACTTGTAGTCGAAAAATATATACAAACATGCATACATACTTACATATTTATTGATTAGAATTAAAAAAAATTTATATTTTTATCTGGAATTTGTTGTAACTAAGCACTAACACACTCTTACACAATGATGGTACCCCCACAACCCACCATACCTTTCCCTTATGGTATTAAATCTATTTCAAATGATATTGAATGATAAGAATGAAAAATTCAAATAAATATACAAATTTTGTTCTTTCGTGTTGTTATTGTAATTTGTATCGATGTTGTGTTGTTTGGTCTCGTATGCAAAATTTATGAAAATTATAACGTTCAATGAGATGCGTAAGTAAATAGTAAAAAATTTATCTACGAACACTACTATTTTGACTTTGCCTGTTTTAAAAACTTGCCACCCCCCAAAGATAAAAACATACAGAAAACCAAATGTTGAAATACAAGACGAGAAACACAACCAAATTTAAAAAAAAATAAACTAAAAAACATTACAAACGCACATTTTACTTTAAGTGGCACAACAGCATCAGCTGCTACCTTGACAACTGTTAGTATTACAAGTTATCAATGAATAAACGAATGACTGAATAAATGAATGAGTTTATATTGGAAAAAGTAAGATTTAGCTTATCGTTATTTTACAACAACATCAACGAAAAGCAATACAACATCACGCATTATATATTGACACGTAACAACAAGTAGAATGAGAAAAAAATTGAAACGCGAATTTTTATAGAACCTTTCTTGCACGCACGCATATCAATATGGGCACATTAAAATTTTACAACCTCTTCGATATCAACCAACCTCTCGTCAGTGGGCAGACTTAAAAGGCCTAAAAGTAATAAAGTTTTTTAGATGTTCACACACTACTTCAAGTAAGTAATAAATTACGTTGATAGTAATTGGTGGAATTTTGATCCACCTTATCCACACTTATTTAAAATAAATATATTTATCATATGACTTGCCGTTTTTGCAATGTATACACAGAAAAAAATCAACAACTGGAAAGTTTATGAACACAACTAATATTTACCTTTTTTAACCCCTTATGTTTTAAAATTTTTAATAAAACGAATATATATTTTCCAAGGCCGCTTAAGGCAAATTCAATTGTGTCTCTATTTTTATTGCCATATAACTTACAAAAACTACTTTCAAAGTATTAGATTAAATTTCTATCCCTTTTTTTTCCTTTTGTAAAAAAAAAATTTTAAGCCCGCTGGCTGGGTGTCCATGTATTCTTATCAGCACGAGACAGGTAGCAATTTTGAAGATATTTTGATTAAATTTGGCACAAACAAGATTCGCTATTCACTAGAAGACTTTTTCGACTGCCTTCTTATTCTAACCTGAGCATTGTCATAACAGTGCTAGCAAAAAATAGGGAGTTGAAAAAATAAACTCTCACATCCATACAAACACATAGGGACTCCGATTCCGCCAACTATTTATATTCAACATGTATTTGTTTTAGTTATATTTTATTTTACTTTTGGTGTTAGTCGCTTTCCACTTGGGGCTCGTATTATTCTAAACAAAGGAATAAAAAGTTATGTCGCCCTAAACAACACATGAGACCATCATCATTTTGTGTGAAGAAGTGTGTTTAGGATGTAAAGTAGGTTTATTTGTTTGAATAAAAGTAAACTTGCATGCCGCCAGGTACCCAGTAGAAATTTTATCACATGCATGTATATACATATATAAAAAATTCTTACGTGAAAATACGTTTTAGACAAAGTAAATTGTTTGTCATTTTAGAATGTAAAAAATTAACAAAATAAATATTTGTTAAATTTTAAATTTATTCTTGTTAAATGGACTAAAATAAAATATATTGTAATTTATCTATGTACTTATGTATCGCTTCCTTACAGCAGCCCAAAAAAAACAAGTAAACCTCTTACTTTACCCAACAAATCGTACTCTACAATCCTTATTAACAACCATTTAGTGCTTCAACGGTTTGAGACGAAACATACTTGGTATTCACCTAGATCGCCGCCTCACGTGAAAGTCCCTAATAGATGCGAAGTTGGCACAAATTAAACTCAAAACTGCACAAATTCATTGGATAGTTGGTATAAGCTCTTTACTTTACCGTGATTGCAAGCTTCTGCCTTACAGCTCCATTTTAAAACCGATTCGATGCTACGGGATACAATTAAGGGGCACTGCTTCCGCTTTCCCCAAAGAATAAATTTAACACCATCAAAACAAAATCTAATAATAATTACTCCATGGTATATTTTAAAAAGCAGCATTCACAATGATCATGAAATTTTTCTAGTTATATACAAAATCATAAACTATGTGGATAAGTATTTCAATAAGCAGAAAACACATCAGATTCCGCTCGAAACTCTCGAAACATTTTAGATTATGGCGCACACACTTGTTTATAGAAAGGGTAGTACTGAGTGAGTCGAAAAATAACTAATGCACACTATTTCAGCTAAAACATATCCTTGGTCAAACAAATTATATTTTTTTTTATCATGTTAGCTTTAAAATATATGTCAGATATTATCTTTTTTAAGTCATTAACTTTACCCTTTACATAGTGATGGGGATATATATTAGTTTCTCATTCCATATGTAATTTCTACAACATTCACTTGCGACCCCATAAAGTGTACACAGAAAGAAAAAACACATTCTAAAATCAAGAGTTTTGTTCTTGAATCTATCTAAAATTGTATTAAAATTTTTTTTAGTAAGATCCGTACTTAGATTTTCTAAAATAAAGGATTACTTCAACAAATCAAGCAGAAAAAACTTATTATTTTAATGTTCTATTTTAGATTTAAAAGCAAAGTGTCTCGGTGGCCTAGAGGTAGCGCGCTGGTGCTTTTGTGCTGAGAGTCCCTGGCTTAAATCCCAGCTACAGTATATAAAAAAATCTTCTTCTCTTATAAAGCTCCCTTCGTAAGTCAAAAAAATTACAATTCATTTTTGGATTAATCTCTTTTACGCTTAATCAATCGTTTTTTGGCTTAAACATGGCTAAAAGAAATATGGTTTAAGAAATTTCGTACTTGGTTGATTTAAGTAAAGTTTACTTAATTTATTTTTGGTGTATTCAATTATATTCTGAATCCTTATAGATAATTAAGTCGATATAGCCATGTTCGTCTATCCGTCTGTATGTTTGTTAAAATCATATAAAATCGCACGGAAAGCAATTTGATATCAAACTATCAGAAATATCCCTAAAACAATTGCTATGTCTATATTTTGGATAAATATTTGTTGAATTAGAACGGTAGGAGTGAAAGTCCAAATACAAATGAAAAAATTCTATTAAATTTTGTCTTAAAAGCCAATAAACAGTATAAAGAAGACATAAAAAGGTTTAACAGATAAGACAAAGGAGTCGGGCAATTCTTTTGAGGAGCACCAAATACTTCGATTAGAAAAGCAGCTCGTAGAGTAAAATGCTTTAATATGAAGCAGATCCAAAGCCCTTGCTAGGTTGAATTCATAAAATGTTAAGAAAGTTCCAAGGCAAGGCAAAAAAGGCAAAAAAAGCGAAAAAACAGGGTTTAAAAAAATGTAAAAAATTTCCTAAGAAATTTCTTGGGTGACAAGAAATTCGAAGTTATTGCAAAAGAAGTAATTTTTTTTTTAAAATCAGGCACAATAACCAGAGAAATATATATAAAACAAAGTGGATTTATATTTATAGCCTAAGCGGGATACAAATAATCATGACAAATCCACCCAACTAGCCCAAACTTTGGTCTGTCGAAAGGTATTGGGCTCCTGTATCCCAGAGCATGCCCAATTATAACCGTAAATAAAATCTGTAATGAGGGATCTTCACAATATGTAAACAAATTACAAAATAACAAGTAATATGACAATCATACAGTATTAAAATAAATTTTAATGATTTTTATATTATTTATATGAGTGCACTGTTGTATACATTTATTTAAAAACTTTAATTTAAGCCTGACACTGTCTTGATTAATATCAATTATTTAGTTTTTTTTTTAATAAAAAAATATATTAAAAACAAAACTGAGAAAAAGGCCTGATATATTACGCACCGTCCTGGCATACATATACATATATATTCAGATTTCTATTTACAAAATATTTATTTAGTAAATACGTTAAAAAATCCTGCTTCTATCGATAAAATTGATTCCTCGACGCATTTCGCTAATATAGCGACCTTATAAAATTTCACTTTTATAAAAAATATCAAGTGCATTAGTCTTACAAAGTGCATTTTTCTGCTGCACTCATTCATTGCTGTAAACTTTAAAAGAACCAATTCAAAAATATTTTTGTTACCTGTTTTAAAGCAAAACTTCTTTTTAAAATTCCAAGTGGGTGTTTTTAATACAATTTAAGGAGATGGAGATGCTGTATTGGTAAGTTTTTGGCTGTAAATAGTTAAAGCTTGATGAAATCATTATACATTCTTTTCGATTTGTTTGAGCGAATAGCAAATACATTTATATTCACATTAATGAGAAATTGTTTGCATTTGTAGCAATAACAGCAGCAGTTATAACCCATGTTTACGCAATTTCATTTATGATAAAACGACATTTTAATGCTTTTTTTAGTCTTTTTATTTTTTATTTCGCAGCCGTTAAGGGCTTTAGTGTAACAAATTTTTATTTCAAATTTTTACAAGTATTTCTGTTCTCTTTTTATTTCGCTTTATTCTTGTAGATATTTTTTTTATTGTAAAACCATAAGATTGTGATGTATTTTTACTAAATAGAATTTCATATAGTTGTGTGGTCTTATTTTTAAATATGTACTTACATACATTGTTGTGGGTTAGTGTGCACCATAAAGTATAACAATTTGAGTTTATTAGTTATAATAGAGTTAACGAGCGCCAACAGAAATTCGGAGATTCTTTATAATCGACAATAATGATTTTGTATGAGCTTTACGTGAAAGAATTTTATTTTTTAAAGTTGATTTTAAAAGTTACTTTTCTATGCATAACTGAAAGTTCAAATAAATTTAAGCCATACTTAGAAATCCTTTCGCTTTTACCAATATATCTGGTAAATGCACATATACAAATGCTTTTTCACTTTCTTCTTGGAATATATTTGCAGATATGAGTAATCCTTAAAGTGTAACTCTTGTTTACATACAAATATATTTTCAACAGACAATTGCAACCAGAATATATTCATAAGTGCTTCTGCCTACCTTTACCCTTACAAAATATGTAAAAGACTTATGTTCATACAGACGTTTCCATTGCTTTTGCACGTATCTAAAACCTTGAGACAAAATGCACTATCAACCCTTAAAACTGAAAGTCTATGCAACCCTTCTTGTCTTTTTTGTTTTTGTTCTGAAAACCTTGTGCCAACAGACATGTCTACCTCTTTGCATTTTTCTTGTACATACACATACTTTCATTTCCAAAACCATAGACCATATTAATGCTTCACTTCTGCTTTTTGTGAAGTGCATCCTAAGATCTGAGCACAGTTGGATTCTAAGATTATTTTTTTTTTTTTGAGTTTTGTTTTATGCTCTGTAAGTTTTATGATTATACCCACACCACACAGGTGGTAGGGGTATTATGCGTTTGTGCAGATGTTTGTAACGCCAAAAATAATGGTCCTAAGCCCACCTTTAGGCATACGGATCGGCTCAGAGTCACTTCATGGATCGATTGATGTATGTCCGTCCATCCGTCTGCCTGGGTGACATGTTTTCTTGTGAACATGCTGAAGGTCGCTATTTTGAAGATATTTTAATGAAACTTTGCACAGACAAGCTTTTTGGCAATGGAACAAAGCCTATAGTTTTTTTGGATGATTGGTATATTTTATTTCCCACTAGAGTGTGGTGTAGGGTATATTATGATCGGGCATAACTAGCTATAACTTTTTTACTTGTTTTTTTTTTAATTGTCGCTGTTGTTGTTGATAACCCATTGATGCTTACAGCAGTTTGCTTCCTTGTGTTTTTTTTTTTCAAGTAGCCACAATTGCAGTTTTTTTTACTTTCGCTTACATTTTTTCTTATAAGTTGTTAAAAAAAATAAAAACAAAAGCAGTTGTTTGTATGTATGTAAAGGCTTTAACAATAATGATGACTGCTTCAGTATATTTTTTTAACAAAACTGCTTTATACCAGGTCCTTGCGGAGGCATGATATCTTTAAGTCCCGTCTGCAAATTTTAAAGTAATACGAGAGTGATTGTAATATTTTCAACTAATAATATTCAAAGAAAGTCATGCTGCTTCTCATTTGGTAAGTTAAGGTTGCGAAGGGCAGTAACAAAGAATATTCGCCATTGGACACCTTAAACTATAGCAGAATTCTTGAGCTTTCTTACTTACTTACTTTCTAAGGTGGCTTTTACAAAATGTTTGTTCCGAGCTATGAATCAATTTTCAGGCGCCTTGATTTTTGCGCTTCTTTTCCAATTTCTAACAGCGAGTTTCGAGATGTCTATATCCACTTGGAGTATGGTGTTTCCTTTCTGCATTTTGCGTCACCGGGTTCGCATTCAAATGACTTATTAGCTGAAGTATCCTCATTCGATCTCACAACATGAACGTAAACGTTAATCTTGATACACGTAACTCTGTCAATGTTGGCAAGCAGGTCACACAGCTCACGGTTCATACGGCTTCGCAGATTGGTCCATAAATTATCCGCAAAAAGTCTTGAGCACTGCAATCATATTTATTTGTCATACTTTTCAAATCACACTATTTTGTAAAGGTTACAACTATACACTTAGGTCCCTTCTGATCTGATTAAGAAGCGGATAAGTACCCCTTCTATATATTTCGCGCTTCAGAACACGGGAAAATTAGCAATCAGCCCGGAGTATCCCGGAGTGCATCATGTGATTTAAAACCCATGTTTCTATGAATTTGTATAATAAGCCGGCTCTTACCTCAGCCTAACACCTTGGTTCAATTTCCTTCTGGCAAACTCATCGGATAGAACATTTACAGTTGCTTACATGCCTAGAATTATGTAATGTCCTTAAAGAACTTTAGGCGCAGTTTGAAAGACGGCAATGACTGTCAAATCGTCTTTCTCAACCAAATTCCTCCTTATCAATACTACGCCTTTCACACACAGCAGGATACACGCTTGTAAAATAATATATTTATCTGGAAGTCTGAATGATATCAGAACTTTCAAGTCTTCATTCGGGAACACTACCCGGGAAGTAACTCCAAAATCAAGACCTGTTACCCTTTATTGTGTTGAAACCGACTGGTCCACTTGTTGTCTACCAGATGAAATATTCCGTCTTACAACTTGTATTACTTCAGGTGTAGTAGATATATGGAGATTTTTTCACTCTTTATTCCACAATCGCCCTCCAAGACAACTTGATATCCCAAACGAAATACAAATTGCTATCAATCTCTGTTAGTCTTAGGCATACTTCACCAAGCACCAGTGGCCCAAAATCCTGGTTCCCTCTGGGCTAACACCTAATTCTTTTCTCTTTGCCCGAAAGACATATCCAATCGGATCGTCTTGGACACAAATTTTACCCGTTGATAGTACTAGAACCTGCACAACTATCGTTTGCTCCTTTTAGTCAAACGTCATTGACAAGACCCACAGTATTGAAAACAACATCCCTTTCTGTGGCGCTTCCAGAACCAAGCTCTTCAGCAGTTTTTTAATAAAATTTGTTATCGTTCATTTTACTCAATTAAGCCCATGTGCTATTTGCTAAAGCCCCTTTTACTTATGGATACACTCCCCCACGTAACCTGTATCAATAATGCTGTCGATGCTGTGGAAAAATTTACAATTTTTATTCACTCTAAGGTTTGCCATCTTCGGGTCCCTTAAGGTTATCTCTTGGGCGTTCAAGAGTCAAGCCAAAGGTTTTGATGCAGTAAGAGCCTCATGTTAAAGAGTTGAATTTTGTCTGACTTATTGGTGCTCAACCAAAGAAAATGCTTAGTAGGTATAAATAGATTATGCAAGTATAAAACATATAATTTTGGTTTGTCTTTTTCTCATTGCTTAGGTTTTCTATGTCAGTTGCTTAGTTCACTAAGATTATTTCAAAAAATCCCAGGGAGTTTCCGTATTAAAAATAAGCATCCTAGATGTCCAATTATTGATTTGACACACTAAAAAAATGTTGAGAAAATTTTTCCGAATTAGCCAATATCTGTAAACGAGACGAGTTTCTTAACACTTTCCTTTTTATATTTTTTCCCTTCCCAGTTCCATTTTGAATTTAGTAGTGTTTGACTATCTTATATAACGACAGAACAAAACATTTGGTTTAAAAAAAACATCCAGAGCGCAGGTAGGCTCTTGTAGGTTATTATATTTGCGAGCAGCTTGTTTTGGCGCTTAAAACCCACAAACTGCTTGTGGACTTAAAAAAAGTACTTTTTATCTTAACAAGTGTCAGCTGGTTAACTACTATTTATTATTTTTTCTTTACCAAACTTCCTTAATAATCCTCGTATATTCTGCAACTCTACAGAAGCAACGACCCCAACCTTCAACTTAACAGTTGTCTTGAAAGTTTTACTATAGAGAATCATATTTGCACCTCTCAAACGTCCTTCAGCCCACAAAAGACCCCAATTCAATACACATCACTACTTACAAACAAAAGCTTACAAATATACACCGGTTTAAAGTCTCGCCATTTGTACTCACTGACATAAACAAAATCCATGCACTCTTGTTATGCACCTTCTTACAGCTTCACGTTTGTATATATGTATGTTTGTACTGTTTGAATATATTCATACATATATTTATAGAATTTTGCCTAGTAGTGCAAGTGCACTTTTATATGAATTCCCCCTAGTAAGCGTGACAACAAAAACAAAAAGCAAAAATATAAAAAATCTTTAATAACTTGTGACGCACACTACAATCATGAGGATGACGTCGATAATCATTAACATTTCACTTTCTTCGCCGTGTGTTTTATTTGTATGTAATAATACTAACAACAGGAACGACATCAGAAAAAAAAGAAACATAAGTATAACAAAAAAAATATAAATGTTAGGATTTTTCACAATTGGGCTTAAATCGTGTAACTGTTAGTCTGCTTAAAGAATAAGATTTGCTTGTGTTTTTGATTGCGTCTGTGTGTATTTTAGGTTTAATTTTCTAAATACTTTCTGTTTCACATGTACACTGGTTTTAAGTGCATCATTATATTCTTGGGTCGGTCACCAAATGACTTTCGCAACTATGCTTAATCTTAATATAAACTAAAATAAGTCCATAAAAAGGCATCCAAAATTAACTAGTAATTATCCCGTTATTCGTAAGCGTAGTTTTAAGTATAAAATAAAAAATAAAGTTCTAAATGCGAAAAAGTACAATAAGCATAAAAAGTAAATTTTGCACGATTTTTTATACAATCTTTATCAAGAGTCTTTTAATTTCGTGAGACAAATTTTATTTATTATTCAGGCTTAAGCTCATTTATGTAATAAATTTCTTTATTTATGAAGAAACTAAAATTTTTCTGTTAAAGTTAATTGACTGAAACTTTATTTAAATTTAAAAAAGCAAGTTATTATACCAATACTAGCTAAGTAAAATTCATTTTTGGAAAGCAGCTAACGATATCATCATCAGCACTCTTTGATTGGTACATACACACAAAAAATAATTTAATTAAACTTTACTTAAATCAAGCTATAGCGGGGTCAAAAGTACGGTGAGTATGGTTTTTTTTTAAACCAAGTACGAAATTTCTTACTCCAAGTACGATTTTTCAAGTACGAATTTCTTACTTTTAGCCACAATTAAGCCAAAAAAGGATTGATTTAAGCCGTAAACGGGGTAAATTCAATTTTTTTAACTTATGAAGCTTTATTAAAGAAGAAAACATTTTTTATATATTATTTTTTTTTAATTTTATAGACACTTAAAATTTATAATTTAAAATTTAATTTTTTGTACTTACCGAAGCTGAGATTCGAACCAGGGACTTTCTGCACTGCTGAGATTCGAACCAGGGACTTTCTGCACTGCAGCACAAGCGCGCTACCTCTAGGCCACCGAGACTCTTTGTTTTCAAATGTAAAATAATATGTTTAAACAAAAAGTTTTTTTCTGCTTAATTTGTTGAAGCAATCCGAATAGGCTCGTTTTAAGAAAATGTATGTACGGATCGTACTTAAAAATTTCAAGAAAGATTTAGATAAATTCAAGAATAAAATTTTAGAGTAAGAGTTTAAAAATTGCGAAATTCCCCAGAAATTGAAAAAGTTCTTTTTGCCCACGATTGGCTCAAATTGGGGTCAAAAAAACGTTATTTTACGTTTCTAGACTCATAATTATAAAAAACGCAAAAAGTATCTAATAATTTAAAAGTCCCTATTGCTTAGACTAATTGCCGTTCGACCCTATTCTAGGCTTTTAGTTTTTAACTCAAACAGTTCAAAATTGTGCTTATGTGCTTTCTTTCTCTTTGTAGGTTTATTTTTCTTAATTTATATTTCGAGACTCATAATCTAAAAAGTTCAAGAAGTACTTTTGTCGATTTATTTACCTTCTGGCGGTTCAAATTTCAAAAATGCAAAAAAGTACCTAAGCCGTATCAAAATATCGGTTGGTTAAATTTTAAGGGCCGATGTTTATTTTGAATAAAACACAAATTATTTAAAAAATTATTGCCATTCCTTTTTATTAGGAGAATATTAATATGATTTAATTATATGGGGAATAATATATCGGCCGAATGGCTGTGACCGGCGGTACACCTTCATCCAATGGTCCAGATTTTTAATGACACTGAGGCATAATTAGGGCTCTATAACGTTAATGTGCCGAACTATCTCATACATTAGCTCTTGAATTATTGCTGGCTTATCTTTTCAATAACCCCAAAGAAAGATACCCAAATGCGGAAAATCTGCTTATTGGCGAATCCACTGAATATAATTTTCTTCGAAAATTTATCATCCAGGGTTGCCATTTCTTGCCACCATTCTGACCATTGACAACGGTGGGAGTGGTCAATATGCTTTAGTTCTTGAGTCAATTGCACCCTGTAAGCGTGCATAATGTTCATCAACGGCGAGCGTGAGAGCTGCAATTGTCAGGCACAACGACGAATTGAGGTGGACGGCTCTTCAGCCACACTATCGCAAACAGCAGCAATATATTTTGCAGTACGAGCTGTACGAGAATGCACTAGTATTTTCAAATTTCCTACAGACCCGGTTTGATCAAATTTTTGCACCACTTTTTCGATTGTACGTACTTTTGGACGATTAAATTGACCGAACGCCAATTTTCATAATTAGCTTAAATAGCTTAAACGCATTACTCTATTGTGTATCTTTCAATGGTTCAAGTTAAGTTAGTCTAAAATTACTATATGTTAGATGAAATGCAGGAGAAAACTTGGCGTTTAGCTGTGGTTTACATTCAACATGGACTCTTAAAATTCAACCACCATTTATAATGCTCAAACTTTGAAAAAGTGCCAGATACCTCTCGTGTATAGTAAAAACACATTCACTTATACATTTTTTCCCTATTTGGCATATTTTCAAGCACTTAGGGTGCGAACTTAAAAAAATACTATCCAATATTATCTTATAGCTTGGCGCGATGATGATTCCGTCAGTCAGTCAGAAACGATGGTCTTTTGCCTTTAGCCTTCCCTAATTGCTTTTGCCTATTAAAAAAATTGATCTATTTGACAATTCAAAATAAAAATGTTGGAAACTTTTTACCTCACCTAATATTAATATTTCTTTAGTTTACTCACTCTTCAATATCATGTCAATATAGATTTAGTTTTACACACATACATATGTTTGTATAAACAAAAACAAATAAGTTTGTTTCCTCTACACAAGTGTATATGTATTTGAATGAGAATTTCATATGCATGCATGTGCACCATTTAAAAATGTTTCTTATTTTTTTTTTGTAAATTCTTACTTTATTTGCAGTGGAAGAGTACTAGTGATATGAATTTAAAAAAAGGAAGCGTAAAAAATCCCTTTCCACTTTCCCACTACTTTCAGCAGGTGCGTGTTAGTGTAAATGTGTGTTACTTTTAATATTTAAAAATACACATTTACCTACGATGCACAATTTTATAAATATTGTTACGTTTATACCTTTTATAAACGTTGGTTTATTTCCTCTAAATAAACCGGGATTCTTTTTATTGCCAAAGTAATAATAAACACTTGAATTTTTATTTAAACAGTACAAAACTTTATTTATTTAAGACACTTATTTACAATCTTCTATAAAACACTTAAAGTTATTCACTTTTATTATTTAGCACTTTTGAATGTTCACTTATTCAACTCAACTGTTAAACTTAAACTGCTTGCGGCATTCGTGTTACGCGACTATTTATAGTGGTTGGTAATACGCTGTAATGTTCCACAAGATTCGATAACACCCTAGAACTTTCTAGCGAATGGCCGTTACATTTAAATAACTTCTTAGCACAGACAACAACCGCCAATCATGTTACATACCCAGTAAACATTGACATACCCAGTCAACATTTAACTCCGTAACACTACCCCCCGCTTAAGCCTGTTCGTCCCGAACAGGCATAGATTCACTTTTTCCATAATTGGCTAGGCGCTCAAGATGAACCACTTTCATCTTTGATCTTGGGCTTTTGTATTTTTGAATTCTATACACGACATCATTTATTCTTTTTATCACCTTATACGGTCCATCCCAATGGGTTTGTAATTTAGGAGACAATCCCTTTTTCCGTTGTGGGTTGTATAGTAGAACTAGCTGACCCTCATTAAAACCTTCGGAATTCGCTGCTAGATCGTATCTGGCTTTCATTTTGTCACTGGTCATTTTTATCCGGCCACGTACGAATTCATGAACTTGGTTAAGATCTTTTTGTTCCCTTGAAGAGTCGTCTTCGTGTTCATCTATTGTTGTGGGCTTAATACCGAATTCTAAATCACCTGGCAGCTTCAGCTCGGTTCCAAACATAATTTTGGCAGGTGTTCTGGAGGTAGAGTCATGAACGGCTGACCTGTATGCCAACAGAAATTTAGGTATGTGCTCATCCCAGTCCCTTTGGTGTGCACTGACCACTTTTCTCAGATGTTCTTCTAACGTGCGGTTGAACCTTTCGACCATGCCGTCAGACTGTGGATGAAGTGGCGTAGTCCTCGTTTTTCGGATACCGTATAGCTCGCACATTTCCTGGAATATCGAAGATTCGAAATTTCTCCCCTGATCAGAATGTAATTCTAGCGGAACACCGTAGCGGCATACCCAGTTGTTTACAAACGTGTTTACGACAGTTTTAGCCTCTTGGTTTGGTATAGCGTATACCTCTGGCCATTTGCTAAAATAGTCGATTACCACTAAGACGTAACGGTTTCCCGCCTCACTGATAGGAAAAGGTCCTGCTATATCCATCGCTATTCGCTCAAAGGGAGCACCTGAATTGTACTGCTGCAGTGGTCCCCTACTTCTTCTTACTGGGCCCTTGGCTGCGATACATCGTCCACAGTTTGCTATCCAATCAGCAACCGATTGTTGACATCCAACCCAATAGAAGCGGTGTTTAATCTTCTCTACGGTTTTTGTTACGCCAAGATGACCACCGCTAGGACCATCATGAAACTCCTTTACTACGTCTTCGATTTTAGAGGATGGCACCACAATTAAATTTGTTTCCGATTTACCATCAGCGCTTTCCCATTGGCGATAAAGGCACCCGTTAATTAGCTGCAGACTATTCCACAGCGCCCAATATGATTTCATCAGTGGACTTTCCGCTGATATTTGGTTACGGGTTGGCCTTTTGTCTTCCTCCTTCGCCGAAATAATTTTCGCCAGTACGGGATCGTCCCTTTGTGCCGCTGACCAGTCGTCACTTGTCTCTATGCGTGTGAGTCGAACATCAACGACGCCTTCTTTTTCTTCAGCTTTTAGGCAATATTTGCATTCCGATCTGCAAGGTCTTCGGGAGAGTGCATCCGCATTTCCATGCTTAGTACCTTTTCGATGCTCGATGCCGAAATCGTAGCTCTGGAGACGTTCAATCCAACGGGCTAGCTGCCCCTCTGGTTGTTTAAATTGTAGCAACCACCTGAGTGCGGAGTGGTCGGTTCTTATCTCGAAGTGTTGTCCATACAGGTACTTGTGGTAATGTTTCACACACTCTACCACTGCCAGAAGCTCTCGCCGTGTAACACAATAATTTCTTTCAGGCTTTGAGAGTGTTCGACTGTAGTAGCCTATGACCTTTTCTGTACCGTTGGCAACTTGTGAAAGAACACCACCTATCCCGTAGCCACTCGCATCACTATCCAGCACAAATTTCTCTCCAGCAATTGGATAGGCCAGGACTGGTGCTACGCATAATAGCTCCTTGAGCTTCTGAAATGCTTGTTCTTGTGCGTCCGCCCACAGAAACGGTCGTGACTTCTGCGTAAGCTCATGTAGACTGGCAGCGACACTGGCAAAATTTGGCACAAACCTCCTATAGTAGGTACAAAGACCAAGAAAACTGCGTAACTCATGCAGATTGTTTGGGCGAGGCCAGTCCTTCACAGCTTTAATTTTATCTTCGTCAGTTGATATACCATTTTCTGCGACGCGATGGCCCAAATATTTAACCTCTTTTTGAAACAATGCACATTTCTTCGCACTCAATTTAAGTCCAGCCAATGATATCCGCTTGAGGACTTCTTCTAGATTCTTCAGGTGATCGTCAAAACTTTTACCCATGACAATAATGTCATCAAGATACACCAGGCATGTCTTCCAATGTAATCCCCTCAATACACGCTCCATTAACCGTTCGAATGTGGCTGGGGCATTGCATAGCCCAAATGGCATTACGTTAAATTGCCACAGCCCATCACTTGCACTAAAAGCTGTTTTCTCCTTATCTTTGTCGGAGATTTCTACTTGCCAATAACCACTTTGCAAGTCTAATGTGGAGAACCATTTCGTTCCAGCTAGCGTGTCCAGCGTGTCATCTATCCTTGGCAGCGGGTAACTGTCCTTCTTGGTTACGTCGTTCAGTTTTCTATAATCCACGCAGAACCTGGTGCTGCCATCTTTCTTTTTAACCAACACTACCGGGGAGCTCCAAGGGCTTGAAGAAGGTTCTATTACTCCACTCCGCTCCATTTCGCCGACAAGTTCTTTTACTTCATTGCGTTTTGCTAGAGGAATACTTCTGGGAGCTTGTTTTATTGGCCTTGCATCTCCTGTATTTATCTGATGTTTCACAAGTGATGTTCTTCCTTGCTGTTGTCCTTTCAAGGCGAAGATGGAGGCGTGCTTTCTAAGCAGTTTCCTTGCTTTATTTTTGTCGGACGAGGATAACCCTTTAACCCATTTTTCTATGCACTCCGATAGCATCTCCTGCTCTTTGTTTGACATACAGACAGGAACCGATTCCATTTCGCAATTTATTATTGCCTCAGCTGTAGCACACTGGCCCACTTCACAATTCGGCCTGACGACTTTTTCGCATGTGGAAAGGTTTAGCATTCTAACAGGGACTCTTCCGTTGTTACAGGTTCTTACCAGGGCTTTTGCTGTTATTAAGTCACTCTTTCTATCTGTTTGTTCTACCACCCACAACCGGTTGTCGACACAATCTCCCTCTATACGCGCCCATACTACACTTTCTGACTGTGGTGGTATTTTCTCTTGTTCTATAGCAAACAGCTTCCTTACAGGCGATTTATCTTCGTAACCAACATCTAGGGGTATCTCAATATTCTGCCAAATCATTGTCTTTTGCCCCATATGCAGACTAATTCCATGATTGATCATAAAGTCTGCACCGATGATTACTTCGTCCACAATGTCGGCAACAATGAATACATGATTCACACTTATGTTGGCAATAGTTACTTTTACGTTTATTTTACCATAGACAGTAGCAGGCTCTCCAGTTGCGGTTCGTAGACTAACGCCATATAAAGGTTCAATGGATTTCTTGACTATATCAGGTCTGATAATGGATTGTGATGCTCCTGTGTCTATAGTAAAAATATGCCTTCGACCATTGATATACCCACAAGCAGTAAGGTTGCTATTTTTCTGTTGCATGACTGATATGGAGATTGTGGGGCCCTCGGTTATGGGAGCTAGCTCTTGCCCCGTAGTGCTAGCTCGTGTTAGTTTAACGGTGACTCGTTTGCTGATTTCATGTTTACGCGTTTGCTGTTTCTCGGTGGTGAAACAGATCTAGCCCGCTTTCTTGATGCTTTACAATTTCGCTGAAAATGGCCGCTCTTACCGCAGTTATAGCATTTGACTCGAACTGTACCTCGCTTTTCTTCCAATGCCTGCATAACTGCATTTTTTAACTCATCGACAATATTTCTGTCTTTTTCTGCGGTAATTTCGAGATTTCTCACCTTATGTATTTGCGGCTTAGACAGTAATTTTGCTGTCTCCTGTGTCAGCGCGTATGATACGGTTTCAGCAAATGTAGACTTCTGTGTGCCAAATACTGCGTGCTTGATCTCGGGATCACGTATTCCACTCACAAACGTTTCTATTTTAAATTGATCTAAAAATGGATGGTTCTCGCCTGGATATGTCAACTGCACCAACCGCTCGATTTCTGTTGCAAAATCTTGTAGCGATTCGTTGGCTTTCTGTACTCTACCTCGCAATTCCATTCGGTATATATCTCGTTTGTGCTCACCGCCATACTTGCGTTGTAGTGCAATCATTATCTCTTCGTAGTTTTCTCTGCAGCCAATAGGTATGCTTTCCAGAACTTGAGCTGCGTTACCTTTTAAGGCCAAAATCAACTCTAAGGCTTTTTCTTCATTGTTCCACGCATTTCTGTTGGCAACTGTCTCGAACTGGAACTTAAAAACATTAAATGGTGCACTGCCGTCAAAAGTAGGGGCCTTAATTCTGTTTGATATTTCTGGAATTACTCGCATTGGTACCTCATGACATTGAAGACTATTAATTTTTGTTTCTAGATTTTTACATTTTTCGTCAACATCTTGGACTTTCTTATTAAAGTCACTTGCTTGCGCAACCATGCCATCTTCAAGGTGAGATAGTTTCTTATCGATTTTAATAACTTCCTTTACTATGCCCTCTACTCTGTTGTTAACAGCTTCAGAAATTTCTTGAAGTTTAAACTCCATAGCTTTAGAAGATTCCTGAACTTCATGAAACTTCATCTCTATTTTTTCATTATTAATTCTAAAAGTTTCCTGAACTCCCTGGAAATTCATTCTAGAATTTTCCTGAGCTTCTTGGAATTTCCTTTCTATTTTTTCATTATTAACTCTGGAAGTTTCCTGAACTTCTCGGAATTTCCTTTCTATGTTTTCATTATTAACTCTAGAAGTTTCCTGAACTTCTTGGAATTTCCTTTCTATGTTTTCATTATTAGCTCTAGAAGTTTCCTGAACTTCTTGGAATTTCCTTTCTATGTTTTCATTATTAGCTCTAGAAGTTTCCTGAACTTCTTGGAACTTCATTTCCATTTTTTCCATCATGGCAGCAAGCATTGTGCCTATATCGACGTTGTTTGTTGTTGCACAGGTAACAACCTCCAGTTCTTCCTTTTCGTCAAACTCATAAACATCAATGTCGATATTACGCCGCTTAAATTCCTCAATCAGCCTCTTTTGTAACTCTGCCTTATTACCTGCTGTAGGTAATGTCATCTTGCTCAACTCTCTCTTGAGCTGCTCAACTTTAAGTTCCTCGAATTTCATGTTTATTAAAATGCAATTCCGCTTCTGACACCAATTGTTACGTTTATACCTTTTATAAACGTTGGTTTATTTCCTCTAAATAAACCGGGATTCTTTTTATTGCCAAAGTAATAATAAACACTTGAATTTTTATTTAAACAGTACAAAACTTTATTTATTTAAGACACTTATTTACAATCTTCTATAAAACACTTAAAGTTATTCACTTTTATTATTTAGCACTTTTGAATGTTCACTTATTCAACTCAACTGTTAAACTTAAACTGCTTGCGGCATTCGTGTTACGCGACTATTTATAGTGGTTGGTAATACGCTGTAATGTTCCACAAGATTCGATAACACCCTAGAACTTTCTAGCGAATGGCCGTTACATTTAAATAACTTCTTAGCACAGACAACAACCGCCAATCATGTTACATACCCAGTAAACATTGACATACCCAGTCAACATTTAACTCCGTAACAATATGTATGTATTTGCATAAATTTTTTTTCTTTTTTTTTTTATAATTTCAAGTGCATGTCGCCGTCGTGTTAAGTGTTTTGTTGGGGTGTGTTTTTTGTATTTCTTTTCATTTTTTATATTGTTTTTGCTAAGCGTTGTGTGAGTTGTGTGTATTCAATTTAACTTGACACAGGATATTCAGTAACAAGTAGAACGGGGAATTCCCCAACAGGACATATTTGGTTTTTTGCATTCGGCTTTTTTATACAGAAGAATATACATATGCATATCTACATATGCATGTTTGTACAGATTTGTTCTTGTGCAATTAAGAATCCTGTATTTTTATTTATTGCTTGTTACTTGGTGGTTGTTTTATCTTTGATATAAGGTTGAGAGTTTTATGACACTTTGTGAACTGCGTTGTACTAAGAAGCAAATAAGAGTTATAAAATCTAATTCGAAATAGTTTTGCAAGCACAGTATTGTATGAAAAAAGGAAAAATTATAATATAATTTTAATGCAGCCCTTAGCCTTATAAATAAGAAAAAATTATTGCACGGGGTAAAAATTCTCTAATTATTTATCTATCAATCGTACAATTTTGTTTTAGCAAATTTTCCTTACATTGAATGTGAAGGCCATAATCTTGTACATATTATTGCACCAAATTGATTTTTAGAGCAGAAATTTACAATCAGGAAGGCGTGGGAAGCATGTTCGTTTGCTTTTTATGAAAGATACAAGGTGGCACTTTTGTTCATCAGTTTTTATTCCACATAAATTTGCCCATTTCTCTGCTTGGATAGTAGTAGTTGTAGTTGGTTCGTTCATAAGAAGATATCAAGTAATTACAAAAAAATTATTAGACTATTAATTAAAACTATAAATAATATTTTTGTTAAGCCAGTTATACTTGAATATTGTTTAAATTTGTAAAAGTCAATTTACGACCGCTGGTAACAAAATTCTTTGTTGTATCTAGAATTTTAGTTGTTAGTGCCAATTTGAAAATAAAATAACTGTATTTGTAATTTGGTTGTTAATATGACATTAAGTTTGTCGTTATGTTTTTTTGTGTACTATGTATGTTAGCTTTTTAAGTCAATTTGGTTGTTTGGAATGTAGTTGTTGTCGTTCAGGGTTGAGTCAGCTTGTTCTTAGGCAATCAAAGAATCTCTTTTAGGCCTAGAACTAATCTCTATAAGGCAACTTTTCTATATTAGCAAGAAAATTTCCAACTGCAATACGTATTTTGAAAGAGATATTAGTACTCTCTTTGCTATGTAGGGCAGCTTAAAAACTGTTTTGAATCTGACAGCCTTATTAACGTCCAAATATTTTACAGGGTTTTTGACTGGTATTAGTCATAACCATATTTTTATTGTTTGTCTAGCAATAAGAGACAGTAATTCACTCAGGTCGGTCATGAGCTCCAAGTGGATACGTTTTTTTAAGGTTTTATAAAAATATTACATTTTCTTTTATTATTTAAATGCACTTAATTTATGCAGCAGCGATTTTGCAGTAAAGAGTCTTATAAAGCCTTTGGATGAACGTCATCAGAATAGTTCTTCGGAAGAGTCGGGTCTAGTCCTCTGACGTGATGCTAGTCTATGGGAATATTTTTTACGGATAGTTTTAAAATAGGAGAATCTTTGCGTCAACTCTTGGGGGTTTTCCTCCTAGAAAAGTGAAATAGAACACAGAAAGTTTTTCTGGGCGAAACCAAGCTTTTCAAATTCAGTGATAATCAATCTATTACTTTACATAACCATTGCACAAATACCATCCCTGAATCAGGTTTATTTTCCGAAATTTGTGTGTCATTGCAGTATCAGTCAAGTTAAGCTTCAGGAGGACCTCAAGGTTCTTTAAATGACAACAAACGCTTAAAAAATAAGTTACTCCTTTCTTGTTCCCTAAAAATGGTATTGTTTTAAGGTTTACAAAACTAAGAGTAAGTCCGAAAAAACTTATAATTGTATTAGATTAAAAAAACTTTACCCGTCTAATATTACATAAAAATATGCTAATTAATTCAACAAAAAATTTGATTTTGTAATATTACTCGTTATTTATAAATTAAATAACTTTTCCGGAAATCCTGCTATTTAAGAAATTTTAGCTGTTTCCTTGCCTATTATATGCTTAAGCCAGATATGTCATGGGATACTTTTCCTGAAATAAGGTAATCTTTTTTAAAAAGAGCACAATACCTTTTAACGGGCTGAATTTTTTGACAGTAAGGTGGGTTTTCCTCCAGTGGTTAAACATTGATATTATTGTTTGAATACTACTCAAGACCCTCTTTGTCGAAGTAGGTTGATGCCAATCGGGCTAGAAATATGAAGACGCTCTGTGCTGTTTTAAGAAAGATAAAATACGTTTTCCAGACACTTCATAATAAGTGTTTCTGTGTTAATCGTGTCTGGCGCTATAAATTATTGGCTTCTTTAATCAAAATTGAAAATGGCTTCCCATACAATAAACTTTATTTTTTCTGGTATTGTTCTTGAACATTACCCCTTTAATCAGCCGCATAAAAACCTTGACCAGGAAGTTTTGACAAGTCTGCCAGTACATACATAAATAAGTTTCCTCATGCATCACTACGAATCACTTTATCCCCTCATAAATGTTCTCCGAAGAAAATAAAAATGCGGAAGAAAATAAGAGGGGAAGGAGTGCCGTATCCGCTCCGAATTTGTGTAAAATATGGAAATTTGGCACATTTGTATGTTTGATGCCGCTCTAGGAAAACAATTTCATAAGTTTGAGGTTAGTTATAATAAACTTTTATAAGCTGATTCGGAATACAACAACCAATTGATGTGGTACGTAGTTTTTTCAAGTTTTGGCATTTTTTTACCAATTTTTATGGTAATTCCTTTTAATGCCATACCTTATAGCCGTTTTTGAGAATTTTCGCAACTTAAATTGTTTAATACATATATATTAAAAAGGGGCATAAGAGTTAGAAATTTTTAGTTTTTTTATATTATAAATTTAAAATCTATGTGCTGTTATTATAAGACAAGTAGTGATCGTCTGGGTACGAATTATATGTATTTTGTTTTTGTAAACATAAAATCCTTTTTTCCAATTGAGCAATGAAATTTTCTGTTCACACATACTCCATTTGGCTTACTTAATAAGCAAAAACAGCTAAAAAATATAGTTTTCTTTTTTAAAGAGAAAATTTGTGAGTGGATTCAAAAAATATATATAATTCATAATTTAAAAAAAAAAATTTTCTAGTTTTAATCTACTTTTTACTAATTATTTTCATAAAAATAACAAAATTTCTAGATTTTTTAGCATACATTTTAAAAGCTTTCAAGCTTTATTCAAAATTAACACAGTTGTTATTAAATCCTCAGTGTTGCACTTTGAGCTTAACTCAATTAGTGAAGCAACTTACTACTAATTGCTCAATTTAATAATCTTGAATGGCAATTAATTAATTTATTAAGGTCTATGTGTGAACATGGTATTAAAAAGTTTTTTTTTATTATTTAATATAGGAAAACAGTAACTCTTATATGTATATTGCCATTTAATTTTAAAGTGATGTTTTAAGAATCTAATAAGTATACCCTTAAAAGGGGTATATTTTTAGTGACTGCAATAAAACAAATATTTTAGTTGTAGCAAATTGTTTAGTTCAATTTAAGCCAGGGATTTTCCCGGGAATTCCCGCGTTCCCGGAACTTTCTTAGCGGGATCCTGGGAAATAAAAATATAGGTAGTTAAATTGTTTACGTATAGAAAACATTTTTTAAACATTTTTCCCAAAAAAACATTTTTATTTGGTTCTATTTTCAATAAGAAATTGATTTTTAACGGTATTAGTTTAAAATTGCTTAAACTGTTTTTAACAAATAAATCGCATTCGTTCAACAATACTGTATTAACTCAAAATTTTTTTATTTTATCTTTTTGCCAAAAAACAATACATAACACTTATATCTACCTATGGTTAAAAATTCCCATAGTTCTGACTATTCTTTCTTAATAAAATTACATGTTGTGACCTTTTTGCTGGTGGAATGGTTTATTTCTGTGAATCAAGAAAACAAAATTATTTTGAGTTATTTGAAGTGATTGACCTTAACAAATGATTGTTTTTTGCTATAAAGAGTAGTATTTTGCGTTATATTGTTATTCTAATAATAATATGTATTAAATACAGCAATAAATTTCATGTAAACAAACACAACTCAAAATATTTACTTCTTATTAACAAAAATAATTCAAGAAAATGATAATAACTAAAAAAATCGCGATTCTATCTCCAAACAATAAACAAATAAAAAGGTTATGTGGTGCAATACAATAATTGATGGGGTTTCTAAATATTGCCTAACTTTTGTTAATGGAAAATTCCTTAAGCATTAAGAAAACAGTTTTCTGTCTCTCCTGAACACTTTGAAGTTTTTGAGTAAATACAGTATTGTTGAATAGGTGCGAAATGTCTTTGAGAAAATAATAAATTCCCCTACGTTCACAAGCGCCTCTTTTTTATTGATGATATTCCTTTTTAACAACCAAATGGGATTATGTAATGACACGGCTCCCGAAAATTTAAAAAATAATCTATATTTTTTTTGGAACGATGTTTTTGCTTCTATTTCAAATAATTTTTACAAAGTATAATAAATTTATTAAAACGTCAAAAAATTATAAGAAAAAATTAATTTCTCCAATTATTTATATATAAAAAAATATATAAATAATTGAAAAAAAACTTTTGATTTTTTTACATAAATTGAAATATTTAATTTACCCTGCCTTTGTCTATTTGACAATTGAAATATTTTAAAGTTTATTTAAATAATATTAAAAAAAAAGGAAACCGAGTTAAAAAAAAATAAAAAAACAACAATTATTCTTATTTTAATGTATTCATGTTTTATTAGTAAAAAATGAGTGTGGGAGAGGATGGCAAAAGGGAAAAGGTTTTTCTAATTTTTATCGCTACAACTCATTTACGTTACATAACGTTATTAATGATACATATACATATACATGTGAACGCGAAGAAACTCATTCGACAGTAAATTAGAAAAGCATAGTGGTCCTTGAAAAGGCCTTTTATTCCTAGCCCAAAAACAACGGGTTTCTTCACCTTGTAATGAGACGTAGAGTAGCTAAGACTTTTTAAATAATGAAATTGTTGAATTTAAAAAAAAAAATCTTCTAAATTTTCTATACAGAACAGACACGCCAATAAAAATAGTAAAACACGTACGTTCAAATTTGCTGATCACACTTCTTTTCTAATGACCCATAAGTATCCCAAAGGGGCCTCGAGATAATAGCATCACATATTATTCAAATATTCAAATAGAAAAAAGCCAAAGTTTTGAGAAATAAAAATAAATCAACAAAAATGCATCCACTTAGCTTATACATTACAAAAAAATCGTGCTTTCCAATCCTCATTAATAATCACATGATACCACAACACCTTGAAACGGAATATCTTAACATTGAGCTGAGTCATCGCTACATATCGTAGCTGCACATAGAGGTGAAGTTAAAACAAACAACTGGTTTATTGGAAGAAACTTCGTGCATTGTTTTAATTGCTTTGTTAGCGAAAAATATATATTCAGCTATAAAATAAATATATAGAAAAGAATATTCTTCCTTCGAACTTTACCTTTAATATAATGTATACAGACGTCTTAATCGGAAACCAATATTATCTTTTTTAAGGCCTTGAAGAAGGCAGTTAAAGGGGCTTTTGAAGTCTACCACTCAGAAAATCTAAAAAACAATAAAGAAAGTAAATTAAATATACATATACCACAGTGTAGTGATTTCATATATAGAGTGACAATAAATAAAAGGAGTTATTAAAAATTGATAAAATCTTGCACACATATTTGAATCGAAAAATATAATAAAATATTCACTTTATAATTTTATCTCCAAGTATTCGTGACCTTTCTTTATATCCTTAAAATAAAAATTGCCATAACGGGGTAAAAAAATATCAGCTTAATAAAACTAAGTGCAGACATAAGATACCACTCTCTTTGTGATCGTGACCTGATTGATTGATTGACGTTCAGAACCGTACTCGAAGTAAGCCAAAAAAAAGATTGATTTAAGCCTTAAACAGGATTATTTCGAAGATGAAATGTCATTTTTTTTGACTTATGGAGCATTATTAAAGAAGAAGAATTTTATATTTTATTTTTATTGTATAGACACTTAAAATTTACAATTTAAAAATTTTATTTTTTGTACTTACCAAAGCTGAGACTCGAACCAGGACTTTCTGTGCTGCAGCAGAAGCGCGTTACCTTTAGGCCACCGAAACACTTTGTTTTCAAATGTAAAATAATAAGTTAAAACCACAAGCTTTTTTCTCCTTGATTTGTTAAAGCAATCCAAATAGGCTTGATTTAAGAAACTGTAAGTACGGATCGTTCTTAAAAATTTCAAGAGAGATTTTGGATAAATTCAAGAATAAAATTCTTGATTTTAGAAAGCGGGTTTTCTTACTGTGTAGGCGTTATAGTTTTTCAAATTACGCGCATTTAAACTTTTGAAAAATTTTTGCAGTTGTAGGGGGCTTCAATCAAAAAAAAAAATCCTTAATTTAGGTTACAGTCTTGTAAGTATCTGTGCGAAGTTTTGTGACAACAATGGCTATATTTTCTGAAATATACATCGATATATGTGTGGATTTGGTTTAAAACTTCTATCTTGATCCTTTTTTATCCAATTTTGCTGATTTAAAATACCCTTCTGCCTAGAAATACTTCTAATAGTTTGACACCAAAATGCTTTCCGTCTAACTTTATTTCGCTCCGGAGATTTGAAATCAACAGATGGACAGACGGACAAAGAGAAAGACGTGGCTGAATCGGCTTCTCTATCTATAAGGGTCCAAAATATTTACTATTCATTGGGTCGCAAATGGATTTATAGCAATCACAAACGGAACAATGTAAAGGGTATAACAAAAACATGTTCTACATCGACTTTAACCCCATTTGGCCAAGCTCATGACAGTGTGCTACGCATCCATAATTCAAAACAAAATAAAAATTGTGTATGTATGTGTGCATATAAATATTTTCATTTCTACATCGGTATGGTTGACATGTAAAGTTTAAACAATACACAAATTATCTGAAAAAAAAAAAGATAATATGCGATGACCATCTAAACATTATAAATAGTCAGAAAGTCCAAAAAAGGTACAGCCACGCAAAATAACTACTGGCAGCAAAAAAAAGTTTGTTTTAAAAGCCACCAAAAAAGCGACATTGAAAAATGTGTTGGTTAGACGGAATTGTGTGTTTGGGTGTGTGTGTGTGTGTGT
Organism: Melanophora roralis; assembly: GCA_963583895.1. Lineage (NCBI taxonomy): Eukaryota > Metazoa > Arthropoda > Insecta > Diptera > Rhinophoridae > Melanophora > Melanophora roralis. The sequence continues at coordinate 59,336,178 of OY757190.1, read as the reverse complement.
ACATGTTGGCATGCATAGTATTAGATAAAACGAAATTGTTTTAATTTTTTTATAAAATCCCCAAATGATTTTCGTAAAACACACACAGACATAAGGGGACACATCATGCTGCTGACCACATATTAACTAATGTAGGGCTGCGGAAATAATATGACGCGCAGCTTTCTAATTACACATACAATTTATTCTTATTTTTTTACTTGTTTCACCTTTGCTTAGATACAGACACATATATACACATCTACTTATATGTCAGAGGATGTAAAGTACTATAAAACTTAACATGTAATTGCTTACATTTTGCTATAACAACTACCCAAAGGGAAGCGAAATTTCCGTTACCACTAATACTTACATTCATTAATATGCAAAATAACGTCAAATCCACAACAAGGATTAAAAAATACGCGTTATACCATATTTGTTATGTGGGGTGCAGGGAAAAGGACAAAGAAAAAGGTCTATTAATATCTTTTTCTTTTTTTTCATCATTAATGACTGACCACTATTTTCAAAGGGTTATTTTATTTTAGGCAAAGACTAGTTTGTTTGCAAAGGTTTGAGTTTATGTAGAAAAGCATCCTTTAAATATTGTTTTGCGTTCTTATTTTTTGGGGAGCTCATGCAATTTGTTTTGTTGTCCGTTTTTGTTGTTGTTTATTGATTAGACAAAAATGTATGTTTACTTCATATGTACATATGTCGCCAGTACTTATTATGAAAACTGTACCTTTTTTAACATTACTACCCGTTTAAGTGGTAGATATTTGCCCTTTTTATAAATTTAGTTTGCTGTTATCTTAAATAGAGTGTTGTGTTCTAAGCCCAAACAATTTTCGTATAAAAAATAGATTTATTTTTAGGAAAAAATTTTAAAACAGCTTCAAGAATGCTGCATATTATTAACAATACTTAGTTTCGAGATCGCAAAAAATTTTGTAGGGCACCAATTCAGAGGGAGAAGACCTTTGTCTGATTGCCTTGTTCAAATATAATTTCGAATGACTCCGTTTTAACATATTCGACTCGTCAGGTACATTGTCCTATGGAATCGGTGCATGAATTAAGACTAAGAATATTAGATCCAACCCGTGGCCGAGAGTTATCTCAGCAGGTCATACCACATGCACCTTGATACTCTACTAAAGCCATCTAGTGTATAACTTTCCAGAAATCTGTGCCTCCTAACTGCCGTTAGAAACGATTCCGACTATGCTTGCGTGCTTATCCACCAACCAATGACCCGTCAGGACTGATATCAATCCAGATAAATCCTGGCATCCGGAGAGTACGCTGACAATCAAGAGGTGACCACCTGTTATTTCATAGAGAGCCTACATCTGTTCAAGTTGCTCCATCTGCTACTTGAAAAAGGGTCTTAAAATTCTTTTCTTGTTGCCCGCAGCGGAAGTGCAACTGGCTGCGCTTTAGAGATATGTAGAGCATATCTTTATTTAGCGAACTCGTCGTCACACATGACCCAGATTAAAGTCATATTAGATAGGCTATGATATACGATATCCTTTCCTACATCGGCTGGCAAGTTACAAAGTAGCAGGGGATAATTGAGCGACAAAAGTGAGCATATATCACAGTTTTTCCTCGAATATAACCAACACACCGAAATTTCAGTACTTAATAGATAGCAATTAATAGAAGAAACAAAAACCCAAGGTCTTCCAAGTAGATGCTTGATCTTATGCAACAGTCAAAGCTGGAACTATATATGAGCCGTTTATTTTGAGAGTGGCAGAAGTCAGTCACTTTTTCAAAAAAAATCTATTTAATGGCAACATTAAATAAAATCAACGGCATCTTTTCATATCTTCATATATCTCGACTTTAAAAATAAGTGACTTATGCCACTTTCAAAATAAACGGCTCATATACAAATATTTCTTCAGGAAGAAAAGAAGACTCTAATGAAAAATCATGATTATGTATTGTGACTGCTTTTGATTTAGAGTACGATATCTATATTTCAACAAATAATTATATTCTTCTTAAGTAATATATTTAAAACTACCCCTGTATTAAGTTTATCAAATTGTGTAGGGATATTCTTTATTGTTTTTAAAAACAGTCTGTAAACTTCAAATTCTACCACTTTTCCACTCCGCAGCAACGTAAAAGGCAATGCGTGACTAAAAAAGTTTTGTTAAAATAAGCAAAAAGAACTGTATTGCACTTTGCACAAGATGCGACATCATTAAACAAAATAATTACCCTTACCTGTCAATATAGTGTCTCAATTGTGGCCTTGAGCAAATGGAAAGCTGCAATATCACGGCTATACACAAGCACAAAGCACATAACATTGTCTAAGCTATGTTTCTAAAAAGATTTTTTTCATACATATTAGGGAAACAAAACATGCAGGAACATTTGAATTTATTATATTTCTCATCTAACTTGTCTAAATAATTATGAATATAAAGTTTACAAAAGCCCCATGAGTAATGAAGGGAGCAATATTACTTTGCACGGCTGCTGATTCTGTCGCTGTTGGGTCTTTAAAGTGCAATAGGGCGAGGAGAGTCAGTTGATAGAAATGTTTGGTTGACATAAACGTAAGTGTTTAGACGCCAGCATCTAGTCATCACACTCATACAATTAGCAAGACACATACTTATATACATTTATGGTTGTACCTAAGTTAGTAGATATATATGTATGTACCTATACATATGTGCATACATACGTTTAGTGAAATAGTCTCAAAAAGAGTAAGTTTAGTATGAGTATGTGTGTGTGTGTGTAAAGGCTTATGTTTAAACATAATTTGTATAAAAATCCTTTTTTTACCATTTTTTTGAGGATTTACAAAACATATTTTCTAAATAAGAGATGATTCTTTGAAAAAATATTACAGTTTTTACTTTTGTATTGGTATACGAGTAGGTGTATTAAACAAATGAGTATTAACGTTAAAACATTTGTATGTAAGTTTGTTTGTTTTGCGCGTGTTTTTAATGCTGCATGTATCAGTAGTAGTATCTGCCCAATTGTAATTAAAATTATTTAAATTAAGAGAGACTTCTGACACACACATTTACATATCTATATAAGTAGATGATAGCAAAGCAACAGCAACATACAAATATCTGCAATTATTTGTGTTTTTGTGCCAAAATAAAAATATAAAAGTTTTGGATCCTTTTTTAGATAAAAGAGTTACAGTGGATCAGAATAAAATTTTTTGGCTGTAAAATAAAGAGATCACAGAGGAAATAACGTATCTAAATGAGGCGAAATAGATATTGCAAAAGCAGCCTGTTAGCGAGAGGCGAGTATACCGAGACTCTGCCAAAGGTTTTGTACTTAAGTTGGAACGAAAAAAAAAACATTTGCCGAAAAATGAAAAAGATTTAGTGTTTTACAGCAATGAGCAGAAACCGTAATAAAATTTTTTTTTAATATTTATTTCGACATTTTAATAAACAATGCTTACGATATCCCCGCAAGGCTTTTAGCTTATCTGCAAAAAAATATCTGAGTTCTAAAGGAAAACTATTCTGGAATGTTCTGAGTACAATTCGCCAATTCGTTTTTTAAAGCCAAAAGAAATTTACACAGAAGTGCGGATAAAGATGTGAATAACAGATTAAGAAAAACAAGTATTGCACTTACTTTCCACAAAATATTTTATACTCGTCTAACAATAAACGTTTTTAACCAAAATTTTGGTGTGTTGGAATACGATCAAAAATTTTAATACAGTGATCAATCAAGATAGCTCAAGGCCAATAGAATTGAGGATAAGTAGTCTTCGACCGAGAGCAACAGCATTTGAGGTCGTGCTGGGATTGGTTGAAAAGAATCATTAAAGAATCCTGTAATTCTTACATTGATACATTCAGAAACGTCGGATCTATATTGAGCAGCTGCTTGTTTAGCGTTAATGTTCCATATTTGAAGCTCACTGCATATCCTATGTTCTAGGTATAAAACGTCATTAGTGGGATCTCAGGAAATAAACCAAAAATTACCTCAGAACTTCGAAAATTAGTCTAATCATTGAGCTTTAAACTCAAATTTATATATAAAAGCAACTTATGTTCAAAAAAAAATATAGAACAAAATAAAACAGAATCTTTTTATTATTTTCAATTTTCGCAAACGAATTAAGGACCTGCACCCAGAAGGTTTCTTGTACAGACCAGGTGCATGCAGTCAATTGATGGACGCACGGGGTAAGTATAAGTATAAGTTGTACGTTAGTATGTTATATGTTTGTCGCCTAGAAAATGCAATGTACGAGCCAGGTTGCGCAGAAAGTTGGACGTCAAGAAGCAACGTGCATTAAGCATTTCCAGTGCTGACCTCATTCGAGTCATCCAATTGCAGCAAGAGAGTACCTCTTATCCTGAAAACGCTCTTTCTCAATGGGAAAACATCGCTCAGTGTTTTGAGAATGCTACAAATTTCAAACTTGAGCATCGAGAACCTGTACCGAGTTCTCTCTTAATACAACAAAAGGTGCCAAAATGCTACTGAATAAAAATAAAGTCACATATTTAGCAGCACTATAAAAAGTAGCAACGCTATTGGTACATAAAAGATATTGTGAGAAAACAGAAGCACTATTTTCGAAAAAAAGAAGATAATTGAAAAAGTGTAATTACAAGGAAATTGATACCCTACGCGAAAGTGGACTGGTCCAAAACTATTGACATGAACAGTTCCTTAGGGTAAGGACTGGTTCTAGTTCTTACGCTTTATATGAGGGGAACCTGTCACTTTTTGCGTTGCCATTGGAGGGGGCAATAGGTTCAAAACTAACATCTCAGAACGGGTTTCAGGACAATCCTATTTAGGGAAATTTTGAAATAATTCAGTTTAATCTATTTTGTTTGTATTTACGCGTGTGTGTGTGTGTATATGAACAGATCTATGTTTATGTGTAGGGACCAGTATTTCTATTTTTTCCCTTAACCTAAATGTGTGCTTTTTTAACCTATCACGACCAATAACTTTTGTCCAATTCATGTTTTGTACCTGTAACAGGACGAGTACGCCGACCAATTTGAACCACATTTCTCGCAGGGTATGCATAGGAGACTGAAGGGTTTATGGTCAGCATTCCAGAGATATAAGGAAGTGTGGTAAGTATGTTTTAGGACAGCAGCAATGCTGATACTCCGAATCTAATCCACGTGTTATTAATAACACGAAAACAAAATATGCGATTCTGTTTATGAAACAGTACTTCACTCAGTCGTCTCGCAGATTGAAAAAGCCCTTTACTATGGTAAATATTCAATTGGGACATTTCTTGGCATTTCAGGAGCTTTCAGTTATGTTGCCACAGAGACAATCAATGACACTATATCATAACGAGTTTCTTATGGAACTTTAGGGCGGAGCCGTTTAAAAAACCATGTTCGCGGATGATGTAGCTGCAGGATAAATTGGTAGATTGTGGGCCGTGAGGCAAGTGTGCACCTACTGGCTTTGGGGACACAGGTGTTTTAAAGGGATCGGGATGGCAGATGAAATTCATTTCATTTCTGGTCAAGTTTTGAAAATAAATTAAGAAAGAAAAAGAAGATGGACCAAAAAGCGGATCATGCCAATCATGGGTACAGTTCATGACAGAGCCTCCACTTGGTATTTTTTGTGTCATCCATTTTTTTAACTTTGAAAACTCCAAATACGTAAAAGAAAGAATAACATTTGAGGATGAAAAAATAACTCAATTAAAGAAAACAAGAAAAAACTCTTAAGTAATTCTATTGTGGATGGTACATTTTTTCTAATTCTTATCTACTTTGCAATCAGACATATAAATATACAAAATGTTGTGGTTGCCATTTATAATTATAATTTTTAAACAAAATATATTAATTTTATTTGCAACTAAAAATAGTTTTCCCACTGTTTTAATTTTTTTTTGCAACCCACACATACTCAAATTTACCATATCCGTAAGGGTTGCAGGAAATATAATGTAAACTTGTATACGTGTAAAAATTCTTTAATATTTTTTCTTGTTTTTGTAGTTAACCATTAGCATTATAATGAATTTTAAATTTATAATATAGAAAACAAGAATAAAACAACAAATAATAATTTTTTTAAAAAATATTTTTGTTGTTTTTTCTAAAGCATCTTTAAATAAACTTTATTCTTCTTTTGTTAAATTCTATTTTTTACCCCATCTAGCACTAGACTACTTTGACTAGACTACTTACTTGCAAACCTCAATTTATTTTTATATTCATATTCACATGTACTTAGAAATGCTTGTGATGTAATATTTCGTCTCTAATAAACAAAAGAAATATATATGAATGATCTTATGTATTTCATACGTTTAGAATTATGTGACACATGCATAAGTACTTTGTTAATTTTTCTACTCTATATTGTTTTAAATTTTGTTTTTTGTTTTTTTTTAAGTCGAGAAAAACAAAAGATGCTTTTGCTTTTAAGATACCATAGTCTTTGTAATGTCTACTGAAATGTCTTATTATTTGTGTTAATTTTTTATGTTGTTTGTCTCTATTGTCCTTGGTAAATAGTCTGACTCACACTTTTACTTTTTATTGTTTCAATGGGCAATTTAGATGCAAGTCTCTAAGCATTTTATATAAAGTGACATGTTTTGTTTTATGGAGTTAATAGTAGTAGTAGTAATATGTCTGGCACAAAACCAAAATTATATTGCAGTTTGTTAAAGAAACCATTTAAAATATTATTTTGATAAAAAATAGCTGAAATTAAAAAAAAAAACCTCAAAATTTAATATTTAAAATTTATTAAAAATATTATGATTTATAAAAATCACATTTATTTGCAAAAGGGCTTAAGATTTGTTATGGTAGTAAAAAGATTCAAATATACGATTGCCTCTTTACTTGCAAGGATAAATCGGGTTACTCTAAGCAACCTTTTTTTCTATTGCATACAGCGCACGAAAAGGCGACTTGATCAGGTGTATGAGGACCTGTGGACCTTAAATTCATACATTTAAAAATTAGTTACTACCGTTCACCATGCATAAATAATTATTATTTAGTTGCACTTATGAATGTAATATTTGTATTATGTTAAGCATACGTCCATACACAAAACATCCGTGGTAGAAGTTTTCTGTGTAACGCAGATACTTGTTACACAAAATAGTCTGAGACTCACTTTCAATTAAGTATATTGTTCGACTTAGAACCCCTTTCTGAGTCGGTTAAGGACTGTTCGGATGTCCATTCCATCCACCGATCCGGGAGTCCATGTATTCTTGTTAACATTTTGAAGATATTTTTATAAAATTTTTTACAGATAAGTGTTTAGACATAGGGACGAACCCCATTGTCTTATGCGATAAGCCGTTAATTTTTTGAAATATCCACTTATAGCCACAATAGGCATTTGAAGCCATAACTACCATAAATATAATTCTCTTTTTAGGAAGTTTTGCAATTAATTTGTATTACTAAAATTAAAAAAAATTATTTATGAAAAACCAACTGGAAATCTATTTAAAATAACTGCATATTAATTTAAAAACCCTCCAACAAGGTAATTAACAAAATATTTCATTTAGGTTTAGACATCAAAAAATTAACTTACATTTTCAAGTAAAATTATCTAGATTTTCTGCCATTTACAGCAAAACACAATGTATTAGAAAAAAGTTGCGAAGTTGTATTTTTAAATTTATAAAACTGGTACGAGTTTTGTTCATTTTACCTCATAAAAATACCGGTTCAATAACAATTTTTTGTAAAAAACAATAGATCTTTGCATGAAAATAAAAATAGATTGAGCCGTACAACCAGAAGTTTAATTTTTATTATAAGATCATTTACGCAAAACAATAGTAAAGTTGTGTTAATTTTGAATGCACTATTGTCGTTTTAGAAAACCAGTTAAGAAGAACTGTATCAATGTTTATTATAATTTTCCATATTATACATAAAGTTTTTTTCCCAAGCATTTTTGTCCTACAAAGTTAAAAAAAAATGGTTAGAAACCCTTAAGACTTCACCGGAGAAATAAATTGTATCACAGAACCCCATCAGTTTTCTCTCCCAAACATATTTGAACATACTTAACCGTCTTAACCATACTTAACCATCTCCGGGGAGTTGCCATATAAAATTTACAAAAATGATGTAAAGACTGACCCCCATTGGTTTCCCCTTTCAAACATATTTCTAGAACATACTTACTTACCCCCTATCTCCATCACCTAGAGGCTACCATACAAAGTTTGGGAAATTGTAAGAAACCCCCTTGTACAGCTTCCAGGGTTTCCGGGGATAGGTCATATGTAGGACGGACCGCAACTCATTTTTCCTTGAAAACATTTTCTAAAAACATACTTAAACTCTATCACCAGCCCCTAAGGGGGTTGCTGTACACAGTTTATAGGACCATTCTACCGTGGCTCCGGCTCTTAATTTTAACCTTCGTTTCGTCAGTGAAAGCTGCAAGCTCCTAACTCAGACTATCGGATTTCAATCTAAAAACCTTCTCAGTGTCGCTCTTTTTACAGTGGCCTCTGCAATCAAATCCCTGTCTTAGATCACCGGAACCTAACTAAGATTTCTGTTGCCATTTCGATCATTTAGTTTTATATAGATACCATGTAGAAAATTAGGCTTAGTGCCACTCACAACCTAGCCCCAACTCCATCCCCTTAAGTGTTGGGCTTCTAAACATCCCAATCCTTTTCTTCCTGGTGAAGAAGACTAGTACCTATTTGCCAGGATTCATGCCTAAACTGTTCTTTAGGCCGACAAAGAAAATGTACATTATGCCGATTGCAAAATCAAGTTTTTTCAACACGCTAAAATAAAAGTGAAAGGTTTACTTCTTTTAAAATTTTCAAAATATGCCATTTACCACTTTATGGGGTAGCTCCTACACAAATTAACAATTTTCAAAAAATTTTCGATACGATATATCTCGGAAAATAGCTATTGACATCAAATGTGTTACAAAAAGTAATTGGAAAACAAAATTTTTCGTGTGGGGGGTGAAGAAGGGTAGCTCCCATACAAATTAAAAATTTTTATGAAGTTTGAGATAAGCTATATTTTGGAAACTCAACAGCTTTCGACTTCTAGTGGTCTACGAAAAGTGATTGGATGATAAGACCTAGTTTTTGGAAAAAAGTTTTTTTAGGGAAGGCAGGGGAAGGGGTAGCTCCAATACAAATTAGCAATTTTTATGAGATTTTCGATACGGTTTATCTTAGTTTAGTTTAGTTTATTGAGTAGTATTTTTAATACTTTGAAATTTACATTACGATAAATATGTTAACAAAAAATAAAATTATTATGTGTTCTAAACTAAATTATTTCTAATAAAATTGACAACATTTTTTCTGAATAATCTATGATTTTGTTCATCTCGGAAACTATAACAGAAATTGACTTCAAATGTTTTGCAAAAAGTAATTGGACAATAAGGTCTACACTTTGAAGAACAAATTTTTTGGTGGGGCCAGGAGAAGGGTAGCTCTTATACAAATTAACAGTTTTTATGAAATTTTCGAGTGGCTACATCTGGGAAACTATAACAGCTATCGACTTCGAATATTCTACACAAAGTTATAATCAAATAATTCATACATTTTGGAAAAACTAGTTGGAGAGAAACAGTGGGACTAAAATGTCCCATAAAAGTTAACAACTTTTATTAACCTTTTATTATCAATCATGTCGAAAATATTTAAAACTCTCGACCTAAAACCTTCTTCATCTATTTCTATTATTCATACGAACGTTAAAAGTTTGTAAAGTTTTCTATGGACTTTAAAACTTGCACAAGGTATTTTTATTATATTATTTGCAGTACAAAATAAACCGGCTGGGCATATTAAAAGACCAATATGAAGGGTATATAAGATTCGGCACAGCCGAATATTGCGCTCTTACTTGTTTTTCCAAAGTTTTTATGGTAGCCCCTTAAGGGGGTAGTGATAGGGGTAAGTATGCTCTAAAAAATGTTTGCAGGGTAAAATAAGTTGGGGTCAGCCCTGCATTTGACCTACCCAGTCTGGAAGCTGTAGGGGGATATATATTACAATATCCGGAGCCCCCTTAGACGATCCTAGTATGGGGTACGTTCGAGGAATACGTTTGGAAGGGAATACTAATGGGGGCTCTCTAATAACTTTTATTCCTTGTAGGGCGACTCCAAGGAAAATGTAGGGGTTTCTACCATAATCATAGGTATGTTCCTCAGAAATATTTGTGAAAAAAAATGATGGGTATCGCTCTTATATTGCACCTGTGTAGGGGCAACTTCGGGGCAGTTGTAGGGGTTTTTATATACAAAATTAAAGAAATAGGCAGAGGAAGTCTTGGTTTTTTGCTTTTTTTTCGTTTAGTTTTCGGGCGACTTTACTGGATTTAAAAAACAATTTTTTCGCAGATATTTTTAATTGGTTGATGCCAAATACGGGTCTAAACGAGATAGAGGGCTTTAAAAAGTTAATTTCAACCATAACACGGACAGATGGGTAAACGGACAGACGAATATCACTAAATCGACCTTCCTTTCTGTAAGGACCAAGAAAATATATTCTCTATGGGGTTGCAGATGGATATTGAAGAAATTACAAGCGGAATGACAAACTTATATATACCCTTATCACTTAAATGAAGGTTATAATAAAGTGCATATCGTTTTGATCGCTGATAAGATAAAGCTTTTAAATTGCATTTAGCCAAAAGGTTTCTAAATTAAAAATTTCTTTGAACAAAACGTCAGCCCAACAGGCACACAGACGGATGAAAGAAAAAACAAACAAATGCATTTATTGTTTTGTGTGGCGACAAGCAGAAATAAATCATTTGTAATAATTTCCTAAAAAAGCCATAGAGAAATTAATATAAAAAACTCAACTTTATACAAGTACAAGTAAAATTAAATAAAAAATAAAAAACTTAAGGTACTGAAGAAAACAATATAAATATACAAATAAACAAGAAAAAACTGTGACAAAATCCTTTGAGGTTGTCAACTGCAATTGCAGCTGCAATCATACTCCCTGTTTGCATTTGGCAGTAGTATTATTTTTTAACACACAAAACACAGCACAAAGCATTCTAACATGATTTTAATTACAGCAATACAAAAACATTTTACAACTGGTATAAAAAAAATAAGTGTTTCCAAAATGATGGCAGAAACAGCAACAAATTCATAAGATAATGCATCAAAAACAATGAACACATTCACACATACCATGTTTTAGCATTAACACTCACACCCAGATACAGTTTTAGGTGCCTAAAAGTATGCACTTTGCAAAGGCTTGAGTTTTTAGAAGATTAATTCACAGCCAAAGAAGTAACACAAACACTTGGTTTGCTAAAAAAAAAACAATCTTGCAAAAAAACCAGAACCCGAGGATGCGACAATAAAACAGACAGTTGTGCAAAAATAAAAAAAAACAACAACAGCATCAGCAACAACATCAAATGCATTTTAAGTTAGCTACAAGCATTAATGTCTTCCAGCTATTGACTACAAGAGGAAACACAATTTGTTTTACAAGTTATTTCTTCTGCTGTATTTTTTTGTTTGGCTAAAAAAAAAATAAAGTTGATTTGGTTTTTATTCTTTTTTTAATCAGAAAAATTATTAAATATCTAAACGATTAAGTAAAATTATTTTGAGAGCCTAAAACAAATAGTTAGTCCCTTAAGGATGCAGCAGAAACCTAGCAGCTATTGTTTCTTAAAAACCAAAAGCCAAACAAAAAAATATGCAATTTGCGTGGCAACATTGTACCCAAAAATTTTAAAAACTAAAAAACGTAAATACACAAAAATGTACAAGCATGTGTAAACGCTATATTCGGCTGTGCCATAACTTATATTACCTTCGCATTGGTATTTGTGAGTTCAAAATCACCTTACCCAGGCAAAATGTTTTTTAAATCGCATATATTATAATAAAATTTTTTTGTAGTCGGTTTGAAGTCGATTGCTCTTACAGTTTTCGAGATATTTCGTACCACAATTTGTATAATGTTGTTTCTTTTGTATGGGGACTACTATTCATTTACTTCTTATTAAATTTCAAGTTAATAGTTGTTATAATTTCCGAGGTATTTTGTTTTAAAAATTCTTAAAATAGTAAGTTTGTATTCTGGCTACCGCTATCATAGAACTACCCTGTAGATGGTTTAAGGTCTCTAGCTGTAACAGTTTTCTACATATATGTAGCGCATGAACATAAAATAAAACTTTTTCAAACTGTAAGAAGGCTACTACTTACCTTCGCTCCTATTAAAATAAACTTGTTCCCCAATTTAGGCTACCGTGTTTAAAGTAGCAATGCTAAGTTTTTGCCGGTATACTGAAAAAATATGGATCTTCTCATGCAAGGATTTTGCCCTAAAAAATGTAGGTATAATAAGTATAATAAATATTTGCCGGTTTAATGGAAAAATATGAATATGGGCTAGATCAGGCTTTTGCTTACATCTCGGCCCGTTGTATGCCCACTTTGCTGATTTGAAAAAATGAAATATATACAACAAAATGGACACCGTGACTTTTGCTTGGTTTCAAAAACTTGATATTTCATTAGGCGGGCGGGCGGAATGGACTTACGGGCATAACTAAATTCATTTCCTTTTCCATATCTAAATTAATGGGGTTTCAAATTAATATTTCAAAAATTACAAATGGAACGATATATATATCCCTAACTACAAGGGCGGATCAATGAGTCCGTAACTTTTAAACAAGAAATATTTTTTTTTTCAAAAAACAAAAAAACTATTTTTTAACATTATCTCCTTTTAGCTCGATACACAGAAAAAACTGAGTTGTAGAATCAGTAACAAATTTCAGAGAATCAGTAAATATTTTGTCTGGCTGAGGACCTACAACGAAAGTTGTAAATTTAGACAAACAATTTTGCAAGAATTTTAGCTTCTGTTAAAAAATTTTGCTGAGCTGGTTAAATATTTTATTTGTCTAGGCGAAAATTTTGTTTGATTTAAAAATCAAATAAAAATATTATTACAGACTATTACATAAATTTACTAAAAAAATAAATTATTTTGAACAAGAATTTGTTTGAAAAATTTTTTTTGTAGTTTTTTGTGTGTATAATTAGTCCAACGTTTCTCCAAATTCTGTATCCCTTCCAAAAAATATGATTTTTCGAGGCCCGTGAAAAAGGCATTTGTTTGATCAATAATTTCATCGTTGGAGCTAAATCTCTTTCCTCTGAGCCACCTACCTATGTTTGGAAATAGAAACTAATCACTGCGGGCTAAATGTGTAGAACATGGCGGAATTTTGTCATTTAGACTGCACACGTGTGCACCCTTTCATTATCTTGTTGAAAAGAACTTTTTTCTTGGCCATTTAGGGTCGTTTTTTCTTAAATCTTCGTTTAATCACTACAATAGGTTGGTATAATATTCGCCATTTTTGTTTTTTCTTTTCGAAGGTAATCGATATAGATTATCCTGCGTGAACCTAAAAAAACTGTTTCTATTAAATTATCTGCCGACAAACTTCCCTTGGCCTCCCTTGGAGCCGGTCCGCCCATTGTTCAGACTGCTGCTTGGTCTACGGAGTATTGCAATAGATCCATGTTTCATCAACAGTTACAAAACGCCGCAAAAACCATTTGAAGCGCGGTTAAACAACTTTCCTTAATTGAGGGCAAATGTGGTAGCCATCTTCCAGACTGCTTTCTTAAACCCAGCTGATCATTTAAAGTCGAAAACACGCTACCATATAAAATGTCTATGGCATCAATAATTTTACGCCCATTCTCTCTTCGATCGGCGAGCACGACGAAGAACAGCAAACCACTTTTTTACCATTTAAATCAACGGTGCAGAGCGCCCATAGTATTTATCAAAGTTTTCTTTGGTTTGGCTGACGTGTTTTTTTGCAAAATATGTATGTAAATATTAGAACGGTTTTATTTTTTTTAATTTTGACTTCATACTAAGGAAAGCAATGCGTTTTAAAATAGTTTCAATAGAAGGAAATATTTTTTTTTTATTTATACATGTTGTTTGACAATCTAAACTGTAATAGTTAATAACTTTTGATAGTTTTAATAAACAAAGTTTATCAGTTCAAAAATACTGTGAAACAGGTTACTGTCAGACGGGGAAAAAACACATTTTATTACAAGGCTTTTTTGAAAATATAAAGGAAAAAATGGAAGAAATGGCATTGAGTGACACATGATATTTTAACTTTAATTATACATTATTAAATAAAGTCAGCAACCTTAATAAATAATAAGCAACTTATATACAGAAACAAACGCTTAGATATAGATTTGATTAAAATATTTATAAATAATTTTAATAAAAATTTAGTTTTTGGTATATAAGAAATTTAAAGAGTTTGCTGCCAAAACAAAAATGAACATTAAATAATCCTTTGATTAATTATTTATTTATTTATTTATTTATTTATTTATATATTTTTTTATTTATTTATTTATTTATTTATTTATTTATTTATTTATTTATTTATTTATTTATTTATTTATATATTTATTTATTTATTTGAGTTCCTAAAGCTAACCTTTACAAACTTATTAGTACAGGGAGAGGTAAAAAAAGTTGTGTACAAAAAATATTATAACATGAACATACATTCAGATCCTCAAAACTGAAAGGCAAAATTATTTTACGTTCATTGACATAACATTATCCGAAAACCTATAAAAATGTATAAATCATTAAAATTTTTACAAGTTCTTCTAAATTGATCTGCGCTAACGTAATGAAATTGAAAAACAGGAAGGTAAAGATCGTCGAGAATTGTGAAAACTTATGTATGTTGCTTAGAAGAATTTCGGAAGTAATATCAATATTTATTGAGTTAACCGCAAACGCTACATTAAACACCGCAGAATAGGCAGTTTAATTAATGCCAGTCTGGTTGCGTAAAACATAAGAAAGCACTAGCCTACACGATTTTGGATTAGAGCAATTGACAGCTGTTTCTAAGGTTTCTGAGTCGTTATTCAAATTTGCATTCTGTTTTATTTTCAAAGTGGTTCTTGGTTTCAAGATATAGAGTTATATCCGAAACTAAGGAAATGTCATCACACATATGAGTGTAATTCAAAAATCATTCGTTCTAACAGACTAAGAAAAAAATTCAAAATTTCGACATAAAATAGCATTTAAGCTATTTCTTCAAAATTTTAATATTTGCTTAGTATATATAGTTGAAAAAATTTTTTTTTGCCAAATTTACCAGTTTTTTTTTTTTAATTTTTAAAAATAAAAGATACGTTCCCTTTACCTGCAGGTATCTTTCTTAATAAGTTTAAAGGAAACTAAGCTATATTTTGTTAAAATTGATTTACAACTTTTGATTTTAATTACAAGTAAATAACGACGAAAAACGGCATGCAGATTTTAATTTAGCGCCACAATAAGCTTTAGAAACACATGTCAGTTGCCTTTATCCAAAAGCTGTCCTAAGTTTGTTAACTTATGCTATCGACCTTGTTTCTGTATGAGCTTTCCAAGCAAAATTATAAAAATCGTTCTTAAGTAGATTCGGAGCACTATTAGTAGAACTATATTGCATTTAGAAAACTCTTCTACTAACTTCAATTGATGCCCCATTCAAGAGTACTATCTGCAAAGGTTCCAATTTTTTAAACGTGTACTAGGTTAGTATTGCACCAAAGGTTGAAATTATTCAAATTGTTTTGCTAGCAGCCAAAATATGCAGTATTTTTAAAACTTAGAAAAAAACTCGTCAGTAAAATTTTAACAATACAAAATATTATTACATTTGGATAATAATAATTATCCAAGATGGTTTCCTAAAGGAATTTCAAAGAGATATAGAGCAATTCCATATGAAAGCGATCACCTTTTGGACGACCCCTCTCCGATTTTAAAATAAATAGTCTCAATCGATTGCCCAGCAAAAAATAATGTACCTACATATTTTTTTTTTTTTTTATAGTGACTGGTTTAGTGGTGGTGTACACCACTGTCATGTGACAAAATTGAAGAATTCTTCATAAGGGACCTCATTGAAAGTTGTTTTAAAAAAAAACTACTAAAGCGATCGCAACGAGTGATAGCTCGTTGGAAAGGTATTAAATCAGGCTTTAATTGAAAAATAAAATTTTCCTAATTTTTCTTAGAAATTTACTTTTAAATTTTCCCATGAAAATTAAATTTTCCGATTTTCCACAGAAGCTCCTAAATTTTCCGGCTAATTTTTTTTTTTTTGGATTCCTCATAATTTTTGCTTTAAGAATCAGCAATAAAAAAATGGGCCCCGACTCCTTGTTTGGACAGGAGAAGAGCATTTAAGAGACCACCTTAATTGAAAAATAAAATTTTCCTAATTTTTCTTAGAAATTTACCTTTAAATTTTCCCATGCAAAATTAAATTTTCCGATTTTCCACAGAAGCTCCTAAATTTTCCGGCTAATTTTTTCTTTTTTTGGATTCCTCATAATTTTTGCTTTAAGAATCAGCAATAAAAAAATGAGCCCCGACTCCTTATTTGGACAGGAGAAGAGCATTTAAGAGACCACCTTGTTAAAAATACATTTTAAAAATTATTTTACAGTTAAAAAAACATTAACACAGTTTTATGCACTCAAAAAGAACACGATGCCATGGAGCGACGAATTCAAAACAGATATAATAAGGTCAAAACTATAACTGGAACGCAAAAGTTTCATTGCTTCATACCAAATATTTCTGATATGTCAATTAATGTAAAGCGGTACTCTTCGTCTGCCGACGTGCTAAATTTAAAGTTACTTTAATTTTATAATGATGCCAAAACAATTGAAATTTTTAATAAATATTGTAATTAAGTATAAGCAGCAAAATAAAAAAGATTTTTTCTTCATAAATGTTTTTTTAACTGTAAAATAATTTTTAAAATGTATTTTTAACAAGGTGGTCTCTTAAATGCTCTTCTCCTGTCCAAATAAGGAGTCGGGGCTCATTTTTTTATTGCTGATTCTTAAAGCAAAAATTATGAGGAATCCAAAAAAAGAAAAAATTAGCCGGAAAATTTAGGAGCTTCTGTGGAAAATCGGAAAATTTAATTTTGCATGGGAAAATTTAAAGGTAAATTTCTAAGAAAAATTAGGAAAATTTTATTTTTCAATTAAGGTGGTCTCTTAAATGCTCTTCTCCTGTCCAAACAAGGAGTCGGGGCCCATTTTTTTATTGCTGATTCTTAAAGCAAAAATTATGAGGAATCCAAAAAAAAAAAAATTAGCCGGAAAATTTAGGAGCTTCTGTGGAAAATCGGAAAATTTAATTTTCATGGGAAAATTTAAAAGTAAATTTCTAAGAAAAATTAGGAAAATTTTATTTTTCAATTAAAGCCTGATTTAATACCTTTCCAACGAGCTATCACTCGTTGCGATCGCTTTAGTAGTTTTTTTTTAAAACAACTTTCAATGAGGTCCCTTATGAAGAATTCTTCAATTTTGTCACATGACAGTGGTGTACACCACCACTAAACCAGTCACTATAAAAAAAAAAAAAAATATGTAGGTACATTATTTTTTGCTGCGCAATCGATTGAGACTATTTATTTTAAAATCGGAGAGGGGTCGTCCAAAAATTTGCCAATTTTGATCGTTTTCATATGGAATTGCTCTATAACATTGTTAAATCAAATACTTTTTATTTTTGAGGTAAGGCTTAATCCAGTTTAAGAAATTCTGCCTTAAGCCCATTAAATTAAGCTTAGTTGAAAGTAGTTTATGATTAAAATTACTTCCGTCAGTAAGCCTTAAATAAATGATTTTTTAGTTGATAACATTTGCTCTGTGTCCGCAATTAGAACATGGAATAATGTAGGATTCCTTAAAAAATTTAGGAAAGTAACTCCTTTTCTAAAAACAGTCTTTAATCTCTTTTGTGTTTTAATTGTGAAACGTGTGCCAAAATAAACAGCACACGATTATACATACCTACGTCCAAGCATACATAGAGAACCTTAGTGCGTATTTAAGCACATCCATACGTACGCTTAACAGCGTTACCAGTTGGTTACATTTGTTACAGGGTTAAATGGACTTCCCCATCTATAAGGATCCAGGATATATGTAGTTCATTAGGTCGCAAATAGATAAGAAATAAATTACAAACTGATTGACAAACTTATATATACCCTCATCACTATGTGAAGGGTATAAGAACACACACACACACACAAATGTATGTAGATAAACGTGCAGTTAGGTTTAATGTGGTTTTGACTTTTTACACAATAAAGTTGCGCAATATTTTTTAGTTTTTTCTTTTCTTGTACTGCTCTATGAATTAAAAAATATATATTTCATTTTTGCAAATTAAGAATATATGAAAATGTTTAACTAAATTGGGGTTTTTTTTAAATAAATTTACAAGCACTGGTAGTTAACACTCAAGAGGGTTTCCTTCCAATTACAACACAAAAGTGTGCTTCTTTTATTAAATTTTCTGTAACTTACCAAGTAGGAAATTAAAAAAAAAACAAAAATGAGAAAAAAAATTAAATTTATGTGAAATAGTACAGTTGACTTAAAAAAGGGGGTCAGTCATTATATATTTGCTTCTGTGAGGATCAAATTTCGAAAGTACAAAAATCTTTGTAAAAAAGGAACATTTAACTGTTTCGTAGCATATTTGCTATCTAAAGCAAATACAGAACTCGTCCTAGTATACTACTTTGAGGATAGCTGCCTCCTTTCTTAATCATAAACTACAATGAATGCTTTAGAGACATCGATAAAGACCAAGAAGTGATTACAAATGCAATTTAGTTTGAAGTCGCTTTTCAATTTTTTTATAAAACTTAGCTTTAAAAAGCTGGAATCGTATTTTTGTAGATTGCTAACCAACAGCAAGCAGTATATTAATACATGTTTCGAAAGCAAACATCGCTTTAAATGATTTGCAAAATAATCGTATATTTCTTAGTCGTAGTTTTAGTGAGTTATATATCTGGAGCGTCTGAAATAGACCTTAAATATTTTCTCATTTGCTCCAAACCATCTTTCACATTAGCTCTGGGTTGTTGAGTCTACTTTAGTTTTACATTTTTGCACAGTTTACCACAGTACGCGATTTGTAGAAAATTTTTCCCTCTGTAGCTTACGTGGAAATTTTTTTTCTTTCAATCATTAATCATGGATTTCTACAACTCAACCAACCAATAAGCTCCGGACCCAAATAGTTCCGCAGGTAAGAGATCGGCTTTAGAATTTCAGTTGGTAGAACCTTCTTCACAAAGTAACCATATGCAGAGTTGCCTACGTTTTTTCTTTGTAGTGAGCTTTTGCTTTCAAACACAGTTTTTATTTTACAGCTAATGGTCGCAGACATAGATTTTAAGTGCAAATTTTCAAATCATGGTCCATAATCGTCCGCGATGATCGTTAATATTTTTATGGTAAAGTTGTTTACAGAGAGGCATTACCAGTCCACCGCCCTGGTTCATTTTATAAGCTTCAAAAATGACTGGCATCACGTGTTAGCTAGAGATAGCTATTTAATTGATTCCTAAAGCAGGTATGGGTCAATCTGAGGCCAAGAAAGACCAAAACTGGTGCTGGTATCCGCTTTGAAGCTTTGGTTTAGTACTAAAGCAAATTTCGTCAGGACATAACATAATATATATCTTTGAGAGTACTGCTTTCTATGCCTATTTTGGTTTTTTGTTTTTATTTGAACTAATTGTTTTTAATACAAATTTTTGCTTTTTTTTAGATGATGTGTACGGCCAAAACACACTTTTACCTTTCAAAGAGTACTGATGATAAAACTGCGTAGCTGCTCTCGAAAATGCATTCTACTCGGCTAGTATCGGTAGAAACCCAGTTTTTTTGAAATAAATATTTCTAACGGAAAATTTTAATTTCTCATTATAAAAAGAAATTATATAATCTACTACTTTTGGTTAGCTTGTCCCCATTTTAAAAACAAGATACCATTGCAAAACTAAGCGCTATTCTTAAAATATTTGGTTCTATTTTGATACCAAGTAAGCTGAATAGACGGATGGATGGCTCTATTAAATCGGCTCAGTAAGTGCTTAAACGGATACACACTTTACAGTGTGATATAAAATTTTTTCAAATTTTAATAAGGTGTACGATTTATATTAGGGAGTTATTAGTAACTTCTTAAACCCAAGATTTAATTCTATTTAGAATAAAATGACAAAAAAAATTTTTCAAATGTAACTGGAAATTTGAATGGTTTTAAAGTATAACATTTTTTATATAAATTGTTTAAATTTGGTTTTGCTTTACCTAAAAAAACCATTTAATTTTTTTATCAAACCTTTTCTTAAAACCAACGTATATTTTTAATGAGAACTCGCCGCTTATGGCAAGGACTAAGAGCTTAATCATTGTGATGAAATTTTCGACAAGAAAATTTGGTAACAATAAGACATTATCTGGGCAAAATAACGATGGGAGTAAAAAGCAAACATAAAAAACACATAATCAAATATGTATATTAATTATGAACGGCAAAATACAATTTGATGCAAACTAAATTTAAAAGTTCTGCTATGGATACTATAAATAAAATTCGTTATGTGTCTAGTTACCCACTGTAAATTTAAAAAAAAATTAAAAATTATATCTAAAATAAATTATAAAATTAAATTTTTTAACATGCCCTTAAACCAACACAACAGTGAAAAAAATATTCAAAAAACCCTAAAATTATGGTTAGGTGAACATTACAGCAGCAACTACAAAATTAAAAAAAGCATTTGCCCCAACCGCTGCCAAAAAAACAAACGCCGAAAATAAATGAAAACAAGCTCTCATCTAGAGACCAGCATCAACATAAAATTTTTATTTTATTTAAATGTAATTATCCGCTTGAATACAAAAACAAAAAATAATGCTCATCATGATAAGTCCACAGAACTTACATACACACACTCAGCTACAAATGCTCATATGTGTGCGAGTATGAACACATGTACGTATGTGGATGTTTGTCTGTACCAAAATATAAAAAAACAAACAAATAACCAAAACGGACGAACACCCATACAAGCCCAACACTCTCATTTATAAACATTCACGCATAAATAAATTGGTATAAAAAACAAAACAAGTCCCAAAAAATTTAAGCAAAAAAATATTTGTATTTTTCCAAAAAAAAAAAATAAATCGAGCAGTATGCAGGCGTGGCTTTTTTTACTCATTGCATTTTATGCAACGCACTTTTTTAACTACTGGGAAGTTAAAAAAAAATAAAAAAATTGAACAAAATGCATTGTCGTTGCAGTCAGAAAATGTATATTTTGTAACAACAAATGCATTTGGGAACTACAGACAGTGACACAAAACAGTGGATTTAATAAATCGATGCAAATAATATATATTTTGTAAACAGCGAAGCTAAGAGAAATAATTTTTAATATTGAGAAAATTCTAAAAAAAATTTCTGTGGGAAAATTTATTTTATTATTTAAAAAAAAATACGCAAATATATTGTTAAAGTTCTAATTATTGATGCGCCAACTCGTAGCCGTGCTTGTAGAGTGCGTTGACGGGAAAATATTAATGATATGGCTGAGAGTGTGCATGACAATCGATCAACATCAACCTTCATCATTTTCAAGAATTTCATTTAACACACAGGTTTACGCTGAATTTTTTTTTTTTTTTTTTTTTTTTTTTTCATATATATTTATTATTGAATCTTCGCCTGTGGCGAACTAACAATAAGTGTTCAAATCTTAAAACTAGGTAGTTAATATAAGTCCAGCCAGTGCCAGACTAAAATTTAAGTTCTCATATTAATTATCAAGCTTCATATAAGCGCAATAGTATCCCTCCTTTTCAGGCGGGTGTGCCCACTATGTTGCAGGATGTTTCGGGCGAGCGGATTTGGGTGAGCTTCCAACTTATTTAAATACTTGTCCACATAGTTCAGGATTTCGCATTTAACTAGTGGAACTTGTAGATCCTTGTGGATGTTGCTGTTTTTAACATACCCAGGAGCACCAGTAATCATTCTTAGGATTTTGTTTTGCCTGCGTTGAATTTTTTCTATGTTGGATGCGGAAGCAGTGCCCCATAATTGTATACCGTAGCACCAAATTGGTTTCAAAATCGATTTGTAGAGTAGAAGCTTACAATCAAGACGAAGCACAGAGTTTCTGCCGATAAGCCAATGAATTTGTGTAGCTTTAAGTTTCATTTGCGTCAACTTCGCATCTATATGAGGCTTCCATGTGAGGCGGCGGTCTAGGTGAATACCAAGATATTTTGTCTCGGTTCGTTGAGGCACCATATGGTTGTTAATAAGAATTGGAGAGCACGTTTCTTTGCGTAAAGTAAAAGTTACGTGGGTACATTTTTGTTCATTTATTTTTATTCCCCATAACTTTGCCCATTTTTCAACTTGGGTTACGTGTTGCTGCAATTGGTTTGAAGCCTCTTTAGGGTCTTTATGAATACTAAGAAAAGCAGTATCATCAGCAAATGTCGACGTGTGTGTAAAACTATTGGTTGGCATATCTGCTGTGTAAAGCAAGTACAGAACTGGACCTAGTATACTCCCTTGAGGTACACCAGCCCCTATTGTTTGAGAAGAACTTATTTGGTTTCCCTCTTTGATCATAAATTGTCGACCAGTTATGTATTTTTCTAAAAGGTTGAAAATATTAGATGGAAGGTTTAGCTTTAGTTTGTTTAACAGGCCTTCGTGCCATACTTTGTCGAAAGCTTGAGAGACATCTATAAAAAGCGCGGAGCAATACTTTTTTTCTTCGAAAGTTTTTCTTATAACCTGCACCAGTCTGTGAGTTTGTTCGATTGTGCTATGTTGACTTCTAAAGCCAAATTGGTGATCTGGGATGCAGTTGTTTTCATTCAGGATCGGAGTCAGCTTGTTCATAAGCAATTTTTCGAACAATTTTGACATTGTGGGTAACAAACTTATAGGCCTATAAGACTCTACCTTTGAAGGATCTTTGCCAGGCTTAGGAATCATCTTTACTAAGGCAATTTTCCATATAGGCGGGAAATGCTCAAGCCGAATTATTGCGTTAAAAATAAAAAGAATTATTTTCTTTGCCGTAAAAGGTAGCTCTAAGAGCATTTTGTTGCTTATATTATCAACGCCAGGAGCTTTTTTGCCATTTAGGTTAGCAATAGCCTCTACAACATCTGCAAATCGGAAACGTATTTCTAAAGGACGTCTTGCTACAACAGGCGGTAATTCCCTCACGTCTGTGCAAGTATTGGGAGTGAACACGTTTTTGAAATGGTTTGCGAACAGATCACATTTTTCTTCGTCATTTCTAGCCCAGGATCCTCTCAGATTACGCAGTGGTGGTTTTGCGATAATGGGCCTTTTAAGACGTCTGGCTGATCGCCATAGGGAATAATTTGTCTGAGGAGTCGCGTCTAGACCTTCGAGGTACTCTTTAAGTGAAGCTATTTTGTGAACCTCCAGCAAGCTTTTTAATTTGTTAGTACATTCTTTCAGCTTAGATTTAAGTTGGGGCGATCTGTTCCTTTGCCATTCTCTTCGGACTCTTCTTTTTTCAGATAGAAGTTTTCCCACATCGTCAGAAAAAATTTTGCCGTACCTGACCTGACGATAGGTAGAAGATGCATGTTCAGCGGCTTTTTTAATATTTTCATTTAGGACTCTCAGACTATCGTCTATGTCTCTGGGAGTTTTTAGCGGTTGGTTTTCCGAACAGTGGGCACTAATATATTTTTTATATTTTAACCAATTTATTTTTTTAGATAAGAAAAAATCACTAGCTGCTATTTGGTGAGGACTGCAAATAGTAATTATTGTGGGTGAGTGGCCAGAAGATAAATCCAAGGAGGCTACAGCCTCAATAAGGTCCAGGGATATACCTTTTGCCACGCCAAAATCTATTACGTCTGGAATTTTATTATTGTCCGTTGGCCAATAGGTTGGTTGTCCAGTTGAAATAACGAAAAGTCCTATTTCCGACACGGAGTCATACAAGACACGACCTCTGGGACTAATTAGGCGGGAGCCCCAGTATGTGTGCTTAGCGTTATAGTCTCCAGCAGCTATAAAGCGGGGACCTAATGATTTGTAGAAACTGTTGTACTGATCCTTCGTTATAGAGAATCTGGGTGGACAGTAAACTGATGAAATAACAAGGTTATGGAAAAATTCATCAATGCAGGCGTTCGTAGCTTGGATATAACATTCCGAGAGGCCACCCAACCATTGGTGTTTAATTCTTGATTTGATTAGAATAGCCGAGCCACCACATGATCTATCCCTAAGATCCTTTGAATCGTAAAAAGAATAACTACTAATTTTAAAAGTGCTTCTAGATGTCATATGAGTCTCAGAAATACACATAACATCGATTTTTTGGTTCATCAAGAAATATTCGAGCTCGTTTTTGTGTTGTTGGATGCCGTTTGCGTTCCAGAAACAAACCCTGAGGCAGTTCATGGTCTTTTAAGCATAGCCTGCAGAAAAGCAGACTGCATTTTTTGCATTTCTGGCATCATGTTGGCCATTTGCGCCATAATCTGCGTAAATTGTGTGACCATATTGTCAATTACGGCTTCCAGGCGGCTAAAATTAGGCCCGGTTGGTTCGCTAGTTGGCACTTCTTGTTGTGTTGTAGGCTGGGTAGACTTACGTGAATTAGGCTGGTTAAATTTTAATGCGGCGGCGTAAGAAACTTGATTTGTAGTTGGTTGTGCCAATGGAGGCATATTTGTAGTTGGTATATTTAAAGGCTGGGGAGGGGCAGGAACTATTTTCGGCTTAGTTGATCGCTTAACTGAATTAAAAACAGGGCAACCTCTATAGATGGCAGTGTGGTTTCCCCCGCAGTTGCTGCATTTCTTTATCCTAGGATCACTGAATTTGGCGAAAATATCTCAGTATGACGCCCGCTCTTCATTGTATTGATGTGAACGATGCTTGGTTTCAACAGGATGGCAAAACTAGCCACACATCCCATGTCAAAATTAATTGATGACCGTTTAATTAGCCGAAATGGTGATGTCAATGGGCCGCCAATAATATGCGATTTGAGACCATTAGACTATTTTCTGTGAGTGCCGTTAAGAACCAGTGTTATGCCGACAAACCAGAAGCAAATGAGCATTTGCAGGCCAACATTTGTGATACCATTGCCAATATACAACCCCATACACTCGAAAAAAGTGCCTGAAAATTGGTCCGGTGGAATGGGGTACTGTTAAGCCATGAAATCATATTTCATTTCTGACTGAAACAGTTGTACTATCCATAAAATTAATCGCTTTTGTTTTATTGCATTTTTAAAAAGAAAGATGGCTTTATGGAAAAAATAACTACCAAGTTTTGAATGCCCAGAATACAATTCCAAGCCGACATCAGAAGAAAGTCAAAGTTGTAAAGATCCTCTAGATTATTTTTTTTCACAGAAATTTAGTTAGTGACATTGAAAAACAAACAAATCTTTGCCTTTAAATGTTACGGATGATGAAATTAATGTTATTTTGGGAGCTATGTTTTTGTCTGGGTATTTTAAATTACCCTTCAAAAGACTCTATTTTTCCAAAAATAATAATGTATCAAAAATACTACGAAACGTACATCTGAACGATAACACAAATTTATCAGCTTCTTCTGACAGGCTGTATAAATTGCGTCCGCTGCTGAGTAGTTTGGGTGAATCCTTTCAAGGACACTATGGACAAGACGAGAACTACAGCGTTGACGAAAGCATGATCCCGTACTATGGAAAACATTACGCAAAGCCATTCATAAAAGAAAACCAATAAGATTTGGTTTTAAAAATTGGGCCTTTTGTGCCAGCAGCGGCAACATGGTAGCTTACGGCGTGTACACTGGAAAATCAACAGAGAAAAAAAGAATATGGACTAGGCGGGAGTGTGGTTGTTAATCTGATAGACTTCGTAAAGCTTCCATCTCATAGTGGAGTTAAAATTTACTTTGACAACTACTTTACATCTTTGTCACTAATGTGACACTTGAGACAGCTAGGGTATTTTGCAACTAGGACGGTTAGGTCTAATCGTGTATAAAATTTCCCTTTAGGAGATCCAAAAAAGTTTAAGTGGCAGGAAAGAGGCTACAGCGATTATAGGATGTCCGATAATGTGTTCGTTTTTCGCTGGAACGATAATAATGTAGTCACTGTAGCTACCAGTTTTGAAAACTGGGAGCTAACCTCAGCCACTCGATGGTCTAATAAGAAAAAATCAAAAATCTCAATTCCCCAACCCTCAATGATAACCAACTACAATAAGAATATGGGTAGAGTGGATAAATGTGACCAAGCTATAGCAAATCTTCGGACAATATTGCGCATTAGAAAATGGTGGTGGACAGTTTTCGCATATTTTCTAGATGTAGCAGTGGTAAACAGTTGGTTAACAGTGAGAAAAAAATTATTGCAAAAAGGAGACTGAATCCTTGTTTACATTCAGGAGGTATGTGGCTCAAAGCCTGCTTCTTTAGCATGGAACTCCACTGCATCAAGGACAAAAGCCAGCAAAACCCTTATCCAATATACGATTTCATGGCAAGGATCATTGGATCGTGCCCATAAGTAAAAAAGGCGATGTGCCAATAAATGTGGAGGGAAATCAAAATTTAAGTGCTTCAAATGTAATGTAGGTCTTCACCCTAAATATTTTATGGATTATCATGTAGTTGGTACTTTGCCATAATAAGTGTTATGTATCTAAAAGTTATTTTTGTGTTAAATAAAAACCCAAAAAATATTCATTTTTAATAATTGTTTTGCCAAATAATTTTATCGTTTTTTATGGTCCCCCCTATGCATAGGGTCCGATATATCGGACGGGTGATAAAACTGGAACTATATATATTCGCTTTTTTTTTTCTTCACAGAATTGTTTATATAAGTGTTAGTGCAGATTATTTATAAAAATAATAACATTACAAACTAAAGCTAAGCCTTCCAGCTAATATTTTCAACCTCTTAGAAAAGTACATAACCGGTCGACAATTTATGATCAAAGAGGGAAATCAAATAAGTTTTTCTCAACCAATAGGGGCTGGCGTAACTCAAGGGAATATACTAGGTCCAATTCTGTACTTGATTTACACAGCAGATATGGCAACCAATAGTTTCACACACACGTCGACATTTGCTGACGACACTGCTTTTCTTAGTATTCATAAAGACCCTAAAGAGGCTTCGTGCCAACTGCAACAACACGTAACCCAAGTAGAGAAATGAGCAAAATTATAGGGAATAAAAATTAATGAGCAAAAATGTACTCACGTACTTTTTACTTTACGCAAAGAAACGTGCTCTCCAATCCTTATTAACAACCATATGGTGCCTCAACGATTTGAGACGAAATACCTTGGCATTCACCTGGACCGTCACCTTACTTGAAAGTCCCACATAGATGCGAAGTTGACGCAAATGAAACTTAAAGCTACATAACTTCATTGGCTAATTGGCAGAAACTCTGTGCTTCGTCTTGATTGTAAACTTCTTCTATACAAATCGATTTTGAAACCAATTTGGTGCTACGGTATACAATTATGGGGCACTGCTTCCGCATCCAACATAGAAAAAATTCAACGCCGTCAAAATAAAATCCTAAGAATGATAACTGGTTCTCCTTGGTATGTTAAAAACAGCAACATCCACAAGGATCTACAAGTTCAACTAGTTAAATGCGAAATCATGAACTATGTGGACAAGTATTTAAATAAGTTGGAAACTCACCCAAATCCGCTCGCCCGAAACCTCCTGCAACATAGTGGACACACCCGTCTGAAAAGGAGGGATACTATTGCGCTTATATAAAGCTTATTAGTTAACATGAGAAATTAAATTTTAGTCTGGTACTGGCTGGACTAATATTAACTACCTAGTTTTAAGATTTGAATTGTTATTGTTAGTTCGCCACAGGCGAAGATTCAATAATAAAAATATGAAAAAAAATTACACAGCGTAGTAAACTTTATGCACTAATGGGTTTAAGTTATCTTAGCACAAACAATTTTAAAATAAAAAAAAAATATTTTAGGTCTAACGAGTGTTTTTCTTTCTTTTTCTAGTACTTTTATGTACTAAGTCCACTATATTTAATATATCTTTTTCGTTTCATTAAACCGTTTTCAAAATTTAGTTTTTTGCAATTTGTCCCACAATGCACTCCTAGCCATGATTTTGCTTGTTAAAATTTTGCTGCTTTAAAATGTTAGGCCCAATGATTACGCTACCAATAGACGAGTTTTTTTTTTGCAAAAGTGCATGAACCTTCTTCCATCTTTTTTGCCCACTTAGGAGAGTTAAAATCTTTTTTTGTATGCGTGTCTGTGCTTTTTTTTTCTTATTTTTGGCATTGTAGACCAAAAGATAGTAAAAAAAGCAAACTTTAACATTGCCGCTTGGTTTTATTGGTTTGTTTTTATTTTAAAACAAAATTCCCAAAAATAAAGGAAAAAAAACTTTGAACTAAAGTGGAAACCATGTACTGGACAGTTGTTTTATTGGAAAAACTCCACCTATAATAAAACCAACCAAATACAAGTGCGTCAGTTACCCCTACTCGCCTGGAAACTTACAAACATGAGTGCAAGAATTGCACTTGCATATACTAAAGCTCAATGACAAATGCACAATTCCATCCTGTAGGCCCCTTGAAATTATGCTGCACTTTTACTTGATTTTATTTTTTTTTTGTGCTCAGTGCCCCCTCCTCTTCTCTCTGACACGTTTGTTTTATATTTATTAAAACACACGCATTGAAAAACGAAAACATTCGCTTACTTTTTCGATTTTTATTTCTGTATGTGGATACGTTTGTTTGTATTTTGGCTTTTTTTATAAAACACCTGCTTCATTAACACCTGCCGATGTGGGCTGTGTGGCCCTCGTATAAAAGGATAATTTTAATATAATTCTGTTGGTTTGGAATTTTCTACTTTTTTGAGTGAATCTGAGTTCTTAATGATTTACGATCTTATCTGAACATCAAAAGCCCAGAAAATCTTTATAACGCTGAAGATTCATTTTATTCAATAAAAATACGAATTTTTTGAATTTACATAAGAACCTGCAAATTTGCTGCAATTAGTATTTCTATTTTATTTAAAAACTTTTTATTAGGCCTTAAACAGTTTGACACAAAAAATTAAATTAAAAAAAATAAAATTTTGCTACTTTAAAGGAAAGTAATAAATTGTTCTAACAAAAACCGCTCAAAATTATACCAGAACAGACCATCCGAAAAACAATTTTAAGGCATAATTTAACTTTGATATTAAGATTAAAATGGTGCTGGAAAAATCGCACACATTGGCTGCTGCTGGCATTTTCTTTGAGGGCTTTTAAGCTCATAGGTTTATTCTTATAAAAAGCCGCTTGGAAAAAAATTACAAAATATTCATAAATAATACGGAAAGAGATTCACCAATAAAGCATTTTTATTTAGCCTTGATGTGCTTGGATTTACCAAGTTTAAAAGTTGTCCCCAATTAAAAGCCTTAGAGGCTTTCACGCTGCTTTCCAATATATTTGTGCCCTGCACATAGCGATAACAGTGTATAACAGTTTGTCATTTCAATGTTTATTCAATAATATCCATTTACGACCCCATTAAGCAAATATATACTTAATTCTTTAAAGTAGGGAAGTCGATTACGTCAGATTCGTCTGGCAGTTGGAATCAAGCCTTTCCATCAAAAAAAAAAAAAAAAATCCGATAGAAAACGCTTTGGTTTCAAACTATCAGAAATGTTTCTAAGCAGAATGTAAATAAAAACAATCGAAAAAAAATTTTTAAGTGCTGTCAACTTCAGGTTTACTACAAAAGTAATTGTGGAACATTGGAACAGGGGCGGCGGTAGCCCCCCTCTCCTTTTAAAGAAATCTTTGATAGGCTACATCTTAGAAAATGTAACAGCTGCCGATTTACTGTGGTATTTGGACCCTAATTAAATTTTAAGTATTGATAAAAACGGATATCATATATTTTTTATGTTTTTTGCGACAGAACTTATAATACCGCAACCCATCAATCCTAAATGCTAAACAATCAACAAATATGGCTGTAATGGGGTAAGGTGGAGACAGCTGGTTTGACAGTTCTCAAATGTTTGTAGGAAAGTTTTGTTGGAAGCACTTACTAATTTACTTGCTTACTTAGTGGGCCATTTACAGCAACCCGTGTGGATCACTAACCGAACTAAAGGTGTGTTACCGTCCCTTTCCTGTTTCTTTTCAAAGTTTGCAAAGGGTTTCCTGATCTTGGTATTTCCAACGAAGTATCGGCCGTCCCCTTTATTGCTTTCCCTTTTGGAAGTATCTTTGTTGATTCGCACAACATGCGCTTAAGCAAGCACAGTCTTTGGGTGTTTACGCGCATTATTTCATCGATGTAAGCGTATTGTTTATACAGCTCTTAATTTGCACGATAATGATATTCTTTTCATCTGCTTAGGAAAGTGTCCAAGCCTCTCCATCGTAAAGCAGTATGGGAAGAATAAGTCCCAATTGTATTTTTTTTCATTTTGCAACACTTTTTATTCATGTATAGAAACAATTATTTGGCAATTAACAATTGTTTTCCAAAGTAGAATTAAATTGTATGATACTAAGAGTCTATTATTTTTCTCTTTGTTTTACATCACTTTATTTGTTAAATAATTTTCTTTTTATCAAATGTTGCAATTAAATTTTATTTTGTTGCTTCATTTGAAGTGGTGTTTTGTCTTATAAACGCATGTTCATTGATGTATATTCTTTTATTTATAACGAACGTGTAAGTGTCATTTAATTTAATGGTTTTATGATATAATAAATGCAACTAAAAATATATTTTTTTAGTTTAATTATAACCAACTCGGTTGACAAAAGCTACAATTAGGGTTTTTATAAGATATTTTGCAAATGTATATGATTTTTGTATATTTTTTTTTCTTTGAAAATGAAAATATAAATTTTTTTTTTAAATAAATTTAGAAGCAAAATATATTAAAATACTATGTATATTCAAATGAAATAAATTATAGTAAATAAATTCGATCCGCTTTACTTATAACACTGGTCTACAGCTAAAATTGTCTTTAAATAAAATTATGTACCGTATTGAGATTTTAACGCCGTTGGTTTGGGCTTAAATTTTTTTATAATCCCTACTAGTTTTTCATCATAACTTAGAAAAATTTTTCCGAGTTCGATAAAAACACCTCCTAGTAATGAGGAATACAATTAAATATTATATTTTTTAAAGTTTAGGAGTTAATTTGAAACTAGTGGCAAACAGTGGTTCTATCAGAATGATTTCTTTTTAATTTTAATGTTATAATAATACACCTAACCAAACAGTTTATGGCTTTAAAATTGAGCTCTGTCTTTATATCTAAATACAGCTGGTTCTACCAAACCGATTTGTATAATATTTGAGTGTATGCAAGCACTGTAAGAAAAAACATTTTAAGGAAAAAACGGGGCGGTGCAATGCCTTCAAAAAAATCTAATATCAGTAGAGCTGCTTCTACCAGGTCGAATTGCATAATATTTTAAGGGTACGTCTTTCGTTTGAATTTTAAGAATAGAAACTAAAAAGTTCACATAATTTGATTTAAAAATTCTACCCCTTCTTAGCAGCTCTTTCAGTGATTCATTTTGTTTGTAATTTGAATGTCCAAAACAAAATAAGAAGAAAAATAAATCTTATATATAAAAGAACAATTTTTTTTTGTTAGTGACTTATAACTCAAGAACGGCTGGACCGATTTTAATGAAACTTGAAAAAAAGACATACCCGATATCTGGGAATGCGTTTTAGGCTTATTTATTTTTTGAAATTCCGACTGGGCGTGGCACCTCCCATACAAATTAAACAGTTTTTTTCACATACCTCAAAACCTAGTATAGCTGAAGTCTCTAAATTTGGTAGAGCTGAATTATTTATTAATGTGCATAATTAAGTTGTGTATGGGCGGAAACAAATTAATGGGCGTGGCACCTCCCATACAACAAAAATAGTTTTTTGTATATATCTCAACAACCGATTTGTATAATATTTGAGTGTATACAAGCACTGTAAGAAAAAACATTTTAAAGAAGAAACGGAGCGGTGCAATGCCTTCAAAAAAATCTAATATCAGTAGAGCTGCTTCTACCAGGTCGAATTGCATAATATTTTAAGGGTACGTCTTTCGTTTGAATTTTAAGAATAGAAACTAAAAAGTTCACATAATTTGATTTAAAAATTCTACCCCTTCTTAGCAGCTCTTTCAGTGATTCATTTTGTTTGTAATTTGAATGTCCAAAACAAAATAAGAAGAAAAATAAATCTTATATATAAACGAACAATTTTTTTTTGTTAGTGACTTATAACTCAAGAACGGCTGGACCGATTTTAATGAAACTTGAAAAAAAGACATACCCGATATCTGGGAATACGTTTTAGGCTTATTTATTTTTTGAAATTCCGACTGGGCGTGGCACCTCCCATACAAATTAAACAGTTTTTTTCACATACCTCAAAACCTATTATAGCTGAAGTCTCTAAATTTGGTAGAGCTAAATTATTTATTAATGTGCATAATTAAGTTGTGTATGGGCGGAAACAAATTAATGGGCGTGGCACCTCCCATACAACAAAAATAGTTTTTTGTATATATCTCAACAACTGTAAAAGCTTAAGTCTCCAAACTTCGTACGGATGTTTATAGTGCTAATATGCAGAATTGAGCTTTGTATGGGCGGGAAAAAATAAATAGGCGTGGCACCTCCCATACAACGAAAATAGTTTTTTGTATATATCTCAATAACTGTAATAGCTGAAGTCTCCGAACTTCGTATGGAAGTTTATAGTGCTAATATGCATACTTAAGTTTTGAATGGGCGGGAAGAAATAAATGGGCGTGGCACCTCCCATACATCGAAAATAGTTTTTTGTATATATCTCAACAACTGTAATAGCTGAAGTCTCCAAACTTCGTACGGATGTTTATAGTGCTAATATGCATAATTAGGCTTTGTATGGGCTGGAAGAAATAAATGGGCGTGGCACCTCCCATACAACGAAAATAGTTTTTTGTATATATCTCAATAACTGTAATAGCTTTAGTCTCCAAACTTCGTACGGATGTTTATAGTGCTAATATGCAGAATTGAGCTTTGTATGGGCGGAAAAAAATAAATAGGCGTGGCACCTCCCATACAACGAAAATAGTTTTTTGTATATCTCAATAACTGTAATAGCTGAAGTCTCCAAACTTCGTACGGATGTTTATAGTGCTAATATGCATAATTAGGCTTTGTATGGGCTGGAAGAAATAAATGGGCGTGGCACCTCCCATACAACGAAAATAGTTTTTTGTATATATCTCAATAACTGTAATAGTTGAAGTCTCCAAACTTCGTACGGATGTTTATAGTGCTAATATGCATAATTCAGCTTTGTATGGGATGGAAGAAATAAATAGGCGTGGCACCTCCCATACAACGAAAATAGTTTTTTGTATATATCTCAACAACTCTAATAGCTGAAGTCTCCAAACTTCGTACGGATGTTTATAGTGCTAATATGCATAATTAGGCTTTGTATGGGCTGGAAGAAATAAATGGGCGTGGCACCTCCCATACAACGAAAATAGTTTTTTGTATATATCTCAATAACTGTAATAGTTGAAGTCTCCAAACTTCGTACGGATGTTTATAGTGCTAATATGTATAATTAAGCTTTGTATGGGCTGGAAGAAATAAATGGGCGTGGCACCTCCCATACAACGAAAATAGTTTTTTGTATATATCTCAATAACTGTAATAGTGGAAGTCTCCAAACTTCGTACGGGTGTTTATAGTGATAATATGCATAATTAAGCTTTGTATTTGCGGGGGAAAAAAATGGGCGTGGCACCTCCCATACAACGAAAATAGTTTTTTGTATATATCTCAATAACTGTAATAGCTGAAGTCTCCAAACTTCGTACGGATGCTTACAGTGCCAATATGCACAATTGTGCTCTGTATGGGTGGGAAGAAATAAATGGGCGTGGCACCTCACATACAACGACAATAGTTTTTTTTATATATCTCAATAACTGAAACAGCTGAAGTCTCCAAACTTCGTACGGATGTTAAAAGTGCTAATATGCATAATTGAACTTTGTATGGTCGGGAAATAATAAACGGGCGTGGCATCTCCCATACAACGAAAATAGGTTTTTTATATATCTCAATAACTGTAATAGCTGAAGTCTCCGAACTTCGTATGAATGTTTATAGTGCTAATATGCATACTTAAGCTTTGTATGGGCGGGAAGAAGTAAATGGGCGTGGCACCTCCCATTCAACAAAAATAGTTTTTTGCATATATCTTAATAGCTGTAATAGCTGACGTTTTCAAACTTCGTACGGAAGTTTATAGTGCTAATATGCATAAAAGAAATAAATGGGCGTAGCACCTCCCATACAACGAAAATAGTTTTTTGTATATATCTAAATAACTGTAATAGCTGAAGTTTTAAAACTTCGTACGAATGTTTATAGTGCTTATATGCATAATTGTTCTCTGTATGGGCGGAAAATAATAAACGGGCGTGGCATCTCCCATACAACGAAAATAGGTTTTTTATATATCTCAATAACTGTAACAGTTGAACCCTTAAAACTTTGTAAAGATGTTTATAATGGAAATATGCATAATTCAGCTGTGTATGGGTTAAAATCTCCAAATTTTGTGTAGGTGTTTACGATGTTGATTCTTACAATTAGGTTGAGTTTGGGCGTGAAGATAAAAATAGGCGTGGCACCTCCTTTACAAGAAAATATATTTTACATTTATATGTCAATAAATGTAACAGCTGAAATCTCCAAATTTAATATGGGTATTTATTATGTTAATATGCATAACTAAGACGAGTATAGGCAGGAAGTGAATTATGGGTTTGGAACCTCTAATAGCATGAAAATATTTATATGTGTATCTCATTAACTGTGACAGCTAAGGTCTCCAAACTTTTTGGTGTGACACCTCCCATACAATTGGAATATTTTTTACATGTACTTCAATACTTCTTATACCTAGAGTCTCAAAATTGTCTATGTATGTTTATGTTTGCTAATATACATAATTGACGTGAGTATAGGAAAAAAGGGAATAATGTGTATGGCACCTCCCATACAACAAAAATGCTTTCTTATGTAAGCCTCAATAACTGTAAAAAAACTTCAATAACGTGTTCATATTTTTCTTAAACCAGTTGAACGCAATTTAATTTATTAGTTTAAAATTAACAAAAATAACCTAAAAATTGCCACTAAATGTTTATCCCTTTTTACCCCTTAGGATCAAAATTATCAAAATTTTATATTCATATTTTTTCGAGACCTGTCGAACGCAGTTTCAAAAAAAATATAATTAAGGCCCTTTTTATATTTTTCGGTTTCGAAGGTACAAAAGTGGATATAAGCCGTTTCAAAATATGGTTTTTTATCCTGTCTCGCCTCTGGTGGTCTAATATTTCAAAAAAAGTACTAAAAAGGCATTCATAACTTTGAAACCTGTCGAGCGTAAATTAAATTATAATTCTATCTGTTTTTAGTTCAGAAGCTACAAAATTACCCAATACATATTTCAAGTCTTGCCCTAAGCATTTAGGCTATGCAATGATGAATCTGTCTGTCAGTTAGCGAGTCATTAACGCAATTTTTTCCTATACATTGTTTTGTAATCACAACAAACATTTAAAAAAATAAAAAAAAATATTTACAAGTGGCGGATAGGGCTACAAAATAATGAAGCCATTATAAACTGAACTGTTTGTGAAATTTTTCTTGGTAATAGCTTCCCATCAAAAAAGATGCAATAGGCTCAGCTTTTTTATTCACGCTTTATCAGCAATTTTTAGTAATTATCAAAGAAACAAACAGAAAACGTTTATACGTTATTGACCTGCTATTAAGGATAATATTTTGTGAATTATGTGTGTTTAGGTAAAAATTCGTTTGCTGATTATATATATTGTTAGGCAATACGTGTTCGGAGATACTCGATGCTGGATGTATTCAATAAAATGGCAAAAACGAGGCTTGCCGCATGCACACATTATTATTTGGTTAGTCGAGAAGTTCGACCAGACCAGAAAAATGATATGAAAAGTGCCGAGATCCCTGATCCTGAAACAGATCAAGAACTACATGATGTTGTAATTACATATATGATTCATTAACCGTGTGGCACCATCAACCCCCAATCTCCGTGCATGGTCGACGGCAAGTGTTCCAAGCATTATCCACGAAAATTGCCGGCGGAAACTATCACTGGCAATGATGGTTATCCACTGTATCGGCGTTGATCGCCACATAACAACGATCAAACTATTACAAAGAAAGTAAAAGGAAACGGCTTTGTGATTGACAACAGTTGGACTGCGCTATATTTGCCACTTCTTTCCAAATCATTTAAGACAGTTTGCAATGTTGAATATTCTAATTCAGTGAAGTCGATCAAGTACATCTGCAAATGTGTCACGAAAGGCAGCGATTTGGTTGTTTTTAGCATCCAAACCTCCAATGGCAACGATGAAATTACGCGTTATCAAGTTGGGCGGTTTGGCGTATAGTCTCATTCCCTATTCACGAATGTCATCCCACTGCTGCCATTAAGCAGTGCATCTGGAAAATGGCAAATATTGTTCAACGTGCTGAAATACCTCCAGCGACAACATTGACAAGTTTCTTTGCTGTTTGTCAAAGCGATCCGTTTGCAAAAACTTTACTTTACTCGAAAATGCCACGGTATTACACTTGGAACGCTTCTTCCAAAAATTTTAACGTCGAAAGAAAGGCACTATGGTTCCTGGGCATCCGGGTGTGCGTTCAAGTGATGCTCTTGGTCGTATTTATTCAGTTCATCCGAAGAATGATGAATGGTTTTATTTGCGGTTGTTGCTGGTGAATGTTCGTGGTCCAACATCATTTGCAGCATTACGTACTGTTAATGGTATAGTCTGTCCAACATTTCGTGCTGCATGTAAAGAACTCAATTTGTTTAAAAACGATACTCATTGGGATACGACAGTCGCTGAGGCATATACGAACATTAATGACACGCTTCCCGTCAAGTCCAAGTCACCTGTGGAACAAATACAAGGACAATGTGTCATTTTACATCAATATCGTGTCAGCTCGAGAAATTCAAATCTTGAAGTCAATGAAAAGATGCATAACCTTATTTACCTTATTATGAGAACTTAAATTTTGGTCTGGTACTGACTGGACTAATATCAATTACATAATTTTAAGATTTGAATACATGTTGTTTGTTCGCATAAGCGAAGATTCAATAATAATAATATGGAGAAAAAAAATATGCATAACCGGGCATTGCTCTTAATTGAAGACATGTGTTACCTTATTTTCGGCAGTTTGTTAGTCAGGTTAGGACTGCCAGCACTAGAACATGAAATGAATGAACTTCTAAATCGAGAATTGAAGTGTGGACGTGAATACGATCGACATGAGTTGAACCAAATAGTTCAAACTAATGTTTCCCTTTTAAACCTCGAACAGAAGGAAGTCTATGATATAATATTGAAGGCAATTGATGGCCCCGGTGGAACTGGGAAGACATTCGTCATGTCATTGATTTTAGCCACTGTTCGTGCGAGATCCAACATTGCTGTAGCGGTAGCTTCATCTGGAATAGCGGCCACATTGTAAGAAGGATGCCGCACAGCTCACTTAGCGTTAAACTTGCCATTAAACTTTCAAAATATAGAGCAACCGACATGTAACATTGCGAAAAAATCCGCCATGTCCAAAGTTTTAGTAGCGTGTAAAATCATTATCTGGGACGAATGCACAATGGCACACAAACTCGCAATAGAAGCTCTTAAAATAACACTAAGAGATCTGCGCAGTGACTCAAGATTTTTTGGAAGTGCAATGATTTTACTGCCTGATGATTTCCGCCAAACACTGCCAGTCATTCCAAGATCGACGGCTGCTGATCGAATAAGTGCTTGCGTAAATCCTCAATTCTGTGGCGTTTTGCAAAGATACTGCAGTTGACAGAAAACATGAGAGTTATATTGCTCAACGATTTATTAGCTCAAGATTTCTTCAACCAATTGTTGACTATCGGTAATGGCCGTATTTCTGTCGAAGAATTAAACGGATTGATTTCGTTTCCTCAAAATTTTTGTAATTTTGTATCGTCAAAAGAACAGCTCTTCCAGAAAGTATTCCCCAACATAATTGGAAAAATTATGACTGATTGAGTGAACAGGCAATTTTAGCAGCTTAAAATATAGATGTTGATGATTTAAACTATGTATATAGTTCAGAATCAAGTCGTTGGTACTCTGCATTCTTTTAAATCAATTGGTTGTGTGACAAACGAAGATGAAGCCACCAACTATCCAACTAAAGTTTTAAACTCTTTGGATGTGCCTGGCTTACCACCGCACAACTTATAACTGAAGGTTGGCTCGGTAGTTATCATCCTTCGGAATTTAAGCCAACCAAAACTTTGCAATGGAACGCGCTTGGTAAAAACAAAACTAATAGTCCATGTTATTCACGCAATTATACTTAGAGGAAAATTCAAAGGTGAAGAAGTTCTTATACCGAGAATTTCGATTATACCAACTAGAGGTGAGCGATCCCGTGATTTTTAGGGAATATCGTTAATAGTGAATGCGATTTTAAAATCACCGGTTATTTAAACAGTGACAGTGATCACTGTTTAGCATTTTTCACTTCTTGTAAAAGAGTTATTTTAATCTCTGTTAAATTATTATACATAATGTTATTTTAAGCAGTGATTATGCGATTTTAGTTCTTTTTAACGAACTCCTGAACAACGCATTGGAAAAATAATATAAATTATAAATAAGAATTAAAAATATTTATGAATAAGAAATATCAATTTTCAATAGGTATGTATGTACATAGTTACAAACAATATTCCATATTTATATTAATATTTTTAATTTACTTTAAACAAAATTTTTATAAAAAATTTAAATTTATACCTTTTGAGATACGTTTTTAAGCTCCAATGGAGCATTGAAATAAAGCTTTAATTTAAAAAAGCAGCTTAAAATTCTTGTTAAATAGATTCCAAACATAAAAATATATAAATTGGGATTAAATCCTAAATAATTTAAAAGTTATAAAAATATATAAAAATATGTAGTTGAAATCCATTGTAACAAAAACAAAAACCTAAAAAAAACAAAAAACACAAATTAAGCTGTATATGTACATAACACAACTAAGTATAATATAACATTTGTGCTTTTTCTCGTTTAAACGCGTTCGTCGGTCATTTAGGATTTGTCCAGCTTTTGAAAATATTAAACCGCATGGACTGGCGATCCTAATGCACAAAAATTTTCTTGAGCTATTTGAGAAAGATTTTGATATTTTTATTCTTTTTTACTTCACCAATCAAAAATATTTTTATTTCTTGATAATTGAAAGTTAAGTCCAAAAACCCTGAACATATTAACTAAAATTTCATTTCAGATAACGATTTATATATATCGCTTATTTACTCAAATGTCGTAATTCTAGAAATGCATTTTTGGCGTTAACGATTCAGAATTGTTTGTTATGCTATGTTTAATGTATATAAGTTTCATATTAAAAATGTTTCTACTTATAACGTGTAAAAAAATGTTATTATTCGTTTCTATTACATAATGCGAGCAAACTAAAAACTTTATACGCATTTTTTTCGAAATATTTTTGTTGTACCTTTACAAAGATTTTCGCTTATCAAGTAAAGTTCTATTTTTGTTAGCTGTGCTTTTTTTCATTTTAGGTTACGATATGTGTTTAAAATAAATGTGTGTTTAAATCTGTTTTTGAATATTAATTCTTTAGCCGGCTCATATCTGAATTTAATCCGCCGTCGCGGACAAACAATGCTCGGCGCTGGTCTCTGACGGCACCTCTGTTGTAAAGTTTTTAACAGCACTTTGACAAACACACATACAAACACATAAGCCCTTTACTTCTTTTAAAGAACAAAAGCAGCAACATGATTTGTTAGCTATGACCAAATGTAAACATGAAGCACAAAAATGTTACTTTACATTTTGCAAAGTTTAACATAATAAGAGTAACATCGCAGGTAAAATTACTGCACAATATTTCAAAATGTTACTTTTAGTAACATAATAAATTAAAAGTAACATTTTAGTAGAAACAGTTACTTCACGGTTTATGTCACTGTCGTTACATGTCAAAATGTTATTTAAATAACACAATAACTTAAAAGTAGCAGTAGCAGTTACTTCACAGTTTATGTCACTGTCGTTACCAGTGATTTGCAAGTAACAGGTATAAAATCACAGGTACGGAAATATCACTCATCTCTAATACCAACTGATATTCCTTTTGAGTTCAAGCTAATTCAATTTTCTATTCGTCTTGCATTCTCAATGACTATTAACAAATTACAACGACAATCCTTAAGTATTTGTGGTCTTAATTTAGAACATGTTTTTCTCATAGCAAAATATACGTTGCATGTTCACGTGTGGGCAAACCATCTGCTTTATTTGTACTTGCACCTGATAACAAAACAAAAATGTCGTTTATCACAATGTACTGCACTGAAGGAAATAAACCTAAAATAACACATGCACGAAAATACATAGCTTCTTTAACAGCTTTTACCTAAAACGCCTTATTTTTGTAATCTTTTTGAATTTTTGTTTTTTTTTTTTTATAAATATATTCCAATGAACTATTTGACTAAATAAACTTTGTACTTTTTTAAAAAAATCTATATATTCAATAACTGTAAGGTGGTACGAAGTTCACCGGGTCAGCTAGTAAAAGATAAACTTAATAGAATCAGAATAAGCAGTAAAGTTATATGTGGGTTTAGTTCGTTATAAACAATATGAACATGAATATAGCTCCAATATTCAAATTCTAGTAAAAGTTTGCTTAAACAGAACAAATTTACATTTAACCTAAGTAGTATCGAATTGAAAGAGTGCTGACGAAAAATCGTAGCTG
Source organism: Melanophora roralis (assembly GCA_963583895.1). Taxonomy (NCBI): domain Eukaryota; kingdom Metazoa; phylum Arthropoda; class Insecta; order Diptera; family Rhinophoridae; genus Melanophora; species Melanophora roralis. Next base: position 59,295,199 of record OY757190.1, on the reverse strand, counting down.
GTTGCGAAAGTGAATTACACTCGGCTTATACTGGAGTTACTAATATTTAAATTGAAATTTCCATCCTCAGCTATAACAAATTTTGAAAACTAACCAAATAAATTTTTTAAGTTTTAACCGAGTTGTGCAAATTTTTTAAAATATGTCTCCAGTCGACCAGTAAGGCCACACTTTTTCTTTATTATAGGTTTTTATGATAATGGACATTTCTGTTGACAGGGGAACGACGAATTCATAAAAAAACTTACTTAAATTTAAATAAAGTGTTCTTAACTTTTGGAATTTAGCATGAATCAAGAGTTGATATTAAAAGTTAACTCCAAAGACCGAGAAAAAGCTTAAACATATACTGAACTTTGGTTTTGTAAGCAACACATGGAACGACGTATAATCTTAGGGACAAGATATAAACATTCCAAAACTTGTTACTTGAAATATTAACGTTTGTAAAAGGAAAATATCACCTACAAACTTTTTTTTTTAATATACGCTAATTTTGCTTAAAACGTTTATACTAGATTTGTTAGCAAAAAAAATCAAGTAAAAATAGGCCTAGATACAGCCAGGCAGACTGATATTTGAAGTCTTATGTAGGCATTTCTTAAAAAAAAAAATTAAAAAAAATATTTTATTGTTGACGAAGACCTTTTAAATTTTTACTTAAGAGTAAATAGGAAATTGGGATATGTTTTACTTTTTCCTGTTCAAATAAACAGGGACAGTAAACTGGCGCGTTATTACAAATATATCTCATAGGGATGCGAATAAATGTTGTAGAAATTGAAAACGAAATAATTAACTGACACAATTTAAAAGTTTTTAAAGCAAATTAATATTTTACTTTATGATTACAAAGGAGGACTTTTCATAATGGTTTGTTTTTTGAATTTAAAGTGGCGCGAAATATTCAAGGAATAATTTTTGCATTTGAAGAATGAGAAAAAAAATCTCCACCTTAAAAAATAACGGCCACTCGACTTTACCACGTATGTGGTAACAATTATTGTGAAAACGGTGTCTGATATTCCATAACGTCCCACAAATTCTTGGGGCAATCTCGATGAATAGGTTGCTTCTCACCTTAACAAATGCTGATCACTATTTTCATGGACTCCCAAGTAGGATCATAATTGTTTTAAGCTAAGTAAGGGCATTATAATCATTCATATGCATATAAAACTTACCCAGTAACGAGGATATATAGACTATCCTGGGTTGAGATAACACCACTGCATAAACATTAAGGCCCACACCAAAACTACAAATCTTAATACCTGCCTTTTTAATAACGTAGCGAGGAAAAAACTATATCCCATCCTAGGGTACGCCAGTTGTTAATAAATATATTTGAAATTTTGAAGTAAGATCTATACCTACGTTTTCTTAAATTAAGATTATTTAAAAAAACTCAGGCAGAAAAAACTTATTGTTTGTGAATTTCTTTAAAAAAATTGGCTCGATGGTAGCACGTTGGAGTTGCAGTTCGGCCAGTTCCAGGTTCAAGTACCAGCTACGGAAAATACAGAAACAAATTTTAAATAATAAGTTTTTGGTATGTATAGAATAAAAGTAAAATATAAATCTCTTCTATTTTAATAAGGCTCTTTTTAAAAAAATAGTTTTTTACACAAGTACATTTTCTTCTGTTATTAGCATATTAACTTTAGTTTCATTTTTTAGGATATGATAATAGACCTCACTATTCTTTTTATCATTAGCAAACGTATGGTTGTATTAATTTGTATATATTAAGGGAAATGTTCGTAAACAATATTTAATTTTAAATAGATTTCAAATGCTAAATTTGTGTGAAAACTTCGTTTATAAAATAAAGTTTGTGTTTAAAAAGTGTTTATTAGTAGATACTTATGCCCCTAGTATATGCTTTTTGTAAAACATTGAATTAATTTTATTTTTAATTTACAACAAAAAAGAAGCTTTGGAAAATTTAAATTTAGTATTAAGATTCATTTAGAATTGTGTAACTTTATGTGGTTGTTTCCCCTGCCAACTTATGCTAAAAACTTTCTTTTTGGCGAAAAGTAAAATTTATTTAATTTTTTAGTTTCTTTTTATTTTTAATTCCCATCTCTTTTAATTAGTGTTTTTTTTTCTTGCTCCTCATAATAATTATAATTCATTAGTAGCGAAATAACTCTACATATATTTAACCAATGCTGTACAGAATAAGAGATAAACAATACACATACATGTGATAGTGTGCGTGTGTCATGCCAAACACATACGCATTACGTATGCTCTTTGAATTGATGCTAAATTAACATCTTTGTCTTTTATTTTACTTGAAATTTTTTAAATATGTTTTTATGGCATTTTTCTCTTTACTCATTTCTGTCTTGAGATTCGTCTTATTAGTATAGTGGTTGACGTGGTTAATTTCTTGAGTTAAGTGTAGTCAGTCTTCGTTGCAACTTTCTTAATATTGTCAGGATCCCGGTGCGTAAGAGTGTGTATGAGTGACTCTAGAACTTTCTGGTAACTTTCACTTCTTTGCTAAGAAAGAAAATTGAAAAACAATAATGAAAACTTTTTCAAAAGTACCGCATATCTGAAGCCAGAGCCAAAAAGAAATAAAATTTTAGGTTTAAGAAAAAATCGCTTCTTGTAAAGTTTAAATAAAACTTGATTTTAAGCGAATAACATTTTAAGACATTTTTATTTTGATTGAAAATATCCTCTAGAAATTTTTGTAATTATTTAAGTTAAAAAATATATATTTGCTTAATACCTACGTATTGCAATGCAAAAAAAAACTATATTTTTTCAATCTTAGTCGAAATATATGGACTGAGTTTGGAAAATTTTCAAGACATTTTTTTCGTAAAAGCCTTTTACCTAATTGGTTTTTGATTATCTTTATTTATGTAACTTTAACAAAAAAACCTCAGTTGATATGCTTAACGCATACTGTGTTTTTTGGTTGTTCGCTTGATTAAAATTAGGTGACAAGGAAGACGTGCTTACTAAAGCTATTATATATTTTCAACTAAACCCAATTTGGTCCTACATAAACTTGGCCAACTGATCGAAGGTCTGCCGTCAAGATATTTTTATACCCTTCACATAGTGATAGGGTATATATCACTTTGTCATTCCGTTTGTAATTTCTTTATTATTCATTTGCGACCCCATAAAGTATATTTATTCTGGATCCTTATAGATAGGGAAGCCGATTTAGCGTTGTCCGTCTGTCCGTCTGTCCATCTGTCCGTCTGTTGAAATCAAGTTTCCGGAGTCAAATAAAAAGATACAGACCAGTTAATGGTGTCAAACGATCAGAAATATCCCGCTTACAATCGTTCTTTAAAATCAGCAAAATCGGTTCACTATTGACCGAGATATAAGCGAAAACCCAGAGTAACCCATTTTTTTTAGGACAAAATCCGTGCATATATCCCTATATATCTCAGTAAGTATAGTCACTCTTGCCACAAAACTTGGCACGGATACTCTTAAAGAAGGTACCTAAATAATATAAAAAGTTTTTTCAGATAGGACCAGGGGAAGGGGTATTTTTCCTACAATTGCACAATTGTGGTAAAATATTTTATCTATCTATATCTCGTAAACTATAACAGCTATCGACTTAAAATGTTCTACAAAAAGTGATTGTACGCAAAGGTCTACACTTTAAAGAGTGGGGGCAAAAAAAGGGGTAGCTCCCATACAAATCGACAATTATTATAAAATATTCGATACGCTATATCTCGGAAACTATAAAAGATATCGAAATGAAATGTTCTACAAGCAGAAATTGGGCAAGAATGCCTACGCTTTAAAGAAAAAATTTTTTGAGTGGGGGCAAAAAAAGGGGTAGCTCCCATACAAATTAACAATTTTTATGAAATATTCGATACGCTATATCTCGGAAACTAAAGCAGATATCGAAATGAAATGTTCTACAAAAAGTAATTGGACAAGAAGGCCTACGCTATAAAGAAAAAATTTTTTGAGTGGGGGCAAAAAAGGGGTAGCTCCCATACAAATCGACAATTATTATAAAATATTTGATACGCTATATCTCGTAAACTATAGCAGATATCGAAATGAAATGTTCTGCAAAGAGTAATTGGGCAATAAGGCCTACGCTTTAGAGAAAATTTTTTTTGAGTGGGGGCAAAAAAAGGGGTAGCTCCCATACAAATTGACAATTATTATAAAATATTCGATACGCTATATCTCGGAAACTATACAAGATATCGAAATGAAATGTTCTACAAAAAGTAATTGGACAAGAAGGCCTACGCTTTAAAGAAAAATATTTTTGAGTGGGTGCAAAAAAAATGGTAGCTCCCATACAAATCGACAATTATTATAAAATATTCGATACGCTATATCTCGGAAACTATAACAGATATCGAAATCAAATGTTCTACAAGAAGAAATTGGGCAAGAATGCCTACGCTTTAAACAACAAATTTTTTGAGTGGGGGCAAAAAAAGGGGTAGCTCCCATACAAATCGACAATTTTTATAAAATATTCGATACGCTATATCTCGGAAACTATAACAGATATCGAAATCAAATGTTCTGCAAAGAGTAATTGGGCAATAAGGCCTACGCTTTAGAGAAAATTTTTTTTGAGTGGGGGCAAAAAAAGGGGTAGCTCCCATACAAATTGACAATTATTATAAAATATTCGATACGCTATATCTCGAAAACTATAAAAGATATCGAAATGAAATGTTTTATAAAAAGTAATTGGACAAGAAGGCCTACGCTTTAAAGAAAAATATTTTTGAGTGGGGGCAAAAAATGGGGTAGCTCCCATACAAATTAACGACTTGTATGAAATAGTCGATACGCTATAACTCGGAAACTATAACAGATATCGAAATCAAATGTTCTACAAAAAGTGATTGGACATCAAAGGTTACGCTCTGAAGAAAAAAATTTTCGGATGGGGGGCGAAGAAGGGGTAGCTCCCATACAAATTAACAATTTTTATAAAATTTTTGATACGCTAATTCTGGAAAACTATTACAGCTATCGACTTCGAATATTCTTCAAAAAGTAATAATCAAATAATTCATACATTTTGGAGAAAAAGTTGGAGAAGAGCTGGGGGACTAGAACATTTAACAAGTTTTATTAACCTTTAAATATGAATAATGTCGAAAACTTTTAAAACTCTCGACCTCAAATCTTTTTCATCTATTTCTATTATTCATACGAACGTTAAAACTCGCACAAGGTTTTTTATTATATTGTTTGCTGTACAAAATTACTCGGCTGGGTATATTTAAAGACCAATGTGAAGGGTATATAAGATTCGGCACAGCCGAATATAGTGCTCTTACTTGTTATTGTATAAAAGATTATGTGAGATAATATAAACCCTGTTCCGGATAAAAAAAGATCCGCGTCATAGTTTTCACAAAAAAACAAAAAGCATTTAAAAAATCATCCAAACACATCCGGTCAGCGCAGTGCTGTTGCTATATGATATGAAGAGTTAAAGCCAAAGCTTGTTTAAAACATACAGTGTCCAAAGAGCTCTTGACGGAAATTGAATGAACTTTTTATTAAAAATAAATCTTTGCCGCATAGAAGGCAATAAACTATATGTTTTGGTGGTTTTTCCAGGTCAAAGCTTTATGTTGATTATGCTAAAAATACAATTGAAGAAAAGTTAAGGATCCAAATCAGACCAATTTTCCCATATAATTCTTGATATGACAAGTAGTATGCATCCAAGGCGAAATAAGTAAGACATTAGCTTCAACAGAAAAAAGGTGACACTACGAGCTTTTCTAAACCCAAAATTTATATAAAACGAAGTGACAAAAAGCAACATAATTTGTTAGTGAAAGGACATCCACAACAGGGGATGATAACTACAAAGATAATTTTTTTAGCTTAACAATAATAAAAAAAAAATAAAATTATAGGGTAAGTAGCTTCTTTTGTTGTTCATTTGTATTTCTGTTCATTAAGATTTTTTCAACCTCACTCCTTAATCAACGGAGGAGTGTTAAAACTTTGTCATGTAATAAACCGTTGATCTAAATCGAACCCCCATTTTTATACTGCCAGACTAGTAAGCTACTAAATCCTTCACAGGGGCTTTTCTTAAAATTTTTTTTTTTATCGCTAATATTCCACGCATTGAAATAACTTTTGCTCTTAACTAATACTAAACCACTTATGAGTTTCAATTTTGTATGTGTGGACGTGCATATACAATGTGCGTATGTTTACTTAACAAAAAGTAAAAAATTTTTAATAAAATTTCAAAGTACAAAACAAAAATGTAAAAAAGCAAAAAATGCGAACTTATTCTTTTGAAAAATTCTTTTTTTTTGTTACTAAGAGATTTGATGTATGATGCTAAAGTTGTTACTGCGTATGAAATCCGTATTCGCATATGTGTCTACATGTAGCTTAAGCGCTAACATGCATACGTGCATACATACACACACACTTAAATATATTAAGTTAAAACCCAGTTAATCACGTCCTCTAAACGTTTCTAAAGACTAGACTTTAGTGAATCTTAAAGAACTTATTGCAGGTAGTTCAAACAAATGAGGAATGCTAGTACCTGCAAAATCATATAAGATCTTAAGAAAGACAGCGCTGATAATATAATCGATCAATATTTAAATTAATTTACGTGACTACAATAACGAAATACTATTAGCATAAATGACGAAACCCGCTAGTAAATTGTTTAAAAATGTTTTAAGGACGTTGTTAAGGACAACATCTCTTACACCAATTTGGCTAGCTGGGTAAGGAAAAGAGTAGAATCTTAGTGTTTCTTTTTCTAAGAAATGAATGGCTGCTTTATTTAGTAATTTTTCATTACGTGGGCAACATTTGTGGTTTTAATTTCTTTATCAAATTTTTACTAAACTGTTTCTACTTCTATTTCCTATACCATGTAAAAGAAATTCTCACAAACATAACTAGTAACCTTTGTATGATTAAAAATATGTTAATGAAAAAATATTTTATTTTTTGCTCTTAAAAAAAATATTTTAAGCAAACAAAAAAATTTAGAGCACAATTTTTTTCCTTCCATAAACAATTTGTTTAAATTTAAAAAATATAAAAATTATTAAATTATTTACTTAAAATCAAATGGATAGAAAAAACATTTTTATTGTAACTAAGTAGCTAAGATGGCAAACGTGTTTATTAAATAAATAAATAAGTAGAAATATTATTTTGTTATTGTGTAATGTCTACTGCAAGAAGGTGCGACCAATTAATCAATGCAATCTTCATTACACATTTTATGTTACATTTGGTAACACAAATTGATAAATTTACGCAGCAGTTTTTATCTGGAGAATATTTTTGTGGGGCCTTTAAAACTACAAACAATAGGTAGGAGCGGCATACCAACAAACTTATTTGTACCAAATTCCAACAAAATGTCAGCCGGACGGACAGGTGAATGGATATGCTTTAATAAAGCCCAAAGAAGATTGTAAATTGATCTGTATAACAAACGGTAATAAGACCCACACACGTTTTTTGCGTTTCAAAATCTGCACAAGCGCGTTTAACCCCCACCGTAAATTAAGTGTGGGTACAACAATCGAGAACTATCAAACAAAATGTCACAGTCAGCACTCCTGCCAATTAAAGTTTTTTCGTTTTAAAGAAAAAAATTTGCGATATATATTTTGAAAAAGACACTAACTTTTCATGGTTTTTTAAAAGAAAGCAAAATTTTTGACAAAAACTTACTGCGATGTGCTACTACTACTATAATACGGAAATAAAAAATATGTTTTAGAACAAGCACTTTATTCTTGAATTTATCTAAAACTTCACTTGAAATTTTTTCTTTAATCGAGTGTAGTTGGAATTAATTCAAAAAATATAGCAGCAAAAATCTGTAGCTGTTTTCTTTATTTTAGCATCAAAAAAAAAGTGTCTCGGTGGTATAGATGGTAACGCGCTGGTGTTGCAGTTCGAAGAGCCCCAGTTTCAAATCACAGCCACCGCAAGTAAGAAAATTAATTTGCAAATAATTAGTTATAAATATGTATTAAATTAAAAAAGAATATTAAACCTTTCTTTGGATTTTAGTAAGAATTACTGGGTTTATTTTTTTTTCATTTTATAAAATATTTAAAAGATACAATAAATAGTACAGCAAAAAACTTTTAAAGACTCTTCAGTTCTCTATCCCATAATTTATTTTCCTGAAAAACACAATGCAACCCCTTCATAAGTGCCATCCCTTATATTGTTATAGAGGAAAATTAGGAACTGTTTATTTAATATAGTACAAACACCGAAAAATTGTTCAAATAACAATTTGAATAATATTAAGCAGTTTCTAACCATTACAAATTGAATTTACTTTAAAATAGAAGGACAAGAGGCTTATAAACATTATTGGAGAATATGTTTATAAAAAAAGTTTCCGTAAATTTAATACTAACTACATATGTATTAAAGTTTTTTAATTTAATTCTCTTAGCAATTTTGTTAGCGATTTAAGTCAACAATATTATAAGTATTAAGCAAGTAAATATTGTTTACTATGGAGCGGAATCCTAGGGTCCTGGGAATTTTTTAAAAATTTCCACCTTTCCCGTCATCATGCTATCAAAAGAATAAATTAGGAATTGTATGTGTACGTATACGCAACACGAGATATATAAGTGATCATCTCCTTTTATTATTACTCATACGCAGTGGTGGCAAAAATTTTCGTAAGACAATATTGAAATATCGCCAAATATTAAAATTTCTAAAACAGAATCCATATTTTTTGATAAAAGACTTATGAGCATTGAGTTTAAGGAATTTATATTATCTTGGCTTTGTTGATTGAGGGGTCGTCTAAGGCCGTTAAAATGTGCTTTTTTAACTTTTCTACAAATATCTTAATGTAAAACAATTATAATTGTAAAGTTATGTAAGACATATTTGAATAACAAGAATAAAACAATCATAAAAATATGTGGGATTAACTTTTTTTAACATTTTAACAATACTGGTGTACAAAATAGCTTACAACATTGACACTATCTAAATATTTATAATAAACTTAATCCAAAAAAAGCAAAAATTTGAATTAAAAACAATTACTTCATCAATAAATAAATATAAGCATATAAGCTAATGGCACGGTACAAAAATGATCTTAGATTTTCAGTTCATTTGTTGCTGACAAAAAAAGAAATAAAAAAGATTTTAACCCCCCCTATTGTATAATATACAATAATAAAAAAGCGTTTCATTCTATCTGAGAGATGGATGATGCTCGACCGTTAGTCAAGTGTTGCCGAAGAGATTTTTAATACAGAAAAGCGTAGTGTATATGGAAAGGTAAACTTCGTCCTAGCTTACAATATAAAAAAGAAGGAAAACAGATATTCCGTTTTCCTATCTCTGTTATATGTAAGTTAAATAGATGAGGTTTACAGGCAAAAGACACTACTACCGTTCAAAGAGTACTGATGATGGAATTGCGTAGCTGCTTTCGAAAATGCTTTCTACTCGGCTAATATCGGTAGAAAAAAACCTGATTTTTTTCAAATAAATTTTCTTTCAACATTAACGGACAAATAGTAATTTCTTCAAATAAAAGAAATTATATAAATAACTTAAGCCAAAAATAAAAAAAAAATAAAAAAAGCAAAAGTTTTATTAAATAAAATCTATGTACTGTCTTTTTATACGTATAGGACTGATGGGGCATATATATTTCGTATCATATGTTTTCAGCCATCTTAGTAAGTGATCACAGAGTTTCTAAAGGAGATAAAATATAAGCACAGAATATCAAGAGAAAAAATAAAAGTTTACCGTTAGTCGATCCTTTTTGGAAATGTTTCAATTTTTAATCGAGTCAATTTGTTGTTTGTAGCAGATTTTTATCGAATCAATAAAATCATTTTATTTTAATTCCTAAATGGTAAAAATAATTTTGTCGTGCGAATTATGCTCATTTTGTGGGTCATTTTTATTGTAATGGCACTCAATAATCTTAGCATCAAATTTGGCATTTTTTTTTATATTATAAAATTTAATTTTTACATTGTCAGAAAAAAATTATTTCTTTGCAAACACGAAAATGTTTGTTCTTAGAAACACTTACGTTAGAAATATGCCTTTATAATTTCTTTTAAGTACTAACAAATGCATATCCTGTCTATTTAGTGACTTAGACTAATAAAATATTGGTTTCATACAAATTACCCATTTTTCATTTCTTATAAAAATTCATTTCTAATAATAAACTTTCTAATTTAAAACGTTATCAGTCAAATACAATTACAAGTTAGTTTCTTCTTTTGTTCCTTTTGCATAAAGCTTTTCATTTAATTCTACTGCATATGCAAGTACATATGTACATTTAATTTTAAAAGTCAATCTGTATAAATACTAACATTACATTTACACTGATTCTAAACAGCTTATACTTTTATGCAAGAACAAATCTAAGTGACGTACATGTTAACCCTATCATTTAAAACTAAATTACAACATTCTGATTGGTTAGCAATAACTATGTTTTGCTTTTGTGTCAACGTATGTGTATGCGACTAGAATAAAAGCCAATCAAACTATCGCATAGAGTTTTAACAAATCTAGGACATGTACTTCTTATGCGCGCACCCCTTACCACTAAATTACCAACAAATGTATATAAATTCAAAAAAGCCAACAACAAATATCTCAAACATATACACAAACTCATATGAACAAAAGTTAATACAAATACAAAACCTCTAAAACACTTGGTTTTACTTATGCTATAGAATTAACATTCAACTACTCATATACACAAATAGTATAAAATTATATCAAAGCTTTTATAGTAAAAAGGCGTAGACTAAGTTAAACCTCCCGAACCGAGCACCGAAAATATCCGACCGAACTTAGATACACAAACTACACTATAATGTACAAACACTGGCACGAAGAGAACAAACCGATGACAAACAAATATCCCTAAATAAGCAAAAAAGGTCTCTGTGTACAACATTCCGTCGGCAAATATTTTCGTTTTGTTAACGACAACTTCAACAATATTATGGCATGTGAATAATTGTTGGTTTGACTTCTTTCATGAGAACATAGAAAACGAGTCAACGAATAAAGAAAACACATACATTCATAAAGTTTGTGTATGTGACAGAACAAAACTTTGTTGTTGGCAATGTTCTAACTAACACTGTGACTACGATTATGACTAGAACAAGTATAGCTACTACAAGCTAATATAACGTTGATTAGACGATAGTAGAATAAGGCAACACTAAACCTTATAACTAGTAAGTACATAATACTACTACTATTGCTCTTTTGCTTCTGTTTCGTTGTCGTATACACAGGCATATAAACCATATATGTAAATGAAAGGAAATGAGAAGGAAAAACAGAAACGCATTGATAGAAATGTGCAAGTTGAGTTTTCTAAGCATGTTATTGGTAGTGTAGAATTTTCGGAAAAAATAGTTGTTATTGATAGGGTTGCCATTCTTCAACTGGATAAATCTTTCAATGTATGTACGTTTTAAATTAATGCAAAATTTAGTGCCATTTAAATAACATCATGGAATAATATATCCGATTCTAGTTTAGTTGTCTAAGTACGAGCTTTATACATATTAAAATACACCATATTAATTACTTTGAATGTTTGGCCTTTGGATTTGAGGTAACTATATTTAAAATTATTTATGTTTAATATTTTCTACAAGTTCAGTAATTATTACAACTGTTTTATTAAAATAAAATTGGCTTTCTACTAAATGCGACAGAAAGTACGAAAAAAGATCAAACTAAGATAAAAAGTTGTTTAAATAAATATTTTGTGCACTGCGTCAATTTAAAGGAAATGATCTGGGTTTCGTTTAAATCATAAAACATAATGTCAACAGTCATGTATACGGTCCGTCTAAAAATAGATTTCTACAGAAAAATATACTCTACAAAAGGTAAGTATACAGTTTTGAAGCACGACATATCGACATTTAAAAAAGCCAAAAAATAGTAAGACGAAGAAGAACTTATGACGATTTATTTTTTTCAAGGTGTCTTACAAAGACTCAAAATAATACAATGTGTTTCAGTAATTTAAAACAATAAAGAGTCTTTATTTTAACAGTTTTTTAATTATCTTGTTAAACAAAACTACTATACAAAGTGGCTTGTGTAAAGAATTTTGCCAAATTTCAACCCATAAATTTCATTTCTCATTTCAAAGCCTTCAAACATAAATGTTTTATTTTTTTTCAATGAAAGAAAAAAATGTTTTTGTTATCTTTTAACACTATTGTTGTTAGTCTTTAAAATAAATTTTTAATACAAAAGCTACTTTTTTACCCATACTAGCCACCTAGAAAGCATTTTTGAAACCAGGTACGTACCTTATACTCAGTACCCTTTGATCAGTTGTAGGGTTTTAGATAAAAACATCAGCCATCTGTCCTACTGGTCTTTGCACCATGGTGAGTCAAAACGAGTTTTTTTTAAAACTGAAGGAAATATAATAATTTAGTGGATTTGAACCTGAGCTTAACAATAACAAGTTCAACTATAAATAATAAAAACAACACGTAAAACATGAACAACTATTTATTTAAACTAATCTTTATAACATTTTTATGTGAACCGAGTTATTTTCACACGGCTGCATGAAAAATTCCCCAATGACAAATGGCCCCAAATTGAAAGCAACAACACGAATATATAGAGCGATTTGTCCTGATTTTTTGGGGTCTTTTTTCATTTCTGACATTGGGATAATTTTTAAATTTTTTAAACCAAAAAAGCCCAAAAAATGTTTAAGTTTTGGGTTTATTTTTAAAACGAAAAATTAAATTTTGGTGCATTTTTAATTTTCACACTGGGGCCACGCTTCATTGGGGCCATTTTTTATTTTTAGCCTTTAGGTAACGGACTAGAGTTATATTAGCATTTTCATCCGTAACTTGATGGTAAAAATCTCTTGCAGTTTTTTTTATCTCTTTTATATCCTTTAGTTGTGCTCCTTCAAGCCTGTTCGCTCGAAGAGTTCCGGTGGCGTCGTGTCCCATGGCTTTGCATGGATATGTTGTTTAGTTCCATGCTTCCCAAAATACGGTACCATCGACTCGTCGATAGACAGATTCTTATCCCCAGGAAAATACTTTAGCTACCTTTCATTCATCATGTCCCACAGGGGTCTAACTTTAGCAAATTTGCATTCCAAAGAAAGGTTGCTATTGTCATAAGCATGAAAATACCGAAGAAGTTCCTCAAATCGATTGCGAGTCATACATGATGCTACTCCTGGGTGATACGAATCAATACTTTGGTCCCAGTATAGTCTATAGCGAGTGGCGCTGTAATAGCCAGTTACCAGTAAAATGCCAATAAAATTCCTTATTTCCTCAGTGGTAACCCGAAAATTTATTTTTCCTTTTGATATGGCATTATTCTCTGTACTAGAGCGCAATAGCTCATAAACTTCATTTTCAAAAAACATTTCGAAAAATAATCCTCTGAAGATCTTTATCCAACACAAAATCTGGCACAACTGACTCTCTCTCGGGCTTTCGTGGTATGTCCGTTTGTCTCCACTTTCTATTAACGACAGTTCTGACTTTTTTAGCAGGTGGCCCCACTGTCAAAGACGATGGTTGGTGGTTTTTCTACTCATCCACTATAAACGGAATTTCATCCACTGTCTCCAAAGTACCTTCAGTTGATGGTACCTGACATCGCACTTCTGCTTCAGCTAATAGTCGCCCACGAGACAGGTTGGAAATATCTCCTGATTCCTCGTCACCGCTGTCTTTATCACTTAAATTGCCATTACCTGGGGGTGTAATAAATATATCTGCTGAAATAATAGAACTGTCATCTTCAAGGGCCGATATGATTTGGTGAACGTTCAGTCAATATAAAAAAGCCAAAAACGTCTGTTAAGACTTTTTGTATCTAACGCAAAAGTATTTTATATAGCCCCTTGAAAACAAACTTTATGGTGCCTCTTATTCCCAGCGCACCTTAAAAGGGGCGTTATGTAAAAACATAAGTTTACTACATAAAAGAAAAAAATTTTATTTTTTTCAAGGGGTTACAAAAACCTAAAGATATAAAACTATAAAAAAATAATAACAATATAATTTTTAATAAAACTATGCTTATGTAATTACTTATCGTCTTCTGGAGCTCATGATGGCTAGAATTCACTAAGTTTCACAATACTCAATAAATCAATTCCGGCGCGTAAATCACAATGAAACTTGGTATCTAATGTAATATTATATCTATTTTTTGCGGACTATATCAATTATCAAATAATATTAGCAAAGACGGAACTTTAAAATAAAATGTGACTGCACCTTAAATGGGGCGCTGGGATAATATGGGTTAATTTTCTTTAAAAAACATATATTCTGTTTGGAGTATTTTAAATTTCTACAATTGGTGTAGTTTTTCATTCCTGAAAATTAGGCCATTTCTCAAGCTTGAAACACATCCAAATCCGCTCGTTCGAAACATCTTGCAACATAGTGGAAACACATCAGTTGCTCTCTTAATCTCGTAGTGTACGGACGTGTGTACGCGAGTGTAATATTGTTAGTAGGTGATATTAGTAATAAGTAGCAAACGAATTTATTAATATACATATAGATATACACAAAAAGTGAGAAAAGAAAAACAATAACAACAAACTAAATAAAAAAAAGCGAACTGTTAATGAGTAACAGTAATCGTAGTGACAGTGGGCCTAATAGCCGAAATGCTTACATTGTGTTAAGTTCCACAAGTGTTAGCAATGAGAACATAAGAGACCCTGAATTTAATAGGAATTATTTAAATGCAAGGCCAAAAATAATTACAAACAATCTTAGTTCAAGTGCGCCTAATTTAAATAAATGTACTGAACAAGGGACAAATTTAGCCCAATCTCTATTTAATAATTATAAAAAAAATTCTGAGGTACAATCTTTGTCGCGGTCACCATTATCAAACTCTGGAATTGAACCTGCAGCTGCTAAAGCCGCATCAACCTTAATTTCTGCACCAGCACCTAAGATCCAGGTAGGGATGGACCGCTACGTGACAGTGCTTAAAAGGGGAAGAAGCCCTAAATCGGCAGAAGCATCTCAACCTGCAAAAATTTTAAAAGACGATGAAAGGCCAACCTCATCGCAAAATCGTTTTGCAATTTTGCAAGAGGATAATGAGGCCCCAGTTAGTGAAAGAAAGGCCTTTAAGCCACCTCCCATTTATTTGAGGGAAAAAAACTCAAATGATCTCGTCAAGTTTTTAGTCAGTTTGATTGGGGAAAATAACTTTTATGTCTCAAATGTTAAACGCGGTAACATATTTGAGACAAAAATTCAAGTAAACCATGAAAACGCCTACCGCGCTACGGTTTCCGAGCTCGAGAAACTCAGCAAAAACTTCTATACCTACCAACTCAAGACCGCAAAAGGCCTTCAGGTAGTTATTAAAGGCATTGATTCTAATGTTGACCCAGAAGAGATCAAGACCAGTTTGTTAAGCAAAGGGTTTATGGTTAGGACTGTATCCAATATGAGAAACAGGGAAAAACACCCCCAACCATTATTCCGAGTGGAGCTTGAGCCTGGTGATATCAAATTGAAAAAGAGTGAAACTCACCCCATTTATAATTTGAGATATATTATGCACCGACGAGTTACTGTGGAAGTGCCACACAAGCGATCTGGGCCTGTACAGTGCTTGAACTGCCAGGAATATGGCCACACTAAAGCTTATTGTAAGTTGCCTTCTGTTTGTGTTGTCTGTGGGGATCTGCACGATACGACCAAGTGCGACAAGCCAAAAGATGATCCTAGGATGAAGAAATGCAGCAACTGCGGGGGAAACCACACTGCCAACTATAGAGGTTGTCCTGTTTTCAATTCAGTTAAGCGATCAACTAAGCCGAACATAGTTCCTGCCCCTCCCCAGCCTTTAAATATACCAACTACAAATATGCCTCCATTGGCACAACCAGCTACAAATCAAGTTTCTTACGCCGCCGCATTAAAGTCTACCCAGCCTAATTCACGTAAGTCTACCCAGCCTACAACACAACAAGAAGTGCCAACTAGCGAACCAACCGGGCCTAATTTTAGCCGCCTGGAAGCCGTAATTGACAATATGGTCACACAATTTACGCAGATTATGGCGCAAATGGCCAACATGATGCAAGAAATGCAAAAAATGCAGTCTGCTTTTCTGCAGGCTATGCTTAAAAGACCATGAACTGCCTCAGGGTTTGTTTCTGGAACGCAAACGGCATCCGCCAACACAAAAACGAGCTCGAATATTTCTTGATAAATCAAAAAATCGATGTTATGTGTATTTCTGAGACTCATATGACATCTAGAAGCACTTTTAAAATTAGTGGTTATTCTTTTTACGATTCAAAGGATCCTAGGGATAGATCATGTGGTGGCTCGGCTATTCTAATCAAATCAAGAATTAAACACCAATGGTTGGGTGGCCTCTCGGAATGTTATATCCAAGCTACGAACGTCTGCGTTGACGAATTTTTCCATAACCTTGTTATTTCATCAGTTTACTGTCCACCTAGATTTTCCATAACGAAGGATCAGTACAACAGTTTCTACAAATCATTAGGTCCCCGCTTCATAGCTGCTGGAGACTATAACGCTAAGCACACATACTGGGGCTCCCGCCTAATTAGTCCCAGAGGTCGTGTCTTGTATGATGCCGTGTCTGAAATGGGACTTTATGTTATTTCAACTGGACAACCAACCTACTGGCCCACAGACCACAATAAAATTCCAGACGTAATTGATTTTGGCGTAGCAAAAGGTATATCCCTGGACCTTATTGAGGCTGAAGCCTCCTTGGATTTATCTTCTGACCACTCACCCACAATAATTACTATTTGCAGTCCTCACCAAATAGCAGATAGTGAGTTTTTCTTATCTAAAAGAATTAATTGGTTGAAATATAAAAAATATATTAGTACTCACTGCGCGGAGAATCAACCGCTAAAAACTCCCGTAGACATAGATGATTGTTTGAGCGTCCTAAATGAAAACATTAACAAAGCCGTTGAACATGCGTCTTCTACCTACCGCCAGACTAGGTACAACAAAATTTTCTCTGAAGATGTGGAAAAGCTGGTATCTGAAAAAAGAAGAGCCCGCAGGGAATGGCAAAAACATAGATCGCCCCAACTTAAAACTAAGCTGAAAGAATGTACAACCCAACTAAAAAGCTTGTTGGAGGCTCACAGAATTGCATCACTGACAGAGTACCTGGAAGGTCTAGACGCGACTCCTCAGACAAATTATTCCTTATGGCGATCAGCCAGACGTCTTAAAAGACCTGTTATCGCAAAACCACCACTGCGCAATCTGAGAGGATCCTGGGCTGGAAATGATGAAGAAAAATGCGATCTATTCGCAAATCACTTCAAAAACGTATTCACTCCCAATACATGCACTGACGTGAGGGAATTACCGCCTGTTGTTGCTAGACGTCCTTTAGAAATACGTTTCCGATTTGCTGATGTTGTAGAGGCTATCGCTAACCTTAATGGTAAAAAAGCTCCTGGCGTTGACAAAATAAGCAACAAAATGCTCATAGAGCTGCCTCTTACTGCTAAAAGAATCATTCTTTTTATTTTTAATGCGATAATTCGGCTTGAACATTTTCCGCCTATATGGAAAGTTGCCTTAGTAAAGATGATTCCTAAGCCTGGCAAAGATCCCTCGAAGGTAGAATCTTATAGGCCCATAAGTTTGTTACCCACAATGTCAAAATTGTTCGAAAAACTGTTAAAAAACAAGCTAAATCCGATCCTGAATGACAACAACTGCATTCCAAATCACCAATTCGGCTTTAGAAGTCAACATAGTACCATCGAACAAACTCACAGGTTGGTACAGGTTATAAGAAAAGCCTTTGAGGAAAAGAAGTACTGCTCCGCACTATTTATCGATGTCTCACAAGCTTTCGACAAAGTATGGCATGAAGGCCTTCTAAACAAACTAAAGCTCAACCTTCCAGCTAATATTTTCAACCTTTTAGAAAAATACATAACAGGCCGACAATTTATGATCAAAGAGGGAAACCAAATAAGTTGTCCCCAACCAATAGAGGCTGGTGTCCCTCAAGGAAGTATACTAGGTCCAATTTTGTACTTGCTTTACACGGCAGATATGCCAACCAATAGTTTCACACACACGTCGACATTTGCTGACGACACTGCTTTTCTTAGTATTCACAAAGACCCTAAAGAGGCTTCGAACCAGCTGCAGCAACACGTAACCCAAGTTGAGAAATGGGCAAATTTATGGGGACTAAAGATAAATGAACAAAAATGTACCCACGTAACTTTTACTTTACGCAAAGAAACGTGCCCTCCAATCACTATCAACAACCATAATGTGCCTCAACGATCTGAGACAAAATATCTTGGTATTCACCTAGATCGCCGCCTTACATGGAAGCCTCATATAGATGCTAAGCTGACGCAAATGAAACTTAAAGCTGCTCAAATCCACTGGCTTATTGGTAGAAACTCTGTGCTACGTCTTGATTGTAAGCTTCTACTCTACAACTCGATTTTAAAACCAATTTGGTGCTACGGTATACAATTATGGGGTACTGCTTCCGCCTCTAACATCGAAAAAATCCAACGCCGTCAAAACAAAATTCTAAGAATGATAACTGGTGCTCCTTGGTATATCAAAAACAGCAACATCCACAAGGATCTAGAAGTTCCACTTGTAAAATGCGAAATCCTGAAATATGTGGACAAGTATTTAAATAAGCTGGAATCACATCCAAATCCGCTCGCTCGAAGCATCCTGCAACATAGTGGGCACACCCGCCTAAAAAGAAGGGATACAATTGCTCTTAGATGAAACCTTTGAAATTAGTTAATTTTATTGTGAGAACTTAAATTTTAGTCTGGTACTGACTGGACTAGTATTAACTACTTAGTTTTAAGATTTGAATACTTATTGTTAGTTCGCTTAAGCGAAGATTCAATAATAAAATATATGAACAAAAAAAAAAAAAAAAAAAAAAAAAATAGTGGAAACACTCGTCTGAAAAGAAGGGAAACTATTGAACTTAGATGAAACTGTTTAAATTAACTTATTTTATTATAACTTAAACTTTGGTCTGGTACTGACTGGACTAATATAAATTACATAGTTTTAAGATTTGAATACTTATTGTTAGTTCGCATAAGCGAAGATTCAATAATAAAAATATGAGAAAAAAAAAATTTCTCATACAGTGTTTGAGGCTATTTTTCATTGGGAACATTTTCAATGGAGCTTGTTTACATACTGGTCTTGGCAACCTTTTTGTGAAAGTCGAAACATTCGTCGTTTGCTCAAAATTATTATATAAATTAAATAGTTTAAATAAAAAAAAATTAAATACTGCATTAATTTTTAGAGGTCCGCTTGCTCGAAAAATCATGCAACATAGTGAATATACTCTCCTGAGAAGAAATGATACTATTACGCTAAGATTGGTTCTTACACCAAATCATCAGTAGGCTTCAACTAAATTCTTGAAATAACCCTTGTCTTTATTGAAGATTGTTTTAAAACAAAAATAGTCTTGTTTTCGGTTGCCCTTTTAATACATTTAGTGGTAACCAATGGTTATCCAGATGTAAAAAGAGGGGAAAATCAAAACAGTTGTAAAACGAAACATTATTTGTTAAGTTTTTAAAAGGACTCTTAAATGTTTTGGCTTGCTTATAATAATTTTCAAAAAGTCTACTGAGATTATTGTATAAAAGCTCGAAGGCGGGGATGATATATCGTTGGCGATATCTACTAGCTACTTTTTTGATGAAATGAAACTGCACACAAAAAATTATCTAAGAAAACGTTACTTAAATCAAGCCATAGCGGTGTCAAAAGTACGGTGAGTACGGTTTTTCTTACATCAAGTACGAAATTTCTTACTCGAAGTAAAATTTTTCAAGTACGAATTTCTTACTTTTAGCCACAATTAAGCCAAAAATGGACTGATTTAAGTTCGGAACCGTACTTGATGTAAGCGTGAAAAAGATTGATATTTATTAAGCCGTAAACTGGATTAATTCGAAAGTGAAATCTAATTTTTTTGACTTATGGAGCTTTATTAAAGAAGAAGAATTTTATATTTTATTTTTATTTAAAATTTATAATTTAAAAATTTCATTTTTTGAGCTTACCGAAGCTGAGATTCGAACCAGGGATTTTTGCACTGCAGCACAAGCGCGTTACCTCTAGGCCACTGAGACACTTTGTTTTCAAATGTAAAATAATATATTAAAACAACAAGCTTTTTTCTTCTTGATTTGTTGAAGCAATCCGAATAGGCTTGATTTAAGAAAATGTAAGTAAGGATTGTACTTAAAAAGATTTTGGATAAATTCAAGAATAAAATTCTTGATTTTAGAAAGCGAGTTTTCTTTCTGTGTGGCTTCAAAAACACTTAGGGAGTAAAACGTAGATAGCTGGTAAAAAATCAACCATTTTGGGTCTGTTAACGAAATAACACAATCATTCTTCTTTTTATAGCCCTCTGTGGCTTAACGCAGTGACATAAGGGATGAAATTATTGCATGGGTATGGAATAATGATCTTTATCGCAGATTGTTTCATCAGCTAATCTTTTAAGCATTGTTAACCGTACCATAGAATTACCCATGGACTATAAGCTAAAAAGCATTACAAACTTCCCAAAAAGGAAAGGGCTGTCCAGTAGCTCTATGTCCAGCTTTGTTACTAGAGAATATTGTTAAAACCTCCACATAAGCCATTTAGAGTCCAACGGCTTATTAAGCGGTCGCCAGGATGTCTATCGTAAAGGCCGTTCTACGACAAATCTACTGAAATTAATTATTCTGGCAAAAGTAAAGATGTGACCAAGGCACTTCGGTAATTAAGTGAGTAAGTTCATGATTCTACCCTTGGGATATTCCTAATTGCATCGCTACCAGACATTCTGCTAAGTCTGGTTCATCTGCTTTCTAATCCTTCTCTATTTTTCTTTTCTTTTAACTTTTTCATTATTTTCTGCCTTTCGCGGTAACACAAAAGAACCGAATAAGCAGAATCAAGTGAACTGTAACCTATATTTGCGGCTGCCCGGTCCACCTATCCCAACCAAATCTAACCTAAAGTGGTAGCTCTAAAAGTTTTTAAGGCATTTTTTGCTTCTACGTAAGCGTGTTGATTTTTAGGTTGACAAAAAAGTTCTCGACTTATGCTGAGTACACACTATGACATTATTCTGACATCTTTAATAATCGTAATAGTGTGTACTGATGCCAACGTATGTCAGTTTTGTTATTTTTTGGTATTTAATTTTGCGTTTTTATACATTTCACTTATTTAATATGGACGGTTGTCGAAACGCAATGCAAGCAATACAAAATAATGACAGGGTGTTGTCATTTTGTCCAACAAGCAGTTGAAATGTGTCGACAATATATGACAACAATGAAAACGCCTAGTGTGTACTTAGCATTAAATATGTCGAATTTTCTATTCGTATTGCAATAGCAGAGATCTCTTCCAACGAGTAAACAATCAATTTAAAGATACCGTAAGACTCCGTCCTCTCTTTTATTTAATTCCTTATCATATTAAAAAACACTTTTTGTCAGGCTTCGAATCCTATATTTTTTTTTACAGACGACAACAGCATATGCTTTTCATATTTATTTGAGTACAGACCCATCTGCTTAGATAATGAATCTATGAGGCAGGGTATGAATGACACACTTAAGAATCTAATGGTAGTTCCTGATCATGGCCTTGTGAAAAAGTTTGATTCAGTGTTTATAAGACCTATTGTTGTCTTTTGACACATAAGCCCACAGAAGGCCATGCTTTATCATCGGCATTAATTAAATGCTATAGGGACAGAAACTTTTGATCATGTTTTTCTTGTATTCAGTGCCTGAATTCTATATCCTGCGAGAAGGGTTTGCTTAAAGAAATATTTTAAGATTGCAACTATGTTCCTGTTATTTAAAATGTGAATCATATAATTTTAATTTAATACAAGCTAACATTAAATAAATATAAACTTTTTTGTCGCATTCTGTCTTTAAACGGGCAACTTAAATTTTCTCGACTAAAACAACCTCACATGCCATACATAAACGAATCACAGGCTTCCAATCTCCTTGAAACGGTGTAGCAATTGCCTTATACCTCTTGATTTTTTTAAACTTTGTACCATTCATATACGTTCACAAATTGAATACAGCTTGCAAAAATAGGCTGTTTCTTCACAGTCTATTTTGAAGCTAATCGGTGACGTTGTTGAATCTTACCTTAATTCTTTGCATCGCCTTAATGTGTCTTTTACTGCTGTAGCGCTCCAACAATGAAAAATTCTCTGAAAAAATCAGGCAGCTTGTTTCCGAAACCCAATGTTTTCTACGTCATACACGTATTTCAACAGAACGCAATCATTTGTGATCAACTGGTCAGTGAATTATATCATGCATTTCAGGAAGCATTAGTTTTTATTTGCACGGTTCCTTTTTGGCATAAACTTTTGTCTTTTCTGTCTTTCCTGTCACAGTTTGTGGACATTCCACAAACACAACTTCCTTTATTCTTCATTTTATAATAATCTATTTTTCTAAAATAAATGTATATCCTCTGAGTCTTTGTTATTGTAAAAATATATTATGAAGTAATGGGAGTCATTGAGTAGAGTAGATTATCATTGAAGCTGAACATAGAGGAAAAATCATCGAAGGTACCAACGTCCATGTTTAGGTGCAACCGTGAATTGATAAAACCTAAAGTTCTTGTCCACAGAATGTCAGTAAGCTGTATAAGATAGTAAAGAAACCGATTATTTTCTTCAGAATTGAAGTCTAGTGGAAGGCTATAGACACAGCTGTAAATGAAAGTAATGCTCTGCGCTGCTTTTTGATGTCTCTTATCCATTTCAAAAGAGTGGCTTTAAGGCCTGGTAAGAAAACTTAAGCTTTACTTGCCTGTAAATCTCTGAAACTTTTAATAAAAACACAACGCGAAAGTCAGTTTATTATCAAAATGAGGGATCAATTAAGCTGTCCTCAAAGAATTTGGGTTGGCTTACCTAGCACCAATTCGGTACTTGTTTTTCACAACAAATATGCTAACCAATAGTCAAGCAAACACGTTGACATTTGCTGATGATACTATTTTTCTCAGTATCCTCAAGCTTTCAAGTAGACAAATGATCAAAGTAATGGGGCATTAACGTAGACTATTGCCCACCATTTCAAACACATATTAGTGTGAAGTTGACACATAAAAAATTCAAAGCAGCCTAAATTCATTGGATCATTTGGCGGAAACTATGTGCTCCATCTCAATTTCAACCCTTTGCTCTACAACTCAATTTTAAAGCTGATTTGGTTCTATGTTTAGAGTTGTGGGGCACTGCTTACACTTTCACACAAGAAAAATTTATCGTCGTCAAAAAAATCCTAGATACGACAACTGCTGCTCCTGCTAGATATAATTAAACAACAAAACAAATAAGTACGAAACACAATTAAAATCCTGCTCGAAACATCTTACAACATGGTAAACACGCTTGTTTCAAGATGAAGGTCACTTAATGAAAAATTCGGAATAAAAAAATTTAAATTTGAAAACTTTAACTTTTATCCGGCGCTCGCTGGAACTATAATCAAAAAGACTGCTCTTACCGTGCAATTTTAAAAATTTCACTAAGAAAAAATCAAAGGAAAATATATCCTAATATTTCTTTTCTCTTAAACTTCTCTGTATCTTAACGACATCTACTCAATACATTTCTAAGCAATTTATTTCAGCAAAGTAATATTTAATTTAATGCGAGATTTTCCAATAAAATAGGAAGGATATCAGTTTATAAGTAAAAAAGTATTAAAACCAAACCATATTTAACGTCCATACATGAACCCCATAAACAAAGCCGTTTTATAATGAGAAATTTTTTATATTTTTTAATATCAAAAACATGTAGGACATTTTTCATTTTTGTTACTTTCTTGATCATAAAATGACAACAAATTTCAAAAGAAAAGAAAAAATTTATTTGTTTGTATGTACTTCTATATATTGTTAATAAATATCGATATTTTCAATAATAAAATTAAGTTAATGTTGGTAAATGTATTTGCGATAATGCATGAAGAATGAATTATTCCAAATATTAGAGATGTATTTGACTTTATTTTTCTTGTTTACGAAGGAATATTTATAACTATGTCATAAAAAGTAAAAAATAAGTATAAAAATGTCAAATTGCCAAAAGATGTTACCATTTTCATCAAAAGTCACTTGCACACAATACTGACTACACTTGTACGATTGCTACTATTAGTAATACTTCAAAGCATACATACAGATGTTTAAACAAAATAAGAAAATTTTTCAAAGGACAAACAACCATTTCAAACAAAGACTAATACATACATACATATACACCCATACACTAACTTTAGTCTTTTAAACCCTGAAATATAAAGATTCCATTAACATTTTTTATTGCAAATTTTGTAATTTACAATTTGCATTTAATTTTTTTGTTGTTGTTTTACAGCCGTTACATTTTTTATAACTTTTTGTAGGTTATAAAAAATGGCGATAGAACGTAATTTTGTTATCATAAAAATGCAACATTTTGCCAATGACGATGATAATAATAATATTTGTGAATGTAAACAAATTATACACATACATACATATATAAATACATATGCATGTATGTACATACTTATGTCCGAACACTTACTTGTAGTTAGGGTTGTATGTCTTCAAAGTATTGCGAAGGAAGATACGATGGAAAAATAAAGGCCATCAGTTATGTGTAACATAACTCATTTCTAATTTATTTAAAAAGTGCATATGGGTATTTCTGGAAAAAGATGCACCTTCACCAAAAATCAAAAGATAACCAACAAATTTTTTCTACGGTATTTTAAAATATAATAATCTAATCTTAATTACATAATAGATGCCGGAGCCTAATTAAAAGGACATTCCCCTTATTGCTTAACTCTTGCTAACACAGCATATAAAAATAAACTATATGAAAAAAAACTCAAGGAAGCATCTAATAATGGTAAAATTTTGGTTAACTTTAAACTATAATACTGTGTAACGTAGCGGCAGACAAAATAGTATTTGTTTTAATTATCTAGATGGAGATGATCTGAAATACTTAAAAAAAGTTTATAAATCAAAAGGTTGACAGTTTAAGACTTATTTATAAAGCAAAAATTTAATTAAATACACATTCCTAAAAGTGCGCAACGTAACGATTGATAGGAAGACTTTTTAATGCTGCAATGTTGTTCCTTAATTTACACAAAATTTTGATTTTTGTAGATGGAATCTTCGATAGAAACTCGAAACTGTCCAAAGCGCTGCAGGGAACAACTAAAATTGGACAAATAATGTTTTTTTTAAGCTTGCACCGAATAAATGCATATAAAAGCCCCCGAAACTGCATTTTCATAAAAAAACTATTATAAGATACATACGTGTGCATATAATATTAAATGACATATATACACACATGCATAAATAAAAAAAATAGTTTTTTATTAGACAAACATATTGTGCGGATATTAAATAACTTAACGCTAGATAATGTAACGCCAGATATTTATGGTAAAAGAAATCCAAGGAAAAAAGACTATTTTTATTTAAAAACTTCGGAAATATATTTACATTAACCCAAATACTAACAAAAAAGTTTTAAGTTAAAAAACCTTCCTAGTTGACCGAATTAAATAACTGCTTTATTCAAGTCAAATCGCACATCTTTTTTTTTTTTGTTACGTAACACCAGGTCATATTTTTTAGTAAACTTGTGCAAAAGTAACGTAACGCGATAATGGAATGTACCATATAACAACAACATATTATGTTTGCATTAAATTATGATCCTCTGATATAATGTTACGATATTTTAAGTTATGATTTTATAAGAGTAGTTTTGTTCATGGCTAAGTGTGCATACATATGTGTATTTGTTTACATTTTTCGCTGATGTAAGAATGTTGAGCACAAAAAACATTAACTTTAGAACAAATCAGAATAGTGTTGATACTTACATGAATGTGTTCATTCCCAGCAAAAACTTTACTTACAAAATAGAAAAAGTAGAAAAGTAAGTAGAATTATCGTCAAGCAATACTTACAATTCGATCAAGGATTGGAACATCAATGTCCAAAAAGAAGACAAGACCGTAAGTTTCAACTATAAAAATAAAAATTTCGTTCCTATAAGTTACAGCGTATGGTATGAAATATTAAACTCTGAAGACAATAAGATAAGAGGAAAAACCAATACAGCTTTATCCTTCATCTACCAAATATTCACACTTCGTCAAGTCCTCGAAAAGACTTGGCGTAAAACGATCGACATATAGCATCTATTTGCTGACTAAAAGGCTTCTTAAATTTTTTTTTTAATTTCCAATAAAATTGTTTACCTGATTTTAAAATTTTGTCTACAGGACCGATTTAAGTCAAAAAAGTTTTTGGTTTTGATAAATGTTTTCCTGATTACGGTTCTAAAAACAAAATTGTAAGATATTTATTAGAATTTTAAAAAAATTTATTTTGAAAAAAATAATTTCTTTTTTGGTTTTTCGTTTGTTTTGTTAGACATACAAAAGGTAATAATTGTGTTAGGATCAAATTAGGGTACAATAATACAGGTAAAATCAAGACGAATTTAAAAAATTCGCCCCTTGCATATCCTTTTTGTGTTTGAGAAAGTTAATGTCAAAAAAAATTTAAATATCAAACAAAATTGACAAATCTGACAATCACTTTCAAAACATTTCAAGACGAGTTCATTATCAGCTGGGGATTTAACACTACCTGTATTAGTGTACCCTGGATCTAATAAAACATTTTCTGAAAAAAACTATAATTTAAAAAAAACTGTTTGTTTGAATACAAATTTGTGAAGTTGTTTCTGTGTTATATACACCACCCTAAAGGTTAGTTAGAGAAACCGCCAGTGTTAAAGGACATTGTTGTTAAGACCAGTGCTGGTATATTACAAAGCACGAAGAATTACTTATGTTGAGATTCAATAAAACCATTTTGACTGCACGAGGTTCAAAGAATATGTCAGGCATAGTTTCATAAAAAATGTAAGTGAAATGTAATCTTTATCAACCAGATCGGAGTCTTTTTTTGTTATATCAGAGATTAAAAGACCAGTGGTTTTGCTGCTTTTGGGGGCAGAAGGAACCTTGGCACAAAAAAACTGGTTAAATAAAGCCTTTTCACGAAGATGATTGCGTAGCGAATCAGTATCGGTTTTTTGATAGTAACTCAAACTTTGAACGCTTCCTTGTACAATGTACATGTTTTCCTCTTGGGATGAAGAATAAGGCATTGTGGGGTTAAAGTTGCAAGCAAAAGCTGAAGCCTTTGAAAAGTCAAAAAAGAATCAGCCATAGTTTGTCTAGCAGCGAAGGAAGGTAAAGCCAAGTGGATGGTGCCAACGCAAAACGTACACATATATACTTTGCTTACAAAAATTTAAAATTTATTTAAATAAAAAAGAAAACCCACAAATTCCCCAACTAAATGTATATTTTTATAAAATTAGTTTATGTTCGGCTTTCAAAGCGGGCTTGTTTTAAAGTCAGCCAACGTCCAGGCCTAATCGAATTAAAAAATTAAATATTTTTTTTTTTATTTTGGATGTGATTCTCTAAAAATAGGTTTTATATATTTAAATATTTATTTTGCAATCCGAAAAAAATTTTAATTAAGATAATTAAATGAATGAATGTATCGTTTAATTAAAATAAAAAGTTGTGTATTTTAAAATCAATAAATAATACTGTCATGGATTTCTCCCTTGTTTTTCAGTTTGCTTTTCTAACTATTTTTAAAATTAAGAAATTTTTTACCTTAAAATTTTACAGCACTATTTATAAAAAACGAAACGGTGTTTCTCCACAAGATTTGTACCCTTGTATTCCTCTGCTATTTCATTGAAAATTTGTTTGCTAATCGAACAAGCCATTTGAAAATGGCCCCCTTGTGCTGTATTCAAAATATTCATCAACAGTTTCTTAGAACTTATTTGCCTATAATATGTCAACAAAATTGTCTACAAATAAGATCAATAGTTTCTTAGTACGGTTTGTGTGCCTCTGACTTCACACATTTTCGCACTGCAATGAGCACTGACCAGTGTTTATATCTTAAAGCAGCTTACTCTTACTCAAACCGACCAACCTTTTTGCCCAACCAATGTTTCAAAAACTTCAAATAATTGATTAAGTTGAACAGATAATAAAATACATAAACCTATGGCGGTATATTCAGAAGTGGACCCCGAAAGAATTTTAAGAAAATGTCATAAAGTTATTTTCCTTTATTCGCGTATTACTTCTCGTTTCTCGGCATTAAAAAAATTGTCTGTAAAAATATTTTTATTTAAATTTGGATGACATACAATAAGAACATCTAACTCTTCTTTCATTCCTCTCTTTTCCTCATCTTATGTTATATTATTTAACTCAGTGTAAAACCTTATAATATAACTTTCATCATCATAGTCTATCTTTGGGAGCATAAAATAAAAAAATCATAAAATTATGAAATCAACAACTCGAACTAACGCCGATGTTTCCTTTACATACAATTCAATGTTTGGTTATCGTTTTAATATCATCATCAAAAAAAAGAAAAACACAGCAGAAACAAAACAGCAATACATATTGCAATAATTTCGCTTGTCCCTGGAGATGTTAAAAGTTTTTGGTTTTTTTCTATCCAGCCGGCCATAATTCTATTTTTTATTATATGCCCATAATATTTTCTTCTAGTTTGTTGGTTCGTCCACTGGTGCCTTTTTAATGCATTTTGTGCTCTTAAAAGTTTGTTTGTGCTAAAATAAAATCTTGTTTTGTGTTCTAAAAAAAATAACAACAACAAATATATTGTAGTTAAGAAGTTGTATAATCTGGCTTAATGTTTGACTTTTATTATAAGACAAAAATTTTATTTTTTTAATTAAGATGCACATCTTTATGATGCATTATTTTTTCCTATTTCTTAGCTTTTCTTCGAAGGAATGCATAATACATCCAAGAGGTTTTCGATTGTTGGTGTATAAATGGTAGTACTACTTACTATCACCCTTCGCAACCTCACCAAACCAAACCATGACAAACTAGTGGGGAAATTGTTAAAAAAATTAATCTTAACCTATAATATTATACCAAACAAACAAAATTTCCCGGCGATATTTAAAACAACACTTTATACTCTTTAATTTAATACTTATGTTCTCAAAAATTTTAATCGGTTCGTTGCTCCGTTTTTAAGGGAGCTTCCTTTCCAGCATGTGATTGTAGCTGTAAATGAATATAGAAATGTATATACTCTTCAAGCAATTTATATTCAAAATGACAATTGTTCGATACAAAAGGAAGTTTAAACTCTAAAAGGTGTCCCCGTTTGGGAAAAAACGTTCCACTACTATGATACATACTTAATGAGACAAGAGGATAAAAAGTAACTAAATACTTTTTAAAGCCAATAATTCGAAAAAATTTGAATTTTGGTTTTTAAAATATCTACTATGTAACCAAAATTTATCTACTTTTGTATCGAAAAAGGATTATTATTTTATACTTTTATTATTTAAAAGTGTTAACATATTAAAAAGTTTTTCAACTTTAAAATTTACAATGAATTTTTACATAAGGAAGTCAAAATGTTGAAATTAATGCAAATTGTTTTTGTAAAATGTTTACTATCAACCTGTAGATCAAAGGTAGTGACTTCTTAGATATTTTAATCCAAAAATTAACTTCCAATTGTTTAAAGGGTGCATACATGTCGTAACTTTAATATAGAAAGGCCCTAACTCGGTTTTTTCAGATTTTCGTTAAGTTCGATTAATTTTTGGCCCATATATCAAAATAAGTCAAAACAAGTAAGAGGGTTATATTCAGCTGTGCTGAATCTTAGATACCCTTCACATTAGCCTTTCGAAACTTCAAACTTTTCTTTTATTTTTATCCATTTTTTTATTTATAGAATATTTCAAATTTTTAGATAGAAGGGTGTCATATTTGAATCTTTTTAGGATGACTAGGGAAGTTGAAAGGTTTTTTACTCTAATTTTTGCAAATTTTGTGTGTCAACCTCCCTTAGGGGAGGATAATGTTTGCAATAAAAAGTTAGCTGGGCTCAGTCCTACATTTAACCTATTCACGGGCACCCATATAACTTAACGAAAATATACTTACGTATAGCACACACATATGTGGTAGGGGTATTATGGATTTGTGCAGATGCTTGTAAAAAACCCAATTGTCTGGACTTTCCTTAAATTAGACTTATTGACTCAGAGTAACTCTCTGAGTCGACTAAATCATGTGGGTCCTCCCAAGTGGGTGCGTGTACGTGTATCTTTTTGGTCAAAGTACAGATTATCTTTAGAATTAATGACCGGCTTTCATACAATTTTTTTTTTCTTAAATATGCATTTTGGGCTAACACTCAACTCTTTTGCAGATTTTTTTATGATCAGGCCATTTTTCTATATCCCCAAATAAAATAGTTCTGAACTTGTTGTGTATTGAATAATTTTGTCGGGCTTGATCCTTAGAGTCGGTCTTACTTGCTTACGTAGTACGTGTGTAACATGGGTGTACATTAAACAGCTTTCAAAACCGCTTATGCGCTCATTCTGATTAGTTTTATCATTAATAAACTGGTATAAGACCCTGTATTATTATTAATATTACAATTTCCTAAGCTTCGTTTGAGAGTCCCTTTAGGCCATGGACATAGGGGTTAAGTAAATATGTTCAAGGAATATGTTTGGGAGTGGAAGCTAATGAAGGCATGATCATGCACTTGATTCCCCTTAGGCTGAATCTGGAAAAATTATGGGCATTTTTATACAATTTTTTCATGGTTACCCGTTTAAGTGGGGATGATAAGGGATAAATATATTGAAGGATTACGTTTAGGAGGGGAAGCTAATTAGGGTTGGTCCTACACTTAATTTTTCTAAGGCCGACTTTGGGGAAGTTATTAGTATTTTTACATAGTTTTTGTAAATTTTGTATGGCAACCCCCTTAGGTAGAGAAGATTGGGGATAAGCATGTTCTAAGAATATGTTTAGGGGGAAGACTAATGGGGGTATATAATACATTTTATTCCTCTATGGGCGATTTTGAAGCAGTTTTAGGGGTTTTTACCCAAATTTTTTTTTGCAACCTCCTTAAAGTCTTTGGGAGGAAAAACTAATTGGGGTTGTTCTTACATTTGAATTTTGTGGGATCCCCTTATATACAAAAAACTTTATATAACAACCCTGTTAGGGGGTAGTGATAAGATGTATGTATGCTTCAAAAAAATGTTCGTGAAAAAAAAAATAGTGGAAGTCGGTCTTACATTGCACCTGTGTAGGGGCAAATCCGGGGCAGTTGTAAAATTTTTAATTTATATTATTAGTAATACTTCCATTTAATATAGAGTTTTTTTGGTTGAATTTTTAATAAAACTTTCATCATATATTTAAGGGCAAGATGTTTCGAAAAAAAATCTGAGGGTTTTTGCCGGTCAAACTTCGTTCCTCAGCTGATAGTTCAGACTTTGCAATTCCGAGAATTAAATTTAACTTAAGTTTAGGGCTTGGGAAGAATTAATGTTGGAGTGTTACCGGAGTTACATTTAATAAACTTAGATAGTAGTCAGTAAATCAAAAAAATGTTCAACTTTAAATATAAAAATCTGTCTTTGCTTCACCTGGTCCTAATTATTTGCTGCAACACAATAACATGCCGATGCAAACATTTTATTTTTACCTGTCCAGAAATCAATATTAAATTAAAATAATTCTTAACAGTAATATTTTTAATTTATATTTGTTTGCTGTTACTATGCTAATATGAACTTAGCAACAGACATACGCTTCCAATACATCCTAACGACCTTAAAAAATTTTATTTCAATTTTTTTTTTTTTTTTTTTTTGTTTCATATATTTATTATTGAATCTTCGCCTGTGGCGAACTAACAATAAGTGTTCAAATCTTAAAACTAGGTAGTTAATATAAGTCCAGCCAGTGCCAGACTAAAATTTAAGTTCTCATATTAATTATCAAGCTTCATATAAGCGCAATAGTATCCCTCCTTTTCAGGCGGGTGTGCCCACTATGTTGCAGGATGTTTCGGGCGAGCGGATTTGGGTGAGCTTCCAGCTTATTTAAATACTTGTCCACATAGTTCAGGATTTCGCATTTAACTAGTGGAACTAGTAGATCCTTGTGGATGTTGCTGTTTTTAACATACCGAGGAGCACCAGTTATCATTCTTAGGATTTTGTTTTGCTTGCGTTGAATTTTTTCTATGTTGGATGCGGAAGCAGTGCCCCATAATTGTATACCGTAGCACCAAATTGGTTTCAAAATCGATTTGTAGAGTAGAAGTTTACAATCAAGACTTTTTTTTCAATAAAAATATTTATTATCAAAGCAAATTTTATACAAAATAATTTCCTTTTTTCAACGAGTAAACCACGATTAAAACATGCGTAAAAAAGGATAATTTTAAAAAAGCATCAAATAGAATGTGTGTCATAAAAGAAGTTTCGGTTTAAGTTGAAAGGCGTACTTGCAAACAAGAAGCCATATAAGAAGAAATATTTTACATACATTAACTTTTACTTGTGCCCCCGTCCGTGCAATTGGATGTTGCTTTTTAAAATTTCCCCTTCCTTTTTATTGTAAGAGTTTAAGAGTTGGTGTTTGTGTGTGTTTGTTTATAACAACATAATATTTAATATTATTTTCATTTTATTTTTATGATACTAGAGGACATTACAAAGCAAAAGTTATACATTTTCAAAACACATAAGCACACTTACACATACACATTTACGTTCTTAAACAAACGTTGGAAAACTCCACGTAAACTTACGCAAGTAACAGGAAGACCAAGAAGAAAATTTTACAAAAGAAAAAAATTTTAAAACAAATTCAAATAGGAAGAATTTTTTTAAATTTAAATTTTAAGAAGAGTATATTTTATTACCTAGAAAATTTTGTTTTAACTTTAAATAAAAGTTTTATTAAAGAACTTGTTGGTTAAAAGGACGATATATATCTGCAGCCAGCATTATCTTTCGATCAAAGAGCCCTGATTATGAAAATCAGTAGCAGGTTTTGAAATTGCATTTCACAAAATTTGTTGTTTGAAACATTATCTTTAAAACATCTTCCAAAGAAAACACATTTATTAAATAGTGTAACTTAAAGTTAAATAAAATTTAGTGTTTTTTTTTGGTAAAGAAGTTTTTGAAAGTTTTTAAATTTTTTTGTCTTGCTGCTTTTCTCCACAATTTTTCTTGATAAAATTTTGTAATTTTAGATGTTTGTTTCTTAGAAAAGTTTTCATTTTATTTTGTGCATAAGGTACTTATGGATTCTCGGGTTAAGGCTTAAGATAATTCAAAGGACGTTGCCCTCAAAATATATTTTTAAAAAAATTAAAAAAAATTTTAATAGAGAAAATCATTCTTTCGCAGTTCACATAGGAAAATGTGAAATATGGGTTAAGTATAAAGAACTCTTACTTAACTCGTTTTAACTTAATTTAACCAAATTATTAGACACAATATAGTAGAAGTTTGAAAGGAAAAACAGATATATAGGATAGTTGTATTGGAGAAAATATGTTGTATTGAAGCATAGTGAAGTGATAAACCAATCATTGTTATTTTAAGTTGTCTCCGAACTTAAGCTAAAGAAACTTACTTGTGATGACAAGTTCCGTAGAATAAATTTGGGTGGAGCCATAAAACAAGGCTTTTGATCAGCACTATACATTACAGAGGGATCACTAATAAGCTAACATTTGCGTATAAACATGAAGCACAAAATAAAATAGTTAATTATAAACTAAATAGTTAAACAATTATTGTTCCCTTTTAACTAACAGAAAACTAATCTACTATTTAAATATACATTCACCCCAGTGGGTCTCTAACACGAAGTAAATCAAACCAGAAACATAGGGCATCAAACTCCATTAGTGGTTCTCTAGGATAAAATTAACTAAATAACTAAAGGTAAATTGCCATTATTTGTTTTGCCAAAAATTAGTATATTATCGTTTTTATCATTTTAAAAAATATATTAACAATAATCTAAAATAGTTCACTATTTTATTATGTTTAAATTTTTTCCCGAAAAACATTTCTCGTGTACAGACTTTTTTTAGGCTGTACTACCTCTATGCCCTCTGCCCGAGTGCTCGTTCATTATAATTTTATTTTTAATGTTTGATTTTATTTTATATATAAATTCTGTTCTCGTTGTTGTTAATATCTAACTTTAAAAAACACGTCTTTAGCAATAAAATTCCTATATACGCTCATAAAAATTGCATGCATATTAAAATTTGTATTTGTTTAAGAAATAAAAGTTACCAACAACAACAGCGAAAAATTGTTAAGAAAACCAACCCATAAGCAGCAAGTTGACAGAAAACTGTAAAAGTGCGTTGCAAGTCTTAATCAGTGTTAGCCAACAACGTATCCGGGGGACGAACACTAAACGGGTTTTACATGTACATACACAACACAAGTACCTACAAATATCCATAACAAAAAGAGCAAAACTAAAGAAAGATAACAACAACACAGGGGGATATTACATTATCTTTTTTGAACAATAAACACAATGAAAAAGCATCCATA
Organism: Melanophora roralis; assembly: GCA_963583895.1. Lineage (NCBI taxonomy): Eukaryota > Metazoa > Arthropoda > Insecta > Diptera > Rhinophoridae > Melanophora > Melanophora roralis. The sequence goes on along the minus strand of OY757190.1, from coordinate 59,260,480 downwards.
CATTCTCATAAATCATCCCCTCTCGTTGGGCAACGCTGGTCTAAATACACACATTCATACGTACTTGCCATATACCATAAGTTAGTACACCGTACTAATACCATAAAGAAATGACAAAAAAGCACTGAAGTTGGTACAGCGACACACATCTTATTCTTGTTGTTTTACTTTAGTTAGCTGCTTTTGCTGATGTAGTGATAGTAGTGGTCTGTGTGTGGTTCCGATCTCAAAAAAAAATTTATGTATGTAGTAGTGGAAGAAGGTTTATTTTTTATAGGCCAGATAATGACATTTTAAAGCGTGAATAGGCAAACATGTTTTACAATTTTCTGCATTTTTTATTCTCGTTTCCCTTTTTTTTGGTTTTTTGAAAATATTATTATGTTTTGTGCATAAAAGTAGTAAAAAAAACAACACAAGGAAACGAATGGGAAAGCACATAAATATTGTGTGTAATAAAAATTTATAATCTAAAATTCATAAAATAAAGTAAAAATATGAAATTAGCACTAAACAAAATGAAAAAAAAAGAAAAATACATTTTGCAACAATGGCATTGGATGAATATGAAATAGATATAAAACCGAAAGTGAAAGATTATTTTAACTGTATATGAGATTTTTATTAGGAAGTATTACCTATTCTGGGTAATAAAACTAAACAAGAAAATTGCTTTATAGGAGAAGAAATACAGTAATGTGTAATGAAAATAGAGGATAATTTTTTGAAACAAAACCAAATTTAAGAATAAATCAAAATTCTGGCAAAAATTTTTAGTAAAATTTCGTTTAGACTGAAAATTTCATTAAAAAAAGTTAACGGGTTACGAAAATAACTTTTTCTTCAAAACTTAAATTTTATTTATTTTATTTATTTTACTCTTAGCTTTTTAGACTTAATATAATATTTTAAGTAAATTTTATGTAAATTGCCAGCTTTTACTGCTAACTATTTTTGTAAGTTCTTTGTGATGTAATAATAAGATTCTTATAATGCCTTGGCCAACAATTGTTTGAAAGATAACTTGAAAAATATATCAAACTGGCATTGTCAAACCACATGTTTTATATTACCCCTAACACTAACAAGGAAATCCAATTGTTTGTTGAATTATATCTTATCATTATTTGCTGACCAATTCATTTTAAAAGCTGTGGTATATGTAATACACAGCTAATGTTACGAAGGGTAGTAACGAGTACAACTCGCCACCTTCAAATAGACGCCCATAGGCCCATTGTGAATCCCTTCAGAAGAGTCGAAAAAAATAGGAAAGACAAAAATATTATAGGCAGTACGATACAACAACAATAAAAAAGAGTTTAAATGCCATCCGCAAGAATTCAAAAGAAGTCAGTAGTTGTCAATCACGCGTAGGTGCTGAACCGCTTATTTACTTAGCCACTCAATCCCTTTGATGAATCTTTTGATTTTCCCCAGCCCACAGCCAGAGGGGTCTCTGACAGATCTGAAACCTAGAGTAGTGGCAGACAAGGTGTTTCACAGGAATCCGGAGAGCTCCTATCTAATTTACTCGTCATATATCTCAGTGCCCTGGGAGAGTCCCAATAGTGCCCCTCAAAACCATCCCGTTCCCTCTTAAGCCGTTTGAATTAATTAAAAGACCCTTATTGTATTCAACAAAAGCATAAATTCAGTCGATAAGTTAAAACTTATGTTATTGCAAAGAACGTTAGACGTCTCTTTTATTAATTGTAACTAAAAACTAGATACATCGATGTTTTGGTAGACGAAGTTCAGTAGTCTTGCTACTTTAAAAAATATTTTTTGTTTGCTTTACAATTGTCAGCATTTTACTTTAAAAGTTTCAGCCAAAGAAATAGCAATTACTTTAAGTATATTTGCAACATTATTAAAAAAAAATATAAGAGGAAAATTTAAAATAGTCAGAATTTCAAGCAATCTTAGGGGTCGTTTAGAAAAGTAGCATTCGTCGCATTTGGGAAAAGCAGACATATTTAGCCAAAAGGCTAAAACTGTTAGTACCGTGACTGATTATATCAAAATAGAAACATTTGACTTAAGTGCTTTAACCAGGTAGGATAGTGCACAAAATGTGATTTCACAATAAAGTTCAGTCAAAAATTCGCCAATACACAGAAATTTGGTTCGGGGGAGTAAATTATACAATTGGTTTTCCTTTATCCAATATTAGAATTTTAAAAAAGTAAATTAAGCAAATTAGATTTTAAGAAATAAATAACTAGAGAAAGTTTATGTGTGAACTTAGTTCTGACTTCATATATCATAATTCAGTTATGAGCAAATAGAAACATGGGAAATACATCGATGTATTGTTTCCCTTAATGACGTTTTTTAAAATCGATGTTTTTGATGGAAACAAACGGTGTTGCATCCATACATTCAATTGGTTTGTAACTTACGCATTGCACAGTACTGTAGTAATAAGTTTTATTGCAATTGAAACAGATGGAATTTAAAAAAAGTAATAAATAATAAAACTAAACCGTAAAGAATTAAATTTATTTTTAAGTAATGTAATATATATTTTACTGGCTGATAAAATGGAGCAGTAAGACGTTAAAATATTTATTAGATTACCGATAATAAATAATAAGTTTTTAATTTAGACGAAATAATAAAGTCAGCCAATTTAGTTGATACCTGGTTATTATATAATCGAAATAAAATTAATTTGGATAAAATAAACTTAAGCCTTATTTTTCTGTCAGTCCATAGAATATATGTATATATTTTTTAATATTTAATTTGAAAACATCTTACAATAACAGAGGATGTGATTAGTTTTAACTTATTTTCAAGTCATAAATAAAATATTCAGAATAAAAAGTAAACTATCTAAAAAATTGCATCAAAATAAAAAATTGTAGTGGAGACATATGTATCCAAACTCATCGTTGGACACATATTTAGTTAGTTTTTTTCTTGAACATACAAATTCGTTATATTTTTAAAAAAAAAGAGTAAAAGTATTAAAACATAAATTTTATTTATAAATTGCTACATATGAATTATTGAATTTTACCTACTATTGAATATTACCTAAATAGAAATGAATTGCACTTACTTTATAATACTTACCTTAAAACCCTAACCCTATAATACTTACTTTTAATGTTACGTTGCCCATACCGCGGCGCCACTTTCCACACATCGCAACAATCAATGGATTTATTGAGGGAACACTTCAGTGAGCACATAATTTTACGTTTTGGATCGGTCGATTGGCCACCAAGATCGTGCGATATCACACCGTTAGACTTTTTCCTAAGGGGATATGCAAAGTATAAAGTTTATGCGCACAAACTCGCTTCGGTTTAGGTCTTGGGAGAAAATATCACGCGTGTCATTCGCCAGCTATCAGTCGAAATGCTCGATCGAGTCATCGAAAATTTGACTTAATTGATGGACCATCAGCAACGGCCAACATTTGATAGACATTATCTTCAAAAAAATAAATAACAAAGAATATTCTTTCAAATGATAATAAACGTTTGCCATTAAATTTAAATTTTCGGTGATTTTTTCTTTAAAAAACCTCGAAATATATCACGCAGTATTACTTAGAACTAGTACTACGCCCAAGAAAGAATGATTCCCTATTAGATTTTAGTAACTTTTAAATCAACAACTTCATTTAAAACAACTACATCATACATATGTAAATTTGTTGGTAAAACTTAAAATCCTCTGCATCCGCATGACTGTAGATAAAATAAGCCACTTTGTTATTGGCTAGAAATTTTCTTAAAGTATTTTCTTCTCTATACCATGAGTTTGCACAGCAGCATTGGGCACCTTTAAATATTTTTTCGGAAAATTTTAAGATTTTTATCAGTACCCACCTTCTAGGTTTACTGGAAGTACTGTTGCGTTCTTTTTCCCAAATTGCGCTAGACCAACTTTTTCTGAACGTAAAAAAAGCCAAGTTATGGACTTAGTTGTAAGACATACATACTATTGTTAGACAACTTAAAAGCTGTCAACTTTAAACTTTAAAGAAGTTCTTTCTAAATTTTGCGTTTTTTAAAACTTGATTAAAGACTTTCTGATACAATTGTTAAGGGTAATTTTTAATTTTCGTTAACCTCACCTGCTCCTCAGTTTTTCAGGCGCGCAACGAATCCATTGGTGTATTGTGTGATGTGAGACAAACGCACATTTACTGAATTTAGGGATAGGAAAAAAGATGGGATGATAGGAAAAAAGATGGCAGACGAGCAGGCGAAGCAAGAGTCCATTTGCCTATGGAAAGGACAATGGGCGATCGTGCTTTATTTTAGTGCTACAATAACAGAATAGCTACTTCATGTAAAGCCTCCAAGATCATGTAGGAATTTTATGTCTTGAGGTTTCATTCGTCTTTGCAAAGGATCAATTGTAAATTCCTTGTGGGATAGATATAGGTCACTGCTTGACAGCAGCTCATGCCAAACAGTAGGACGACTCGCCAGAAATGATTCTGTGGTACTTGAGGGATGAAGACTGCTTAGCATATTCTGCCTCACTGTCTAGCGCCGGCTCGCTTCAAAGCAAACTGTATGGAGTCTTATTTGTTCTATGATCTGGAGGAAATGCCTGTTGTTGGTGTGTGATGTGTGGAACAGCCTGGATTTCACTTCATCGAGCTAGTTAAACTGGTTATGAATTCGTCTTGTCCGGTAACACTTAGGACCCAAGGGGACCTTCGGGACCAGGCAGTTGAACTTAACCAAATCGTACTCGAAGCATTCGAGCCCATATATTCTTAATACAAGAAAAAAAAAAGAAAAAAAAACAAAGTTAAACAAAACTTTTTACAGACATTAATTATAAAATGTTATATTACTTGTCCATATAGGAGCAAGAGTATGCTTACCTCGAAAATATTGTTTTTTTTTTCAGAAAAGTAAAAAGAAAGTAAAAACAAAGGATTTTAAGTCTTACTGAAATTGACTTCTGGCCTTGTATCCAAGACTATTGTCGTGCCTGATTAATCAGGGTAGGGATGGTTCCAGTTCTTACCCTTTGTATGGAGGAAAAACATGTAATCTTTTGAACGCATTGTCGTAGGAGCGGGCATCTGGTTTAAATTTTACACCTGTCGTCAGGTCAAAGACAAATCTTCTGTAAGCTCCTTTTGAATTATTCACTTAAAATCATGTTCAAGCATCTTTGTATGTGTGTACTTTATATATGTGTGTATATATATATATGTATTTGGGTGTATGTATGTACACATATATTTTTATATAATTTATTTTTAGAAAAGCAGTAAATACAGCTATCCACTTGAGCGCATTTCTAATTTATTCCTATTTATATTTGTTAAGCCAAATTCTCTTTCAAATAAACAACCTTGTTGGCTTACATTATCATAGACTTTATTAGAAAAGCTAGTAAACAAGGAAGGAAACAAACAAGTAAAATTCTTAAATGGCAAACAAAAATAGACTAAAATATAGTTAATCAATTGTAAATCATTAATGAAACTAAGTATTATTAATGCAATCAAACCACTTGAGAAAAGTGCTGGCGGCATTAAGTTAGTCTTAGAAAAAACACTATTGTTTACAACAAGATTGCAGAATTTTACAAGTAAAAAATACTTAAAAAAATGCAATTCTAAAAATCCTACTTGAAAAGAAAACAAAGAACACATTAAGAAGTATAATACACTTTTTAACACCTACAAGCACTGTTAACTGCATGAAAAACCAACGATAAAAAATATTACGCGCCATGCAATTGTCAATTATCCGATGGTGTCCAAAATATCGACATCTGACAAAAACAACAACACACTTTAAACACTTGCATTGAAGAGAAAGAAGTGTCTGTAATGATAAAGTATAAAAATCCCACAAAAAAAGTACATAGAGAGTGGCCGCACAAAAGCCTCACACGAACTAATACACATGCAAACAGATTGCTATAACTGTTAAACTGATGCTAAATAACAAACGACCCACTTTAACCTTAAAAACCAGCCACCAATACCACTATACTGCTCTTATACGATACTAGGTATTGCTGCAACACCCATTTCATTTTAGCCTAAAAGCAAACTGCATTTGGAATAAACTCTAGTCGGATATAAAAAAAAGAGAGAGTGAGTGAGTAGTTAGAACTCAGTGCTTCTTTTTTATTGTTTTTCGGTAAATGGCCAAAAAAAAGTAGGAGTAGGCCGTTTTGTTTGTTTGAAAACATAAAAAAAACTACAAAAAATTACAAAAAAAAAACTTAACAAAACCCAAAGTCAAACAACAAAATTATTATAATATAGCAACAACTGCTGTAGCATACAACAACACTGACTGACAATAAAATATGGCGTCTGCTGATATTTTATCATTATATAAAAAAAGTTGTAAACATACACAAAATAACTGCAAAAAAAAAATTAAAAAGAGTTCTACATACAAAACAACCAAAAAATTTGCAAAAATAAAAATGCAAGACCCACCCCACGATAAAAAAAGGAAAAAGAATTGCCTTAAAAGCAACATCAATGACCAGGCCACATATCAACATAATGCATCAAAATCGTAATTAAGCACTATGCGATAAATAAATAAGGCAGCTGGTTATTTTTAAAAGATAAAAAATTTTGTCTCAATTATTTTCTTTACTTTTAAAACCAGTAAGAGTTTTTAAAACGAGCGCCTCAAATTAATAAGAAATCCGAAAATTTATTTTATTTAAACAATTAAATCTACTTAACATTTTTAAAATATAATGAAAATAATATTCTAGAATTTTACCCACTAATTAAAATTCAAATTATAAAGTACTAATCTTTCTGGGATATAAAATTTTTAAACATGATCCACCAGTCAACAATGCAACACAACTTGCCAGCAAACGAGTTTACCGGACCCAATTTTAGCCAAGTGAATGAAGGGCCTAATTGGGAATATATGTAAATAAGTATATTAATTCATAAAATTATTAATGATAAGCATTAAAATAAATGTAAGAAATAAAAAACCCAGTCTACTCCATAGCCATCCATACTAAGTAGGCAATTAACTCTCTTCATATATGTTTCCGGAATGCAAAGAATATTCGTCAATACCAAAATTTACTTAAATTCTTTCTAATAAACTAAGTGTATATATAATGGATCTTTTCAGGTGCAAACATCTCTGGATCTACCTACACATTACTTACCCACATTAATCAGATTAACATTATTTCGCAACCAGGATGAAAAATAAACTAGTTAAGGAAACATTTAAGTACCCGATGTCTCTAAAACGTAATGCTAGGAGTTCCCAACCTTAAAAACTATATAAATGACATCAATAATCACAAGGGAAGAAGTTAAATACAGCCACACTAGATCCCAGAGAAATTTTTTGCAGATGTAAAAAAGCAACCTGGGAAAAAGTGAGTCAGAAGAGGAGCAAAACAAAAAAAAACGTGCTTAATTAAAACAAAGCTAAAGAAATGCACAAATTAAAGAATAAAGCCAAGATTTTTAGAAAGCCCCTTATTGCAAAAGCATCATTGGGATATTTCCTGGGACTATAGCCAAGAATCGGCAAACAAAATGTAATATTAAAGTAATGTTTTTGATAATTGAAATCCTAGAAAAGCTCCTGGTTTTGATCAAATCACCAACAAAATGTCTTAAGGGCTGCTTTGCACAGCAAAGTAAAAAACTATCTAAGCTGCTTAAGATTTAAGTGACTCCGATCTTGAATGACAAAAATTTCACTCCCAATCACTTATTTTGCTTTCACAAACATTACGTACAACTTACAACGATAACCAGTTTGTGCTTTAAAAATTTTAAAGAGAAACTTCTTAGTATTCACCCACCATCCATATTCATTGGCTTTTTGGTGGAAACTTTTACTACATCTGAATTGTATAATCCTGCTCTATAACGTGGTTTTAAAACCAATGCGATGCTATGAAATATAATTATTTAGTAAAAATTCAACGGCGTAAAAAAATATTTATTTCATGATTTTTTTATTAAATTAAGTAAAAACAGCAATATTTACCAAGGTTTTTAAGATCCATTATTAAATCAGAAATCTGTGACCCAGTATCTAATAAGCTGAAAACACATTAAAACAACACTCGTTAGTAAAAATGGCACACGGATGACCCAAAGGAAACGAACGAAATTGATGTTTACTTTAGTTCGGAAATAAAACAAAAGCCATAAAGATGAACCCAATCATTTATTTTAACCCTCCAGCGCCACCTTACCCAGCAAAACCTTTGCTTACCTGGTAAGTTAGCAAGTAGTATTGGAGATGTACAAGCACTAGTTACCTTTTGGCCGAATAACTAGTTCATTTTGTTTGAGTTGTCCCAAAATTCACGACCCCCACATACAAATGTGCTTACAAAAATCGATTGGATAGCCAGTTAAAAATGATTGACTGTACAAAATAAATAAAAATTTAAGGTTTTTAAAACGAAAACATATATAAAGCCTGTTTAATAATCTTAATTTTGCATATTACCTACAAATGTAATTATTAATGCCCTCACTAAAAGGTATATTTTCTGTTGTAATTACCTCATTACCTTGTAACCTATGAAGTAATGACACCTCATTACTCAAATTCAAAAAAATTTTTCTGGGTGTAAGCTATTGGGACCTAAAATCCACCTCATAAAAATTAATTTTTTATTAATACTTATTTTTATACCCTTCACATAGTGATAGGGTATATATCACTTTGTCATTCCGTTTGTAATTTCTTTATTATTCATTTGCGACCCCATAAGGTATATATATTCTGGATCCTTATAGATAGGGAAGTCGATTTAGCGATGTCCGTCTGTCCGTCTGTCCGTCTGTCCGTCTGTCCGTCTGTCCGTCTGTCCGTCTGTCCGTCTGTCCGTCTGTCCGTCTGTCCGTCTGTCCGTCTGTTGAAATCAAGTTTCCGGAGTCAAATAAAAAGATACATACCAGTTAATGGTGTCAAACTATCACAAATATCCTGGAGACAATCGCTATTTAAAATCAATAAAATCGGTTCACTATTGACCGAGATATAAGCGAAAACCCAGAGTAACCCATTTTTTTTAGGACAAAATCCGTGCATATATCCCTATATATCTCAGTAAGTATAGTCACTCTTGCCACAAAACTTGGCACGGATACTCCTAAAGAAGGGACCTTAATAATGGAAAAATTTTTTTCAGATAGGACCAGGGGAAGGGGTATTTTTTCTACAATTGCACAAATTTGGTGAAATATTTTATGCGCTATATCTCGTAAACTATAACAGCTATCGATTAAAAATGTTCTACAAAAAGTAATTGCATGCTAAGGGCTACGCCTTAAAGAAAAAATTTTTTGGATGGGGGCAAAAAAAGGGGTAGCTCCCATACAAATCGACAATTATTATCAAATATTCGATACGCTATATCTCGGAAACTATAACAGATATCGAAATGAAATGTTCCACAAAAAGTAATTGCACGCTAAGGGTTACGCCCTAAGGAAAAAATTTTTTGGGTGGGGGCAAAAAAAGGGGTAGCTCCCATACAAATCGACAATTATTATCAAATATTCGATACGCTATATCCCGGAAACTATAACAGATATCGAAATGAAATGTTCTACAAAAAGTAATTGCACGCTAAGGGCTACGCCTTAAAGAAAAAATTTTTTGGGTGGGGGCAAAAAAAGGGGTAGCTCCCATACAAATCGACAACTATTATCAAATATTCGATACGCTATATCTCGGAAACTATAACAGATATCGAAATGAAATGTTCCACAAAAAGTAATTGCACGCTAAGGTCTACGCCTTGAAGAAAAAATTTTTTGGGTGGGGGCAAAAAAAGGGGTAGCTCCCATACAAATCGACAATTATTATCAAATATTCGATACGCTATATCTCGGAAACTATAACAGACATCGAAATGAAATGTTCTACAAAAAGTAATTGCACTCTAAGGGCTACGCCTTAAAGAAAAAATTTTTTGGGTGGGGGCAAAAAAAGGGGTAGCTCCCATACAAATCGACAATTATTATCAAATATTCGATACGCTATATCTCGGAAACTATAACAGATATCGAAATGAAATGTTCTAAAAAAAGTAATTGCACGCTAAGGGCTACGCCTTAGAGAAAAAATTTTTTGGGTGGGGGCAAAAAAAGGGGTAGCTCCCATACAAATCGACAATTATTATCAAATACTCGATACGCTATATCTCGGAAACTATAACAGATATCGAAATGAAGTGTTCCACAAAAAGTAATTCACGCTAAGTTCTACGCCTTAAAGAAAAAATTTTTTGGGTGGGGGCAAAAAAGGGGGTAGCTCCCATACAAATCGACAATTATTATCAAATATTCGATACGCTATATCTCGGAAACTTTAACAGATATCGAAATGAAATGTTCTACAAAAAGTAATTGCACGCTAAGGGCTACGCCTTAGAGAAAAAATTTTTTGGGTGGGGGCAAAAAAAGGGGTAGCTCCCATACAAATCGATAATTATTATCAAATATTCGATACGCTATATCTCGGAAACTATAACAGATATCGAAATGAAATGTTCTAAAAAAAGTAATTGCACGCTAAGGGATACGCCTTAAAGAAAAAATTTTTTGGGTGGGGGCAAAAAAAGGGGTAGCTCCCATACAAATCGACAATTATTATCAAATATTCGATACGCTATATCTCGGAAACTTTAACAGATATCGAAATGAAATGTTCTACAAAAAGTAATTGCACGCTAAGGGCTACGCTTTAAAGAAAAAAATTTTCGAGTGGGGGCAAAAAAAGGGGTAGCTCCCATACATATTAACAATTTTTGTTAAATTTTCGATATGCTATATCTCAGAAACTATAACATATATCGAAATCAAATTTTCTACAAAAAGTAATTGGACATTAAGGGCTACGCTCTGAAGAAAACGATTTTCGGATGGGGGGTGAAGATGGGGTAGCTCCCATACAAATTAACAATTTTTATAAAATTTTTGATACGCTACTTCTGGAAAACTATTACAGCTATCGACTTCGAATATTCTACAAAAAGTAATAATCAAATAATTCATACATTTTGGTGAAAAACTTGGTGAAGAGCAGGGGGACTAGAACATCTAATAAGTTTTATTAACCTTTAAATATGAATAATGTCGAAAACTTTAAAAACTCTCGACCTCAAATCTTCTTCATCTATTTCTATTATTCATACGAACGTTAAAATTTTGTTATTTTTTCTATGGGCTTTAAAACTCGCACAAGGTTTTTTATTATATTATTTGCAGTACAAAATTACTCGGCTGGGTATATTTAAAGACCAATGTGAAGGGTATATAAGATTCGGCACAGCCGAATATAGCGCTCTTACTTGTTTTTTTATTATTTTTTAATTTTTGCATTTTATTCTGGCTTACGTTTATATTTAAATTTCTTTTTAATAATGATGAATGAAACTTTGTTTAAAAAAGCATTTTTTTACCACTACTTTCCATCTTTGCTTTCCTCCCTCTGGCTTTTTGCAAAAAAAAAATTATTTTTCTTGTAAAGCTAAGAATTTATTAACAAAAAAAAATAATAAAAAATCCTCTCTAAGATTAAACTACCAATTTAATTGCCAGCTACTTCATTAGTACAAAATATCATAGGCCCGGAAATACAAAGTTTAACCTTTTTGTCTAAAAAAAAACCATTAAAGAGTTTTAAAACATAGTTGTTTAGAAACAAAAAGGACGCGAACGTACTAACTGCCTTCAGTCTTTCACAATATATAAATTAAAAACTAAAAAAAAAAGTTGACCTCAATGCTTAAAAAAGTGTCATGAAACGGCCTATATATTCTTTTTAAGTACAAAAATCTTCTTATTTTTAAGTTCTATAATATCCTAAAATTAATATCTTACTTATCACCACCAACACAAAAAAAATGATTTCAAAATAAATCTATACTTATTCGAATTTTACTCAACTTCTCACACAACATAAAACCACATACAACTACAAAACAAGCTTTAGGCCGGTATTAAATGCATTAACATAAACACACGCATATCAAATAAAAAATTAAACTAACGCGACTTAAAAAATAAAAAAGTCTTTAAAAAAAACCAAAATAAAAAAGAATTGCTTTAAAAAAAAACTAAAAAATAAAAATCACCAGAACTAACAATATTTTTATTTTCAATCAGCCAATAAAAATCCAGCCATCATTGAGGTTTGTTGTTTTGTTTTATGTTTAATTTTTTGTTATTTTTTTTTTAGTTTTTTTGCTTTTTGAAACGTTAGCAAAACATCAACAACATCATCATCACCAGATGCAGCCAAAAAGCTTAAAATAACATTCACATGCACGCACCAATATTACTAAATTACGCAGTGGGCCCACCAACCTACGCAACACTCACGTGTAGTCAACAATAAATGTACTCTATCGTATAGAAAAGCATTACCTTCCACACATATGCAAACAAAATTTAGTAATTTCACCATACCATTCAATGCATTTGGGAAATACCCACCATAGTAAGTCAAAATATACTCAACACTACCAAATTAAAATGTCTATGAACATGTGTATACAAAACTGCATGCAACACTATGCCAAATGCATTCAACAATATGCCAAAATGCATTCGGTTCTGCTGCAGTTTCTGCATCCATGTGCAGTTCAATGCAATTCGCTCTCTCAGTCGCAGCTAGCAGCATGGTTTACTTTTTTAGTTTATTTGTAACACTTTTTCTATATTTTTTTTAAATGAACACATACGCACAAACACATGTGGCAACAAAAAATGGACCAAAACAAAACCAAAATATAATAAAAAAAAATTATTAATCAAAAAAAGAACTAAAACATCATAATAAAATGTAGACAAACTGGAGTGAGTGAAATGACATTACAAAAAACAACAGAATGGTCATTATATATACTCACACACATGCATTTGTGTGGACTAGAGACACACGTGAAAGTGTTTACGCACAAAAATGAACCACCGCATCAGTCTGAGCAAGGGTAAAGGACGGAAAAATTTACAGAATGCATTAAAGCATAGTGGGCCAAAGAATAGTGTATAAATTTGTATCTTTTTTTTTAAGCTGGTATGTTCATAGTGAAAGCTTTTACTAACTTCGTCAAGGATCTCGAATTTTCACGCGCTTATTATAGAAATTATAAAAAGTTATTTTTAGTTTCAATATTTTAAATAAACCTTTTGTAGCAATTTTTAAAGAAAGACGACACCTTTTTAATTTAACTTTAATAGATTTGCTAAACACTAAAGAAAATATACAGAGAAACATAATTTAACTTTGACCAATGATATCTCGGAAAAATGTATATACCTGTTTGGTACTTTTTGAGTTTGTTGACCCTAAAAGATCAAGAAAGTAGTTTTTCTACTTTTTTGGTACTTTTTGTAAGTTGTAAACAACTAAAGATATGAAAAATTTTAAATTCCGCTCAACAGATAGAGACCCTATTAAGGTAAAAAAAAGGTATGTCTGAGGTAAGCGTACTTTTTCAAATTTTGGCCAATTTTTGGACAAAAAGCTCCCGTTTTAGTTTTTGGTATTTTTTTAATTTTTTTATATTAAGAGTTTTGAAATACTAATTAAGGACTAATACTTATATACTCAGGACAAAATTCAACTTTACTCACAACCATGTTGAGGTCGAGGAACAACTTTGTGGTCAAAAAGTCATTCACTTACATTTCTGGTATTTTGGTAGATTTTTTGAAATTATGTGACTGAAAAAATAAAAAATTCCAGCAATGAGTACTGGGGACAAAAATCCTTATCTGGTCTCAAAAATTAATTCTTCTCAGCAAGTGTCGATAGAAAAACTATTTTTTTTTGCATAAAATGTATGTTAACATTATTTCCTCTAAGTAAAAAGAAACAAAGATTTAAAAGAACCTTAGACAACGCAGTGAAAGGACAAATACATTTTAAATAAAAACTAAAGATTCTGGGTTAAGATTGTACTAAAATCATGGAACATTTACTTCTTAATACTCAAAATACTCTTTTGCATATAGTACTCTTTTATAAAAAAAATAATTTAAACTGCACTTAAAAAGTAGACCTATGGGTAAAAAAGGTTTCTACGGTGGATTTATGTCTCGTCAGCTTTGCAAAACCACGTGGCTACATTTTTCAAAACAACAAATTTTCTAAATTACAAAGGCAGTGCATGAAAATCATTGCTTTTTTTCCGGCATTCTGTTTTGAGGTTTGTTGATAATATTAAAAAAAAATTATTTTCATGTGCCTTTTAACCAAATATACTTAAATATTCAAAAAAAAATTTGGGGTTTTTCTCAGTTACGTGATTTTTGCTAAAATTTTATTTAAGAAACGAGACAAATTTTTATTTAAAAAGTACTAATAGATGGCTAAATCATTACATTAATAAATTGCATTAGAAAAAGAACGAAAAAAAGGAAAAGGGTCTTAGTTTGATTCGTTTAAAATGGAAAAATTTTGTACATAGGCCAGTGGGTAATAAAGCTGATATTAACAACCGATTAACTAACAACCAATCAAAGAGTATCAATGGTAAAATTGTATCTCCTTCCGAAAATATATTTTGTATAGCTAGTATCGGTAAAAATTTGCTTTTTCTACAAAAATGTTTTTTAAAACTAACGCTAATAAAGTAAAAAATAAAAACAAAATATAAAAAAAATTAAAATTTAGTATGGATTGAGCTTAAGCCTAAAAAAATAAAAACAAAATTATCTTCAAACAAATAGTTTAGCTATAAATTAAAAATATTTTTTGAATAAAAACGTTTTTATATTATTGCGGCCTTTTACTTACTTACTTAAATTTTGTTGAAAAAGACAGATAATATTTTTTTTAATCTTACTTTAGTTAGGTTAAAAAGGTAAAAAAGAAAACCAGATTCAACCAATCTTGGTGATTTTTTCGGTCCTAGACAAAAAAAAAAGTTCTAAGAATGCACAGTTCTATTATATTAAAAAAAATTAATATATAAAAATAAAAAAAAATCCAAATAATAGCCTGAATGCAACAAATGCATACATATGATTTTTATAAATATTTTTTCATTTTTTACTAGTAAAAACTTTTACGATATTATTAATTTGTTAAATAATTTGGCAGGTTACTTATTTATTTACTTTATATATTTAGCTTTTTTTTGTAAAACATTTTAGTTTTCACTGTCTTTGTAAATAATTGTTTTGATTTAAAAATAGATTATAAATTTATTTTCAAAATATTTAAAATATTTAGCTTCACTGTGACACAAAAAAAGTTTAAAAAAATTTATGTGTGTACATTTGGCTGCATTTTTAAATATGCATAATAGCATTTATTACTAAAGTATTTGTGCGTGTATATGTATGTTTTATTGTTGAAAAATAAAAATGGAGCAAAAATAGAACTGTGTGCAAACACAATCACACGTAAAATAAACTCGTTTATATCCTAAACTCCAAATAATTTCTGAACCTTTGTATAAACATATTCAATATGTGAACTAACAACCAAATCCGTACATACATACATATACACATACATACATATCTAGTTACACACAAAAAATAAACAAAGTAAACTTAAGCTAAATCAAGCCGTAACGTTGTCAAAACGACGGTGAGTATGAATTTTCTAAAACCAGGTTTGGTTAATCTAGTACGAATTTCAAGCTTTTAGCTACAATTAAGCCAAAAAAAATTTTTGGGCTCGACACCGTTCTTGATGTAAGCTTAAAAAAGATTAGTTTAACCGTAAAAGGGATTCATCAAAAAATTAAAACTGTTTTTTTCTGACTAACGGAGCTAATTAAAAGAAGATCTTTGAGTTTAATCTTAATTTTTTGCATATTTAATTTTTGTAATTTAAAAATATTTTTTCGTAGTTTCCGTAGCTGACATTTAAACATGCTACTCTTCGAACTGCAACACTAACCCGCTGCAATCTGGGCCACCAAGATACTGTTTTTTCAAAATCTTAAAATAGTTTCGAAAACAACAGTTTTTTTTTCTCCTAGAATTTTTCATGTAACCTCAATAGACTTATTTTCGAGAAAACCTATAAACGGATCGCACTAAAAAACTTCAAGTACAATTTTGGATTAGTTCAAGAATAAAAATCTTGGTTTTAGAATGTTTTTATTCTTTCTGTGTATATATGTATAAGTAAAATAATTATATAGAAATGTGCGAATGTATTTATATAAATATATTGGTTCCTGTTTGATTGAAACAAAATTTACAACAAAGAGGTGTATAATCCTCATTGTCGACTTTGTGTTGTTGCATTAAACAATAAGTTTATATTGTTGTTTGCTTGAAAGTTTAATGTTTGTTTTGTAAAAAAATATATTTTACTTTGGTGTTATTGTTTTAACAAAATATGTATTTTGTTTAATCAAGGTACAGTACAGTAGCGTTTTACATCAAAACCAATTTAAGAGGAATTTTTTAACAACTTGGCATCCAAGGCGTATGAGGAATTTGCGTTTGATATTTTTAAGTTAAAAAAATATTTGTCATACGTTTTGTTTGCTTTGTTTTTTTTTTGTAGTTTAAAGACTAAAAACTTTAAATGAAAAGGAGAATATTGAAAGTTACTAAATCTGAATCTTTGTAGCATAGAGTAAAGGCTAAAGCAACAATCGTTATAGAAAATAAACTCTTCTAACACATCTTGTTAAAAAAATCTTAAAAATTAGATTTTGCGAAATTTTGCGGCCAAAAGAACTAAAAATATTAAATTATAATAAAAATAAATTTAGAAATTGTCACCTTAGGTAATAATAAAGAAATTCTCTAATATCAAGAACAAGCTAACATATGCAGGTTATTAAAAAACCATTATTCAAGTTGTCTCAGGCTCTTTATGGTTTTCACACATGAAAACTGAATAAAATAATTCAACGGCATATATTCAATATTTATAAATTAATTTTTTACCCCCAACACGTTTAAGTGGGGCATTTGAAGGTTGTGTTTATATTTTCATAACTTCCTATTTTACGCTTTCCAACTACTCAGGCTTTTTATTTTATTTTTGTATAAATAAAACAAACAAAAATAAAATAAAAATGCATTAAAAAATAAAAAAAAAACATTTAGATTTTTACATAATTTTTGCAATATGTAGACATAAATATATGAAACGACTAAAGCACACATAATTGCAATGGGAAGAGAGCACCAAAGGCGAATTGATGGTCAACTGGTATGTATTTGTATATATGAAAATCATAACAACATATTAAACAAATTTTTGCCTTTTCGCCGCAATAGATGCTTACAAATGCAGCAGGTAGATCCATAATCACTCGATAAGGTAAAAGGGTTATGTGGACGCAAATGCATTTTGCATATGAACACCTTTTTTGGCCCTACACTACTTAAAAGAAAATCAACAAATGGAAAGAGGCGGGAGGGTGTAAAACTTTTTTGCACTTATAAAAATAAAAATAAAAATTTTAAAACAGAAAAACCTTAAATAAAAAAATTAAACAAAACAACAGTTTTTTAATTCTTGAAAAAAAAGAAATTTATATCTGGAACAAATGGCAGGAGAAAAACAAAAACAAAAATTTAATAACAACAACAATATAACATGAACAAAATGAACATGCTTGAATCGGGTGCGTGGGCTTGTGTGCGTAAAGAGTGGGCTTACATTGCACTTAAACACACACACACACACATAAGCTATTATATAAAATAAAACTGGCAAAACTCCGCCCTATATTGAGAATTTTTTGGACATTCGTTAGGAGAATGGGGCTGTCAATATTATGACACACATAAACAAACATTAATATTGAAAGTAAAAAGGTAAAAATAAAAATATAAAAAAAGAACCTAATAAAACTAAAAAACAAAAATTTCATAAAAAAAACAAATGTGAATGTGCAGCAAAACTGCAGTTTTGTTTTTATGTATTTTTGTGTGAGTGCGTGTTTTTAATGCATATGAGTCCTCTAATTTAAAATGCAGCGATAGCTACGCACACAGTTGCATACGAAAACAATATTCACATAATTCTATATATGCAAAAATAGGCAGACAATTATAACAGGGTACTTTGACCATTTAAGGTAAAAAGTTTCTCAATTTAAGTGGCATGAGTAATAATATTTGAATACGACCATTACGCTGGGTGGTCTATCATCGCCAAAAATAAAAAAATCATCTTTCCTCGCTCACTACCGCTGAAATTTACCAAATTAAATAAATAAAGTAAATAAAGGTAACCGGTGCGTAGTAAACTTATTAGTAGAAATACATACAAAATAATTCAGAACTAAAAAACACTAAAAATCGGCTGAATAAGGGCGTTGTTGTCATCTCTTAAATGGTTTTAAAATTTAAAAAGACTTTACTATGTATTTCCTATTTTTTACTATATGTTAGTAAGTAGGACGTCTTTTATTTGGAAAAAAATTAAACAAGAAGTAGTAATTATTTTAAATAAATTTTTCTTTAAATTAGCTGTTTTTAAGAACAATTTAAAATTACTTAAGAGTCAGTTAGGTTTTTCTGCCTAGTCACCTAATCTAGACAAGTTGTTTCCGAACTAAAAAACTTAGGAAAATTATTTTGTTGCCGCCTTGAAGTCGATAGCTATATTAGTTTTGGAAGAAAATTTCTGTAAATTTCGCGGCTTTTACGGCTACCTTGAAGTTTTTTTTTTTCATAATAAAAAATAGAACAAACAAACTCTTGTAGATGATTTTAGGTCGATACACTGCAAACAATACATGCAAACATACACGAATTTTTTTCGTGCATATTACAGCAAAAATTAGGGTTTAAGTTTAATTCAAAAACGTGAAAACGTTTCCGAGTTTTTATTTTCATATACTTATTGTGTGATCAAATATCTGCTCCATGTTTTTCAAAACATGACTTAATTTTTTTAACTTACGACTTTGGTTTTCAATTGGCTGGAAAAAATATTACCTATCGTGACTTCAAAAATCTGGATAAGAACGTGTTATACGAAAATTTTGGCCAAATTGTTTGGACCGATATTTTTTATATGACTTCGGTTTAGGATCAATCCCTTTTTTTGGAGCGTAGCATACAGTACCTTTTTGATGCAACTGTACCTCTTAAACAAAGGAAGATTTAGTGTAGACAAAAACCCTGGTTCTCTAGTGCCTTGAAACATGTTATATATCTTAGGAATTTGGCATACTCAAGGTGGAAGAGATATAAAACACCGGAGTTAAGATTGCAGTACACTATCGCCAGAAAGAATGTTGTGAGCATTAGGCTAAACGTTTTAGTTCTGCAATTGATTGTAAACGGACGTGACATACCATTCGTGAAATAGGAATTGATAGTAAACATAGTAATGTCAATTGCCACATAGATCCAGATGAACTTAATCAAACTTTTACTAATTTTCCTATTGTTCGTACTAGCCCAAGTTTTTATAACTTTCCTACTTTTTCCTCAAATGTATGCAACGTGTCAGCTGAGGAACATTTTTTCCAATTTTCCCCTGTTTCACAGTATGACGTTTTCTTAGCGGTTTCTGCGATAAAGTCAAACGCAGTTGGATATGACGGTATAAAACCAAAGTTTATAAGGTATTTTTTGCCTTAGTTCTACCGTATGTGACGCATTTATTTAATAGTATTATAATGTCATGCACGTTTCCGTTAAGGTGGAAACATGCAAAGATAGTTCCATTGCCTAAGCCAAATGGGGAATACCGTCCCATTGCAATCTTGTGTTTTCTTTCTAAGGGATCTATTCTGGGACCACTTCTCTTTTCATTATATGCAAATGATTTACCCGAGATACTTTCAAATTGCAAGATTCATCTTTATGCGGATGATGTTTAGCTTCTTTTGACTAGTTCAATTCAGGATGTTGCCTTGAGTGTTGCTACTTTAAATGAAGAGTTTGGCAAAATTTACACGTGGGCAAACGTGAATGGTCTATGCTTGAACCCAAACAAGTCCAAGTGCATGATAATTTACAAGAGATGTTTAAATCCTAATAAGGTTTATGATATCGTTATGAACACTGAGAAAATTGAGATAGTGGGACAGCCACATAAATTCGCTAATTGGTCAAACATACATTAAATTACGTGCTCTCTGGTCAACACAATATTTTACACCATTACATATCCGAATTTTACTTGGCAAGACTTACCTGATTCCTGGCTTAATGTATGGGTGTGAGTTATATGCAAGCTGTGACTCGGTAAGCAAAAGAAAATTGAATGTATTTTACAACAATATCTTAAGATACGTATATAAATTGAAAAGGTTTGATCATATATCTTTGGTTTCTACTAATCTTTACGGTGTCTCTTTTGAGAATCTGATAAAAATTCGTATTCTTATATTTATGCATAAAATAATAAACATGGAGACACCCAAATACTTGTTTGATAGATTAAAGTTTTTCCAGTCACCCCGTGGAAAAAAAATGCGTAATTCCTAGACATCACAGCTTAATATCTGAATGGCAGTTTTTTGTAAATGCCACTCGACTTTGGAATATTCTTCCATCAAACCAACAAGTAAACCGCAATGCGAATAGTTTCAAATCATTTCTTTTTAATTTTTTTTCATAACTTTTTCGTAAATGTTGACTGTAATGTACATCTGTATTAAATAAACTTTCGTAGTTAACGTTGGTAATAGAATTTTATAATTTTACAATAGTAACGAAAATATTCGTTTTTTTTTATTCGTAAATTATAAGAACATTTCTTTTAAATGCGAAGCTTATTTTTAGATCAGAAATTCGTTATTAATTACAAGTATTTCATTATATTTACGAAACTTTTATTCAATTACAAAAAAAATTTTATAATTTTATAATTTAAATTCTTCATTAAAAATTTAATTTATTTCATAATATACATCAAAGAATTTTGTCAATTTCGCATTATTTCTACAAAAATTTCGTGGTGCGAAATAACGAAAGATTTTGTGCATTCTACAAGCGAAGCCATTCATACGTTGCACAGCTTCCCAATTTTTTTTAATATCAATAATTTCCAAACAAAATTTAACTTTGTTTAGGGTGACCATTAATTTTCAAAAATTGTTTTTAGGAATATACATATGTGTGGATTTTGCCTTTAAAAATGGGTAGTTTCAAGTTTCTTCTTATATTTTCAAAGTGGTAGCAGAACGACCTGCCTTAGAGTATTGATAATAGTTTTATACCTTCGTTGTTGGTGTGTCATTTTTAACTTGTTTTAGAAAACCGGATAAGGGTCCAGAACATACTTATATACTTTATGGGCTCGCAAATCAATATTGTAGAAAAAAAATTTGAACGACAAGCAATAATATAAAAACTCCTGGTTTTGAAAAATCAGCAGTAAAGTGCCCCTGAGCTACCTTATACCATGCTTAAACATACATTATAAATTGAGAAACAATATAAATTTATTTCAGTAATTAAGTTTTCTGTTTACAAATACTCATTTAGGCTGATTTCTAAAGTGAAAGTTTGTGTGTGGATTCAAAAAAATGTATAAAAACTTTAACAAGGCAATTTTTAATTTAAATTTTTAGGCTCAAGTTCAATGCTTACTAAATTCTCATTATTATGCAAATGAAGTATTTTAGTTTTATACTCTTGTAGCGTTAGTTAAGAAAGCAAAATTTTTTTTATTGAAAAACTGTGATTTTTTATTAACCAATAACAGCCGAGTAGAATGCATTTTCGAAAACAGCTACGATTTTCATCATCAGTACTCTTTGTTCGGTTGTTAGTTATTATTATATTTGGTTGTAAACATCAGCCGTTTAACCCATTCGCCTATTGTGGCGTGGTGAGTCGGCACGAAGTTTTTTTGCATTTAACACTAACTGAATCAAAGCTTTTTCTTTTTTTCTCCTTTTTTATGCACTAACGCCATCTAGATGTTCGCATAAAAACTTTAACTTTAAAAGAAATTTTATTAGTTTTTAACTATTTTTTACCATTTATTGGCATATAGTTAAAAAGTAAAATGTTCGCGCATATTGTTTAAAAAAAATTTTAATTTTTTCAGTATACGTATTAGAAGCTTTCAAGCTTTATGCTAACTGAGGTTCGCATTTCTAGCTTAGCTCAATTAGTGAAGCATTTTAGAACTAATTGCTCAATTTATTAATTGAAATCTTGTATGGTAAATTGAGCTCAAATAAGGCCTTAATTGCGTAGATGTTCTTAATACGCAACTAAGTTCTGTGTGTGAACATGGTACTACACAGCAATGATAATAATTTACTATTTTTACGCAATATTGCGGATTCAATACTTCCCAGCAGTATTCAGTTTCTTTAGTTAATATATTTTCTATTTCTAAAAAAGCCCTTTCAAGGGTGTTGTTTTACACAGTTTTAAGTCTGTTGCTATCTAAGTATGTCGAAATTCTTTGCATAATTGCTTAATATAAAGCTGATTTTGATCTTAATTGACAGTAACTGCATTACCAATCTGCCAATCTGTGGCAAAAACTTTTGAAGAAAAGAAAAATAGTTCTGCGCTTATATTAATTTTCCCCTTATTTCTAAAAAGTAGGGCGTGAAGGCCTGTTAGCCAAACTGAAGATAAAATTGGCAGAAATTTTCCATTATCTGCTAGAAGAGCACATAATTAACGGACAGTTTAAGATTAAAAAATATATTTCAGACCCATATTTGTACTTGGCTCACTTGGCGACTTTTCTGAGGAGGATCTAAAGAGGCCAGGTTTCAACTTCATCAAAATATCATCTAAGTTGAGAAATTGCCAACATTATGAGGAAAAAATATATGAAAAAAACTGCAACTACGCAAAAAAATGGGAGCCTCAATATGTGGGTGAAATATTTTTCCATTCACCCTAATTGGGTTATCACATTAAAGTCATCTTTAGATGCAAAGTTGATACAAATACAATTGAAAGCAGCCCTACTTTAATAGGTAATTAGCAGGAACTCTGCTTTGTTTTTTGACACGAATATTTTGCATGTGGATGCAGTCGGAGAGCGCAGCCCCTATCTTCAATATAGATAAAAATTTAAAGTTATCAATACAAAAACCTACGACTGATAACAACCAAGCCTCCGAGTATTAAAAACTGAAATATTAAAACAGAAAACCTATGCCTTGATATTCGCAATGGTATATGTGCTCTTCAGGCTCTCCTGAGAAACGTGATCTTGTTGTTTATTCCACATAATTTTTTCTGTAGTATTAACAACAAGCGATAATACAACCAGCCAAGGTATATCTATGCATGGTGGCCACGATTTCGGACGGATATTTTGACTCTTTTTTCTTCATTAAAGTTATAAAAACAGAAAATCCAGTACAAAAAAATTTTTTTACAGTGAGTATAAAATAAAATAAAAATTTAAGAAAATCTCTAAAAAGCACTCAATTGCAAATCAGTTCAAAAAAAATGAGTTTTTAGCTCGTTTTATGAGTAACATACGAAGTTTAGTAACTTAAAGAATCTTTTCCAAAAAAAAAGTTTAGGTTTAAAAAAAAATGTTTGATGAAAATTTGAGAATATCTCCGAAACTTGAAGCCTCGAAAAATTAAAGACGACGTTATTAGAAGGTTATTTTATTTCGTATTCTTTTGTGTTTTTTTTTTATAATTTTATCAGAAAACTTGAAGCATTCTCTTTGTTTTTCATAATAAAAAATCTCGACATTAAAAGGCAATAAAGAAAAAGATATTTAAATACAAACCTTTGACCTTACAAACCGTGCTGACTTGTGTAGTTAAACATGTTAGCAATAATTTAAAAATTATCAACAAGTCTTGGTTAGATTTATTTCTTTAAAAGTTCTTCTTTCTAGGTTTTAAGCTTAAATAACAATTTCCCGCTTTAATTAAAAAATATTGTTTAAGAATATAATTATTTCCCCTAAATGAACACCTTGAAACAAGCATAAAGACTTTCTGACCATTTATTTACTCTATTTATCGGCGAAAATTCTTTAAACAATAGTAACGTTCGATCTTATAAAACAAAGATTAAAAAAAATTCAAATATTTAACTTTAAAATGTTTTTCTAAACGTAAAAAATAAAAGCATAAATGCCTGCTAATAACCCCAAAAGCAAATGATATTTTTAATTATGACATTAAAAGTGATTTATAGTTTTTAATCAAAAAAGACTATAAAACACAAATTGTTTTTTATTTTAAAAACTTAAAATTAGATGCATACGTAGCTATTGTATATGTTCGTCTTTTAAAAAAAAAACTATTAACGATAATAAAATTGTCTAAAATGTGTCTCTTTGTTTTTCTTTTTGTGCCTGTAAACAAAATGCATTGTCAAGTGAAAATAGTTGTTTCATTTTATTTGAATACTTCGTCGTACACATTTCTTCATAATTTATAAATAACTACTCAGCCACTTTTCAAATTAACGGAAAATCATCGTCTTTATTCGTATTAGTTTGAACATTCGTTTTGATGATCATTAGGACTATTACGGGAGTTGCATTGCTGTGCGACAAGTAAAAGTACTCGTTACAGCATTATGATGATTTTTCTTTTGGCACAATGTGAAACAAGTTCATCCGCATACTATGCGTTTAGGAAGAAAATAAAATAAATAATTTTTATTGTTGGATTAAAAACACAGAAATTTCATTACTTAAATTTTACTGGTATAATATTAATTAAACAGTTGAAAAAATATTATTTAAGGTTAAAAAATTTTTTCAAAATATTTGACCCGGTAAGCGTTGCTTGTCAAAATTTTAACAAATTTTCTCTCAAATTCAAATTTTTTTTTATTTTAATCTAGTTTGATACCATCAAAATCTAGTTTAATAAATTAAAGACAGATAATGAGTTTGACTTGACTCTATTAATTCAAAAATAATTATAACACAAACGACGAATTTCGAAGGCGCGTTGGTTATAAACGTTTCTACATACACATATGTGATTTATTAGCTATTGCGACTATTAGGTACGTTATTTTGGATCCATGTGGTCTGTTAAGGGTTAATTATTTATCTTATATCACAAAAAACACGCCATTAAAATCATTAGTACATTAAATGCTGTAATGCTTTTTTTTTTTAGAAATAAAATCCCTTAATAAAATTATGTGTATTTTTGTGTAATTATTATTTTTATTTAAATGTGTGCTAGGAAATAATAAAACAAAAATTAAAAATAAAAAAAAACAGTTCGTAAATTTCTTATATTATTATTTTCAGTACTATTTTCTATTACATCAGTTGTGTTTCTATATTTTTATGAAACCAATTTTTTTTTTAATACAAATACATATGTATGTATACTAGGGTTTTTTTCCCGGACTTTTTTGCTTTCCGGGAAACAGGAAATTAAAATTAATTTCCCGGGAATCCCGCTCTTAAAATATTACAAATAATTTACAGGTGAAAAAATGAATATAAGTTAATACATACATATAAAAAACTTACGAATTCAAAAAAGAAAAATATAAAGAGATCAAAGTAAAACTTAACAATTAAGTCCGGGGTACACATAACCAGTTAATCAATATGAATTCATAAACTTAGCCCTCTGAATTTACTTTTTGTGTTTAAACGGTGGAATTTAAAAAAAATTAAAATTTCATACAAAACTATATGTACATTTTAAAAGTACGAATTTCAAATTTATTATAGTCAGCTGGGCTCTTGATATTACCTGTTTGACTGTACCCTGCTTGCAATCCCTATATATATTATAAAATCAAGGTGTAAGTTTGTTTGTTTGTTTGTTTGTTTGTTTGTTTGTCACGCAATCACGCCTAAACGGCTAGACCGATTTTCATGAAATTTGGAATGTAAGTACCTTAAAGCCTTGGGTGTGCGATAGGCTATACGTTTTTGGAAAAAGGGGAGGTGCCACGCCCACAGCACTTCAAATCTAACTGTACTTCTACTGTAAAAAAATAACTTTTAATACTGGTGCATATGTTGGACCGATTTTTTCAAAATTTTTTACACATTTATAGGGCCACTAACGGAAAAAAATTTTAAGGCAAAAAAGGAGGCGGGGCCACGCCTCCTAAAACAAAAATTATATGAAAGGCACTTATTGCAGACCGATTTTTTTCAAATTAGTTCGCATATAAACGGCTTCCAAGTTAAAATTTTGGAGGTAAAAAAGTGGGCGGTGCCACGCCCACAAAAATTAAACTTTTTTTTGCTGGTACTTTTATTGCGCCGATTTTTTTTTCAAACTTGGCGCACATATAAAAGGCCTCTAATTCTAAAATTCTAAAGGACAAGAACTAGGGGTTGCCGCGCCCACAAAAATTACAGTCTTCATACTGGTTCTTCTATTGCTGCGATATTTATGAAGCTCAAAAATTGACCTATAATTTTTATTTTTTTCGGTACAATAATTAGTGGCACAAAGATGGACAAACGTGCAAAAATATTGGAAGATAGAGCAATATTTAAGCCAGTTATAGCCTAAAACGCTAAACCCGGGAGGACTTTTGTATGGGAGCTAGGTCAAAAAATTAACTGATCATCACCATAAACAACATGCTTTTTTGCCATGCCAAAATACGTATCTGTTCCAAATTTTATTGAAATATCTGCAAAAATGCGGTCTCTACATTGTTCACAAGAATACATTAACTACCAGCCGGACTGACGGACTGACATGTTTAAATAGACTCAGGAAGTGATTATGTGGCAATCGGTTTAATTAGAGGCAGGTCTGAGACCTTTGCTTTTGTAAGGTACCAACATTTTTTACAAAAACATAATAAAATTTGGGTATAACAATATAAGAGAACTTTAAACTCCTTTTGAAAAACACTTGAAATGTAATCCCTATATCCCTATATCTATTATATAAAGAAGGGGTGTGTGTGTATGTATGTATGTATGTTTGTATTTTATAGCTGGCCACACCAGTAGACCGATTTTTTTGAAATTTTTACAGGGAGTTATCTCAAGTCTGGAAGGAACAATAGGCTACTTTTTTTTTAAAAACTATAGCTGCCACGCCCACAACACGCCCATTTGTGTGGGAAGGTTAGGTTATGAATGGCCTAACAAAATTACCCAAGGCCATATTAATCAAACGCGTAGAGCTAAATACATGAAATTTATAACACGTGTTAAGCTCTACATGTTTGTTTAAATGCACATGAATTTTTAAACATTGGGCCCGTAAAGGGATAAAAAGGGGACAAAAAGGGAAAAATCTGTAACCTACTATCTTTTGATGTATATAAGATAGAAACAAAATTTAAAAAGTTTAGCGTTTTCCTTAAGAAATAAACAGACAGGTATCTGGAGTTTTTTTTTAAATTTTGGTCCGAAAGGTCGAAAAAAGGGGTTAAAATTATATTTTGGTACTTTTTGGTACTTTTTTGTTACTTTTAAACCAATAAAGATAGAAAAATTTTTTAAACTGCGTTCGATAGGTTTTACAAAAATATAATTACGTTTTTCGTACTTTTTTCAAATTTTGGGCCCAAAGGGTAAAAAAAGGGTTAAAAATATATTTTGATTTTTTTATTCGTTTTTTGTAACTTCTAAACCAATAACGATAGGAACATTATTCAAATTAAGTGTAACAGGTCTAAAAAATATGAGTACGTTTTTAGATACTTTTTTAATTATTTAATCTTAAGGGCAAGAAAGGGTTAAAATTAGGTTTTAGTACTTTTTGTAACTTTAAAATCAATTAAGATAGAAACATAATTTAAATTCCTCTTCCAGACCGATTTTTGGAAATTAGTTTACACATAAGCGGCTTTTAAAGTTAAAATTTTGAAGGTAAAAAAGTGGGCGGTGCCACGCCCGTAAAAGTTAAACTTATTATGCTGGTACTTTTATTGCACTGATTTTTTAAAATTGGCACACATATAGAAGGCCTCTAATTCCGAAATTTTAAAGGACAAAAATGAAGGATTGCAGCGCCCACAAAAATGTAAGTTTTC
Source organism: Melanophora roralis (assembly GCA_963583895.1). Lineage (NCBI taxonomy): Eukaryota > Metazoa > Arthropoda > Insecta > Diptera > Rhinophoridae > Melanophora > Melanophora roralis. The sequence goes on along the minus strand of OY757190.1, from coordinate 59,232,618 downwards.
ATACTGGTTCTTCTATTGTTGCAATTTTTATGAAGCTCAAAAATAGACCGATAATATTTATTTTCGGTACAAAAATGGGTGGCATAAAGATAGACAAACGTGAAAAATAATGTGAAAATAAGGCCATATTTGAGCCAGTTATAGCCCAAAACGCTTAATCCGGGAGGACATTTGTATAGGAGCTCTGTCGAAAAATTAACTGATCATCACCACAAACAACATGCTTTTTTTTATGCCAAAAAACTTATCTGTTCCAAATTTCATCGAAATATCTGCAAAAATGCGGTCTCTACTTTGTTTACAAGAATACATTAATAAGGCTGAATTCCAAAACGCAGTTTGCTTTGCATTAAAAATTTTCTTCTTCTTCACTTATTCACTCTTTACAATTTGGACAACGTTTTTTGCTTCCAGGACATTAATATAACTGTAAGCACTCATTTGGTAGTAGAAGATATTACCAGAAAAACTTGAAATTTCGTGATGCAAAGCAAACTGCGTTTTGGAATTCCACCTAACTCCCAGCCGGACGGATGGACTGACAGGTTTTAATCGATTTAGAAAGTGATTCTGTGTCGATCGGTATAATTGGAGATGGGTCTCAGACCTTTTTCTTTGGTGAGACACAAAATGAATTTAACAATATAAGAGAAGTTTGAACACCTTTTGAAAAATATTTGATATGTGATCCCTGTATCTATATTATATAAAGAAAGGTTGCATGTATGTATGTATGTATGTATGTATGTATGTATGTATGTATGTATGTATGTATGTATGTATGTATGTATGTATGTATGAATGTTTGTATGTATGTACATATGTATGTATGTATGTATGTATGTATGTATGTATGTATGTATGTATGTATGTATGTATGTATGTATGTATGTATGTATGTATGTATGTATGTATGTATGTATGTATGTATGTATGCATGTATGTATGTATGTATGTATGTATGTATGTATGTATGTATGTATGTATGTATGTATGTATGTATGTATGTATGTATGTATGTATGTATGTATGTATGTATGTATGTCTGTATGTATGTATATATGTATGTATGTATGTATGTATGTATGTATGTATGTCTGTATGTATGTATATATGTATGTATGCATGTATGTATGTATGTATGTATGTATGTAGGTATGTACATACATATGTATGTATGTTTGTAATTTATAGCTGTCCACACCAGTGGATCGATTTTTTTGAAATTTTTACAGCGAGTTACTTAAAGTCTGGAAGTAAGGGGCTAATATTTTATATAGAAGTTTATAAATAATTTTTGCTTATTAAAACTTTCTGAATATCCAAAACTGTAAGTCTGGTAAATTTCCAATTTTTATGAGCTAGGTAAATAGTAGGGCTGACTTATTATTTATTGCAACTTATGTGGGGCAACCAATTAATTTAAAAAAATATAAATTCTTTTGTGTTAACATATGTGAATAATTTTACTATGATTGGGGTAGCGAAGCGCACCGGGGCTTAGCTAGTATTATATAAAGAAAGGTTGTATGTATGTATGTATGTATGTATGTATGTATGTATGTATGTATGTATGTATGTATGTATGTATGTATGTATGTATGTATGTATGTATGTATGTATGTATGTATGTATGTATGTATGTATGTCTGTATGTATGTATGTATGTATGTATGTATGTATGTATGTATGTATGTATGTATGTATGTATGTATGTATGTATGTATGTATGTATGTATGTATGTATGTATGTATGTATGTATGTATGAATGTTTGTATGTATGTACATATGTATGTATGTATGTATGTATGTATGTATGTATGTATGTATGTATGTATGTATGTATGTATGTATGTATGTATGTATGTATGTATGTATGTATGTATGTATGTATGAATGTTTGTATGTATGTACATATGTATGTATGTATGTATGTATGTATGTACATACATATGTATGTATGTTTGTAATTTATAGCTGTCCACACCAGTGGATCGCTTTTTGGAATTTTTACAGCGAGTTACTTAAAGTCTGGAAGTAAGGGGCTAAGATTATATATAGAAGTTTATAAATAATTTTTGCTTATTAAAACTTTCTGAATATCCAAAACTGTAAGCCTGGTAAATTTCCAATTTTTATGAGCTAAGTAAATAATAGGGCTGACTTATTATTTATTGCAACTTATGTGGGGCAACCAATAAATTTAAAAAAATATAAATTCTTTTGTGTTAACATATTTGAATAATTTTACTATGATTGGGGTAGCGAAGCACACCGGGGCTTAGCTAGTTATGAATAAATTTCAACTACTGTAGAATCACACCAGCAGTAAAGTCTTCGTTAGGCAAAATTCTGATTTTGTTTCATATTTACGCTTGTATTTATAATAATTATAGTAGGCTTATTAAAGGACTATTTGACAATTCGCATAGACATCTCTCAAATAATCCATTAATTACCATACTTTAGTTTTTTATGAATATGGGGGTTAGTATTTAATGTTTTATAAACCAAAAATAAAGAAAAAGTAAAAAAAAATTGTGAATATGCTACGAAAATACTTGAAGTGCGAGGTTTTTTATGTCCCGGGATTCCCGGAAAATTGGAAAATGAAAATTGACGAATTTCCCGGGAATTTTCGGGACGGGAACACCCGAGAAGATACCCTAATGTATACCCATGATGTTTCATTTGTGTGTGGTTAATATTCTTTATGCATATGTATGTCTTTTTGATTATAATCTAATATATTTTTTAAAAATTAGCTAAAGATACTTTTAAATAATATTTTGGCAACATTATATTTAAATGTGCAAATTTGGGAAGAATTTTGTTAATTTCAACTTTTCAACAGGTAGTAAAAAATGCCTTATTTGAATATGAATGAATTTGGCAGACATTATAAAACAAAAACTATTCTCATTTATTTTGTTTATATACCTATACATACAAAAGTATATATGTGAAAAACCGATCTCACACGTTCTATGCTTAATCCTTTTACATAAAAAGATAAGATAATTTAGCCATGTGGACAAAAACCTGTTGAAATTTAATTTCTGCGGTCATCAGAAGGCGTCCTACGTATTCCGAATAATTAAATGTAAATGATAATAAAAAATTGGAAAAATTGGCTTTTTTGACCTTCTTTTTTAACGTTTATAAGTGCATTGCTTATGTTACCTACTTAAATACGTTAATTATACCTTAACTTTTTGTGAGCGAGCAGTCTCAACAATAGAATTAATTAAACATAATAAGTTTAATTTAATGTCCGCACTAAATGTAATAAATACTTCTCTCCTTTGGCACTTAGCAAAATCCTAAATATTAACTAAAACGAATTTTTAAATGCAAAAGAATACTATGAGCATAAAAGTATGTGATTATCTCTAAACTTTTATCCCAGAATATATTCTTTTCGATATTTATGACTTTCGACCTTAACCTGGGTTAATAGCCCACATATTTGTATATGCAGAACCAAAAAATCAAAAATGCAAAGAATGTACGTTAAATTAAAAAAATATCTCAATAAATAAAAGAACCTTCACTTTTGCCTCAATCTGGGTCAGGGTATTAATATAAATGTTATAATATTAGACTCATAATTTAAAAAAAATAAGAATATAGTACCATATATGGCAAAGCATTACTTTTTGGTCACTTTGCTTACCTTTGACCTCAATCTGGTTTAATATTTGCAATTTAATAGTTTAAGACTCGTGATCTCAAAAAATGAAAAATAAACAAAAAAAAAAGAAATTGAAAAAAGATAATTTTTTTAATAAACTTTTGACCTAAAATTGAGTTCAAAGTAATTTATTTTAAATAATTTAAGACTTATAATCCAAAACAAAAGCAAAAATAAACAAAAATGTGAAAAAGAATTGATGCCAACTTTGACGACTTTCGACCTCAATCTGGGTCAATTGTTTTTAAGTTTTTATTTATAGAGTCAGAATCTCAAAAAATACAGAGGTATCAAAAATGTAAAGGAAAATACTTTTTGACAAACTTGCTTAATTTCGACCAACTCTGCCTTTACTTTTTTATTTCTAGAGTCATAAACTATGCAAAGGTTATTAAAAATTTGTAAAAAATTACTTTTTGACTACAATTTGGGTCCAAAATTTGGTAATTTCTTATGTGTAGAATCATAATCCCTAAATATGGAAAACAATTAAATATATGAGAAAAATAATTTATGTCCACTTAATTGACTTACGACCTTAAAGGTGGTACATAGCCCTTTTCTTCATATTTCAATACTCAAAACCTCGAAACGTGCAAAAGATACATTAGACGTACCACACTTTAATTTTTCTTCTGGACTGTATGTGGTAAACAATTTCAAAAAAACGTACCAGAAGTGTGTTTATATTTTAACAAACTCAGTCGAATGCAATTTAAATTATTATCCTTACTTTGTTGGTTCAAAAAGAAAAAAAAGGTACCAATTTATAATTTTTACCATTTTTTTATCCCTATGGGTCTAGAACTTGAGAAAAGAACAAAAAACAAAAAAGGACCAACATTTTTACCCATTTCAAAAAAGTACTAACAATTTTTTTTATACTTTTTTAATCTTTTAAACACAATTTGAATTCTGTTCGTGTGTTTCCTGGTTAAGAAATTAACAAAAAGTTATTCACATATTTTTGAGACCTGCCGAATGCAGTTTTGCCTTTGTTTTTTTATTTATTTGTAAAAAAAAAAGTTACAATAAGTACCAAAAATAAAAAATATACAGTTTTACCCTATTTTATAGCCCCTTGGATCAAAAGTTTCAAGAGAGCACCAAAACAATATTTTTATATATTTTTGAGACTTGTTAAGCCCAATTTGAATTTCTTTTTTTTTATTGATTCCGAATTTACAAATTTCAGCTTAAGTTTCATATATGGGCAATTCCACTGTGATGAGTGTAACTATTTTGATCACATTTTTCCTTATAACTAAAATAATTTAAATTTTAAAAAAGGCTTTGATTTCCAAAGATTTATTGTTTTTAAGCATTTAATTATTAGTAGGCACTGCAAGAACACAGATTCTGCTCACAATAGCCACTTGAAAACTGTGACGGGTGTGAGCTTTAAAATTTTAATTTTAGAGGATTTTGACTTGAAGATCGTGTTTTGTAAAAAATTTTTGAGAACGGGGCTAATTTTAAAATTTTCACGGTAGTTAAAATTGTTTTTAATCTTATCTTTTACTTAAGTCCTACAAAAAACTATTTTTTTTAAGAAAAAAGTTTAAGAAAGTGGGGTGGCTTGTGACACTTCCATCAAAATTCTAATATCAAATAGCCGATATTTCAGTTCATGGTTATTCTAAACTCGTGTGAAATAAATAAAATTAAAACATAAACCAATTTATTTGTGTTTCTTTTAATTTTATTCCCTTTTGGACGTAAACTCATCAAATTTAAAAAAAAAAATTAATTTTTTAAATTTTGGACACTTTTGCATGGAATTGACCACTGAGATCTGTCAAACGCAACTTAAATTTTGTTTTTATATTATTTGGTTTGGAAGTTTCAAAAAGACTTAAACAGTATTAAAAAAAATTGTATTCTGTCCTGACTAAGGGCCAACTATAGTAAAAAAGTATGGAAAAAAAGTTATAAAAAGTACCTTGAAAGTAACTTTATATTTATCTTTGTTTTACCTCTTAAGATCCCAAGCGATTTGAATTCTGTATCCACCGCTATTGATTAAGAAGTAAACAAATGGACCGGAGCAGAATCAATATATAGTTTTTACACTTTTTTTACCTCTTAGGGTCTCAAACTACTCAAAAGGGCCAGACACAGGTCCATTTAATTTTAAAGTAAACAACAATACAAATTTAATCTCATTTGAATTATGTACAGTTCAGTATACTGAAACTTACCGATTTTTCCCTATTTGCCCTATTTTGACATTCTTTGGGTGCACATTTTTTGTATCTATAGGCTTTACGGCTTAAGTCTGCACGATGATGAACCAGTCAGCCAGCCCGTCCTTAGCGTTGTCCCTTTATATGCCATCATTTTTCGCTATTAACTGTTTTGATTTTCTTCTTTTCTTTTCGCTAAATGTTTTATATTCAAAATATAATTTAGGATTTGATATATCTCTCTTTATATATATAAACAATGTTATTACACATACTAATACCCTCCCATTTTTAAGGGGCGCACTAAATGAATTACTTTAAACACATACTGCCGATATAATCAACACAAAATTATAGAATCATCGCTGCCTTCTATGAACTATTACTAAAACCCGCGTTACATAATATGCATTATTACCTTTAAGTTTATGAATGTGCCAACAACTTTGCCAAGTGCAAAGAGGCCACTTGCCTCTGTCTTAGAGCCATGTAACAGCTCCAAGCAAAAAATGCTTTTGACTCTGTCGATAACAGAATATTTACGATGCACTCTGGGCTGTTTTCTAGTCGGACACAGCCGTGTTAAATAAATAATTTAAACAGTTCTAAACTAATCGAAATTTCTATCTATTTTTTCAAAAATAAATTTTTATAAAACAATTATCTTCAAATTGCTTAGAAAACCTACCATAACGGATACGATCCCACTTTTCGATCGTTTACTGTTAGACAAACAACAAATGTATAGAAACGAAATTATAAAAATTTTTAAGTCATACCATCTTTGGTAATTTTTAAAAACAATTTTGTTGTTTTATAAGATCGACGGCATTGTTGTTCATAGTTTTTTCGTTGTTTTTGTGAGAACAATGCATTATTAGCACAAATTGTATTATTATCATTTTAATTTTTTTTTCATTTTTATAATTTTAGAACAATTGCATGATATGTATTGTCGTCCTGCGCCTATCATACAACATTCTCTGCACCCTTTATAGCCCTGCCTAGCATCTTGTCATGCAAATATTTTTTGCATTGAATCTTTGTCATTACTTTTTGGCATCTCTTTAATTTTATTTTTGACAGATGTGCAAATGTTTGTCTGTACAATGTGGTTTTAAAATCTCTCTGAAAAATATTTAAAAAATAAATGTAAAATTACATTAATTGTTGTTTCTGGTAAAGAGTGATTTGTTGTAATAAAATTTTTTTATGGTGTATGAGTGTATGAGTCAATATATGCTTGAGTGTAAGTGAGTAAATTTTTAAAGGGAAGAATCATGTCAATTTAAAAAGACGTTGATCGGTATCAACTAGAATCACTCTGGTCGCTGCAACATTCGCAAAAACACATCATCCACTTGTTCCGTTGTTCATTCTTATTTCAAGTGTCAGTGTAAGTGTTGAAAACGCCCAGCTAAACGGATTAAAAAACTATTGGATTTAAAATATTTCAAGGACTTTAAAATTTTTCAAATTTAAGTCCTTTTGTTAAGGACGTGTGTGTAATTATGTTTTTCGTCTTGTTGCCTCTTTTAGAACTATAAAAAAACGCCAATATGTGTGACGATGAACCCTCAGCTCTTGTCGTAGACAATGGATCTGGTATGTGCAAGGCTGGTTTCGCTGGTGATGATGCCCCACGTGCTGTCTTCCCATCCATTGTTGGCCGTCCTCGCCATCAAGGTGTGATGGTTGGTATGGGTCAAAAAGATTGCTACGTTGGTGATGAAGCCCAGAGCAAACGTGGTATTCTTACATTGAAATATCCCATTGAACACGGTATCATTACCAATTGGGATGATATGGAAAAAGTATGGCATCATACCTTCTACAATGAATTGCGTGTAGCCCCCGAAGAACATCCAGTTTTATTGACTGAGGCTCCCTTGAATCCAAAAGCCAATCGTGAAAAGATGACTCAAATTATGTTTGAAACCTTCAACTCCCCTGCCATGTATGTTGCCATTCAGGCTGTATTGTCTCTTTATGCCTCCGGTCGTACTACTGGTATTGTATTGGACTCTGGTGATGGTGTTTCCCATACCGTACCCATCTATGAAGGTTATGCTTTGCCCCATGCCATTCTCCGTTTGGATTTGGCTGGTCGTGACTTGACTGACTACTTGATGAAAATCTTGACTGAAAGAGGCTATTCCTTCACCACTACTGCCGAACGTGAAATTGTACGTGATATTAAGGAAAAACTATGCTATGTTGCTTTGGACTTTGAGCAAGAAATGGCTACTGCTGCTGCCTCTACCTCATTGGAAAAGTCATATGAATTGCCTGATGGTCAAGTGATTACCATTGGTAATGAACGCTTCCGTTCACCTGAAGCCCTCTTCCAACCCTCTTTCTTGGGTATGGAATCTTGCGGTATCCACGAGACTGTCTACCAATCCATCATGAAGTGCGATGTCGATATCAGAAAGGACTTATACGCCAACAATGTGTTGTCTGGTGGCACCACCATGTATCCTGGTAAAATTTCTGTGTTACACATATTTTTTTTTCATTTCAAAAATGTCTTTGTGTTTTAGGTATTGCTGATCGTATGCAAAAAGAAATCACTGCCTTGGCTCCATCCACAATTAAGATTAAGATCATTGCTCCACCTGAAAGAAAATACTCCGTATGGATCGGTGGTTCCATCTTGGCCTCCTTGTCCACCTTCCAACAGATGTGGATCTCCAAACAGGAATATGATGAATCCGGTCCCGGCATTGTTCACCGCAAATGCTTCTAAGCATTTCTGGATGATTTTCAGATTTATTTAAGCGTAAAAGACATGATTATCTAACAACTCTAACACCGTAATGCAAGACTTGGGTACAAAAGCTTAAATCAAGCTGCTGCTTCATCTTCAAAAAGGTTACCTACTTCAAGGTTACAAACGCTTGTCTAAAAAATGTCCTTTTTTGTATATTTTTTGTTCATTTTCTTTTTTAAGTAATTAAAGATAATATATACAATTAATTTAAAAATAAAAACAAATATATTAGAAAGTCTTGGCTGAAATTTTTTTAAAAACAAAACAACAAAAATAAGAAATCGTATTTGGATTATGTACATACATACATACATATGTATATTCATATTTAAGTATGTGTGTACATACAAAAAAAAGCCAATTAAACTAATTGTACATATCATAAAACAACAGAAAGCAATGATTTTTATATCTAATTATTTGCCAAACTAATCTCTTGGCAATGCTGATGCTGCAAAACAATTAATTCATTGCCATCATATTTGCGTGGGCCCCTGAGACATGCAGACTAAAACTCCTTATTAAAATTTGGAAAACTGCCAAAACGTTTTAGCTCAAGCAAATCTGTATTGTGGTGACAAATATAGAAACAAGATATAGGGGTCTTTTATTATCTGGCCTCTCAACATTCTTTGGGATTTATTTTATTATTTTTAGAAAACAAGGTGGCCCTATAAAAAAAGATTATTGTACCATTCAAAATTGTATAAAATTAAAAAAATTTTATATCTAAATTAAGCAATTGCTAGCAGAATTACTCAAATTTTTTTATTATAAAAAAATAAATAAGCGAACATACTCGTATATACATATGTATGTATGTAAATATACATGCAGGTATACAATTATATATGTTGTACATACAAATACAGTTACAGATTTTTTTTCTTACGAATTATTATATCACAAAAAAATGTTTCATCTCGAAATGAAAAACTTAAAGCGTCGAAATAACATGTCTTAAGTCTTCTTCATAAACCATAAAAACAAAATACAAAGGCATTAGTCAGTTCAACCTTTTAAAAATTTCAAAAAATTAGTCGATAAAATCTTTTAAAAAATAAATAATTATACTCATGCCGATATATGAGAAGCAATTTAAATCAATATTGCATGATTTTCTATTAATTTACTTACAAGAACTTTTAAAGCCGATTTTTTAATTTTAATCGAATATTTAATTTTAAAATTTTTAACGTTTATTACTTTATATATCAAATATTAAAAAAATCTTATACTCGATATAAAGAACAGTGAGAAAAGAAATGCAAAAAAAAGCAAAACAACCAAATTATTATATAAACTTCTGGCCAAAAGGTTTTCGTTAGAAGCTAGCTATGATGTCATCTTTAAAATTGAATGCGGCGATTTGGACCCGGTTTTTTAACAAACAAGTAAAATCTTCATGAGAAAAATGTATATATTTATGGAACCTGTTCGAAACTTTGGGTCCTTTAAGGTAAACCTATTTTCCAACTTTTTAACTAATAGAAATAAATTCGTATTTCAATTGCATTTTAGTTATTTTTGTAACTTTTAACGCCATAAAGGTATATGGTATTAGTATTTTTTTTTAACTTTGGAACTAAGTCAGAAAGAAAGGGTTCACAGAAAGAAAAAACACAGCATAAGATCATAACTGTGTCTGTTTTATTTATCCTAAATAGTACTTGAAATTTCTAACTATCCATGCTTAGATTTTTTTAAATCAAGCTGAGTGGATTACTTAAAAAAATTAAGCACAAAAAACTTGTTATTGTTGATATAATCTTCACTTGTTTGATTATAGTTTTTTTTTATATCCCTGTTAATTATGCAACGAAATTTTTGTCTTTACTTGTGCTTGAGTATGTTGTTCGTAATACGCACAAGATATTTTAACATCAAAAAATTTTCAATCAATAAATATTTATAGGCATATTCATTCATAAAAAATTTTTAAATTTAAAATAGGCTTTTAAACGAAACATTTTTACAAAATCAGTATTTTAAATGTATTTTAAATTTGAAAATTGTTAATGAATTTGTCCCTAAATATATGTGTAAGTATATGTATAAAGTGAAAAAAAACATATTTTTTTCATATTTTATTATTTAATCTTCGCCTTTTGCGAACTAACAATAAGTAATCAAAGCTTAAAACTAAGTAATTAATATTAATCCAGCCAGTATCAGGCTAAAATTTATGTTGTCATAGTAAAGTTAATTAATTTGAGTAGCTTTATCTAAGCGCAATAGTATCCCGTCTTTTGAGACGAGTGTGGCTGCTATGTTGCAAGAGTGAGTGGATTTCGATGTGTTTCCAGCTTATTGAAATACTTGTCCACATAATTTAGGATTTCGCATTTACCTATTGAAGCTTGTAGATCTTTGTTGATGTCGCTGTTTAAGATCTAATTTGGTCGGCGTTGGAGGTAGAAATAGTGCCCAATAATTGGATCTCGTAGAACCAAATGGGCTTCAAAAGCGATTTGTATAGTAGAAGTTTATAGTCAAGACGAAGCACAGAGTTTCTGCCAATTAGCCAATAAACTTGTGGAGCTTTGAATTTCATTTGCGTCAACTTCGCCTCTATATGTGGCTTCCATATTAGGCGACGATCCAGGTGAATGCCGAGATATTTTGTCTCAATTCGTTGTGGCACCGTATGGTAGTTAATAGGAATTGGGGGCTCGTTTTCGTTCGTAAAGTGAAAGTAACGTGGATTCATTTTTGTTCACTTATTTTAATACCACTTAACTTTGCCCATTTCTATATAAGGGTGACGTGGTGTTGCATTTGGTTCGAGGCCTCTTTAGGGTATTATAAATACTGAGCAAGGCGGGATCATCAGCAAATGTCGACGTGTGAGTAAAATTCTTTGTTGGCATATCTGATGTATACAGCAAATACAAAATTTATTTTTTTTTTTTCATATTTTTATTATTGAATCTTCGCCTTTGGCGAACTAACAATAAGTATTCAAATCTTAAAACTATTCATTTTTTATTAGACCAGCCAGGCCCAGACTAAAATTTAAGTTCTCATAATAAAACTAATTAATTCAGTAGTTTCATCTTAGTGCAATACTATCCCTTCTTTTCAGACGAGTGTGTCCACTATGTTGCAAAATGTTTCGAGCGAGCGGATTTGGATGTATTTCCAGCTTGTTTAAATACTTGTCCACATAGTTCAAGATTTCGCATTTAACTAGTGGAACTTGTAGATCTTTGTGGATGTTGCTGTTTTTAATGTACCAAGGAGCACCAGTTATCATTCTTAGGATTTTATTTTGACGGCGTTGAATTTTTTCAATGTGGGAGGCGGAAGCAGTGTCCCATAATTGTATCCCGTAGCACCAACTTGGTTTCAAAACTGAGTTGTAAAGTAAAAGTTTGCAATCAAGACGTAGCACAGAATACAAAATTTGACTTGAAATACTCCCTTAAGATACACCCGTTCCTATTGGTTGAGGACAGCTTAACCAGTTTCCTTCTTTTATTATAAATTGTCGGTCAGTTACGTACTTTTTCAAAAGGTTAAAAATATTCACTCGTAAGGTTATTTAACAGGACTTGATGCCAAACATTATCAAAGGTTTGAGAGACATCAATAAAAAGCGCAGAGCAGTATTTCATTTTACAAATCTGTGGGTTTACTTGATGGTACTATGTTGACTCCGAAGGCCAAATTGGTGATTTGGAATACAGTTATTTTCATTCAAGAGAGGGGTCAGCTTGTTTCTTAGTCATTTTTTGAAGAATTTTGACATAGGTGGTAAAATGTGAAGCTACTTTTCTTTAATGAAGCTCCGTAATTCAAAAAAAAAATTTTTGAATTTTTTGCGTAATCCTTTTTATGATCAAATCAATCTTTTAAAGTTGATATCTTGTTCAGTTATAAACCTAAACCAACACTTTTTGGGCATAAATGGGGCTTAAAGTAAGGAATTCGTCGTAGATAAATCGTACTTGGTTTAAAAAAAAACATGCATGTTTTAAGAAAACCCATACTCACCGCATTTTTGACAACGCTAAAGCTTGATTTAACTTAAGTACAAACAAAGCAAGCAATCTTTCTTAATTTAGGCCTTAGCGAGATCAAATTTTGGTGGGGATGGGTTTCCTTAAGCCAAGTTTTGATGTCTTAAACCAGATATATTTTATCTATTATGAATTTATTACTGTAAGCCATATTTAAGCCAAAAGAGGGTTGATTTAAGCTCGAAAGCGTTATAAGGACTAGCCAAAAAAAGAACATTTATTTTTTTAACTAATAAAAATTTATTAGAGAAGAAGAGTCTTATATTTTAGTTTTATTTTATAGATACTTAATATTTTTGATTTAAAAATTTCAATTTTTGTTCTTACTGTAGCTGGGACTCGAACCTTTCCGTACTGCAGACACTTTGTTTTTATTTGTAAAATAATATTTTCAAGCAATAGGGTTTGTTTTTCTTGATTTGTTGAATCAATCCGAATAGGCTTGATTTGAGAAAATCTAAGTAGGGATCGCACTTAAAAATTTCAAGAACGATTTTAGATAAATTCAAGAATAAATTTTTTGATTTTACATTGTGGTTTTTCTTTCTGTACATTGGCAGTTTTGTCAAAACTTCACAGAATTATTTTTCTTTCATTTTTTTTTCATTACAAACTGCTTGTTTACGCTAATTGTTTTCGTTTTTTTATGTCTTAAAAAATTTATTGTTGAACTTCTAGTCTTTGTACACATTTTTACAAGTTTTTACAGCAGTTAAGGACATTATAAAAAAAATAAGTACAAGACTAATACAAATTATTTTTGCTGTTTTATTGAACCATTAAAACGCATTTTTACAACTCAGTTGTAAAAAGGCACAAAAAAAAATAAAACAAAAAAATTCACAGAATCCATTACTTTTTTTAACAGTGAGAAATTACTGTGACCCTTAAAGGGAGATTTTCGGGTGACGGTGACTAGATGGTCGATTGAAAAATAAAGAATTGCAAACAGAAACACATTATGGCCAAAAAATTTATAAAAAATTTTGCTCATCCTAAGATTGTCTGTTATTTGCTTTAGGCACTTTAAGTTGTTCAGCAGGTAAAGCTCGTATTCAAAAAAATTATTGTAGGTTCGTTTAGGGTTTAACTGACCAATATTCTATAGAAATTTGTCATATAAGCCCTTAAAATTAATTTCTCAATATAAGTGCAAAACACTTTCAGTGGTTTTATCTAAGCACAACCGTTTCCCTCTTCTTTAATGTATAGTGTCCGCCGTGTTGAAATATTTTTCAAGCGAGCGGACTGAAACCAGTGTTGCAAGTAGATTAAAAAAAAACATCTGTTTTTCCCTACACGTAGAAAAAATTTCGTTAGAAAAAGCCCTACGATGTAATAAAAAATGGTTACAAAAAATCAATTAAGTTTTACTCACATTTTTTATAAATTAAAAATTTTAAATTTGTCACTTAAAAAAAGCTATAATTCCAATAGCGGTAAGAGTCGCATCAAAAGAAAAAACTTTAAATTTGAAGTATATATATGTACTTCATATGCTAGATTTGTAAAAATTTCGTTTAAAAACAATTTTTTAAATTTAATCAATTTTTTTTATGCGACCCTTAATCTTTATTATAATGGGTGGGACCTAACAAAGTTTAAAGTTAAAGAATCTTGAATTCAATATCAATTATGAAAAATATTCTTGAGATTCTCAAAGCGCTTATATCGTATTTAAAACATTGTTTCCACAAAAGACTATTTTTTCTTTAAGAAAAGTATTTAGTAACAAAAATAAGTGATAAAAATAATTGTACGTTCTTTAATTTAAATTAAGGCACAAGAATCTAAATTTAATATGATACACTTCATTTGATTAAAACATTAAAACATTCATATATTTTTTCTGAGCTGATTTTCTAAAATGACTAGTTGTGCATTAAAAACTTATCCAATCTTCCTTATTGTTTTAGAGGAATGATTTTTTAATACAAAATATATGTACGCATCGGTCAATTTGTTTCGCTTTTTTGGTCAAAATAGCTGTGTTCCAAAACGCAGTTTGCCTTGCAAATATCTTCTACTTCCAAATGAGTGTTTACAGCTATATTAATGTCCTGGGAGCAAAAAACGTTGTCAAAATTGTAAGGAGTGTATAAGGGAAAAAGTTAAAAATTTTTAATGCAAAGCAAACTGCGTTTTGGTATACAGCCCATCTGTTCTCATTAAAAAAAAACCTTTCTGCACTCTGCATTTCCATGGGTAAAATTGAATAAGATATCTACTAGTGTTGTTAAATTTACAAAACCAACTTCGTAGTTATAGTTTTTTATTTTTATTATTTTTATCAAAAACGAATACATTTTAGTATCCTCAACTTTCTTACCCAAAAACATTTCTGTTTTCTTTTGGACAAATGCCCGTTTAAACCAATTTTGAGAAAAAAACACTATTTTTTTAACCTGTAAATAAAAATGTTTAAACTTATTATTTTTTATTTAATTTATTTTATAAACAATTCAATATGAGAAAAAATACTTACATTTTGATTAATGTAAAAAATCTGTACGACTTCCCTTACGCTCCTGTTTTAGAATCAAAAAACCTATATTTATGGATTTTCTCCTACCTCTGGCAACACTGATTTAGACGGGTTTTCAGATTATTTAATTACTAGCCCTCATAGTTTTGGATTTCGCATTCAAGTAGTGAAACTTTTAGATCCATGTGCATGTTGTAATGTTTAATATAACAAAAAGTACCAGTTATCTATGAACTTTGAACTTTTCTACTTAGTATGTGGCTTATTACCTTTAATAATGCTAAGAAAAGCGCCATCATTATCAAATGTCAAATGTTCGTGGGCATGTGCAGGATTGATCCTAAAATACTTCCTTGGTTGAAGATATTAACTGGTCATACATATATGTTACGCGCGTCTAATATCAGAAACAATATCAGATATAAATTTGTGGTCTACTTCTGGAAGAGGTTGTTTTTAAACCAGGTTTCGAATCGCGTAAGAATATAAAGTACCCTGTTAATGCAAATTAAATACCTCAGAATATGCAAAGAATTAAATTAAAAGTTAAAAAATATCGTAGAAACATGACAAGATGATTTGTCATGAGGCTACCTTTCTTCCACCCATTATAATGCGTTTTAATGATAACGCCTAGACAGATTTCCCTTGTTTTAATTATGTGCCTTAGTTTGCTTAACAGGTCTTCATGTATTTCTTTGTCGAATAGCATCGATGTCGAGAGGCATCGATGACAAGCGCGAAACAGTAATCTTTTTCTTAAACGCTTTTTTTTAACATGTGCCAAACTGTGCGTGTTCGATGGTACTTTATGTCTTCTTAAGTCAAATTGGTGGTTGTCATTCAAAATTGGGGTCAACTTGTTTTATTTGGAAGGATCTCTTCCAGGCTTAGAAATCATCTTTACTAAGGCAACTTTCCATATTGGCAAAAAAGGTTTAAGCTGTGATACGGCGCTTAAAATAAAAATATATTAAATTTGCTATAAAAAGTAGCTTTTAAAACATTTCGTTGCTTATTTAATCAATTATAGAAACTGAAAACGAATATCTGTAGAATGCCTGGAAACAACAGGTGGCAATTAATTCATGTCAGTACACATAACGGAAGTAAGCACGTTGTTTAAATGAACACATTTTTCTTCGACATTTATTGCCCAGGATCCTCTTAGATTACGCAGTGGCAGTTTTGCGCTAACGGGTATTATGCCATTCTGTATACCTTCAACATTTTACATTAAAACCATCTATGCTTTGCCGTTCTCTTCGGGCTCTTATTTTTTCAGATAAAAGCTGTTCCACGCCAGCAGAAAACAGAAAAAATTCTGTTGAATTTTGTCTGGTGGTAGGTAGAAAATTAAGGATACTAAGAAGATAAGAAAAGCTCCGATTTGGTAAGGACTGCAAGTAGATTTTATTGTAGGTGAGTCTGAAGATATATCCAACGATGCTTGAGTTTCAAAAAGTTCCGGGAATACACCTTTTGTTACGCAGAAACCGATAATGTCTGAAATTTAATTGTTCTCAGTTGACCAATAGGTAGGTTGACCAGTTTAAATAACGTTAATTCAAATTTCAGCCGCAGAATCATACAAAACGTGACCTCTAGGACTAACTAGAAAGCTTTAGTTTTGTCTTGTATAGGCCCCAGCAGCTATAAAGCAAGTTAAGTCAAGGCGTAAAAATGAGAATAGAAAACCACATAATTTAGGAGTCAAAAAAAATTGTTGTCATTTACCCCCGATAGAGGGTGCCCCGGTAGATCAGTGGTAAGTGCACGAGTCTACCAGTCTGGAGTCGTGGGTTCGATTCCCCCCAGAGAACTTAGTAAGTTTGCTTCATTTTCTGTTCTTTCTTTCTTATCCTTCTCTAAATTTCTTCTTTCTTTCCATCTCAACCTATTATACCTTCAGGTAACATAAAGACACCGAATTAACCGGACCCAAGTGAGCTGTATCTTTTCCTTCAAGGGCTGCCTGTTCTACCTAACCTAACCTAACCTACCTCAGCATGTGGAGGGGTTTTCGGGAACCCAAAAAAATGTTCAGCTCGATAGAAAATAATTTTAATTTACCGAGTTAAGATCTCTATATTCAACCACGTTAACATTTCTATGGTCAACATATTTTTATTTAAAAGCAATTTTTTCTGCTGCTGTTAACAGTATATTTAAATAACACAAACCCTTTTTTTCTGATAAATTATTATTATTCATTAGATACTTTTTTAGCAAAATTATAAGTCGTTGTAGCCACACAATTAACTTTCGAAAACAAAATACACAAAATTTTTGTTTTTTGTAAATAAACTAAAAATGTACAAAAAACTGCATCAAAAACAATGAGTAACTAAGAGCTTGTAAAGCAACTAAGTTGCAAAAACTATAACATAAAAGAACTATTTTGTACTAAAGAACCTTTGGCTTAAAGGAAAAACGGAAGCAACAAAAAATTTCACTAGAGGTTATAAACAAAAACACAAAATTATTAACAAAATGTGAGGAAATGTAACCTACGGCAGTGCTGCACAGCTTGTCGAATATTGAGTTATGTGTGTTATTTAGCATTTACTAGAGCAATATAAAGGTAATAACAACCAATGTTATTACTAGAAGCAACATAAAAGGCGAAAAACAATGGGCAGAAAACAATAACCGAGACCGATGACTCAACATCCCATTGGTGGGACGTGTGCTTGCTACAGGAATCAAAAACAAAGCGCAGCTTAAGTACAGTGGATAACATATGTGCACATTGGGGAAATAAAAACTGCTACAGCTCTAAGATACTATTCGGGAAAGACTGTTTCCAAAACTGTCGATGTTTCTTAAATAAATTTAATTTATAAAGTGTTTTTTTATAAAAATAATATTTTTGAAATATGCTTGAATAAAAGGAAATAAAGACTTGTCCGTTTTATGTATGTCGAAAAAATTGTGCTTCGCTAAGCAGAAAACTTCCCAGTAGCAATTTGGACGGGCACTTTTTTCCTACAAAAATATACCTTGTCCCTATTTTTATGAATTTAAGCTGGATATGTCTACAATTTTGCCCACTTCTGTATTACAAAGAACGGACTGACGCAAGCAAAGTTTTGTTTATAGTTTATGTTTTTAGGAGGTTAATGTTTTAATACTTTTTTTAACAATTTCAAGTTTGAAAGGTTTCTGCTCGGGTCATGAATTTACCATTTTACAATCTTATAAACATTTTCTTTATATCTTTATGGGAGCTTTTACGTGTATGTGTGTGCATAAGTAAAAACCAAGAACAACAACATCTCATCATCCTTAGCGCTTAATTTTTTAAACCAAGAAAATAATAACGCCTTAAACTTTTTAGTATTGTCATTAAATTTTTTCCGTGTTTTAGCGTGTGGGCGTGTGTTTGTATTTGTATGTGAAAATGTGTTGGTGATAAAGTGTGTTTGTATTTGTATGTGAAAATGTGTTGCTGTTAAAGTGTGTTGAATTTCTGCATGCCGCTTAAGATGAAGCTTTGAAAGCATTTTTGATTGCAAAGTACCATGTTTTATTAACCATTAGATAACTACTTCACCATTTCCAATGATTTTTATTATTTACTTTATATTGATATTTTCTAGTCGAAATCAAGTAAATGTTATGCATGGTGCTACTTTCCCCTTAAGGTAAAAGGTAAATTATTCGGATCAAAGCCAGGTTCTTAGCACTAGAGCGGGTATATAAAAAAGCTAGCCGCCTCGCCTTTATGTTTTCTCTTAATTTATGTACGCCCCTGCGGGAAATGTGTGCCAATACAGGTACAAAACACGAATTGGACTAAATTTATTGGTCGTAATCGGTTCAGAAGGTCACACTTCAAATAACTGTTAAAGAGGTGTTAAAAATTTTAAGAAAAAAATTAAAATACTGGTCCCCACACATATACATACATCTGTTTATACATACACACACATATAAATACAAACAAAGTAGCTTGAACAGGATTTCAAAAAAATTATGCAAAATTGCTTATATAGGATTGGCCTGTAACCCGTTCTGAGGAATTAGTTTTGAACCAATTTCCTCTCCAATGGCAACGCAATGTAAAAGTGACAGGTTCCCTTCATATAAAGTGCAAGAACTAGAACCAGTCTCTACCCTAAGGTCACGTCAGTAGTCATAAATCAGCCCTCTTCAAATGAACTGGTGTTGTTATTGCTTTCTGGTAAAATTACACTAAAAATAATGTTGAATATAAGTGAGAGGACGGACGTTTTTTAAGAGAGACGGGACAGCATAACTACCATTACAAATTGTATAGGTTGCCTATTGCTGCACTATGAGAGTAAAAACACAAAAGGCCTTCTCAGTGCCATAGTGAAGAACAACAATAACACAGATTGATACTTCTTTGTTTTGTTTTAATAATACACACAGTGAAAAGTACCCAAACGTTCTCATAAAACATGTTCTCTCATTGGACATCAATGCACTACAGTAAGACAAATTTGACTAGCTCGAGTGTGATAAATATTTTTATTTATTTAAAATTCTTACATATTCGAACTTTTCAAGAAAATTTAAAAATGCTTTTGAACGAAAAACTTACAAATTTACAAATTATAAAACTGATATATTCCGAAGATAAGCTTTTTCTAGGAAATGGTGTTACCAAAGCTGTGTTAGTGCATTTTTTTGCCACCTCTATTGCAAGTGAGTATGTGTTGGTTATTTCAATTTTTAATACTTTGCGGCATCTTATAACCGTTAGCTTGTTTCTAAAATATTGTTGTTATGTTGCTCGTAATTTGTTATTTTTTCTCGTATATTTGTTGTTTTATTTAATGTTATTGTTTCTTTTACTGCTTCTGTTGCTGTTGTCTTTGTTGCTTTTATTTAACATTTTAATGTATTACTATGTTGTAAAAGATGCAGTTATTTGCCACTTTTCCTTCTAGGTTTTGTAATTTTTTTGATCGACATAAATTTTTCTGTTTTGGTTACAAAATGTCTATAAATTTCGATATTTTTTAAGACCTTTATCGAAGTTTTTTATTTACTTTAAAGTTTAAATTACGGAAATTAAAAATGTACTGCGTTTTACAAATTTTTGCTTCAGCTGAGCATTTCTGGCAAAATAAAATGGCAAGATATTATGATGCAAGAAAGCTTAGGGCTCCCTAATCAGGGTAGTAGCATATTTCATTTTATTTTTTACGTTAATTTAACCGAAATTGCTAATATTTGTAGAGAAAAAACCAAAATCGCTTAAACATATAACATTGCTCTGTTGGAAGGTGCTTATGTATTGGTTAATCTAAGCTTAAGCATTTGTGTAGTAAATCGATGCCAAATGCATGCACAGTAATAAAGTTGGGACAGTTTTTCTTCTCAAGAACGAAGAATTGTTTGTAAACATTTGATGTAATTTGTCTTCAATATCGAAACGAAAATAGCAGGAATCTTGGAACCAAATTATTCCGATAAGCAACCTGTGTGGTTACAGGACAAAAATTTCCAATTACGCGTGAATTAATTTACTGGACACTCGATCACAAATTGGCGTATTCTTCTTGTATGTCACGCAAAAATTCAGAAATTTAGAAACTAATTCCCTGATTTCTTCAGAGCACAAAATAGTAAATCATATTACGGCGATCGAGCAACCCAAATGGCCAGATACTTAAAGGCCACCGATGACTACTTTCGCTTGTTCGTGTACCCGGCTAAGTTGCTCTAAAACTAACTTTGGAACACCAGCCTATATATAAGAGCTACGTTCTTTTTTCGTTTGGATGTAGGGGGTATTAACATTATGAAGAACAGATGGTACAAAGAAGATTCCAAGACACTTGGATGCTTATCTGGATACAAGAAAAATGTGTTCCTTGCAGCGGACATCACACTGGATTTTCATGCCTAAAACACCAAAAGTGTCTGTTTGCCCAACTTTTAAACCTTAATACTTTTAACATAGACAATGCAACATAGTAAGCTTTCCTTTTCAGCAGTCTTTTAAACATTCAATTTTGCCTAATAGCCCAAGACTTCATAAAATTAGGTATGAAGTATAAATATCATATGGTGCTGTCATTAGCAAGTATAATATAGGGTTTCACATTGGGTGTTTTTTAGTAGATGGGGAATACCATGGCATAGCATACAATGCCTAAAAGGTAAACTGCTGAACACGCCAGAGTTAAAGAGCATTATTTTCAAACCAGTGCTAGTATTCAATTCAGTCTAGAAAATTTACAAGTGCGTAGGTCGGTACAAACTACTTTAGCTGGTCTTGGAAGCTTAACAAAAATAAGGAACAAAATTCTTTCAGAGCTGCCTTGCTCAGCAAAGTAATTAATTTTTGGAAGGACCCCTTAAAGCTGAAATCTTACAGACATAAAAGTCTGTTACTACCTAAGGAAAAATTGTTCAAGTTAATGCTGAAAACCAAGCTTACTTTGATCTACTGTAGAATGATAAAACCTTCAATCACAATCACCAATTGGCCTAAGACGCCAAAACAGAACCATCGAAGAAATCCACATAATTGTACATTTTGTGAAAAAAGGCTTTCAGGAAAGGAATATAAAATAGCTGAAAAAAATGCATCCCTTAAACTTAAACTTTACGCAAAGAAACTACTCCTTAATTGTTATTAAAAACAGATGCTGCCCCAAACACTTGAGACGAAATAGTTTGGAAATCATATTTAGTTGAGAAAATGACAGTAATTAAACTGAATGTCAATTTTATTGGCCAATTTAGAATAAATCAAAGGGTGTTAAAACGAAAACCTTTGAGATATAATATTTGCTTCTTGGTATATTTAAAGCAGCAATAATCAAAGAGATGTTTAAACTCCACAAGCTTAATGCGAAATTTTAGACTATGTGGACAAGTATTAAAATAGGTTGGAAACATATTTTAGATCACTCGTACAAAACACCCTTAAAATGGCGAAAATAGTTATTCGGTTTGTATGGCTTGCAAGTAAGTAAGGGTCTCAAATGACCCAGGTTTTACAGAACCAATACACCCGTCAAGAGTATCTTCCTTTAAAATCAGTAGCTAGTTTAAGGTTCTGAGTACCATTTTTTAATTGCTGCCCATAAATCTGTTTCAACTAAAGCTAGGGCAGGTCATTTGCAGGAAAGACGAAAACCGTTCTCCTCCTTTTTCCTATTTCCACAACTGCCACAGTGGTCCCAATGAGGGAGTCCGAGTCTACTTGGATATTAATCTATCACCCTGTGAACCATAAGGACTAATATCACCTCTCAACTATCAGCTGGATCGTACGCTTGCAATCAAAATAGGGCTACGTCACTCTAGGGATCCTACATGTGTCCAGGTTAAGCCAACTGCTCTCAACCATTTTATGAAATGCTCCAAAGAATCTGCTCTTGATAATTCCTGTCGAAATTGCAACTGTGCTCAAATTAAAAATTCTTAGAGCAGCAAGCTCGCCTGCCCGTTAAATACCAAAAAGCTTGTTTATGTACAGCAATACTAGATAAACGACCTGGACTAGACAAATTTTCAATACGGCATTAACTTAGTAGTTCACGAGCCGAACGACAGATGTGCTCTCTGTCTATAGACAAATGTCTCAATATTTCGCAAATATTACTATACAGAGTAGCTTTCATACCTAATACATTTTTTAGTTTGAATTACACCATTCGACAGGGGATATGAGCCACTTATCTCGAGAATGTCTAAGGCGACTCCGGAATATACACACCAGTCTATCTTCGAGCCCTCTGTGTAAAACCAAGCACCATATATTTCCACAATATTGCCTTCATATCGCTTACTCCTGGAGAGGATAACAACCCAAGGATCATTATTAAAGTCCTTGTGGTGTGTAACATAGTCAGAAGTTTGGTTCGTCGTCGAAATACATGGCAGATACAGCAGACAGACAGAGAGACAAGTACTACTGCCACCAAAAGAAACCATCGGATTTGATGAATACTTTATCTTGAGAACTACTGGCTGGACTAATGCTTATTGATTTTTTATATTTATAATATTAATACTCATTGTAAGTTCATTAAAATAGAAATTGAACTATTTTTGAAGATTGTAGGTTATGTTAGGTAAAACAGGCAGCCGATAAAGGAAAGAATACCGCTTACCGGGATCCATCCGCTTAATTCGGTCCCTTTGTGTTACCTGGAGAGACAAAGAGAAAACGTGGAGATAGAAGGAAGGAGTAAATTAAGAAAACTACAAGAAAAAAAGAAAAACAGGATGAAGCGGACTTACCAGGGTCTCTGATGGGAATCGAATCCACAACCACCAGGCTAGTAGACAATGTTATAGTTAGAAATAGATCCTCATACTAAAGCTAACTACGCCCCTGGCTAATGATTTACTATCTCCTTTCCTTGATCACTATTAAAACCGTGCTTTACTGTATATTAAAACAGTTACATTTCGCTGCTTAATCGTTAACATCAATACATGCGCTTGTAACATTAATATGTATGTGTACGTGTATGTATGAGTGTAAATGTCATAAAAGCCACAGTTATAGCGCATCAACTTTTTGTGGTACTGAGCATTCTGTTTTTAATATCATGGGTGTTTTAACTTCTCTCAGCTTTTATTTTTCTCTTACTTATACTGCTCAACAATTTTATATTAAATCGTAAAGTTTAGAAACTTTGTAATGGCAGCAGCAGTTATTTTAAAAAAATACAAGAAAACCAAATAATAACTAGAGTAGGCAGAGCTGTAAAAAAAAACAATAACAAAATTTATAATCCTACCATGTAATTCAGTCATTCAATCATTCATTTACTAAAGTAATTCATCTTTATATAGTATCCTGGTCATAATCAGCACTTTTTAATAGGCCTTGCACACATACACCCATATGTATGTATATTAGCAGCTGAAGGTGTAGTGAGAGTCACTTGTTTTATTAGTGTGTGGGTGAACTTTTCCTTAAATCCATTACTTTGTTGTATATTTATTTCTTATTCTTATTATCCTCTGTAATGTTTATGTTATATTTGAACATATTTTTTTATTTGTGTTTTTTTTTCATTCCATTTGATGGCTTAAAAATAAAGTAAAGGAAACTGAAAGCATAAACTGCATCGCATACTTATGTTCGTACTTGTGTTTGTTGCTTTTGAACGCTTTTGATTGGTTGGCTGACGATTTTCTGGGATAATCTCAGGGCATCTTTGTTTAAGTCATAAACTTAAAATAATAATAAAAATTATTTGCTTTCTACGCAAAATATTTTGAAATTCGATTAATAGGAAAATGCCAAATGTAAGAATGAAAGTTAATTTTAAGAGCCGCGTATATGTGTACTCGTACACAAGTATGTATGTACTTTTTTATGTTAGAAAATTTTCTTTACCGCCAAAGACCTCATATTACCCTCTTTGCACTTAAAAAATTAATGGCTAATCAAGTTCATCGCGTCTTTGCTTCTTAGTTCGCCTTTGTGTTGCTTAGCTTTATTTGTTTTTGGGTCATAAAGACATGACACTACTGTCATTAAAAAATATATATTGCAAATGAAGAAATTTACATTTCAAGTGGATACACTACAGTAGGCCTATTAGACTTGGTCTTCATAGGGTTTAAGTTTCGCATTGAAATATTGCAAAGTTTCTGAAATTTTCTTTGAAAGTTGTCTCGGTTATAATTAGAGGATCGTGCCAAATTGTTTTTTGTAGGAATAATTTTTAAAAACTACTTGCAGCATATGAATTTCTAAAATCACAAAATAAACAAACTATTCCTTAGCTAAATTGTGAACCTGCGCAGAAAGAAAAATCATGTTTTAAAATTAAAAATTGTCTTTAAAACAAAAAGTTAAACTATAAATAAATAAAACGCATTAAGAATTAATTTTTAAAATTTATTTAAAACCGCACTGGAAGTTTTAAGTGGAAGTTGTAAAACGACGTTTCTTAATAAGTTTACCTATTGGGATTGTTTTACAAAATTAATAGGCAAACGAAAGTTGTTGTTGTAGTTTTGTTGTGCAACAGAATTTTTGCACGCTGTTCCTCATAATTGTACACCATAGAACCAAATTGGCTTTAAAAGCAAGTTGTAGAGCAAGAGCTTACACACAAAACAATAGCACAGGGTTTTCACAAATAATCCAATGCATTTTGCTACTTTCAGTTTAAATTTCTATAACTACTGGCTATCTGACTTCCATGTGTGGCAACAATGCAATTAAATGCCAAAGTATTTTGCCTTAAAGTGTTAGGACGTCATCTATTAGGGCTTAGGAAGCATGTTTCTTTTCGAAAAACAAAAATTTCGTGGGAGCATTTTCATTCATTCACTTTTATTTTACATAAATTTTTCCATTCCTTCACTTAGGATATTTGACGCTGTAGTTGTTTGAAGGCCTTTTCAGAATCTTTAAAAGAAGTTAGAAAAGCATTATCATCAACGTACATGGGCGTGTTGGATTTTACTGTCTTTTGGCATCTCTGCTTCGCAAAGTAAATAAAAATTTGTTCTTAAGTTGTCTACTTGTTTAATCATGAGCTGTAGGTTAGCTATAAGCTTTTCAACAGCTTATGTAGATTCACTTCCAAGTATTGACTTAATTTGTTAAAAAAGCACCCATACCGTAATTTATAGAAATCATGAGATCAATGAAAATTGCAGAAAAATATTTCTCTTCCTCAAAGGCTTTTCATGTAACCTGTCCCAATCTATTTGTCTGAAGACAAATTAGTGTTTAAAGTACAGTTGTTGCTATCTAATAGAAATTTAGGAGTCAGATTTTTTTAGGATTTTTTCAAAAAAATTCTAAACAGACTCATTTGAAAGATCCTTTCAAGGCTAAGGAACTATCTTTACTAAAGCAACTTCCATGTTGGTGAGAAGTATCACGCTATACTATGATTGCTAGGTAAGCCTGGCCGTTTTGCTGTATACGATCTTAATTTTATCTGTTTTTTTTTTCTTCTGAATCAGAACATTAGTTACAAAATTTGCACTTGCCAAGTCTCCAGGCTAAAAAGGATTTTGTGCCTAAAATTTTAACTTTACTTTTAACCGCAAAACCTCGATGTAAAAAAATGCATGCCTTCCATTCTAACTGAGTTTTTTTAGCTATAAAAGAAAGTTATTAAGGAAAGCTTTGTTGAGCTTAAATATTTTACACCCAATGAAAAAAAACGGATTTTTTTAACAAGTTGAAGATTTAAATTTTTATGCGGTGGATATTGATGATGATTTCCACACTGTATTGAGCTGACCTAAAGCTCGACGAGCTCTCATGTTGCTGTTTGATACACTGTCTGTCGAGCGCCAAGTTAATGTTGTTAAAATACACAGTGGGAAAAGTGCTACACTTTCTGGAATTGCATGTTGTTTTCAGTCCCATTATCTTCACCTTGTTTTACCTACTGTTTGTTTTCCAAAATTCTGTCGAACTGACTATCTGCTAGGACCCATATCGCGCATTGCAAAGCAACATCATAATTCAAAAAAAGGCATTTTAAGATTAACGCGTTTGAAGTTTTCGAATCGCTTACATTAGCTAGAAAAGACAAGCAGCGTTTTGTCTTCAAGCGGAAAAGTGGAAATAATTAAAATATGAAATTTTTACACAGTATTAAGCGTAATATAACCGATATTCTGCATAAAAATGCATTTTTTGAGCTACGACGTTTTTAAGGCAAATAAGCGATATGTTGTCTGCATAATTATGGATCTACTCGTTGCGTTTCGCATAACAGCATCCTGTTAGCAGACAAAAAGCAACAGGGGCAAGACGTAGCGCTTCCGTACACCAGCGTTTGCAGGAATATTATCGCTTACGGAATTCTGGTGAAATATGCAAGAGTTTGCGTTTCTGTATATCTCCTAGATAATCTCTCTTATTATTTCTGGCACTTTTATACATGTTAAAGTATTTTGAATGTCAGTGTACACAATCAGTTTAAAACTTTTTCGGAAATCAACAAAGACCAGGTATACGGGAGATTTTCATTCCCCTGATTACTAGTTTTTATGCGGAGACTATTTGTATGATCTTCCCAGGTTTTCTGTGCTCTAATATAAGCTTATTTAAAGCAGAACTCTTTGTCGATGGAGTTTGAAAGTCCTCTGTTAATGATGTATGCAATAACCATTTTTTTAATGCTAAAAGGTTTTATCCATTTTAAATTTCTGCATTCCGTGAGACGATCTTTTTTCTGCAAGTTAACGGTAAGGCTTTCTTTAAGGTCAGAGGAAAATGTATTGTATTCGCACAGGCCTTGTATTTAATTCTTTATCAGGATGGTACTTTTTTGAAGGTCTGCTTAAGGCACTTCTCTGTTGATGTTGTCGGGCCTAACCAAGGGTTTTGTTATATTTTAGCGCGCTAATGGCATCTACTTTTCCTATTATTGTAGCATGCTTAGAATATTTAAACAGCGACTAGGGTATGTGCATGACCGCTGCTAACATATTAGAGTAGTGACGAACTGAACATCTAACTAGTTGTTTTTCAAAGTAAAGGTTTTTAGACAATTTATTTATTTTTTCCTTAAACAAATTACTAAATTATTTTAGTTTCTCAAATCTAGTTTTGAGCAGACTGAAAGCTCTCTAAATATTAAATACCTAAATCATATATTTTCAAAAATGCTCTCTGTTATTTATCACAGGAACACGTAGGAAGAAGTTGCTTTAATCGTCTCAGGAAGTGCTTTTGATTCGATCGCCTTAATTGGTTCTTACACTGTAAAATCTTAAAGCGTACTAGTTTTCCGACTAAAAATAAATGGTCAAACTACTCTAATAAAAAAACTATTAATTTGTGTAGGAAAGCTTGTGAGAAAATATATGTATGGGGGTTTTCGGGCTTATTCTGTAAGAAAAACTGCTTTGGACTAAGTTAAAAGATTAGCCCATCATATAAATTTTAAGTACAGCAGTTACTTACTTATTTAGATGGGTATTACAGAACGTTTGTTTCATTAGCCGAATTTAGAATTGATCTCTAAGTGCTTCGATCCTCTGGGCTTATTCTCCATTTTCTTACACCAAGTTTTGGGATGTCTTCCTCCACTTGATTCTTCTATCAAAGTTTGGGTCATCCTTTTCTGCGTACTCCATCTCCAGGCTCGCATTCAAATGACTTCCTAGCTTTAGCATCTTTATTTATTCTCACAACATGGCCGAGCAACCGTAAACATTGAATTTTGATACGTGTAATAATGTAAATGTCGATAAACAGCTCATACATCTTACAGTTCATACGACACTGATATTCTCCGTCAACGCAAATTGGTCCACAGATTTTCCGAAGAATGTTTCTTCCGAAAACTCTAAACACTGCCTCATTTGCTTTCGCAAGTACCTATTCTTCAGAGGCATACATATATATATAAGCATGGGTAGTATTAGTATCTTTTGGAGATTGATTTTTGTTTGTCTGGAGGTGACTTTAATTTTAAATTGCTTACTCAGTCCAAAGTAGCATTTATTGCCAAATATTGTTTTTTTTACCTCAAAATTGATGCCGTTTGTCTTATTAATGGCAGTGCCGAGGTAGATAAAATCTTTGACTATTTTAAAGTTGTAGCTTTTAGCTTCCACTGTCTGCCCAAGTCTACTAGACGTCTTGTGCGATGATACCATCAACTTGATAACAAAAACTTTGACACATATCTAACGAAAGTGTCTACTAGCTGATCAATTAGTTGCTATTTTTTTCAAAAAAAAGAAGCTTCACTTATGAGTGTGTGCTAATAGGGGTCATACTAGGTAGGCAAGTTAGGAAGAACAGGCAGCTTACCTGATTCCGCTTAATGAGATCCCTTTGTGTCATGTAAATTGGAAAAAGAGGGGAGGTAAAAGGAAGGAAGAAATTTAGGATGAAGTAGACTTGCCAGGGCCTCTGTTGGAAATCAAACTCACAACCTTGTGAACTTAACACTGATATATCGAGGCACCCTAACAGGGTCACACAAAGTATTAAATCCCGAAATAAGGGCCCTTATTTGAATCCTTGTGTGTATATATATTTCAGGTATTTGTTTAATAAAACTTTTTTTGGACTTAAAAAAATGTATTTTGATATTGCAAATTAGAAAAAAAAATTTGGTGAAATAAAATAAATATCCAAAAAAATTGTTCTTTCAACTGCAATCATTTGTAATATTTTCATGAAATTTATATTATTCCTTAGATTTTTGACGTACAGCATATGTATGTTTCTTGTTTCACAGTATAGCAGCCACTAGCAAGTTGGCACATACCCACCAAATTGCATTAATCTAAACACTTTTAATTTCTTCCTGCTCATTTTTGGGTCGATGAAATGTCTTGATATTACGACAACGGCAACAACAATAACAAAACGAATTATATTGTATTATAAATTTATGTTTATATTTCTTTTTTTTTCTAAATTTATGTTCACATAGTTGTAAATTGTAAAATAAGATCTGTGTGTTTTATCTTTACTCTCCCACCACCCGCAAACGCACTCTTGCCTGAATCTATAAACTGAAACATTCCTGCAAGCAATTTAACTTATGTACGACGTACTTAAGTATGGGTGTAAGTGCGTATGTGTGTGTGTGTGTATACGTACCTGATACCTATACTTACGCAAAATAAATAAAAGTGAGCAAAATTATATGGAACGCGTTTACTTGGCCTGTAAAATGAAAATTTATTGTTGCAGTTTTTAAGTATTTTGATTTTATTTTTACGTCATGACATAAACTGTTTAGATGAGTTTTTGCTCGTATTTATTACAAAACAAAACATCCAGCCACATCTACTCAGCCAGCCAACCATACAACAATATTTAATGTAAGTATTACAACGTATTTCATTCTTTCTTTAGCATTCTTTATTTCTTTTATTTTTACTTTTTTTTATACATATTTTTAATCGAAAAATTTTTACTTAAAATGTTTTAGGTAAAGTAGTAAAAACTTTTTACTGCACAATTTACTACGGCCCTGCTGCAGAAATAAAAAAAAACTCTAAAGAAAGTTACAAAAAAGTTATTTTATTTTTGCATGTCTTAGTCTTAGATAAATCCTTGGTGGCATTATGGTAAATACACCTTGTTTAGCCTATTGGTTGCTCCAGTTTTCCTTAGGTTAAGGGTTGTTGTTGCCAGTAACTTGGAAGCACAAATGCCTTCTGTTCTCCACTTTAGGTTATTTTTTAATTTCCTTTGAGCCAATATGATTTACTATTTAACATTAAAATGCAATAAATGTATAATAAAACATTTGGACAATTTATAGTTTATGATTTTGTTGAAAATTCATCCCCTTCCTGATGTGGCCATTGGTATCGCTGCTGCTGCTGCTTATGCTTCCTGTTTCTGTTGCTCTGTTTGCCGGAGATTGAATTATTTAGAGAGTAAAATGTGAAAATAAAACTTTGCAATAAACCTTTTGCAAAGAGATAAACATTTACGTTTTATAGTTTCTACGTGAATTTAAATGTTATTGGCAAAACGAAATTTTGAATTAGAAACAATTTTAACAAACATATGCGCCAAAATAACAACAGCGACAGCTTGAGGGTAGCAGATTCTCAATTAGAAAGGTGTATGTATGGTATAGTGTAAGAAGTGAGGAATTTCTTAGCTTAGTTCAAAAACAAAAAACTTTTATATAAAGTAATATTACTTATTTGATTAATTATTTTTGTGGTCACAAAAATTTAAACCATTTTTCTTTAATTTAAAAAAATCTAATGTATTTAGGAAAAGTCAATAATTGCAAATATCTCAACAATCATGTTTTTTTAGTTAGTTTTTAAAGTTATATAAGACGTAGACTTAAATCAATCCTTAAAAAAAATTAAATCAAACGATATGTTATTTGAAATATTTTGAAAGACAATTCTTTGAGATAAATTTGCGTAAGGTACTATAGTCCTTGGGGAAACCTCGAAGTTCAAAATAAAATAGATGATCAAAACACCTTAAAGATTAACAACTAAATTATCGTTAAGCTGTGTCAATATTGTTTTTTAAAATTTTCAACGGTTTTGGAAATATTTACCCAAAAACTATACAAAATTAAAATTTTTGGCCAAAAAATTTTAAAATTTTTTATTTTTTGAAAACTAATGAAAAGTATAAAATGGCGAAAACTTTCGTTTTTTATTACACGTTCTTAAAACCGCATATACATGTTTGAAATAACATTGGTCTTCTTTCTTAAAAATCGATTAATAAATGTCATTTTTTTTTAAACCAATTAAAATTACCTGTATTTAATGAAAATTGAGCTTCTTAAGGACTGCCCAACAAATTTTATTATAGTTTGCGATCAAATAGTCCAAATTTAAAAAAAGTTAAAATTAAACCGTTTTTACTTGCAATTTATAAAATTTTGTTTAACTACTTAGCAATTTTTGAATTATTTCAGCCCCAATCATAAAAATATACCTTATTTTTGCACAACAACCGAAACATTTTTATTTTTATAAATATAAGAGGGAACAAACTTTTTATTATATAACATATTCATATAATAATGCTAGTCCCAGATACTAAAATCTTAACTTAATAAAAATCAGTGTATAAATTATCTTTTGAATGATAACAAACTAAAGTAATCTGCCTATTTTTAACCCTAAATACGTGTTAAAATAAACACGCCTTTATTCTATTTTTTGAATACTTCGATTGGCATTAAATTTTGTGAATAAATGGAAAAACGCATCTTCGTATCGCAAACAAGTCAACTTTTTCTTAAATTTTCAATAACAGTGGCAACCTTGTAGCTCTGACTTGTTTAAACATGTTAGGTAGGACCCCCCATTTAAAACTTAATAACTTTTATAGTGTAAAAGATATTCAAATTAAATTGAATCGAGATTATTGCATAGTTTTGTTAAACAATTTCAATTAGTCTTAGTGTAGTCTTAAGTATTACTAAAGTTGCTTTTAAACAAAAAGAATTTTGGGTGCGGATTCGTGGTTAGCCGGAGGCTCAAGCACACAACCAGCAGAGTTGTAAAGCTACTGAAGTGAAGAGTACGATCTGCAGGGAAACATTACACTCAGTAGCAGCAGGTCTTGCGGAGTAAGGGAATCAGTAGAAAAGAAGAGAAGAGAAACATCTATTTCATGGAAAGAAAAAGGATGTGGAAAGCCGTTAGAACAATTACATCGTGATATTTAGCAGTCAGTATAAAGTCTGAAAATCCTACCAAGGAAAGAAGCATCAAACTAAAGGCAAAAATGAACTGGCATCCTAGCACTAAACAACAAATTTTACTTCAACCAGCCAGTAGGCCAATTGTTGACAATAAAATTTCAGACATTAAAGACGAAATCTACAAACCAACTTAGAAATTAGCTGGAGGCACATAGAATAGCATCTTTTAAGCAAAACTTGGAAGGCCTAGGTTCGAATATTCAAGAAAATATTTTCTATGGCAATTAGCTTAAGACCTTGAAGGACCCGATATCGTTAGACCACCACTGAGAATCTTGAGAGAATCCAAGGATATAATTG
Organism: Melanophora roralis; assembly: GCA_963583895.1. Taxonomy (NCBI): domain Eukaryota; kingdom Metazoa; phylum Arthropoda; class Insecta; order Diptera; family Rhinophoridae; genus Melanophora; species Melanophora roralis. The sequence continues at coordinate 59,200,007 of OY757190.1, read as the reverse complement.
CGAAGAAAATAAAAAATGATGATAGTATATACCTATAAACATTAAATTCTTTTTACGCCATATTACGGCTTGAACACTTCCCGCCAAAACAGAAAGTTGCCTTGGTAAAGATGATTTTTAAAACTTACTTTCAATGAAATTGTAATATCTTAGCCTTAAAAAGATTACTAACTCCGATATTAAAAAGCAACAACAGAGCTAACAATTTCCAATTTGGTTTAGGGCGACAATATGGTATTATTGAGCAAACCCTCAAATGGGTAAAGGTTATAAGGAAATCCTTAAGGGAAACTAGACAATGTAAAGCACTTTTCATTTATGTTTCTCAAGCATTCCAAGCATTGCCAGTGAATCTCCAAATTTGTTTGGGAAAATACATAAAAAACCGACAGTTTATGATAAAAGATAAATATGTATCATTAAAGTTGTCCCTAACCAATTGGAGCTGATGAATTTCAAGGTTCTATTCAAAGACCAACTTTGTATTTACTTGGCAAAGTCAATTCTCTAAAGCAGATTTTTTTAGTACATGAACCGTCGCCTTACACGGAAGTCACTTACAGATGCAAAGTCAATGGAAATAATACTGAGAAGAGCCAAAACTCGTTGGCCAGTTGGTAGAAATTTTGTGCTCTGTCTTGACCCTTAACTTCTGCCTACAACTAAATTTTTAAAGAAATTTGGCGCAACGGGATATACATAGTTATTTAACACTACTTCTGTATCTAACATAGAGAAAATTGAATTCCATCGAAATAAAATCCTAGTAGTGATAACTGCTACTTCTTTGTATATTAAAAACAGTTAAATGCAAAATTTCAAAGCAAACATGCAAACATGGCTGGCAACAGCCAAGTATTTAAATTAGAAAAAACACACCAAAGTATGCTCGGTCAGAACATCGTACAACATTGTGGTCGCATTTGTCTAAAACCATATGGCATTGGACAGACTAACGTTTATACCCAATCACATAGGGGGGCATTAAGCGTGTATTCAGATGTCTTTAACGCCAAAAAAAATGGTCTGAGACCCAACTTCAAGTAAACCGATCCACCCAGAATCACTTTCTTTCGATTTAAGCGTGTCCGTCCGTCCGGCTTGGTGTCCACGTATTCTTTTAAAAAAATACAGATCGAAATTTTGAAAAATAACTTGTTATTCGGCCAAAAGGTAGCTACTAAGTGCTTGTTCATCTCCAATATTACTAGCTAACTTACCAGGTTAGCAAAAGTTTTGCTGGGTAGTTATGTATTATTTCCTTTTTATTTTTATTATGTTTTTAGCCATTCATCATATGGGATCAAACTTTTTAATTCTTACTTATATTTTATTTTACTTGTGACGGATCGCGCAGAAGAGAAAGCCCAAAACTCCGATGAAAGAAACAAGTAGAGGAAGGCATCTGGAAACTTTGTGTCAGAAATTGAAGAAGAAACACAAAAGATCGAAGTAACTGGAAATCGATTCTAAGTTTATCTAATATGGGATAACGTTCTGTAATAGATATATAAGTAAGTAATATTTACTTTGTCATCCTCTTATTCGATTAACAAAACTGCCTTTAAAAAATTTATATTCATTTGAGCTATGTTTCTATAATACAGCTGTACAAAATAAAAAAATTGCTGACGAGAAATCGTAGCTGATTTCGAAAATACATTAAACTCGACTCACATAGGAATAAGGTTAGGTTAGGTAGAACAGGCGGCTGCGGAAGTGATGAAGCGATAGTTGTGCAGCCCACTTGGGTCCGTTTCCTCGGTCCCTTTGTGATACCTGGGAATAGGAATTACTTAAGTTTAAAAAAAAATATGCATTTTTATCTAGTACAATTTCAAAAATAAACTTTAAGCCGAATGAAGTAATTAATTTTAGCTTAAAAAGAGTTGTCCTGCCTTTTGAAGTAAATTCTAGGCTTAGGTGCTTAAGATTTTAATTTATTCGAAAAATATTATTCACCATAATGTTATTTGAAGTTATGCCAACTTATAATCTCAAAAGCTTAAATACTTATGTCCGAAATTTCTTTAAAACCCGGTTTAGTTGTCAAGACGTGGTTGAGTGTAAAAATACGATTTATGTTTGCCCGACAGCTTTTTTAAATTTTTTCGGAATATTTCAACTATTTTCCTAAAAATGCAAAATTTGTTTCGCCTTTTCGGAAGAAATATTTATTTATTTATTTATTTATTTATTTATTTATGTTTCCCATAGCATTTTTTTATTTTTAAACATACTTATAGGTATGTGTAAATCAAAAAAACTCTTAATATATTTTGGCATTTTAAAGTATGTCATTTAAAATTAATTATTTATTTTTACAAAAGCTCTACAATATAATTAAGACAAACATTATAATCAAATTAAATACATATACACAAGTATCCTTTTAACTTTTATTTGCATTACCTTTTCAAAAAGTATTAAGATACTAATGCAAACTTAAAAAATTGATGATGCAGCGTACACAGTTTGCAGTCTTTCTTTTAGCAAAAATGCAATTCTAGTGCAAACCCATGCAATGACAGCATCAATTTCGAATATAAATGCTGGACATCGAATTAAAAAATCCGTTTAAAAACATTTAACAACAAACAAGAACAAAATAATCTTCTTTTGTATAAGTACAAACTAGTTAAAAGTTTTACTTCAAGCGAATAAATATTTAAATATTTCAACGTAACGTTTATGCATTTTTAAAATCAATTAAATTAATTTTATTTATTTATTAATTTTTTTTTTTTTGTTAGTTAAATATATATATATTAAAAAAAATTTAATTGAAATTGAAATAAATATACAAAAAAAACTAAATTTAATTTAAATATAAGCATTAATGCAAAATTTTTTAAATATTACAAATCACACACACACTCAAACTAACAGCAACAAAAAAAAAGCAAACAGAAATGGCATCAAAACCCTTAAACCATAAACGCTAAAGGAATTTTTGTTTTTGTGATTATTTTAACTAGTTTAACCATGAGGAAAATTATTTGCACAAAAGAAATATTTAAAAAAAATAATGTTTCATTATTTGCTGGAAAATAAACACTTGAGTAGGAAATAAAATTGAAAAAAAAACAAATATTGCCCGGAACTATTATTATTTTGCAGTTTTTGTGTTGTTGCATGAATATTCGTCGTACGAGGATTTACTGCAGGCAAAACACTGAACACTTCCCGATGGTCAGTTTGGTTGAAAAGTTAAGAGGGCACTTGGTTTTGTTACCTAAGTTCGAGTTTTTATTTCTTTTCTTTTTCTGTCGTTTATGTGCAGTAAGCAAATGAAAAAAAAATTCTTTTCATATTTTAAAAACTAAATCATACAAAACACTTATTAGAGCAGTAAAAATACACCAAAAAATCTACTTTGTATTTTTAAATGTTATTTTCCGCCAAATTTTGTTCATGTATTTTTCTAGTATTTTATGCAGTTTAAAAAACGTTGTGGCTTTACAAAGATATTATTGAAAAAAAAACTTTTTGTACATATTCATTTATATTCGAAAAATATGTAGGTAAAAAAATAAATAGTGTATATTATTGTAGTAACAAAAACAAGTTAAAATGCTCAAAACCCCAGCAATAATCCAATTTATAAGCTAGAATGGCTTAAAAATGTAAAAAAATAACGTTTATATTTTTTTAATAAAAATGATGACTTTGTTGCAATGTATTCATATCGAAATGTTACTAAATTCAAATGGCATTCCCTTAGTTCAACATTAAGGGGTTTCAATCTATTTTTATAAATTTATTAATTACACATTGAGGATGTTTTGTTTGGACTATTTTAGAACATGTTTTTTCCACCTTCCAAAAATCTATATACACAAAAATTTGTTCTGCAGATGTAGAACAGCTATTGTCGTTATGATAACCGATTGTTGTTATTAGACATCTAATATAAGTACGGCTTAAGCTTATAGATGTCTTGAAGGCTTTTACTAACTTGTACACCGAAAAAGCTCCTCCTGGGTTTGATTAAAACAGTCTAAAAATACTTTTCCAGCCACCTTTAATAGCAAATTATTATTTAAAATTGTTATTGGTACCTCCCGGCAATATGGAAATTTTCCTTAGTAAAGACGTTTTCAAATTTTTGGAAAGAGCTTTTGAAGGTGGAGCCTTACAGTCCTATAATTTTGTTATCAACTTTATCAAAATTGCCCGAAAAATTGCTAAGAAGCAAGCTGGTGTTAATGATAACAACTGACTTAGACGACAACACAGTACCAGCGAACAAACCCACTCATTAGTATAAATTACAAGAAAAACATTTCAAGAGAAGAGATATTGTAAGCATTTTTTCTCCAGTCTTCGACAAATTGTGGCAAAAGGACCTGGTAACTTTTCTAAAGCCGAAGTTTTCAGTGAATTTCTTTAACATTTCAAAACAAAAGAAATAGACGTACCTTAAAGTAGTACTTTAACATCAACTATGTATTTTTTTAACAAAAATGACTGAGATTGTACTGCTTCTCTGATATAGATCCAAAGGGGCCTCAAACAAACTACAACATTATATTATGAAAGTAGAGAAATGGGCAAAGTAATCAATAAATGTATAGGAATAAATGAAAAATGCACCCACGTTAGTTTGACTTTACACAGAGAAGCATGCTCTTCATTTCTAATATATAACTAGATGCCAATTCAACACTTTAAGGCAAAATATCACATGGATCGTTTAACCAAATAGAAGGTATATACAGATTTAAGTTTGTTACAAAATAAATTTGAAATCATTTCAAATTCATTGGCTTATTGTTTAAAATCCAGTGCTACATCTTAATTTTAAACTTTTGCTTCACACATAGGTTTTGAAACCAATTCAGTACTGTGGAATCCAATTATGGGTTACTGCCTCTGTCTTCAATATTGAAAAAATTAAACGTCGTCAAAACAAAAGTCAACAAAGGATATTTACAAATATCTTCGAACTCTACTCTTTAATTTTTAATTTTGAATTATATGGCCGAGAACTTAAGCAAGCTGGAAACACATTGAAATCCGCTCTCCCAAAACATCTTTCCTTATGACGGTCATACAAGTTTAAAGAGGAGCCACGCTCCTACCAAAAATCTGCAAAAAAGGCATAACACACCTACATACCATATCTACAAGTGTGTATAAAATTCAAATTTGATTCCGAATCAAAAAGTAAAAATTTTGTTGTTCTGAATACCCTTATATTAACTAAACACATGTTAAACTACTTTCAAAATCTACTACATTGCTTCATTCTATAGTGGCCCTTACAGTGCTAAGCATTTTCATCGTTAAATGCCTTTAGCACCTCAATATTTTTATCACTCAAAGTCATCTATTCAAGCAGTCATCAACGAATAACATTTAATAAAGGGAATACAAATGTTCACCTAAACGCTTAACAAGTTTATGAAGTTATAAAAAAAAGAAATTGTTAAGGAAAGCAGCTAAATGCCAACAGTTGTTTTTATTTAGAGCTGACTTTAGTAAAACCATAAAACTGTACGTGGCGTGTTTCAAAAATTTAAGGCCATAACAAATGAAGCTTTCAAAGTTATCAATATAAAGGCAAACTTTTTGAATTTTATTTTTTCTTAATTTTATAATATCGTTAAAAAAATAGGTTTGTTAAGCATTCTGTATGCCAAAAATAAACTCATGAATCTAGGTTTAAATACCCAGCAAAAACTTGTTGGCGATTAGTTATTACAAGACAACTTACTTTTCAAGGACATTCCACATTATTTAGAAGTTGTCAAATAATAAGTTATTTCTTACATTAAATTAAAGTAACTACATACTTTCTCCTAGCTTTATAATTTTTTATATTATTTAAGTTTAATATTTTAAAGCAGATTTTTAATAAAACATCTAAGAATAAAGATTAAAAAGCAGAAGGTTCCTCTTTTAATAACAACATGACAGCAAAATACCAATGGAAGCCCATACTAGTAAGAAATAATTTTATGTTATTAAGGCTCATTTAGGTCTCTAATTAAGAGCAAGCTGGGTAAGTACTTACTTAACTTCCTATTTGTAAGCGAGCGTGATAAGTACCTTCAATGTCATCGCCATGTTAAATTAATGAGTTAAAATGCTAACGAGTAAGAAGCGCCGATACGTGGTTTTAGCATTTTAACTCATTATAAAGCAATACAAATTTTTGCTGCATACTACTTTCATGATTTAATTTTAAGAAAATTATTATTTCCTTTTACCTGCGGCCTGTCAAGAACAATATTATCTTAATAAGATTTAACCCTTACCTGACAAAACTAAAGACATATCACTAAGCCACTTAAGTGCTTTTATTTTAAAATCGTGTTCAAATATAACTTTTATTATTATTTTACTGCCAATATTTTACATTATTTTAATCCTTATATTACTAACCAACACCTAATATATAAAAAACAGTTTGTTATAATTAGACCCGAAATTTCATATTGAGTGAAATAGTCCAACTAACCTTCACATAGGACGATGTGACACTATTGTCAAACAAATCACTATCACTGACAAACTGTCACTTGCTAAGATTTGTGGTAGTTTATACGCATTTTATATATCATCTATTGTAGTCAGAGGGCTTTTCAATTTTATAAGTTTTATAAATTTTTTTGTTTAAGTTTAAGAAACGCCAAAAAACAATCCATCTGTTACATTTATTCGCTTGATATATTACGTTTGTATTAGTTATAACTATATTCATAAATCAAACCTCCTCAGACAACCTACGACAACCAAAATAGCCCAGAGAGCATAGAAACGAACCTTACTTTAAGTAAATGCAATTGTCAAATATCAGTTATTTGGACGAAAAAATAATTTCCGTACGCTTAGCTGAGCTCATATACGTACAATGAGCATCTAACCCTCTTAGCGCAGTCTTATCCATAAATAAAATAAAGCAGTAAATGCAAAGCAGCTCTTTAAATGTTTGTTTTCTGACCAAATTTTGGCTATATGCCATAGTTTCATCTTTTTAGGTACATAATTTCGAAAACTAAAAAACAGTACAAATATGTAAAAAATACTTTATCCATTTAAACCTTAATTTGGATAAATTTTCTTTAATTTCAAATTTTAAGACTTAAAAACTATAAAAATAACAAAAACAGTCGTAAAAGTTAAAAATTTGTTTTTGTCCAAATAATTTATTTTCAGCCTCTATATAGGTTTATATTCCACGGTTGAATTTTTCTAGACTTACAATAAAAAAATAAAAAAAGTGCCTAAACTGTGAAAAAAGTTTTAGCTAAATATTAAATTTAGCTAAATTTCAATTTGGCCAAAAATTGAAAGAAATACCACCGTCTATAATAAACCTTTTGCACAATTAATTTACTTTCGGTTGCAGTACTTTATGCCCTATTTTTTGCAAAAAATCTTAAAATGTAAAAAATATTACTTTTTATTTTTTTAACTCATAGTTTTAAAAAAAAATATCAAAACTGTAAGAATTAAAATTTTTACCACTAAGTGGATATTTGATCTGAATCTGGAATTACAGTCCTTAAGCAATTAAATACCAAAAATATGAATAAAGTATATTTTCTCCAAAAAGTAGAAAAAGTTTTAAAAAATACATTTCGCCGATATCCGTATCAAGCCTTAAACATCATTTCGGCTTTGTAGCTGTCAAACGCAATTTGAATATTGTTTATAAAAGTGCGGGTCAAAATTTCAACAAAGTTTCTGAAGTCGTGTTTACATTTTTTTTAAAGTCTGTCGAACGAAACTTTAATAATGTGTTTTTTTATTGGTTCAGAAATAACCAAAAAAAAGTACCCAAAACCTATTTATACTTTTTTGATACCTTTTGAGCTTAATTTTAGTTAGGATTTGATATTTAATGGCTTAGAAGAAACAAAATGAAATAAAACAAAATCAAAAAAAAACTTGTACGCCAGAAACGTGTTTATTTTTCTTTATTTTTTAATGTTTTTTCTATTGGGTATTGTTCAGAAGATAACAAATTACTGATTTTTGCAAACTAGGCTCGTTTCTACCCTCTTAAAATATACATGTTTGGAAGGCCCTTTCTCGTAGATCTGTACTTTGTAAGGGATGCCCTCAGTCCAAATTTTATGTCTCAAGCATTACGCGCCTTGGCTAAGATTCTTAACTATGTTGAAAAACCATATAATTTTATACCAATAAAATTCAAGGCCTTTAGACACGATTCTTACACTGAATTCTGTTCTGGTTGGGCTATAAGTTACCCATTTAGATTCTAATCCTGAAAATCGCATTTAACCGCATAATCTGCAACAGGATATTGGCATCCAAATGCAGTTACGAATTTTCCTAAAAAAAAGACTGATTGATTTTCTGATGAAATATCTATTTTTGACCCATTATTAATTATAGACTCAAACAATAATTTTTGCCTACATTAACTACAAGTGCCTATAGATAATATAAAAAATATTTTGGGGTTTATAGCTACATTAAATATGTTTAAACTTTATCAAATGAAACATTTATGTTTGTTGGGAATAACGGAGTTATGCAACAACTAATTCACATTTCAACACAACAACTGTGTGCATATGCAAAGCCAAATACCCACAACTTGTCTAAATGCCAAACATTTAGGATATTTGCCATGGACTAGGAAATCAACAAATTTTTTCTATTTAACACAGATAACTAAATTGACGGAAAAACAGAACAAAATTTCTTTTGAAAAAAAGAGAAGGAAAACCAAAACCAAAACCAACTAACGACAACAATTACGTATTTAAAACACACGTCATGTAGAAGTATGTGGACAGACAGCTGGAAAAGTGGACAAACATTGATGTGCCTTTAGCTAAGTCATCCGCAAACATTCAAAAGCACACACACATACCAAAGTTGACAAAAGTAAAGAATATTTATAAAAACCATGCATTTTACACAAAGAGAAAAAGACTTGCAACAAAAATAAAACTAAAAATAAATTCTTCCAAACTTCATTGTAAGAAAAACACACAAAACGACTACAACAACAAACAAAAATATATTCCCAGCATAGCCAACAACATCACAAAGAAAAACAACTTCTACAATATTGCATTTTGCAATAAGAAAAGTCCAAATATAAAAAAAGTAAATCTATATATGACAGTTCTACTTTCTACCTTTTAGAGCAGGCAAACAGTCACTCATCTCCAACCAAAATAACATCAAACAAAATGATTTTTTCATTCTTGTGTATGTATGGATATAAATATTTTGCATATTAACGTACACTTGCAGCTGAGCACCTAATATTTTTCAATGCAACACCAACAGTAACAACAACTGTTTGTGACACAGAAGACACAATAATACAACATGTGAGTCAAGTGTTTAGTTTCTTTTCCGTTTCACATTGGACCCACATTTGCGTTTTCCTTACACTTAACAGTGGTAAACGTAAAGTTTGTTCTACAAACGTGTAGATGCTCCCTCCGTCCACCAAATATTCCAATAGAAAAGAAAATAAAACTCTAAAATTTGTTTTTTCTTTTATTTTTAGAATTCAACGACATTCGACCATGGCCAAAAAGAAACTGCAACAAAGCAAGGACGAATTTTTTGTGCTGCCAAAATTTATATTTTCAGTTGAAGTACTTTGTGTGTATGTGTGTGTGTGAGTTTTTTCTTTTATTCTTATTTCGTATTGTTGTTGTTTTGGCAACTTTTTTTTGCAAAAGAAACAAGAGCAGATTTTGGTTTTTTAAGGACTCTTTTTTACTTTTGCTGCAAGTGGATTTCGGCAAAAATATTTCGTGTGGCAACAAAAAGAAATAATAAAAATTTCACAAGGAGGTGTAAAAACTCACAACTTGAAAAGTGGTTTAAAATCGTTCCTTTTTGCGTTGGGAAACTCTTCTGGGTTACACGTTAACAAGTTATTATTTACAGATATTATTACTGAAGTATTTACAAATTAAGGCGATTGTTTTTGTTTTCTGATAATTTTAAGTAGTTCGGCCAATGGCCCACATAGGTTGCTATAAATGGACAACCAAGTAAGCAAGTAAGTTGAAAGGTCCTTCAGCAAAAATTTGGTAAAGAAGTTTTTGTTATTGTGAAGTATATGACTTCGTTTATTTTTGAAACATCCACAATTTTAATATAATCTCTCAATTTCATAAATTCTGTTTCAGTATTAGCATAACATATTTTTGTTTGGGTAAGTGTTGAATAATTCTAAAGCTCATGATAACAAACCTTTAAGTGGTTTTCAACGGCATTGAAAATTACGCTAATCAGCAAGAGATGAAAAATAGTTTTAGCAGCAAAGGCTTTAAAGCTGTAACAAATACTAGAATTAGAGAAAGGAACCCTCGACCTGTATTCCGAGTTGAGCTTGAGCCTAAAAATTACTTTAATTAATAATGTTTATAATACAGTAATAGAGTTACAGTGTAAATGCCATATAAACGAGCTGGTTCTGTTAAGAATACGGCCACACAAAAACTGTCTTTAAGTTCTTTATATTTATAAAGTGCGAAAAAATGCAGCAATTGCGGTGAAAACAATTCTGATTTGGTAAAGCTTTCGTCTAACCATATGAAATTTTTTGCACCTTCCTAGCTGGCAGAAATACTTACTAAAAATTTTTGCGCAGTCAGCCAGTGTTCAAGTTAATAACAAAGGCGTATTACAGTCTAATCAGCCAATAACATAACTAAAGGCAGACTTGTCCCCAGTTTTAGTCGCCTCTACGATCTTATGAAGCAATACTCATAATGAGGCAATTCATAAATTGCAAAATACACTCACATTAAAAAGGCAATTAACTGTCTAGGAAAAGTAAACGCCATCGACGCCATCTAGTAAACAAGAAAATTGATGTAATGCTATTCTCAGAAACTAATATGATATTAAAAGCCTCTTTTTAACAATTATTATTATTATAAATTCAAGTAATTCATACCCAAATTTACAAAATCTCTTATTTTTGTCAGTTCATGGTCCATCCATTTTTTCCCTTACGACTGTAATGCTAAGCAGAAGCAATAGGGGTTCCGCCTCATCAGCCTTTAAGTCGCGTTTTTTAGGATTTCGTGTGTTAAATGAAACTGAATGTTATTTTGACTAGACAATCATATTATAGGTTTGGAAAAAATTCCAGCGAACTACCAAGTAACAAAAGTATATATTTCCAAAACTTTTCGATATTGAATCATCGTGTGTTCTATTCAAGACCACTCTCCCAAGATTTTCTCTTGTCTAAAAACGTAAATTGGTTCAAATATAAAGAACTTTTTTCCGTATGCTACTGATTGAAGTTAAAAAAACACTGCTCGCAAAACGTATTGTTAGAAACTATGGAAGACATTGTTGACTGTCTAAGTAGCCTTAATGAAGCTTATCAAAAAAGTGCCGAATACAATTCTTCTTCTGGCAGAGATTTTCCTAAGATGTAACACAGTTTTTTTCTGAGAAATCAACAGCCCGAAGAGAATAAAAAAAAAGATATTGAAGCTAGGAAAATGCCCAAATTATTTCAGAAAATTTGCTGAGGGCACATAGAAAAGCACTTCTTAAGCTACAATCAGAAGATACAGGTACAACTCCCCAGACAAATTACTTTCTGTAGCGACCTGCAAAGTGTCTTTGAAAACCCGATATTTTAAAACCAACTGCGCAAGTTAACAGAATAGAAATGTCAAAGAAAAATTTCATTCTTTCATAAATCATTTAAAACGGCTTTCACTGCCAGTTCGCTTACCGACTGTTGATAACTTTAATGTTAAGAAAAGTCTTGGCTTTCATAAGATACTTAAGAAACGAAATGCTTTAAGGGTTGACTCACACAGCCAATAAAATGATTTTAACGTCATGTTAAGAACTAAATAGTTCCTGCCAATTTGGAAGGTTGTCTTAGCCAACTAATTAGTAAGTCTGAAAAGGTTTTTCATAGCAGGAGTCTTACAGTCTGTTACCAACTATGCCTAAACTATTCGAAAGATTGTTAAAAATCAATCTGACTATGATCTTTAACGACAAAAACTACATTTTGAATCATCGGACAAGCCCAAAGATTGGTTCAGCATAAAGCAAAAGCCTTAAGGGAGAAATAATATTGATCTGAACTTTTTATTGATGTCAATATTTGACGGAATATGACAGGAAGGCTTGTTAAACATACTAAAGCTTAACTTGCCACTGAGTCTCTATAGCTTATTAGAAAAGTACATACCTGACCAATAATCCATAATGAGAGAGAATCATAATTTAAGCTGTCATTAATCAATAGTGATTGGCGTATCTACAGGTAGTATTCTAGGAAAAGCTTCGAAGGTCTTAAAGAGTTTTTTAACCCACTACAGCATCATATAATCCAAGTAGAGAAATGTTCAAAGTTATGGGGAGTAAAAGCAAACAAATAAACGATTTTTGACGATTTTTAACTACTTATACGTAAGAAACTAATAAAATAGAATATATATATTTACTTTCGTTTGTTATTATAAAAATTTATCTGTAAAACCTAATTAAGCATAGCAAATGTGGTAATATGGCAAGTATATACGGTTAAGTATTTACCGTGGTGGAATAATCTACCACGTGACCGCAATTTGGACAGACTTTCTTGACTTCTTGAAGTGAAACTCAAGTCGAAATGCTTTCTCGATGCATGTTTAAAAAAGAAAAAGTTTAAAGAGTCAAAAGTGCCTCTCCGTATTGCGGTCACCTGGTAAGTTTTTTAGTTTTTTACAAAAAAATTACAGTAATATAAAATAATACAATACACTGGCTTTTTCAAACTTATTTGAATATATTTTTAAATAAACGACTTTGCCAAACTCATTTCCTAATATTAAATATTATTAAGCAAAATTTATTAGATTAAAATTAGAAACTCGCTAGAAAAATAAACCCTTCCAGGCATTTTGTTTTCAAAGGGTACATGAAAAATAATACTTTACAGTGTTTTAATATACAAAATATAAAAAAGTTACTAAAAGATATAACTTATATGTATATGTATACTTAGTTTTAAGGAAGTCGATATTGCCTATAAAAGTAAGTATATGCTACATATAAGTTAATTTGAAAATTTAATGTTGAAAATATAAGCTTTTAATAAAGCGTGATTTTTTTTATAATATTTTTATTACATAAAAATTATGTTTTTTGGCACTATTGTTAGTTTACTAATAACCAGTTTTATGTGACAATTTTTGACATTTATTTATATGTCCAGCAGCCCTAGCTTCATCTAAACACTTTTATAATATTTTACGAAAAAAAATCATAGATAAGAACATCATGCATTATTTTAAAATGTGCCACAAATCTCTAAATAACAACAGCAACAACAAAAAACTTCATCAAAATAGGCAAACACCAACATACAGGAAGTGGCAACCAAAAAAATTAGGGCTCAAAACAAGTTTACTTTGAGCAGTGCACGTTGTTGTTGGTTTTCTACATAAAAACTTCAATTGAAAAGAAATAAAAACGAGAAATCATTCGCGTGTTGATTCACAAAAAAGTGCCGGTTACACTTGTTGTTATCGTTTTCAGTTTAAATGTCAGCAAAAGAAAAAGAAATCATAACATCAATATGCAAAAACTAAAAAGTGTATAAAAAATCTTAAAACATATCAACACCTAAAGGAAAAACAACGAATACGACGATAACCAAAGCAATAAAACTGCATATAACAACAACAATAAATAAGAGTGTCCTACAGATTAACACCAATACTTGCATGTCATTTGACCGGTATAGAAGGGAACGAGCTGTTTGTTTGGAAAAAAAGAAAAACTTCTACAAAGACTCCCAACAATTGAGCGGCATTAAGAGAGCAGAAGAGTTACAACAGAGAAAAAAAATTGCAGTCGAATTAAACTGTATGTGGGTTTGTAATCAAAGCAAAAAAATTAATGTGAACTGAGATGTGGCACACATTCCAGTGCATAAGGAAAAAATAAAAAGTGACTTGTAATACAAAAGTATGCAAAGAAATGCGAATTAATGTACTTATATGAAGGAGTATTATTGTGAATGTATGCACTTTTATCCTTGCGTAGATCATATACCTCTAAAATGAATTTTTCTGTTTGTTTTTGACTTTATTTCTACTTACTTTGTGCCTTTCCATGAATATTTGAATTGAGAACTTTCTTCTTAAAGTAATTTTGGTGGTTAGCAGTTTTTCCGCATTAGGACCTTATATCGGAAAAAGGGTCAATAGTGGACTAATTTTCATAAAATCTGGTAAGACCGTGAAGTTTTATCCCGATTTTTTACTCACAGTTAGTTTGGGTAAGCGTGATATCCAGGAAGACTAAAATGGGAACCGTGATAAGTTTAATTTAATTACAATAAAATTCAGTTTAACAATTGGCAGTATGAATTTTTGATAATTTTCAAAACTTTTTGGAGATAGAGTAACGGAAGAGGCAGTTAAAGCTCAAAACGCTTATTCAAAGAAACATTTGTATGGGTGCTTTGTATAATAATGGGCCGATTATCACCAGTCGCAATAAGCTAGGATAGATGGATAAATATACAATACATATGCAAACACAGTAAGGGAAATACATCCTCCCATAATATTTAGTTTACCAAGTTATTAAAGACAAAAAATCTTTATCGGTATTTTCAAATAAGATAACAGAATTCTTACTTAATTAAATATTAACTAAACAATGCAAGCGGAAACTGGTTTTTCTATAAATTTCCTATCAGATAATTGTACAAAATAACTGCAACTTTGACCATTGTACAGATAATTAATTAATTAAATAAGCTGGAACAAATTATTGAACATGTGTTTTGCATTAAAGGTTTGTTTTTTTATGGTTAAGATGCAGCTTTGAAAAAATATTGTAGTGACTGGTTTTTAGGGTTTTTTTTTACACAGTCAGATACACGTACTTTTTACAATTTTTTTTAATTAATCTTATACCGTGTCGAAATTGAAATTAAATTAGGTTCATGTCATATCGATATATAATTGATGCGCTCTGTCGGCACCCCCATATTTTACTATGAAGTTAAAAAGTTTAATGAACAAAACATGTTATAGAACACAACGACCCAAAAATAGGATCAATACTGATAAAATTCGCATTCTAGAGTCAACACAAATAAAAGTAAAGATAAAATTGCACAAATAATGAATACGTTTTAATTTTCATTTATCATTCTTTTAACGGAACTCTAAATCAATTGCACCTCAAAAATTAAAAAATATGATGCCTCAATTGTATCATTACAGCTAAAACTCTTTAAAACTCTAGTTTGTAAGGTCACACTCGTCATAGTCTTTTAGTGGTTGTTATGAGCAGAAATCGTGTTTTGTTAGTGGCTACCTACTATCTAACGCTTAAATATACACCGTCCTTTGAAATCACAACTTTTTTGAATTAAAAACTTTTAAAAACTAATCTTTACGCAAAAATTTTAATAACATGGTCACACTTGTCACAAATGAATTGTCAACATGCTATAAAACCCCCTTCTTCCATTTTTGAATTAATTATTTCCACAAAAAGGTTTAAAATAATTTTTTGTAGCTTCTTTTAAAATCCTTTATTAAAAAAAAAAATTATTAAAGAAGTTTCAATAGTTTAATCATAAATAAATATCTAATGCCTGGAAGATATAAAAAAACGCATGTAGTTTTTTAACCTCATCTGCCTTTAAGACTGTTTAAAGATGACAAATTTTTTACTAAAATTTTGAAAATTTGCAAGAGAATGCAAAATTTTGTTGACCTTTGGGTTGCTTGCTTTTTTTTAATTTCTTAAAAGGTACTTTTGCTTTTTTGTGTACCTAATTCGGTCATTTGTACTTTTTAAATATAGGGATTACAAGTGCAATATTAACTCAAATTTTGCTTAAATCAAGTCGAGTCAAATCAACCTCTCAATTTAATATGATATCCGTCCGTCCTTCGGACTGAAAGGCATAATTGTTTAAACAGAAATGTTTCCTTTAGCTTTTGGCCCTACGTTTTATCTAGGACCTTTAGCCGCCACCACCCACCAGGATCACCTTGGCAGTAAAGCTCTAAAAACAACAAAATTATTGTTTAGATCAATTAACTTATGTAATTGAAGCTGTAGTTTTCTATATATTTGCATATAAAAGAATAATCGGAAATAAGGGTTATCAAATGACTCATTGATAGTTACCCACTTCAAACTTTATATTGCAATCATCAAGTTTCTTTAATACAATTCTCTCACAACAGCCTTAAAAATAAACATTTCATTCAATCTTTATTTTATATTTTGCTATAAATTAAGAGAATAAAATTAACGTTAAATATATTTTGTTTTTGATTTCTTAAATATTTATATTACTATTTCCCTAGGGAAACATCAACCCCACCTTCTTATCACTTTCCTAAATCTAGTACAGAAGTAGTTTTGGCCCTCAATTTAACCAATAGGACATTTCCCAAATGATAGTCATTTCGTTGTTATTTAATGCGTACAAATCTACATCTCGTCGAAACTATTATACACAATCATCATTAAAACGAATACAAAATCCATTTACATTTTCAATCAGCATTCATGAAGCACCAGCTAAGGTTAAAAAACTTAACATTTGCCAATAAG
The DNA here is from genome assembly GCA_963583895.1 of Melanophora roralis. NCBI lineage: Eukaryota > Metazoa > Arthropoda > Insecta > Diptera > Rhinophoridae > Melanophora > Melanophora roralis. The sequence continues at coordinate 59,183,441 of OY757190.1, read as the reverse complement.
AATAAAATCATTTAGAATTATTTATGAGGAGAAACTAGCAAAGTGCAAATCTGAGAATGAACGTTAGTAACAAACGAAATGGGGAAAAAAGCAAAATTCCCTTATTTGCCATTGAATATACATTTGCAATTTGGTATTACATATTAGACAACACATATGTATATACTTAGTGTATATTGAAATGTATTCTATTATCTAAATATATCCTAACAAATCCTTTTTATGACCACATTATACAACTAAAACATATAAATACACACATGGTATAACAACAGCCATGAAAACGATTTCATTCAATGTCAAGAATCAGCCAAGGTATCTTCTTTGCTTATTTATTTATGTGTATGTTTGTATGTACATATGTGTGTATTTGTATGTTAAAACAATGATAGTAGTAGCAGTTGGCACGCACATACTATACCACGCATTATAAGTGCGTTCAATTACCTGTTACAGCCGTTAGATGAATTTCTATGGCCGAAACATGAACCGCCAACATCATTTACTAGCTGTTGTATTGTTTGCATGATGCCCCGGGATTTTTCGATAATATCATGAAGACAAAATAAGTGTTGAATAGCTTGATACTTTTGATTCCTTTTTATAAATTTTATACAACATTTATGCGTTGCACAGTGGTAAAAAGAACTAATAAATTGTTGTGTCAAAAAATAAACAAAGTAATAAAATTGTGTTTGTCGTTAAAAAAAATAGATCCTTTTATTATTTGTGATCCTAGCATTGGTCTAATGATAGTTTCCTAAAGTCAATATAACATCATATTGATTCAACCACACCACTCATCAAATCTGACACCTTCATATTAAATCAATAACAAGAACGAAGAGAAAGTATTGAATTCAAACTATTATACTGAGATATCTGGCACGGCATTAACTCGAGCTTAGATAACTCACAAAAGTTCTCCTGTTATTGCCCTGTGTTTCCTAACATATAGTGCAGGGCGATCACAGAGAAGGTAGGTGTAGAATCAAAGTGCTTGTAGTGCGGCCAAAAGTCCTTAATGTGTCCAAGTGCTAAAAGCAAAAACAATTTGAATGGTGCGACTCGTTACTTTAGTTCGTTTTTGCTAACAATCTAGTTTATTCAATCTCCAACCCCACATTGAAATAATTCACCCACATTTAAGGTGGCTTTACATAATAATACAAAGTATTTTGGCTTTGAAGAATCAAAATATTATGAAATTCTCTTCCTGTTTTTTATGAGGAGGTCGCTTCGGTGCACACTTGGTGGTTGTAAAAACCTGGATTCCCGCTTGGAGAATCGTTTCAAGAAATGTACGCATATCTGGTGCTGAGCCTGGGAACGTAGCGTTGGGTGGTTAGTTAAGGCACTTTTAGGCGATGTGTCCGAGTCAGCATATACTGATCGTCATAAAAGCGGCGCTTCTTATCTGGTTTGAATACAATTCGGTGAAGATCGAGTTGCCGTACTAATGAAAACTTTCGCGAATATACTTAAGTAAATGTTAACATGACCAATCTTTTTTTACAGTCAGTGATCTATATATCCCAAACTCTTTAGCAGGGTACCTGTTACCCAATGGGCTAACAAAAAAAAACGTCGCTGCCTGTGTATGTTCTTATTCAACTACATGAGGCGATTGTCTGATGCAAAAGTATACGACACGTAATGTGACTACCGCAAGGAAAGACCAACATGGCAGGTACTGTTGTAAGTTTGGTTAGGTTGAACAAGCAGTCGTTAAAAATGAAGGATTGATCTCCCTTAGGCCAATTTTTTTTCTTTTTTGATACCCGTAGAAAAAGATAGCAAGAGTAAAAATAGAAGTAATGCTGTTTGTAAAGAAGAATCAAAAAGTTAGAAAAGTAGGAAAAAGCAGACTTACCCAAACCGTTGGACAGAATCTAACCCCCACCCTCAGACTGGTAGACTCACGCATTTACTCACTGTCCTGCTGGTGCTGACGTAAATCAAACTACCTTTATTTTCACTCTGCAGCTTTGGCTGCCCGTAGTTAAGACCCAGTATCTTTGGTCACATAGTCAGAACTAACGGTATATTTATTTTTTATACCTGATATTAAAATAAATTGTACGTGTGAAAAATTCCTTGAAAGTAGTTGTATTATAGTATTGAAAATACTTTTCGATTCATTAAAGTTGCAGATAATCGAACCACTGACTTAATCCGAACCAGATGTATTTGTATACTTTGTCAGAACCTAAATTTCGAAGCTGATCTAAACCTGCATTATTGACCCGACAATATCCAAAAACGGTAGTCGTAGGCCTTTATAACCAATCAAGAGCTGTTGACATCGAAGAATGCACCACAAGCCTTCCATATCAAGTTTTTCGTCACTCCTATATCGTAATTGTTTTCTCATAAAAAATTATTTATGATGGACGTTGTTGTATCCTCCTGAAAGTAGAAATAATCGTGTTAGTACTGAAGGTTCGAAAAAAATTAACGTCAAACCATTTTTTAAAATCTTGTAAACCACTGTGCACACGGCAGATATGCAGTATTTCCTTTATGCGTTACCTACCTAGAAGATGTTGGGAGTCGGGTGGATTACATGCTGTAGAGTTAATATATAGAATAAATAAAATCTATGTAGATAGATACATATACATACACACATTCATTACTACTAAAACCTTTAGTATGGTTTTTAGTGTTTTGTAAGTTTATGTTACAGTATGTGAAAGCCATTTATCTCAATCTTTTTGAATATTTTAGAAGATTTGCGCGATGTGTGCCGTTTTCGTTCAAACATCGTTCTTTATTTTTTATGATTCTTAACTGTTAAGGTTAGAAATGAAAATGCGTACATAGTTTGATAGCAAAGTAGAACAGCAAAAGAGTAGAGGAGTTAGTATTAAACAGTAAAAGTTTTTGCGTTGGCACGCATTTGTTATAAACATAAATGAGCTTAGAAATGAACCCCTGCAGGATAAGATGATACACACATGCCCAAACTAACACTTGTATCTTAATGTATGCGTGTAAGTATCTATGTATCAGTATAATAAAATAAAACAACAGCACTAACACTTTCAATTTAACTATTTCTCATCTACTTTGGCACATTTAAACGTGTTAGAATATTTAAACTTGTAAAGGCACATACAGAGATAATATTAATAAAAATAAGCAGTGGAGCTGGTTGAGCAGGGATTTATCAACGCATACTACTTGTACATTGTATTATTATTTAATGCAAATGTTTCGTTGTATCTGTTGTTTCTGCTGTTAGCACATTGTATGTGTGTGCAATAAGTATCCTGTATGTACAATCGAAAACATTAAGCAAATGATATGACATTAGTTAGATAAGCATAAGTGCAAATTGGCTTACAAATCGGGATTTGTTTGTTATTTTCCCTCTTTTTTTGTAAGCATTTTTATGAAAAAATTTTTGCAAACAAGCATGCATTAATATTAAAATATGTATGTACATATGTAAATACATTTTTATTGATATCTATGTGAATTTCTTAGGCTTTTGTTAACGACATTGATTTCGTTTTTCTAAACAAATTTTTATTGAACAATATTACTTTCTAATGATCGGTATGGTTTTATTTTTGCTGCGGCCTAAAAGTATGCTAAGCATAGCAAACAACATTTTTCGCAGTCACAATTTCAGAATAAAAAACTTTAACTGCTTGTTTGTCAATGCCCTATATTCTTTGTGCTAAATAAACATTAAGCTTGTTAAATATTATAAAAGTGAGTACCAGGACAGGTACAACAATACATTATCTATTTTTTTCTGATACTTAAATATGTAGTACATTAATGTTTAAATATACAAAATACATATATATTTTTTGCCAGCTCAAGACGTCACTAAATAAGGCATCATCTTGAATTTTCAATTCATTTCATATAACTTACATGTGCACACACAGCAATAAGTGCTGTGCTGTATTGTTCGCCATCTCTTTAGGTTACTTAACTTAAATTAAAAAATATTAACACTTAAGCACACTTAAGTTAACAACAACGGCACATCAATTCATGATCGCACATTTCGATTTCAATTCATCTTGAAACTTTACTGTTAACGGGATGTTCCTGGTGTGATAGTTATAAAAAACGGGAGTTGAATATTAATGTATGTATGTAATGTATTGTACTTACGTATGCATTTTTTATTGATTTGCCTGCTTGTATTTATGTATGTTTGTTTATGTATGTATCTATTCAACATTGTGTGTAATGCACACAGTTTTGTTGTTGTGGACCACACATAATTACAGTAAATTTTTTTATCGACCTCACATCATGACAGTATATAAGTTGCGTCAACAACAGTGCATGACACCACTATTTATTCTCAACTACACTACATTGCATCACACAAACTGCGTCAGCTACTCTACATTACAGCACTTAAACAGTTTAATCGCACGACAGTGCAAGAATTAGAAAATCATCCGGGTCTTGAATTAACTTGAAATAGGACTTGATGCAGGCATCTTATACATATGTATGTAATATATTTTTTACTCTGTTGTTTTGTCCGATTGTGTGACACCGACAAAAAATCGCACTCATTGATATTTTTCTTTAAATTAAATTGTCATTTTATTATTAATAAGCATACGCATGATCATACAGCGTGTATGTGTATGTTTGTTTCATGTTCTTTTGCTTAATTTCTATAATTTTTTAAGCTCTGCTTAGTAGTATTAAGGCTATTTAACTTAATTTAGAGATGATATGCATCACCTCTTATTGAAAAGAGTCTAATATTGTATGCGTGATACCTCTTGCCCTGCCACGATCGTAAAAATATTCGGCTCAAATAGAAAAATGTAAAAAAATACTTTCATGAAATTATAGTTTTCGAGATACACCGTTAAAAAAAATATACAGCCAAGAAAGTAAAACAAATAAAATTGGTGAAAAAATCATGCAAACCAGAAGTAGTTCCGGGGAAAAATTTACACTCTTTATTAATATATGTAGTTAAGATTAAAGCTGACAGCAAATTGTATTTTCTTAATTAAAAAAAAGTATTGCATACTCTACTATGCTACCATTTATACGAAAATTATGAATGTTTTGAAAATACCTGAAAAGCTTTTTTATCAGATGTATAAATAAAAAAATAATAAAAAGCTTTCATATTAAGTTCATTTAAGAGTAAAGATCATTTTTGAAAGAGTAAACAAAGTGGTGGATATATTTTTTGAAAAATTAAGAGAAACAAAATTAAAGGTGTATTGAAGGGTGTATTAAATATACACTGTATTTATATCTAAAAATGTTTATTTCTTAAGATCAATTTATGTTTGTATTTTTTTATGTAAAATGGCTTTTTAGCCTAAATTTCTTAAATGCATTTTTCTATCGATATAAAATGAAATAAATAAAAAAGTATTACATAGTTAGATTTAACTCTTTGCTTATGTATTCTTTAATGTTTTTTGTAATACATATTTGGTAATTTTCAGCTGTCCCATAAAAATATCATTCTACAATATCGGCACACGAAAAAACTCATTTAAGATATAACCTAGTAAATACAATTAAACATTTAAATTACAAATAACTACAACAAAAAACAATTAAGAGCGCTATATTCGGCTGTGCCGAATCTTATATACCCTTTACATTGGTATTTTCGTTTACCCATTCACCTGATCTAGGCAAGCTGTTTTCAAACCGTAAATTTTATAATTATTTTTGGTGGGCGTAAAGTGCATACACACAAAATATCAACTAAGTAAACTTTACTCAAATCGAGCCGTAGCGGCATCAAAAGTACAGTGAGTGCGAATTTTTTCAAACCGAGTACAAAATGTTTTCAAACCAAGCATGCACATTTTTTCTAGAATGAATTTCTTACTTTTAGTCATATTTAAGCAAAAAAAAAAAGGATGACTTAAGTTTAAAACCGTACTTGATGTTAGTTAGCTTAAAAAATTGATTTAAATTAAACAAGATTAATCCAAAATTGAAATGTTATTTTTTTTCAAATTATGGAGCTTTATTAAAAGAAGAAGAGTCAGTCATTATTATATATTTAATTTTTATTTTATAGATACTTAATAATATTTATAATTTAATTTTCTGTACTTACCATGTTGGGATTCGAACCAGCGATTTTTCGCATTGCAGAACCAGCGGTATACCTCTAGGCAACCGAGACAATTTATTTTAAATGTAAAATATATATTAAAAACATTATTTTCTGCTTGATTTTTTGAAACAATCCGAACAGGCTAGATTTTAGAAAATCTATTCGTATTAAAAAATTTCAGAAACACCTTTGGATAAATTCAAGGACAAAATTGTTGATTTTAGAATTTGTGTATTTTCTGTGTAGCTAGCATAGTTTTCAAAACATAAAACTCACAACATTTCAATAATTGTATCGACTTCCTTATCTTTACGAATCCAGAATATGTATACTTTATGGGGTCGCAAATGGATATTAAAAATATTACAAACGAGATGACAAGCTACATATGTAAGAGATATAACATGAAAGGTTGTTCATATTATAACCTACACCACAATATTTTTAATATTAAGCACCAGTGTATGCACAAATTATACCCAGCTTAATAGGCTTTCGTAAGTGGGAATAACTTGGTTTTCGTTTAAGCGCCTTCTAATCGAGGTACGGTCAAAAATGGACCATTATTTACAAATTTTGGTGGGTAAAAGGGGACTGCGTACTGTCAATATTTTGCGGTTGCAACATTATTTCGTAAAATATCTGGCTAAATGATACTTTCGGAACTTGGCCTTATATAGGGCTACGGTAAGTTGAAAGTAGATTGTATATAAGCAGTGATGCCAAATCTCTCATCATTAAAAAACACTGTGACCCCATCGAAAAAGGATAAAAATGGCAAATATTAAAAAAAAGAACCAACTTAAAAGTGCCTTATTATTGATGTTAAATAATGAAAAAATTACATATGGTCGATTTTTATATTGAGATTAGTATTTTTTGTTTAAATAAAGCAAACATAAACATAAAATAACACTTTGCTACAGCAAAAAATACACAGACGGGCCTTAAAAGTTTTGGAAAATCAGTATGGTTTAAATTTGACAAAAATGAGTAGCATCGCACCAATGACAAGCCAATGTTAAATTCATAGGTTTTTCCTCGAAATTTGAAGTGATCGAAGTTAGCTAGCTCCGCATTTTTTCTACTTCTTTTTCCCCACTTTTTTTACTGGGAATTATTATTTCTACAAAAAAAAATAATCAGAAATTTGTAATTATAAATTATTAATATATCAGTTTGCTATTCCCTTTTTAATTTCAAGAATAATATTCATTTGTCACCCCATAAAGTGTATATACTTTGGACTCTCCATTATTCAATGTCCATTTGCCCATTTGTGGAAATAAAATTTCTGTGGCCGAGTCAAATTCTATAGTCTGAGATTTGATGCCAAACCGCCAGATATATTTTGGAAACAATTTGTTGGAAATTTTGTGGCTAAGTTTATATAAAAAAAATAGTTGGTAAGCATCCCAACATGAGTTTGGCCCATCAAAAATTTTGCGAAAATATACATTATTTTTGGTATAATAATCAAAACTATCATATTATTTTAAACGAAATTCAACCGGGATCATATTAATAGATAACGACGGGGTTTGTTGCCAACCTTTCTTTACATAACTTGCTTACAGAAGTAAATATGATAACCTTATTTACCTTTATATACTGTTTTATACATTCTCCAGTAACAAACATTTCTGTCACACAAACAATTTTTTACTTCAACCTGCAAAAAGGAAAATATTGAAAAAAATTGAGAAATTAAAAAGCAACAATAAAACGTTAAATAATTTTCAATAAAAAAATACATTATAGAGAAAAATACAATTGTTGTGTTTGCAGATAGTCTGCAAGCACAAGCTCAGACGATGTTCATACAGAGAAAAAAGAAAATCTTGGAAAAAATCTGTACAAAAAAAGAACAAGAATTAAAAAAAATTAATAAAAAAAAGACAAGCTTAACAAAAATAACATAAACGGACAGCTTTTATTTTCATTTACATACATACCAACACTGAAAATAAACCAACAAGGCAAATGGAGTTTTGTGTCAACAACTGATTCATTGATTAATTGATTGATTAGATTCTTTTTTGCAAAAGGGGTCCGTTCTTGTTTCCAAAAGTCTTACTCGCAGCTTTTTCGATTGTGTGTAAATTTGGTAAGAACAGTACTGTATTCGCATATGAACAATTTTACGGAAAACGGCCCAATCGGAAGGAAAAATCGTCATTTTCTTTTTAAGATAATCGATGAATTAGTCTGTAAAAAGGAATAAAATTGATGGGAATATATAGTAGTTGGTACAGTTTTTTTAGGATTTAATTACAACAATAAGCCTGATGAGCTTTAAAGAAAGTTTAGAAATTAAAAATTTTTCAAAAATACGCTAAAACAAAAATTTGTAGATTAGTTGGATCATATTTTATTTTTATTTGTTTCGCAAAAGTTTAATTTGATCACAAGTTAATTAAAAAGCTCTTATTTTTTACGTTTTAATAAAAATGTCACACCCATCACATTTTCTAAAAGGGTTTTCCTTAAGCAAAAATAGCTTTTTGAATAAATAAAGTGTCAGATACAATTCAAAACTTTTGTATAAATTAAAAAAATTAAGCCCGCTATCAACAATATTTAACACAACACGACCTTAAAGTCAAAATTTTTTAAAATTCCAATTTGAAATCTTACACCCGTCACAGTATTCAATTGGTCATTGTAAGCAGAAATAATGTTCTTTCAGCGTTTGCTTACTATTTAACCCTTAAAAACATACCATTCTAGTTTTTTTAAACTAAAGTTTTGCATTGTTTGAGTTGTAAGCAAAAATGTAAATAAAATGGTTACTCTCGTCACAATGGAATTGACCATATTTATACATATGTGTGCAAATGGTAATAGGGGAACTTGGTGTTTCATTGAAGTTTCAGTTTTAGTTGGCCTGGAAAAGAAGAAATTTTACACCATTTCTTTGAAGCATTGGAAAAAATTTAAGGAAAATTCATTTGTTTTATATATGTACTTCAGGGTAAAAATAAAATTTTATTATTAACGTGGACTTTTGAAATAATATTTGGACATAAAATACCAAATTCTGGCGCTGATTAACCCAGCTATCTAGTATGAAATTAAGTTAGTTTGGCTCTTGTCTACAAAAATACATCGGTTATTTGCACAATATTTTTAATTTATTTAAAAAAATAACAAACATTTAAAGAAATGCAAAAGTTGTGTTACATACGTGATTAGGGTACTTCGCACTTGTGGAGATGTTTGTACACTGAGAAAAGTATGATTCATAACTTTTTATTAGTTAAATCAAATAATTCATTATTTGTATGAATTTCCATTAGTCTTGTTTAAAAATTTAATTAAAAACGATTCAATAAATTTAATGGCTTTACATAAAATGGTTGTTGAATTTATAACAAGTCATTTTATTACTATAAAAAAAACTATTCAACTTGGCGCGATGACGTAACTTTGGTATGGGTTCCGGTTCATGTAGACAATGAACGTGCCAACGCCCTGGTCAACTAGGGGGCAAACCGCCTTCTTGTTGGCCCAGAGCCGTTTTGCGGAGTCTAAAGTACGCTGAATTTGCTGCCCATTCGAGTGAGGTCCAGTAATAGCGACACGCCAACATATCTTTGGCTTTATCTAGGGGCAAATCTAGGGAGCTTCTGTCTCTTGGAAGGAAGGATTGAAGGGTCCTCAACGGTTTTCTAAGTGGCCAATTTTGTTTGGATATTTAGATGAGTAGAACCTGCCTGCATTTTGTTATTATTGTGGTACTTCAGTAATATAAAAAAAATTGTTTTTTGATGTGATTTATTTATTTTATTATTTTTTTCACGATTCGACTAAAATTGCACCAAATTTTTTTTATCCAGGAAACAGTGTAAACTTTTATCGATATAAAAAAAATAAGCAAAATAAGGAAAAAAATGATGGAAAAATTGAAGAAAACTCTACAAAAAAAGTAAAAAAAAATCTGAAAAAAGACATAATAATAAAAACATATTACAAGAACAGAAAAGGAAGCTGAATTGAAAATAAGAGGAACAAACACACATAGATATATAAAAATAAAAAAAAATAAAAAATTTACTTTCCAGAACGACCTTGAGCCTTCAGATAAAAATGTGTTTTTGCATAAAAAAGGAAAATGTTGCAGACAATCACGAGAACCAAAGGAAGAAAATCATTATGAAAAAAAAAACAGCTACAACAATAACAACAATTTAGTAGACATGTTAAGGAGCAGCAGAAGCAAGAAACATAAGCAGAACCGAAATTTATAAGGATTTAAGAATCCTGTTGATTTTTGACAAAAAAAACAACACATGCACACTTATTTCTAACAAACATACTGACACGCAATAAACACACAATTTTCCCTCAAAAAAAAAAAAAAAAAAATAAGGAAAAACAGACAAAAAAACAGCTCGAATATTAGAATAATTTGAATTCAGGTGGGGGTTTTTATACTTTTTCTTTTGGTATGTTAAATTTCGTCAACTTTTCTCCATGTTTGGTCAGCAACAGGCATTTATAACATTCATGTTTTCTTCTTCCTCTTGGATTTTTTTCTTGAACATGAAAACCACCTGTTAGACTTAAGCTTTAATAATTTGTTTTTGTAAGTTGGACGACAACTTACATGCATGATGTCTTGTAAAGTTCACACACATAACTCATAACTTACGTGAGGGTGTTTGTTTTCTTGTGTGTGTGTGAGGGATCACCCCCTCAGTGCCAGTGGCATATTAATTTGTACATATGTAAAGTTGTAAAAATTTTAAGGATTTTTGCAGTTAAAGCAGACAATACGAAGAGTAACACGAAAACATTTTGACCAAACTTAAACTATCAATATAGATATGGGAGACCTATGTTTGTTTGTATGTTGGTATATAAAAATGTAATATATTAAGTCGAACAAATTTTTTCAAAATGTATGTATATATGTATCTTATAGCTTTCAGAACAATTAAGCCGATATTTTTTTAAAAATTTTACGGGTTGTCACTTGAAGCCTGAAAGGAACAATCAATTATTTGATTTCTTTACTTTCGCTTCTACTCCCAGAAGCGTTTGATATGTCTCATATTCTTGACCATCAAAAAATCCTTATAAATAGAACCAATCAAACTTTATAAAGTTTCTGTCTATCGCGCTGCCCTCTTATTGTCACACATTTAAACGCTATAATACATAATTAAGATAAAATATTGCTTTGGACTGATTGACCTTACTTCTGAAACATTATAATTTGTTTCAACTTTTTTTTTAACGTGTTGCCAGGACATTTTTTTGAATGTATACATATTTCCAAGGAAGCGATTCATTTTTTGCTCGTCAATCAACATCTGCTTATAACTGTATTATATTTGTTGTAACTGTTTTTTATCCTAAATTTATCATGTATACGTATTATTGTTGTGTTCGATGTTTGTGTTTGGTTTCTTTGACTAACTGGGTCTTATACGTGTAAGGAATGTCTTCTTGACCTACCTCCAGCGAAATTGTGTTTGTCATGTTGCCGACTTACTGACAAAATTTTCAAGACAAGAAAAAAGAAAAAATTTTTATATATTTTTTATTTTAATTCTTGTAACATAATTTTCTTCTTACGCTCATTTTGATTAAATTTGTCTGGGTGGTACTGGGTGGAAATTGAAAGCGTAGGTGGCTGCTGATTTTTTTTATAACAGACGTGAAAGCTTAAAATTTCGTTTATTTTTCTAGGAAACACATAATTTTTCGTGATTTTTTTTTATAATAAAATAATTTTTTATTTTCTGCTGGATGTGTGAGAATATGTATGCGTGTATATGTGTATTTGTTCAACGTATACATAAAAACTTGTCTGTGCGTAGATATTGATTTTTTGCCTTTTAATCATCAAAGGTGTAAACGCCCTTTAAAAATTTTTGTAGTCAAAAATTTAAAGTAACCTATAGGTTAAACCTGCTTAAGATATCAAAATAGGCTGAAAGCTTGAAAATACATAAAGCTTTAATTATTATAATTTATTTAATAAATATTATTATTATCAAAAATTGAAACAAAAATTTTAACTAAATTTTTCAGCCTATATAAAGAAAAATTTTAGAAAGGGCGTCCCAAATTTAAAGGAAGATTTTAATTTGTCGCCGTTTTTGCATTAAAGTTTTGGCAACCCTAAAAATTAGTCAATATATGTAATAATATTTCTAAACTGTCTAAGTTTGAGTTAGTAAAAATTAAGCGTTATGAGGTAAAACAACGTGTCTACTTTATGGTTCAATAAAAAATATCAATTAAAAGATTAGAAACTATTTATTTATTTTTTTTTTAATATATTATTATTATTATCTCTATATATATATATAAGACTGATTTTTATGAATTTGGTTCGCATATTAACGGCTTCTGAAGTCAAAATTATGAAGAAAAAAAACTCGGCGGTGCCAAGCCCACAAAAAATAAACTGTTTATACTGGTAGTTTTGCTGCACCGATTTTTAGAAGCTTTTAATGCATATATTAGGCCCCTACTTACAAAATTTTAAGGGCGAAAAGTTGGTAGGTGCTTCGCGCACAAAAACCAAAGTCTTTACACTGGTTCTTTTACTCTTTCGGTTTGTATGAACCTCAAAATAGGACCGATAATGTTTATATTCGGTACAACAGTTGGTGGCATAAAGATAAGCACACATAAAGCTAGAGCCTAAACCTCTTAATCCATTAGGACATTTGTTTGGGGGCTAGGCCGAAAAATCAACCGGTTACCACCATAAACAACAGGCTTTGTTTCTTTGCCAAAAACTTATCTGTTCCAAATTTCATTGAAATATCTACAAAAATGCCTGTTCTTTATTCACAAGAATACACCAACGCCCAGTCGGACGAAGAGACATACTTTAATCGACTCCGGAAGTGATTTCGAGTAATGAATTTTAGGATTTCTTTATATTTCAAATTTAATATATATATCTATCTATCTATCTATCTATATATAAAGGAATAACGTTACTGACTGACTGACTGATTCATCATCGCACAGCTCAAACTCGCAGAGCTAGAGACCTGAAATTCGGACTGTGGGTACCTTTTCTTATGTTTAGATCTACTAAGACGGGATTTCGGGAAATTCGGACCCGAAGGGGCTTAAAATGGGCCATATATGGAAATATCCGAAAGTAAATATCTCCTAAACTACAAACGATAGAAACAAAATTTAAAAAGGATCGTATTTTACTCAATAAATAAGCAGACCCGTGTCTGGCATTTTTTCAAAATTTTAGACCCTTAAGGCTAAAAAAGGGTAAAAACTAAATTTTGATAGTACCTAGGTCCACTTTGTAACTTCTTAACGAGTAAAGGTACAGACATAGTTCAAAATGCAATCGACAGATACTAAAAAAATATGAATACTTTTTTGCAACTTTTTTGAAATTTGGACGTTGAGGGGTAAAAAAGGGTTCAAAAATGGGTAAAAATTCTATTTTGGTACTTTTTGTAACTTTTGAACCAATAGAGATAAATACGTAATATAAATTGCGTTCGACAGGTATCGACAAAATAAGAATATGTTTTCGATACTTTTTAAAAATTTTGGACCCTTAGGCACAAAAAAGGGTACAAATTACATATATGTAATTTTTAGGTACTTTTTGTAACTTCTTAACTAATAAAGGTAAAAACATAGTTTAATTTGCGTTCGACAGGTCAGGACAAAATATGAATATATTTTTTAAACTTTTTTAAAAATCTAGACCCTAAGGGGCAGACAAAAGAGTACAAATTTGTAAAGTGGTACTTTTTACGTACTTTTTGTAGCATCTGAACCAGTAAAAATAGAAGCATAATTCAAACTGCGTTCGAAAAGTCTTGACAAAATATGAATATTATTTTATACTTTTTCAAAACTTAAGACCCTAGGGGATAGAAGAAAGGGTACAAATTCCATTTTGGTACTTTTTAGGTACTTTTTGTAATTTCTTAACCAATAAAGGTAGAAACTTCATTCAAATAGCGTTTTGCAGGTAATAGTTTAAGAAACAAAGGCACAAAACATCACCTTCACTTAATAAACTTCTTAAACTGCGCTTACGAAGTAGCGGGCTACGTGCTAGTATATTTATATTTCGGTAAGTCTTTCATATAGAAAAGATCTCAACAATTAGAGAAATGTCTTGTTGAATCTAATATCGTCATCGCGATGCATTGTTAATTCAAATATAAAATGTTTTTCAAAAAAGGTTTAATAAAGTTTTTATGAATGCACTTCAAAATCGCGAGTTATTTGAAACTTGCATTTTGAATGCAACAAAGGCAAAGTTACCAAGAGAAAAAAAATATCTTGTTTGTGAAAGTTATGTGTCAAATTAAATCAACGTTTATATTTAGGGGCATCAAAAAAACTAAAACCAGTTTAAAGCCAACAAGCACAAACTTTCCAAAACTAAACAATCAACCAACATTGTTAGTTAGTCCCAGCTGCATAAAAGTAACGAATATTGCCAAATAAAAATTAAAAAAACAAATGCTAAAACAAGATACAAGTATTAAATTGCAACGACCTACATAGAAGACTTGATAACAACATTCACATACATACATAAAGCACAAAAGGCTAATTGACGTATTTTAATATGTATGTTAAAGGAATAAAACTATTGGTAAAATATGTTTGGCAGACAAACACCATTTCTAAAACCATAATTGCAATATATTGATGCAGCTAACCAGCTGAGTGATACTGACAAAAGCCTTAACTTAAATTCCTATTGAAAAATTAAATATTTCTTTACTCTTTACTAAAATTGTGTAAAAAATTAAAAAAAAAATAGTTTTTGAGTTAAAGAAATTAAGTATATTGAAGTCAAGGTATTTTTTGAAAACCATTTAATCACCGCACCTTAAATTACACAACTACTCGTACAACAACGTCAGCTTAAGCCTTGTATTATAAAATAAATGTACAACAACAAACAAAATAAAATACACAAAACTTAAGCTTTTTTTGTGCATTTGCTACCTTTGTTGAAATTGCAGCTGAAGTAGAAAAAAGCAACAAAAAAAACAATTAATGATTATATAGCGTCGTAGATGCGAATAATGATCTTGAATATTGAGACCAAAAGGGCATCATACAGCTAACTGGTTTCCACTGTTTTCTACCTTCTCCAGCTTTCAAATTAAATATCCAAACTCCCCTTATAAGCAAACGTGCATTTACCTAACAGTACAGGGTGTCTACAATTTAAAGTGTTCAAAAGATTCAGGGACTTTTATTAAAGAAAAAGAGTTTTATATTTTAGTTTAATTTTATTCATACTTAATATTTGTCATTAAAATATTTTGTTTGTACTTTCTTTCAATAGCTCGGATTTGATCCTGGAAATCTCCGAGCTGCAATACCACCGCGCTACCATTTAGGTCATCAAGACACTTTGTTTTCAAATGTAAATATATATATTCATATAAGCAACAAGTTTTTCTGCGTAGTTTCGAGAACGTTTTTTGTATGTGTATTACTTAATCCTTCCATAAATGTATTATTAAAAACTGCGCAAGTTTATTTGTCACGCCATAATGGTTGGACCGATTTTTACATACACGTACATCGGAGGTTCTAAAACAGGCCTCTAACGTCAACATTTTAGAAGGCAAAAAAATAGGCAGAGTCTCTAATACAAAAACGTTTATGTATCTATATTAATACAAGGACTTAAACTGCACCAATTCATATGAAACTTTGTCCGCATATTATAAAAAGACCCAAAAGTGGGCGAATTCACGCCTACTTCTTATACTGCTAATTCTGCTTCACCGAAATTTTAAAACTTTTCGACACATTTATGAATTTTAACTAAACAGTTTTGAAAGACAAACGTAGAAGGTTCCACTCCCACAAAAATTTAAATTTCAATGCTGGCACTTATGATGTACCGATTTTATGAGACTTGGTACGCAAAATATTTAAAATTCAAAAGGTATCTAATTAAAGAGGCAGTTCTACCCCTACAAAAATTTTATTTCAATAAAGGAACGCCTGCCTTACCAATTTTTATATAGCTTTGTATGTTTTTTAACCGCTTCTAAATTTAAAAATTTTAAAGCTAAATACTGGATGGTACCACACGCATAAAAACTATAATTATACCCTTCACATAATGATAGGGGTATATATCAGTTTGTCATTCTGTTTGTAATTTCTTTATTATTCATTTGCGACCCCATAAAGTATATATGTTCTGGATCGTTATAGATAGGGAAGTTGATATAGCCATGTCCGTCTGTCCGTCTGTCCATCTGTCCATCTGTCTGTCTGTTGAAATCAAGTTTCCGGAGTCAAATAAAAAAATACAGACCAGTTAATGGTGTCAAACTATTGCAAATATCCCGCTAACAATAGCTATTTAAAATCAGCAAAATCGGTTCACTATTGACCGAGATATAATTGAAAACCCAAAGTAACCCATTTTTTAGGACAAAATCCGTGCATATATCCCTATATATCTCAGTAAGTATAGTCACTCTTGCCACAAAACTTGGCACGGATACTCCTAAAGAAGGGACCTAAATAACATAAAAAGTTTTTTCAGATAGGACCGGGGAAAGGGGTAATTTTCCTACAATTGCACAAATTTGGTGAAATATTTTATGCGCTATATCTTGTAAACTTTAACAGCTATCGACTTAAAATGTTCTACAAAAAGTAATTGAACGCTAAGGGCTACGCTGTAAAGAAAAAATTTTTTGAGTGGGGGCAAAAAAAGGGGTAGCTTCCATACAAATGAACAATTTTTTTAAAATATTCGATACGCTATATCTCGGAAACTAAAACAGATATCGAAATGAAATGTTCTCCAAAAAGTAATTGGGCAATAAGGGCTACGCTGTAAAGAAAAAATTTTTTGGGTGGGGGCAAAACAAGAGGTAGCTCCCATACAAATTAACGATTTTTATGAAATATTCGATACGCAATATCTTAGAAACTATAACAGCTATCGACATCAAATGTTCTACTTAAAGTAAGTACATCAAGGGTTATGTTTTAAGGAAAAAATTTTTTGGGTGGGGGGTGAACAAGGGGTAGGTCCCATACAAATTAACAATTTTTATGCAATTTTCGATAAGCTAAGTATATCTCGGAGACTATAACAGATGTCGGAATCAAATGTTCTAAAAAAGTAATTGTACATCATGAGTTATGTTTTTAAGAAAAATTTTTTGGGTGGGGGGTGAACAAGAGGTAGCTCCCAAGCAAATTAACAATTTTTATAAAATTTTCGATATGCTTAATTTAGGAAACTATAACAGAATTTGACTTCAAATGTTTTGCAAAAAGTAACAGGATAAGACCCACATTCAAAAAAAAGTTTTTTTGGACAGGGGCAGGGGAAGGGGTAGCTCTAATACAAACTAAGAATTTTTATGAAATTTGCGTTACGCCACATCTGGAAAACTATAACAACTATCGACTTCGAATATTCCACAAAAAGTAATTATCAAATAATTCATACATTTTGGAAAAAAAGTTGGAGAGGAGCAGGGGGACTAGAACATCCCATAAAAATTGACAGTTTTTGTTAACCTTTTAATATAAATAATGTCAAAAACTTGCATTACTGTCGACCTCAAACGTTCCTCATCTATTTCTATTATTAATACGAACGTTAAAATTTTGTTAAGTTTTCTATGAACTTTAAAACTCACACAAGGATTTTTATTATATTATTTGCAGTACAAAATTACTCGGCTGGGTATATTTAAAGGCCAATGTGAAGGGTATATAAGATTCGGCACAGCCGAATATAACGCTCTTACTTGTTTTTTATGGATACTTTAATCACCGAAATTGCTTGAAACTCTACGCAAGCATCGAAATTCTCAAAGTAATAAAGTGGGCTCTGTCATTCCCACAAAAACTTTACTCTAAGGGCAGGCACTTATACTCCTTGAGGAGTACCAATACTTACGGTTTCTAAAGGCAAAAGTGAGCGGGACCACGACTGCATAAAATAAAGTCCTTATTCTAGTACAACACCATATAAAACGTTGTACGTAAATATACGAGCGCTAGTGTCAAGTTTTTTAGAGCAACCAAGTAGGGGGTAACAGGCCCACAAAAAATAAAATCTCAATACGTCTGCTGCACCCATTTTTATTTAACTTTGCTTGAATATCAACGCTTTCTAATGTTGATATAAAATTCGCTTTCTCGGCGGAAATTCATTAGAAATGATAAATATATTTAAAAAAAATTTCTAAGAATAACTTCGATCTACATATATGCCTATGCACAGGCTAAAAAGGAGCATCGCACGATCTAAAATCAGGTACTACGACAACTTTGGTATAATGGTTTCCTCTGCACAAGTCATTATGATATTAATTGGTTTAATTGTGCTAAATATTGGTAAGTTAGAATAAGTTCTTGTGGTCCTTCCTTTAAAACCAAAATATATTTGTATATAACAACCTTGGGTTTATTTATGCTCAAATTGGAGAAGTTTATTACAACCATGCAATCGAAAACTTTTATTACACACAAAAAACTACAAAAAAAATTTTTCAAACAAATTCTTGTTCAAAATAATTTATTTTTTTAGTCAATTTTTTTAATAGTCTCTAATAATGTTTTTATTTGATTTTTAAATCAAACAAAATTTTCGCCTAGACAAATAAAATATTTAACCAGCTCAGCAAAATTTTTTAACAGAAGCTAAAATTCTTGCAAAATTGTTTGTCTAAATTTACAACTTTCGTTGTAGGTCCTCAGCCAGACAAAATATTTACTGATTCTACAACTCAGTTTTTTCTGTGTACAATTATAATTAATTTAATAATCTGTCTTAAGGGTTGAAATAGTTTGGACTAATTTATATAAAAAAACTAGTAAAAACAAGTTTATATAAAAAAATAATTAAACCCTATATTCGGCCGTGCCAAATCTTGTATACCCTTCACATTGCTCTTCTTGTATTCTACACCATCTGGTCCAACTGAATTGCTTTCAAACCGTTAATATCACAAGGAATTACCTTCTAGATGCTTGAAGCTCTTCTAGCTTTTGAAAAAGTAAACTTCAGAAAATTTATCCATTTCAATAGGTGATTCTGCTCTTCGTGCCCTCATCTAACAAATTTTCTTTAAAAATAAAGAAATATTTGAAATATCTTGTAGCAGGTTTGAGGTCGACAGCTCTAGCAAAAAGCTTAACATATTTTTATTCAAATAAATAGTTTTTTAGACAATATTTTATCATATAATATTGTTATCTGAATTTTATGTTAAAACAGTTAAACAAAAAATTAAAATAAATTTTTGTCAAATACCAAAACATTTTTAATTGGAAAAAAGAAGACATATTTTTTCCAAAAAAAAATATTTTCAAAAATTCTAGTAAAATTGTTTTTCTACTTCATAGGCTTATGGGAACGAAATCAATAAAACATTTAAATTATTAAAACAAATAAGACTCCTTTAGTGATTTTTGTATAAGAAGGGCCCGACTTTCTCACCAGTAACCAATTAATGAGACATTTGTTTTTTTAAACGTAGTTATGTTTATCTTACTTTAAGGAGTCTGCTTGGAATCTTACTAAGAAGTATATAAGCAATGAAATATATCGCTTTCTCTGTTTTTTTCCTTAGACTTTATTATGAATTCTTCCAAAATTTTAGTTTAACACCCTTTATTTTGACAAAAAAAAATCCGCAAAAAGATTAAGATTTTACCAAAATCCTACAATTTACTGATGATGATGTTACTGTATTCGTTTTTGTTGCTTTTTCTGTTTTTGATTACAAAAAACAGCGCAACAAACCATAAAATCTTAGCCCAGTAATTCAACCGAATACACTGCAATAAACCTAAAACGCTAATACAAACAACAAACAATGCTTCGGATTTTTTAGCAACTTAAAAAAGTTTTTTTTTTATTTTAAAAACATTCGAAAACAACAAAAATTTCACTTGGTTTGACGTTGTAAAAAAATGTAATGTGTTGAGGTTTCCCTGCAGTTTTAAGCAGGGGAGCTGGATGAATTTCTTGGGCTACATTTTTTGATACATTGTGGAACTTCAGACAAAAAGCAATTCAACCTGTCCACCCAATTAGTAGAATATAATGTTCAAAAGTCCAATATGATATTTACGCGACAGTTTCAAGGAAGAGTATCTTTGATTCAATAGCTCAAAAGTTTAGTTTTTGCGGACGTACAACTGACAATTGCATTGATCTTTCTCTGTTGCAGCTTAAAATATGTTAAGAAGAGGTAGCTCCCATACAACTTTTATGAAATTTTCGATTCGGTGCATACATTTTGGAAAGAAAAGTTGGAGAGGAGCAGGGGGACTAAAACATCCCATCAAAATTAACAACTTTTATTAATTTTTTAAAATGAATAATGTCGAGAACATTTATAACTGTCGACCTCAATCCTTCTTTATCTATTTCTATTATTCATACGAACGTTAAAATTTTTTAGAGTTTTCTATTTAAAACTCGCACAAGGTATTTTTATTATACTATTTGCAGTACAAAATAACTTTAATAAATAACTACTATAAATAAGACCAATGTGAAGGGTATATAAGATTCGGCACAGCCGAATATAGCGCTCCTACTTGTTGTAGCACCATTGGAACAAACATAATAGGAACAATTTCTGAATTCGCAATACCCACAAAGCTATTAAGATTAAAAATCGTAAGTGAAAATCGGAACACAAGGCGACAGTCTGCCATAAGACCTCCGTTTATTTTATTAAACAATTTTGTCGGTAGCACAGCAGCAAACATAAATAGCACATTTTCCACCAAAAGGCGCTTGCTACACTCATAATTATCTGTGTTATCCTGGGAAATATAAAAAAAGTAAGAATAATGCATTACAGATAGAAATAAGAAATAATACAATAAGGTGCAGCAAAGGATGAAAAATAAAAGTCCCATTCCAAAAAGTCGACAAGTCCACAACGTATTCGTTAAAGTAACGGCGTCATCTCTTGATGAAATCCGGGCACCATTAGAGTAGGTGGTTTCGTTGTCTTGACCTCGTCTGCGTTCTCACACAAGCGGTTATATTCAAGCATACCTGGTTGCCACTTAACCGGCTATTTTCTTATATAGTAATATTATCAGTGAGCAGTGTCAACTCTTTTTTACCCAGGAGAACCTTGGTTATTGGTTGATGGTACCCGCCTCAAAGAGTTTACCATTTCACAGCCTTCAGCCCCAGTCAAGCGCCTGTTGACATTATCTCTAAAATGTCTTTCGATAGTTCCATAGAATTCGCACACTGGGGACAAACTTTAGGCAATTGTCACAACTAACATCCACCAGCTCATCGGCAGTCTCATTTCCAAATATCCCGAAATGCTCTTGAGATCAGCACAGTCTAATATCCTCTGCAGTCCCAGATCTTCTTGAATTCACCAGGTTTCAACCTAGTGCCCTAAGAACAGCTTGGATATCTACATGTGTTCATATATATGTTAATGCATGCTCCCCTTAGACTGCGATTCTGGCGAGAGAATTACGCGGCTCGCACTATGGCAAATATCTTCAATTGAAATAAACTACAGTTACCAGTAGTCTTGTCTGAAAGTCTCTGAGATTTCAAATGACTTATTGAAGATACCCATTCCTGTCCTGGTATCCCAGTGTACATGGACGTTTCCTCAAGTGTTAAGTGGCCATTTATTTATGCAAAACTGTCTTATATCTCAATTTTTAATGTGCAGTCCAGATATGGAAACAAGTAGTCAGCTTGTAATCCGCAGATGCCCTATCCTTCCCATATCAGTTAGTATGTTGGCATATCCGAACGTTAATCGTGCCATGGGAACAACCTGAATCTCAAGGCACTCCTGGTCGCATATTCTCTAAAAACAAGATCTGGAGGTAGTATGCTCAGTTATTCACAGAAAAAACTGATTTGTAGAATCAGTAACAAATTTCAGAGAATCAGTAAATATTTTGTCTGGCTGAGGACCTACAACGAAAGTTGTAAATTTTGCAAGAATTTTAGTTTCTGTTAAAAAATTTTGCTGAGCTGGTTAAATATTTTATTTGTCTAGGCGAAAATTTTGTTTGATTTAAAAATCAAATAAAAATATTATTAGAGACTATTAAAAAAATTGACTAAAAAAATAAATTATTTCGAACAAGAATTTGTTTGAAAAATTTTTTTTGTAGTTTTTTGTGTGTTGTGTCAGCAGCAGCTTATAGAGTAGTCATAAAAGCTCCCATAATGCAAAAAGGGGCACTTCTTTCAACCTTATTCTTCATCCTTGAGACAGCATCTCACCAGACCAAGCAACCAAAGTTAATTATAGGAGCGTATCCCAGTGTATATCCAGTGGATAAGTTTATGCCTTAGACCCCAACATTTTTTAACCAAATTATTGCAGTCATAGGGAGCATTCAGCCAATTCTTCATAATATCCTCTATGTTCCCTTTCCAGTTAAGCCTCTGGTCCAGTTTAACACCAAGGTACTTAACCTCTTAATAGAGCTTTATCTTTGTGCCATTAAGGATTGAATCGCGATATAATCTGAACTTATGCTCTTGAGCGAATATTACTTACTTACTCGGTCTTTGTCGGGCTCACTGCAATTCTATCAGATTTGGCCCAGCGTGAATGCCCCTTTTGTGAGATCATTCATTGTATCGAAAACAATATGAATCAATCTGTGAATGCGGAAAATATCAGTATCATACCACGCGTACTCCAAAGACTGCAATGGCCTAGACAAATTGTGTGGGTAAACAAAAAATGCTCTTTTAAGTCCAGAAAAAGTTTTTCAATCAAAATGTAAAAAACTGAAGAAAAAGCGCAGAACAACAAACCTCCGAGCTGCACAGCTTAGACGCATCTTGCAAAGAGTGTTATTTAGCTTCTGGCGAGGACACTATTGGTTTTACTTTCTTACAAAACTAGCATTTTAAAATTTACACCTGCTGCCATGACCTGCAGGGTCTGTATTATAAGTAAGTGCAATGTATATATGTATGTATGTAAGTTTGTTAAAACTAACAAAAGCCCAAACTTGTTTCAACAATCTGTTTAAATTTTAACTTTAGTTGTTGTATTGCAACGTTTTCAATTTATGTTATACACGTTTTCTAAATGAGTACATAGAAAGGTTAAAGTAAACTAACTTCTGCCACCATATTTTAAAAACAAACACACATAGATGCCCACATATTTTCACGCATACAACTGCAACAACCTACATAACTCGCACTAGTTGTTCTGCAGCAAACATGGCAACTTTGTGGTTTTAGTTTTCGTTTTAGAGTTTTCAAACGGGATTTAAAAATTTGTAGAGGCTTTTTCATTACTAAATATTGAAAATCAAAATTTTATTAAGTCAAAAACAAATATGCTAATATAAGACCTTAATTTAAAACAATTCTGTTGATGTATCTGAAAGAGGACAGTATTTAAAAAAGATTGTTTTATTTCTAATATTTTGAAATAAAACAACTTAAAGTCTTATTTGACGTGCCACTTTTAGAAAAATTAGCTTAAAACACAAATTTTATTATAATCTACATTATTAACCCTGAGTTTATTTATTAATATTTAGGGCCTAATTACGTAAAACGCAACGCATAAACACAAAAACAAAATGTATGAAAAAATTTTTTAAATATTTGTTTTTTCCATACAATTGTTTTTGTTTTTATGCGTTTCGTTTTACGTAATTAGGCCCTTAATATTAATAAACTCATATTCTCACCGGCATATTTGACAAAAATTAATTATTTTAGAACATTAAATCAAAAACAAAAAATGTTTTTTAATAATTTCTAAACATGCACGAACAAATCTACACAAACACACACACATACTTGGAATTTAATGTTTAATATTTTGAAAAACTGTTAAAATGTCACAAAGGCAAAACCCCACAAGACATTTAACCAGTTACCGGAGGGGTTTTAACAGGAAATCAACCCAAAAAATTAATTTAACACTTAACTTGTTAAAGCAAAAAAAGAAAGATATAACAAGTTATTTAGCATAAAAATATAACACCTTCAAGAATTTTCTTCATACAAGTACAGAATGTAAAACAATTGGGTAATTTATCGCAAAAAAATATTGACACTTGTTTTCCTTTAAGATCAGTTTTAAATATAAGACTAAATTTGAAAACTTTCCTGATTATTTCAATTAAATGTGTTTTGAAAAAAACTTTTTTTCAAAGAACCTTTAATTTTATAACACTTTGATTTATTCAATCAAAATGCTAAATTAGATTTTTTAACGGTAACTCTATTACAACTAATAATTAATATAAAAAATTGGCAGAACAAGTTCAAAGTAAAAATGATGCAAAGAAAAACATGTTTTTATTAAATTTTAATTTATTCAATTTATTGGTTTTAAGCTGGCATTTTAGTTTAGTTTATTTTTAAGTTAATATTTCAGTCACTTAAATCTTAAATGTGTTGATATGAAAAAATTGCAATTTTTAGCTTTTACAATTAAGGTAGTTTAAACAAAAATTTTAGGAAGAAGTGTAAACGCACAGACGATTACAGCCCCTGCGAAAAGGGATTTTTTTCACTAGGATAAGTTAGGTAATGTAAGATAGAACAGGCAGTCATTGAAGGGAAGGATTCAGCTAACTATGGTCCGATTGTGTTTCCTGCGAAGGAAGATTGAAAGAGTGAAAATAGAAGGCAAGCAGATTCAAAGGGAAGTGATGGAAAGAAAGAAAGATAGTAAAAAATATATTTTTGATAGACTTTGACCTTTTGCAATAGAAAATTATTTATTTGAATAAAGTCCCCTTAGCAAAATCCAAAATTTTTTATACTTAAGCGATTAAACCCTTTTACAGGTCTGACGTATAAAACCGTAGTCAAGCAATATAAAATGTTTCTAGTATTTTAGTCCTTAAGTTTCTAAACAAGACATAGTCATACCCTTCTATTTGACCATGTGTAAGCTTTAACATTTTTATATATTTACATACAAACATGCCTTTCTACTCTTTGGCTATTTTATAGTATGTTTGTATACACACATAGTCATGTATGGTTTACAATGGTGTCCGGTTTGTTGTTCAGAGCAGGAAACATTTAAAAACCCATAAAAAAACAAGAAATCAAAGTCGGAAAAAAGGGTGAGTTGTTCTTTAGCAAAGTATTAGCATGATTTACCGCCTTTGGTTAAATATCCTTCATGCATATGACTTAGCATAATTATGTCTGTGTGTGTGTGTGTGTGTGCGTGTCAAGAGTCCCATATCAGTCTACATAGTCTAAAGGAGGACAGTCAGGAAATAGGCAGGCGAATAGGCCGGCAAACAGACAAGTTTATAATGATGAAATGATATGTTGACACTGTTTAGTTTTCTATAAATGGGTTAAACTTGTTAAACTTTATTTTTGGTCTGACATACATTAATTTACTTGAAAGCATATATAAATACATTTATATTGTGATACATACTTCCATGCATATGAATAAGTGGGGTGGTTAGTTCTTAATAATGTTGATGGGACGGACGTCACTAGTTACGAAGGTGATGAAATTAAATGCCAAAAGGTCACAAACTTATAACAATTCGTTACGCATTTACATTAGTATGATTTTTACACATACCCAAACAGCACATACACACGCACACTTACACATATTTCTTTGGTATGTTTGTTTATTTTCTTATGTTGATGTGTGTTCAACAGGAAAAAGTTGTTATTTGAAGTGATTTTATGATGAATTTGGGTTAAATTCTCAGAAAAAGTTTAGACATTTTAAAAGGGGTAAAAACAACATAATTAAACGAACAAAAATATTTCAACTTTATATGGGACTTTATTATTACGATGACTCTATTATCATTGAATAAATTAGAGAGTTACTATTACATATATGAAACACTAAACGGATATGTCTGTCTGTATGTCTGGGTGGTATTATGTGATGTGGTTTGTGGTGCAAAGTTTATGCTTTCTAAGACGATTTAAACATTCTGAACTTTTCAGTTATTAGATGATGTGTGTAAAATCAAGTGTTAAGTGGTTTTAAATATTAAATTGTTTTCAAAATATGCAAAGTTTTTTGGGGGGAAAAAACTGGTTTTTGTTTATGTGTGTTTTGAGGGAATTATTGTAATTAAAAGTTAATGGAAATAGTTAATTAATGTGATTTGCTATATTCAAGCAAATGAGGGTAAGATAGAGTGAGTGTGTGTTTGTGTATGATTACGAATAGCGTAATGGGACGAGAATGCATACAAAAGAATATGCTAGGGGTAGGCAAATCAAGAAAAATTTAAAAATTTTCAGGCGAATTCGATATCGGTCGATATATTTTAAAAAAGAAATGACAATGTTTGGATATTTATTAATAAATTTAGTCTAGCTTATATCAAGAGGGCCAGATATTTGAAGATCGTTCTAGATGCAAGTTATCTTAAAACGCGAATGCGGGGGAGTTGGCTCTGAAAGCTTACTATACCTGCTTAAGCTCGATAAGTAAGAACTGGTCGTTACAACTGGATATGGAGAACTGGATTTACCCATCCGTATCTTACGTATAGTAATCTCGTACGATAGAGGGCCTTAGAAATGGACAATATAAGAAAGCCTGAGATGCGCTGTAGCCTACAGGCAGCTTTAGACATCATTTTATTTCTACTTCCCAATGAGGATTTTTTGGCTACATTGAAGACATTGATCTTATTTTGGCTTACTGAACTAGATGTGCTAACGGCGGGTTCTTTGGGCAAGCAGGACTACTGCGAATGGTCGGAAAGGGTTGATTTTTACAACAGTCGGCTTTGACTGATTATACGCATCACTCCACGCGTTTTGGAACATGGAGGATGGAAAGGATCCGAAAAAATTTGCAAAGAGGTTTTTACAAATGGATCAAAACTGTACATAGACGCTAGGGTTGGTGTTTATATATTGGCCGTGGAGTTGATGAGGAAGGATGCGGAAGTAGGAGGTTACGAAAATCATGCTCAAGGCCTAAGAGCGGCATTGTGTCAAGACTAGACTTGTGAGCAACTGTAAACGTGCCCTCAAGGTGATCATGGCTACAGGCAGGATTAGGCTTTGTAATGCGCCGGGTCTTTGTGACGTAGAGTTGCTAATGAGCTTTGTTGGATGTACATATGCTCTAGACAAGTACTTAGTGATTGCCTGGACATATGTTGTGGTAAGTTTTGTGGTCTGGCAGGCGAAAGTACAGTATTGTCTCTGGGAATAGATACATAAGGTGTGGTCTTTTTCTTTCCTATACCAACACCGTTCATAAGCCAACATATATCTTTAGGCATCTATCCCAAAACCCCAATTAACCACAACTGTTGATCTGGCCTTGATCTTTCCCTGAGGTTAACGTTCGGACAATTCCACTGCCTCTGTTTAACTAACACGTCCTCCAAAATGACTAATGGTATCATGTACCGAATCGTAACGCATACCGGTTGCATAGTGTGTATATTGAATCTCGTTCCCAATACCTTTATTAGAGTGGTATTTTTGAGACAAACTTTTGTATCACAGGATGGCAATGTTTGTGAATTCGGTGCGCCATCTTTTGCTTAACACTCCAGTATGAGACTATTACTGTCCCATACAACGCAGAGAGGTGGTGAGCTCTTGTTGCCTTTTTTCAAAACTTCAAAGTAATGCTTTTAATTCAATTTGTGATGTATAATTTATTATTTAACCCTTTCGAAAATTACAATTAGTTTAGTTTTGCTCAGTCCTTAAGCCTTTGCTTAATTATATGCAATAGTCAATTTCTCTTTTTACAAATTGTGTCAATACTAGGGTCAATCGGGGTTCATAATTGACTTCTCCAGTAACCTTAAAAATCGAAAAAGTTCCACCTTTACCGAACCAATATTGAAGCCGAATATTGCAATATATCAACAATGTTGTTGGTTTATAATCCTCAAACCATTTTCCTGCTCCCTAGCATATGTCTTATTCAGTTTTAAGTACTGGGCAATGTGGAACTGGTGAAAAGCATAGATAGACATGTCAGTTTGTACCCTCTTAAAGGATCTTTAAACACAAATGGATATGCATAAGTACATACGTACATGTATGTTTATTAGTGTACCTTTCATCAACGATGTTTTAACCACAAAACCTTAACATTGAAAAGGTCTTCAAGTCAAACCTGAAGACAATTATTCTTAAAAGCAGCACAAGTATTAAGGAATTTTCGAACAGACATTTGTGAAAGCATCCACATACAAACATTTATATGTATGAATATTTCTGTAAAGGTCAGTATTTTTATTGAAAATATGAACGGGAAGAATGTACATATAAGAAACGAATGTGTGTACATATATACATATGAGTTAGTTTAAATAAAACTTTTTTGATTCTGAGAATTAATGAAGATTTCTTAACTGTATAATATGTGGGTCAAATGGACAACAATAAATGTTTAAAAAACAGTTAAAAAAGAATTTGCAAAGCAAAATGGGTTTTCGATATGGACTAAAGAGAATACACAACAATTGGTTTTAACTTTTTTAACCACAAAAAGGTGTTAAAGGAGTTTTTTTAATTGTAGCTGCTGCCCTTAACTCACTCACTCACTCAACCGTAAATACTAAACAGGAAGCTTAAAGGATAGTTTGTTTTTTAAGCTTGTTGTTTTAATCACATTTGACAGCTTATTGACAAGATAGTCCAAAAAGTCAAAGTAGATGTTTTTTATTCATCTCTCTCTCTCTCTCTCTCTCTCTCTCTCTCTCTCTCTCTCTCTCTCTCTCTCTCGTTATTTAAATTTGTAGGTAACTAACCCAAACTTTAGTTTGATACAAATAGTAAAAAGGTAAAACAAAATGTATGGTTCTATACAAAAGAGAAAACCTGTCCAAGCTTAGTATTAAAAAGTTATCACATATGCAATGACGACGATAAAAGATCATCAGTCTCATACAACATAAGAATTAAAGACAAGTCAAGTTGTTCGAATTGAAGACGACACTGATAAATGTGTTTCATATATAGTTATAGTTTTGTATTGCTTTGTTTATTTGATTATTTTTTCTCCATTTTTAAGAGATAACAACCTAGTAGGGTTCCACTATGATGTAAGAGCGTTCCGGAAAAAATTTTTCCTATTTAATATAGAACTTTACAATGGCTCTCATTGCTATATAAGACACAATGGTGCAACAAGTAATCCTGTTAAGATAAATTTTGGTATTCGTCAGGGCTTCATTAACGTAGTACTTGATGCAATTAGGAGTAATTTTTTCACCAAACAAATAAAACTAAAATTATGGGGTAATAATAATATCTTCAATGTTTTAAACTATGCTGACAATATGTGCCTTGTCTTCCATTGCTTCCCTAATAAACAAGCTAAGGCAGTGAACACTTTTTTATTCTAGATTGTGAAACTTCTCTTAAAGGGTGTTGAAGGAGGTTTTTGTAACTTAGCAATTTGCTGTTAAAATGCGAAGGCAGTTAACAAGGTACAAAGATATCGTGGAGCAAAATAAAGCAAATAAAAGTTTAAGATCCTATATAAGGCGTTTTGACAGTTCTATGATCCACCTAGGAATTCAATAACAATAGATAAATGTATTAACAACGTCATTACAATGTTTATGGCTATTTTACTCACATTTTTGCTTACACAATCTCAAACAATTAGAAGACTATATATTCAAGATGGCATGTTTTCTAACACTTAGCTGTAGGTAGACAAAGAAAAAACATAATTTTGTCATCTCCACTTAGTAGTGAATAAAATCAACAGTTGTCAACCGATAATGTTTTTGCCCTAATAAATTTTTAAGGACGTGTTTGATACAAAAAGAGTGTTTATTCATTTTACATGAAAAAAAATTATCACCTTTAATTTCTACAAATATGTATTACCTGATTAAAATTAAACCGTATTAGTAAGCATTTAATTGTATTTTGACCAAAATCGTTCTCAGCATAACCCTACAGCTAAAGTTGAAACTAGCAACGTTTTTGGAAAAGTTATGTTCTAGTTGCAACCAGGATTGTTGTTAAAGTGATAAGAGCAAAATTTAAGAAAACAGTTTGAAAATCGACTGCGCTGAATAATAAGTGCAATAGAATGCAGAAGCTATAAATGAAAAAAAACTAGCATTTTAACTAGTATAGAACTATATGAAACAAAACTAGTTGGGCTACAATGACAAACTTATGTAAAAATCGATAGTTTTATGTATGAAAAAAGGTCAGATATGGAACTTGTCTGAAGTCAAAAGCAACTAGTATTTTTGTAGCACATACTAGTTATTTTATCTGTAGGGAACCACCTTATCTCAGTCAGAATATTAGTAGAGCCCATAAAAAAAATATTTGAGCACAATAGGAAAAAAACTGCAAGCGGGTTTGACTTTACAGCCTTAAAATCTCTATAGCTCCCATAATTTTTTGAGGGGGAGAAAGTTTTTAGGTTTTTGCAGATCAGTATAGTTTAGGTGTATTTACTTGATCGTGTGTTAAAAATGTGTCTTCACTTAATCGTAAACAAAATTTACATTTGTGAACCAAATTTTATGAATTAAAGCTTATTTGATTAAGAATTTTTCTGCCTTTTTTGAAAAATTATAATGTAAAGCATTTTCGCTATAATTATTTTTTTAACAACGCTTTGAAAACAAGAACCATTTTGCGGGGGAAAAATTTGTTTGTTGGTAACATATACAATATCAAACAAACCGTTCTCAAGTTATTAGGAAATATATCAGCAGAACCGCCTTATTTCGGGCAAAATATTAGTAGTTCTCATAAAAAAAACTAAACACGGATTAAAAGTTAGGGCGTTAAAGATATCTATAATGGTTTTTGCTGCAGAACAGTATAATTGAGGCAGTTAAATTCTTAAAAGCTTATTGCGGAAGTACATTTGGACGTGACTTAGTCAAAAAATGGACCGACCCTACTTATATTTGTATAATATTTGTTGCCGTAAAGTGATTAACAAACATCAAATTTTGTGGCGACGAAACGCTTATTCCAAAATGACATTTCTATGAAGGCTATGCCAAAATTTGGAAAGATCATACCAATAATCAGTGCAGTAGTTGGAAGCATAGAAATAGGCAAATGTGCCAGTTATGGAACGGTAAGGTAATATTTGACTAGACCAAGTCACTATATAATTCGATTAAAATCGAAAATCGTTCGAAATAGTAATACGAGTTCCGAAAATTATTTTACGATCCGTCCGAAAATAATTTTAAATTTTAATTGAAAGTAGAAAAATTTAAAGCTTATTAAATTTTGTATCAACTGATATTTTCCTTAAGTTATATTATAAATTATAATTATTATTATTCTATTGCCTTTTAAATCGAATTTTATTTTTAAAGGTCGCTTCGGTTGAAATCGATCTACATAAAAACCCCAAGCACTTTGGTTGAAGGCATGAAAGTCAGCACACGTGCAAAATTTAATGAAGATAAAGTAATATTTGATAAAATTATAGCCCTGAACGATATTTAGAATACTGGTTAAAGACATCGTGAAGATGGATCAATATTTTAGCACATTAAAGCCAAAAATTCTTATTCCGAGACATTTGTAGGGGGGCTGTTTCAAAAACTAACCCAATATTTAACACAAACAATAGAATTTGACCCTATGCCAAAAAATCTTATCTGTGCCTAATTTATTTACAAATGATACATGTCTTGTGATCCCAAGAATACATAGACACCCAGCCGGGCGGACAGGTGAACATGCTGTATTCGACTCAGTCTCTCAGAGTCGATCGGTATACTTGAAGGTGGGTCTCAGGCTTTAATTTTTGGTCATTACAAACATCTGCTCAAACGCATAATACCCCTACAATGACCACAAATGTGGTGTGGGTATAACAACCCAGCAAAAACTTTCATTGATTTGTAATGAGTTAAAATACAAAAAACATCTTACTCGTTAGCATTTTCACCCATTATTTTAACATGGCGATGACAAGTTCTTAAACTAAATAAACGCATACCATGCTCGCTTACAAAGAAAATGATCTTTTTTAGTGGGGCCCCCAGTTACTCATTGTTGCATTCAAAGTGTTTTTCTGTGAAGTTTTGGTTAAAGCTGGCTTAAAGTATTAGGCTAGAGCAAGTTAAAAAATTGTCAAACTGAAACTATCTGCCTAAATTTTATATAAGAACGAACTCATTATCTAACAACTGCTAAGTTGTACAGACGGTTTGTCATAGTACTAGTTGATAAGAAATTTGTAATGCGTAATAACTTCCAAGTTTTTGCTGGAAATTGATTCTGATTTAAAAAAATTGTTCAACACCACAAGCATATTTTAACTACAATTTTATACCTCTTAAATTGGCATAAAGAAATAACGCTCACATAATTCAGGTTCTCTATACTGTAATGTCTACACTTAAACACACATACATTCATACATGTGAACATATTAACATCATATTGTAGCACTTGAGGTTATAAATTCGTCATAGAAGTTAAAACAAAAATCTTCAAAATAATAGAGTGCATTGATCCCTGAAAAAAAACAACAACCACAAAATCATGTTTGCATCCAGATCGTTTGCTTGAAAGGCAAAATGTTCTTTGTGAATTGCTTTTGTATAAATATAGAAAAAAATTCTATATAAGTTTTTTTTTCTTTTGAATATTTTTTGGCAAATGTTGTTGCTGTACATATACCAAAAAAGTATGAACATATGTACGAACGATAACGTACAGTTTTGCCTTGATCGTTTTGAAAACAACAAGTTTTAGAGCTTAAATAAAACGAAAATAACAGAACTGCATCTAACGATTGCAACGAGTTCTAAAAACATATTTTAGGCAAGACGGAGAGAGAGGCTTTAAAATTGCAGAAATACTCTCTCACAACCGGCAGAAAAGATTTTAATTAAAGCAAGCTGTCTTTAAAAAAATCAAGAAATTTTTTTTCTGTGACTTTATACTAAAACTACGGGATAATTTTGTTGATAATTTTCTGTATACTAACGAATTCGGGGGACGTAATATGGAGCTAAACAAGGGAATAGAGAATAAAATATATAATGATGCAAAATAGATAAACCAATAGCAGGAATAAAAAATCGAATGAAAAAACTAAAAAACATAGGCGCAACGACCTTACGTTTTCATTTCATATTTCAAAAATTATTAAGCTTTTTAACGAGAGTTTTTAAGAAATTAGAAATTATCATTACATGTAAAAATCCAACCTACTTATCTAGCTCTTTATATTCCCAACTTTCTTTCTCTCTTGTTTTTACATAAATTTTGCTTTTCTCACTTCTCTAAATTTTAGTTGTTTTTTTCAAATTAAAAACAAACAAGTTTGAGTGCATACAACTTAAAAACTTGAATTTAATATAAAGTTAGTTATAACAACTACATTTACATTTCAACAAAAATTTTTGGCAATTTTATGCAGAAGGCACTTCCATAATCTCCACCTCTGTCTCTCCTTTTTTACCTAAGAAAATCTTAAAAACAATTTTGTGCTTCTGAAACCAGACTGGAGAAATTTAATTAAGCCCAACCAGCGTTGCCAGTAGTTTTATTATTAAGCTTCCAAATTAAAAAATTTATACAAAAAAGATATTAAAAAAGAAATTTTAATGTTACTCGAATAGCATGGGGCTATAACTGGTTCGAGGCCTTTTTAAGACAACTAAAACAGGCAGTTTCATCAGCGCTTTAATGTTTGTTACCATTTTACATATTCGTTTTAGGATACTATCTTAAGGAGCGCCAGCCTCTTATGGTTGACGGCGACTTTTTCACATTTTTTTTAATAAATCTTTGCTCCTGCAAGCTTTTAGTGTGTAATAATATCTAACGACTAAAAAATTAATATTAGTTCAGCCAGTGTCAGGCTTAAATTTAAGTTCTCAACTTAGAGCACTCAACAATGCCAATGGTTTTGGCTGAAGGTAATAGCATCCCTTTCCTTAATGAAAAAATGTTGGCCAATTATGTATTATTTTATGATCAATAGAGCCTCACTAGCAAGTTCAGCTTTAGTTTGGGTTACAAGCTCTTACTTACTTAAGTGGCGATTACAGAACGCTTGTTCCATTAGACGAACGTAGAATCGATTTCCAGGCGCTTTCAGATGTCTTCCTTGACTTGTTCCTATCATAAGAGTTTCAGTTTTTCCCTTTTCCGTGATCTATAACTAGGTTTGCATTCAAATGACTTCTTAGCTAGATCATCTTTATTCATTCTTACAACATGGTGTAGCCACGTAATTATATCAATGTCGGCACCATGCTTCCGAGCCATATAAAAGCACGGTTATTATCAGTGTCTTGTAGAAAGTGATTTTTATCTGTTTTGAGGTGACTTTGCTATAAAACTGCTAACTAAGTCCAATATAGCGTCTACAGGCTAATGTTGTTCTTATTTTTATATCAAAACTGATGTGTTTTTTTCGTTTTTGGCGGTGCCGAGGTAGATAAATTCGTTCACAGTTACAAATTTGTAGTTTTCAACTAACACTGTCTTTCCAAGATGGTCTTGTGCGTTGTTTTATCTACATTTATTGCCAGACCCACCTTGGTTGATTCTTTCTCGATATCGTCGGCAAAAGCAAGTAACTTGTGCTGTTTTGCTAACAGTGTTCTATTCACATTAGCGTCTCGTATTACCTTTTCTAAGGAAATGTTTAAAACATCACATAAAAGGCTTTCTTCTTGTCGAATACTTCGTTTGGTACTTAAAGGCTCAGGGATATTCCTGACGATTGCATACCAGTTGGCTTAAAAAAACTTTAAACGTATGGGGCTATCGAAAGTGGCCTTGTAATCAACAAAAAGATGGTATGTGTCGATCGGTCTGTTCCACGATTTGGCTTAGTGTGCATGCCTGGTCGATGGTGGATTGCCAGGTGTAAATCCGCCTTGATGTTGCCAAATTACTTCGTCGACTTTTTATTTTAATCTCTCACACAATACGCTGGATTATATCTTGTGGGAAAGAGACCTATACCTCTATAATACGCACGTACTCTCTTGTCTTCTTTTTTGTGCACAAGATAAAAAATACTTATTTTCTAACCCTCGGATATGTGTTCTTCTAGCCAGATTAAACAAACAGGTGGATGCATACGCCTTATCAACGTGTCGCCTCCGGTACTAAACAGCTCAGCTTGCAAACAATCGGCTTCTGCTTCTTTGTTGTTCTTAGGTCCGGTTACTGCTATTTTGACCTCATTCTGGCTAGGCGATATCTACTCAATATTGTCGTCTGGGATTGGTTCTGCAGAATCTTTACGTCACTACTATCGAATACCAACAGGCGTAAAAAATTATTTTTCCATATCTGCCAAATACTGTCGAAAGCTTGAAAGCAATCGATAAAAACCACAGAGCGTTTTCCATTTAGTAATTTTTTTAACCTAAAACAATTTGTAAGTTTGTTCGATGACAGTTGTTGTCATTTATGAACGGAGGTACCTTGTTTTACTAGTAATTTCTCGAGCGATTTCGACATAGTTGGCAACCGACTATTTAAACATATAAAGTATTAAAGCCGCTATTATGTCAAGAATTTGGAAATAAATTTTCATAGGCTGACTGGAAACAACAAAGGGTTGTTCATTTTTTTTGTCAATAAGAAAAACAAATAAGGTTCATAAATAAAATAAGTTTAAAAAATAATCAACTTTGGAGAATATTCTCATTTAAAAAATGCAATATAATCATTTTTCTTTTCTTTTTTTTAATAGGTTTCCAACATATAAAAAAGGTAAGTTTAGGGGTAAAAGATCAATTATGCGGCTTGCTTATTTGTTCTTCAGTGAAATATTCTAAAGTATTTAATATTGAAATTTTTTTTATATTCAACACTCACTTTCGTAACACAGTAAATCAACCCCAAAACGGGGATATTTATATATAGCAGCTCTCTTAAGTTGTTTTCTTGGTATTTTGCCCCTTTCAAAAATTTTGCTCCACATTTTAAAAAACTTTCAAATAACAGACGATCACACTACATGATAGCTTCGTGAATATTCGATATTTTGGTAGAATTATAAATCGTCTTGCACACATACATATGTATGTATGTATGTGTTCGTTTACTTTTCTTGTTTTGCGAGTAGTGCATTTAGAAACGATGTTATTTCAACGCTATGTTGTTGTTTTCTTATTTCTCAACTAAGAAAACAATAATGCCAAAAACAACACTAAAATACAGCATTTGTAAACAAAAAAAGTTGCATTGAAGCCGTTAACCTCGTAGTGCGTTCGACGCCCGAAAATAAGGAAAACAAAATAAAGACGAGTTGTAGATTAAAAACACACATAAAAAAATATTATAAAGTATATAGAATTATACATTTATATACATACGTTGGTATGTTATTCGTATGAAGTCATTTGCTAAAATTTGGAACTATGCACACACAAAACATGTTTACACACATCTTCATATATACAAAGTTATAGACGATAATGCAGCGTTGCCAACAAAGATCATGCACAGTAGGGCAAAACCAAACTTTTTTAATTAGTTCCATGGGAAATTACCATTACAAGTTAATAGCACCCGCTATAGCTTTTTGTTTGATGCTCTCCTGAGGAAGTGAAGTGATGTAAAATTTAAAAGAAAAATGTTCATGGACAATATTTAATAATAAAATTATAATCCTCTCTAATTACATAAAT
This sequence comes from Melanophora roralis, assembly GCA_963583895.1. Classification (NCBI taxonomy): domain Eukaryota; kingdom Metazoa; phylum Arthropoda; class Insecta; order Diptera; family Rhinophoridae; genus Melanophora; species Melanophora roralis. The sequence goes on along the minus strand of OY757190.1, from coordinate 59,146,744 downwards.
AATTCCATAATAACTTTAAGGTTCATCTCCGTTTATTATTATTAAAAATACCCTTAGCCAAAGGTTATTTTGTCACTCCTAGTTACAGATTTTTTTAATATACAAAAATTATTTGGTCAATTCACAAGGTCTTGTGAAATCATATATTGTAAAATAATAGAACCAAAAAATATGACCGTTGTGAACAACTCTTCGTATATTTGTAGGTGTCGTATTTAAAATATAAATCAGCTGATACGACCAAACGATAAAAAAACAAACACATATGTATGTATATAAATCTGGTGCTGCTCTTGGCTTAACTTAATAATTTGTAGAAATTAGACCCATGAAAACACAAAATAGTCTATATCTAACCTGGTTAGAATCACTAAAATCCATTAAAATAAGCAAAGTTTTAATAAGAAATCACAAGAATTTTGTTATTTTTTACGTAAACAAAAAACAGCTGATGTGTCAGAGAGCAGTGCCGGCTATTTTTGCCGGCGGAGGCGGCTTAAGGAATCTTCTTTGGCGGTTTTGTCTAAGTTTTTAGTATAGACATTTTTAACGGATGCGAGTGCTAGCGGCTCTTAAAATTAAATTAAAAAACTCGCCGTTTCGTTTTAGGCGCTTGGCGCATGACTTTGTATATAATATAACATCACAAAAATATATCAAACAAAGTTGTATTGTTTCACAACAAGTTTCGTATGGAGAGCAACAACAAAATTTTTATGCTATTGTGAAATTATATGACAATAATACAATATGCTATCGTATCGTACCTTGTGAATTCGCCAATTATGTCATTAATTTTATATATAGGTATGTATATATATATATGGAGAGCACAAAAAGATCCTGCAAAGATCTAATGGCTATCAAAATTCATCTCCATTACTTTTTATATGATCCTGCTTTCTTTCTTCACTACAACTTACAGAAATATATTGTAATTTTGTCACATTTGTAACAAGGGCAAATGCTAACGTTCAGAGCAAAAAAAAAGAAGGCAATTAAAGATACCAATCCCATTTAGAGGATCGTTGATTTTGTAAAGGAAAAGAAAGTTGAGACTGATTACCCCTTTTCGGACATAACTAGGGTTTATTTGGAAATAAACTGTACACAATCTAAGAAAGTCCCCTATAAGAAACCACAAAGATTTGAATGGATCACCTTTGAAGGAATGATGATGTTAGTATAGAAGGCATACTAGTAAAATGATAGTCATATACAGAGATAGATTCGGTAGTGATGGAACTCACTGATGCTTTGGATAACGGTTACAATTCACCTCATCCGTTTATCTTTCCACGGAAGAGGAAGCGTGCATAATCAGGGGCCTGGAAACTTGGAACTAACAGATCTACAAATATAAGGTTCTTTAGTAGGGAAAGGACTAGTGGAAAAGCTGGGGGTTGGAATAGCTTTAAAGTGGGTTTTAATAGGCACAAAAAACATCCAAGAATAGCTAAAATTGCTTCTGGGTCAAAGTACTGTGAATCTATAGAGTTAGCAAATAAGCTTTCAAGGTTTCGGAAGATATTATTTAAGGACCCAATGGTTATATTCGGTAACCAAAAAACGGATGCCTAATAGATTCACCCTAACTCTAAAAGGTAGAACTACAAATAAAAATATACTTGCCGAGCTGTAAAATTGTTTACAATGATACAGTACAGAGATTGCCCAAAACAGGACCCTGGGTTACTGGACCTAGAACAAAAGAAGGTGAAAGACTATTGTTGAACAAGAAGCCCAAATGGGATGCTAATACGTTTGAGGTGTATAAATCCTTTGCCGTTGTATAGAACGTTACAAATTAAATTTTTCCACTGTTAGAGTAATTTAACCCAAGCCAGGCAGTACAGGCCATTTAAACCCGAAAAATCTTAGAACTTCTGGTCTATTGTCTTTTCTGCTTAAGGCGTTGGAAAGATTGTTAGATCTAAGCTTAGTATATTTAATTCATTCACTCATCTTAAATGGGACTAAACATTCTTACACCAAGGACAGATCTGTTGAGTAGACACTATATAATGTGGCTGGTTAAATAGAGTGGGGTTTACATTATGGGGGGCTTACATTATGGGAAATGCAAATTGGATGGGAAAGCCCCAGGCACGGCGATAAAAAAATAAATCTAAAGTTCCGAGATGCAGATTCGTTTGCGATTTTGCTGCCCGTTTAGTAGTAATGCAAAGGCTATTAAAATGCTCAAACTAAGCACGATGTCGCTCCATTCTGAAAGCATTAAAGACTTTATAATTGCTAAAAGGGATGTAATATCTTTGAACACTTCTAGATTTGTATTGTCCTTACAATACCTGGTCCGTACTGCTTAAATTGACTCCGGAAACTTGATTTCAACAGACGTACAGAGTGACAGACGGACAGATGGATAGACCAACAGACGGACATGGCTATTTTGATTTCCCTATTTATAGGGATTCAGAATATATATACAAATGAGTCGCAAATGGAGAATAACGAAATTAAAAACGGATTGACAAATTTATTATACCCTAATTACTAACGTGAAACGTGAGTCTTATATTATTCTAACCCTTAAAGTGACCCTAAAATGCATACAGATATTGGCAGTTAACAAAAAGCAATGCTGTTGAGCTGGGCCGATTATAACTCTGTGAAAAAATTAATTATTACTACCGGAACAAGTTGACACATAACTCAATACATTTCAGGTTTCCAATTTTTATTTTGGATTATCAATTGCATTCTTGTTAACATTCAAATAAATAACCAGATAGATTGAAATATGTAAAGAATAGGTAATGCAGTTCGCAACCGCTTCTTAATTTTCTGCTCGATTACGTTTTTGAAATTTTTTTGCTGGGAACTTTTTTAATTATTTAAACAAAGAATGATTTTATCTGATCTATATTCCAGGTAAACCCACTGTTTAAAGTGCAAGGCATATGTGATCTTGCACGTACATAACCTTATAATATTAGTAGAATAGTATGTGTGCATCTATAGTATATTAGTCAAGTATATTTTTTTTAGTATGTACATAGCTAAATATACACAAAAAAAAAAATTACGTAGTAAAAATTATAAAATATTTATTAGGTTTCTTGCACCCTGAACACTTGTAGCAAAAAAACTGAACATTGCGTTTAGCTTATTTATATTTGTTATATATATTTATTTATAATTGTAATTGAAAGGAAGTTATTGAACTTATATAGAACTTACTTGGGTTTTCATAGCAACCCAAGCTTTCTTATCAGCACTAGCCAATTAAAATGCATTTTCGAAACCAGCTAAAGATTCTCTCACAGTACTCTTTGAACGGCAGTAATGCCTGACTTTCAACTGCATTTATTTTGCTTTAAAAAAAGGTAAACGGGATTGCTTTTGCTTTGTGAGTGAGAATGAAGTTAACCATTTTATAAGACCTAACTGAAATTGAACAATCGTTCAGAAATTTTAAGTGAGGCGTTCAGAAATGTAATAAGCTAAACGTGAAATTTTAAGTATCCCTGCAGAAATTAACAAATATCAGGTTATTCCAATAAAATTTCAGCCCAAATTAATAAAACAAAATGTAAGCAAAACATTTAGTCGTCTTTGAAATAGCTTAGTATTTATTTATTAAGCTTAATTTAGTCAAATGTTATTTTGTACCGCATAGTAAAATGCTAAACGTACATTTAGGCTTAAGATTTTTAAACGCAACCTTAAAGAAAGATAGTAAATTTCACAACGGACATTCAGTTTTACTTTTTCTAAGCGTTGCTTTCAATTAAAATATTTTTTTCTGTGTAATGCCAAAAAAATTTACAAAGTAGATTTTGTTTAGAGTACTTTTTGATGTTTTTTTACTTGAATGTGTTTTTGGCAATTTCAATTTTTTATGTGTGTCCCTTAAAAAGAAACTACAAAAAGACTAAATCAAATTTTTAGTATTTTAAAACCAGTTCTTTGTTGTATTATATTTTTGTTGTGTTTATTTTTTCGTTTTGGAGAAATCTCAACTGGTTGCTTCATGAAAATAATCACAACAGAAACCTTAGTTTCATTACAGCTCATCATTATCATCATCAAAATTTTGCAATTTCTGTTTGCTTTTGCTTGATAGCCTTTTAAAAAAATAGGGTCCATGAATTTGTATAATGTTTGTTGTTTTTTTAAGCTGCTCTATACACAAACACAAAATTATTCAATGCTGATCAACAGCCCTTGCTCCAACCTCCCAACATCCCGCTAACATTCTCATTCGTGTGTAAATGATTGTTGTGTTCAATTATATATGTGCATTGATGCATTTTTAGTAAAAATATTTTCTTTTTTTTTTGCGTTTCATTGCCATTTCGACGATCTTCTACTACAACTACCAAACATTTTCGCAATTGTATTTGATGCAAAAGTATGTGCAGTTATTTGGGGCTTCTTTCTATACAAATGCATGATGTGTTGTTTTAGAGTCTTTGTCTGTTTTTTGGGAATTTTACTGTTTACTGTTTTACTATGTTCATACAAAGAAGTGTATTTTATGGATGCACATTTAAGATCAATTGTGAGTTTTTTTTTGTGTGTATAAATAAAATAATGGTTTTCGGTCGTTATTTATTCTTTGAAATTTTTACTGTATACTGCTGTGCTACTTTACCAAGTTAAACTTTTTTAGAAAGTTGTTAAATATTTCGTTGAAGTATTTGAATTTATGAAAGAAACTAAAATAGTGTTATTTTGTTGTAATTTAAAAAATGGAAAATGCAATTTTATATATAAATATATGACTTTGGTGATCTTTTTCAGCTCTTAAACATTTATTATGAATTTTATTTTTTCATGATGTTTTATTATAACAAAAGTATTTTTTTTAGTTTGATATGTATATGGTAAACCAACCTAAGGCGAAACTCCAATTTTTTTAAATTTATTTTATATAAAAAATTTAAGGTTGTTAAACAAATTTTGATTTTAAAATTTAAGTAGTTGAGACAAATATAGATAGGATGCATGAAATATTTGCTATGACTCCAACTTGGAGATCTGCACATATCCAAGAAACACAGTTTCAGTTCTAATTGAATGCCAGTTATAAAGCATTTGTTTTGACAGACAAAATGTTTTATTATTCGAAAGATAAATATTCCGTTGGCACAAAATATTACCGATTTTCGCAACTAAAAGCCTTTGACCTCCGTCGGGACCACTAAGAGCAATATTGTCAAGTTCTTCAAGTGCAAAGCTAAAAATAGGTTAAAGAACTAGGGCACATGCAGGATCGTTGAACTGATTCAATAATAAATGTTCAATTAAACATATGCCTCCTATTTAATGCGACATACCACGAAATACTACTCAGACTCCAATTTAGCGATCATTGTCACAACAGTAAGTACAAAAGAATGAAAAAATCAGTTATCCATCTTCTTTGCGATCTTTTCTGGACTCACACTATTTAAGTAGTTAGGGTTTGGTTGCCAAGGATGATGAATAAAGCCATATCTACCTTTTCATACATTGCGTAGCACTGTAAGGTTTAGTGCGTCCCTTTAAGAAAAATTAAAGGAGAAAAACACTTGTAGACTAACAAAAAAAAGATATCTTTATACCGATAGAAGAGAAATCATCTCAAGTGCCCATTTTTCGGTTCCATTATGTCTTCTGTTTTACATCAAAAAACATCGCCATTCTTATTATAGACGGGGTACAAAAATTTTCCATCAGGGTGACAAAATTATCAGTGACCCCTGTACGCCCGAAAATTAAGTTTGGCAGATGGTATTTTTCTTACCTACAACAGTTAACGTTTACAAAATTAAAAAAACTATACCAGCTATTACAAAAAAAAATTCACGGGAAATATAGTAAATATAATATCTTTTATTATCTAGTTATCTATAGTTCTCTTTAACCCACCACTCTGATGTTTATACAACAAATTTAAAGATTTGACTATAATCTGTTATTTTCTCCAATGATACAAGCCCCTCCCATTCCTATATTCATCTATGATATGTAGCTGAAAACTGTTCATCCCTTATCACCTAGTAATCCGTATTGCTTTTTACCAATTACATTGGCAGACAATTTAACTATCTTTTCCAAAACCTACTCATCCTCACAATAACCCAGACACATGTGATCCCATCTGCTCTTTCAAGGCCTCACCGGACAGTGCCCAGCTATGACCCCAATGCTGGTCCAATCTCCCCAAACCTAAAGCCAGCTGGCCTCATCCGCGGACATATAGCCCAAGCTAGCCTTTACCTGCTCCTAATCCCCCAATAAAGAGTTTTTGTTCCCTTTACCCACTACTTAACAGCTACCAATAAGGAATGACGTCTAGTGCAGACTCACAGACCTCAATATAAAGCATCCTAAAACAGTCTTTTTCTACCGCCATCCACCACATTGTGCTTACATATACATTTAACTGGCTTACTTCTGGTTAAAGCCCAAGTTTTTCCTATTTATTTTGCATAACTGATAGGCGATATGACCTCTTTTAACCTATTCCTATTAATTCCTTTTTAATTATCGTTCTCTATCGAGTAAGACACCAAGATATTTATCCCCACATGCAAGCTTCAACTCCAGTCCAACGACCCTTTACTTTCTGTTAAAGAGCACCAATTCTTTTTCGTTTGAATAACGCTAAATTTTTCTTCTGGCGGCCACAAATAAAAGATGTCGCTAACATACATTTCGTATCATGCAGGTCTGGCTCTTTATTACCGTCAGCATCATATAGCCTACTCTTAGTAGATTAACTCTTGATGCAAGCATGTTGAAACCTTTTGAATCCACAAAATCTATGAAATGAAAGCTTATTGGTCTTCTCAACGTTTTAAGTAGGGACAGTAGACTGATAAGACTTAAATGCTCCGGTTTTGAGAGGCCTATACTACCAGATTTGAGAATAAAGTTTCCCTCTTTCTAAAGAAGACATTTTTGGAAGCATAGTAGGTACAATTCTATCCAATTCCTGCCATTTCACCTCCTAGATCGTCACCAGTTTATACATTGCTCCTTGTTTCAGATAAGGCAGCCCAAGGTGCTCTGGTAGATCAGTGAATAAGTGCCCAAGTTTATCAGTCTGCCTTTACAGAAAACACAAAGGGGCTGAATAAATAAACATAGACGAGGTGTATTCTTTCCCTTAAAGGGTTTGAGTTCCACCAAACCCAACCTATAATTGTATGCCATACACAGGACTGTCAGTCATTGAAACGCAAATATCTAATAAGTCTAGTTCATCCTATCTTATCTTTGATTCTTTTTCAGTTTTAGCCATAAATCTTATTTTCTTTATTTTTATCGTTCACTACAAGTAACACAAAGAAAGCAAAGAAAATGTATCCTTTTATTCCTTCCCCTCACGCGTTTATTTGACTACGCTGCTTCCTTCTTTGAAAATATTTTGTCCTATTTTCGCTCAAGCCATGAATGATCTTGGCAAGGAATGTATAGCCAATATACACGAACCTCTAAAATACCTTACAACGCGAATCCACTCTGTTAAAAAATTAAATTAAAAGTTAACCAACAAATTTTGCTTTCAGTAATTTATGGCTCGTAGGATGACTTGAAGCCAAACTTGAATGCAATTACGTCCTCTGATCACCTTTATACCTCGCATTTACACTTTTTTTAATATTTCAGATCTAAGGTCCGCTGAAAAATTAAATTATTCAAACAAGATTTTAATACCGGTTCTCAATATATACGACGCTGCCATAATCTAAATCTTTAAATATAGATTTTTTAATATTTTTTAATTTTATCCTATTAATACTCGTATTTTATAAAAATTTAAGCAATTCATTAAATCATACAAAATTTTTTTTCTGTACTTAAGCATTGATGCATATCAACCGAAAAACATTTTAAAATATTATTTCAATCAAACGTCTGCATTTGATTGCACGTAATGTGGTGGCCAAATAAAAAAAATATACAAAAAAAACAACCAATAATCTGATTCAAATTGTCTGAACATTTTTCTAGAGGCTTTTAAACTTCAAAGCTCATTCTAGCATTAAACCCAATACAAACGTATAATATTTTAGTGTATATTTTATTAAAAAAAATTCAAGAGGAAACATTGCAATTTTATATTAACTTTAGGTTTTTGCAAAAAATAAAAAAGCTTAAAAGGATTTACCGGGCCTATACGCTGCGTAGGCGCATTGTTGACGTCAATTAAAAAAATATTTTAAAATATTATATGCAACACTTTACCATTTTATGTTTTTAAAAATATAAAACAAAAGAGTTGGGAGGTTATAGCTCCCTTCCAATTATGCCAAACGAAAACTACGCACAAAATTAAAAAGTTTTTATTGCAAAATAACCTGCATCCTTGTCTCACGCATTCCAATAAAAATACCAACTTCTTTTTTTGGTAGAACAGCAACCTTTTTTCCAAATTTTATTTTTTATATTTATTTTTGTGGCTTTTCTCTGTTTATTGTTATAGGGAGAGTTAAAGTGTAGTTTTTTGAATGGTCGTATATTTCAGCTATAAAATGCATAGACTTTATTCCTTTTTCCTCTTAAAAATTTTGCTGCTTTTTTTATCATTTAGTACAAAATGTCATGTGCATTTTTACAGTGTTTTGTTGCCCTAGAATGCATTTTATTGCATTAAACTAGTGGGTGCAATGATTTCAAAGTATACAGTTTGGACTAACAGGTGTGGGCCTGTGGAGAATTTGTATGCATGTAAAATGCTGGAAAATAATAAAAAAAAAATAATCAAAAAACCCAATACGCACTAAGTTTTTACTGTTTTCTGCATTAAAAAACAATAAAAAAAATCGTTGAATACAAAAAATCATTGCAGCCAAAATTTTGTGCTCGTTCTCCAATGCAGGCTTTTAATCATTTTTTTGCTGGTATTTTTCTATCACCAGCTTCCTTCCATTTAAACAATATTACACGTAGGCTTGTGTGCTTGTAAAGCTTTTAAACAAACAAAAAATATAACGTTATGTCTATGTAAGCGTGTCGTCCTGGTTGTGATTAAACGAGTAAAAAGACTAAAATATAAATTTGTTTTATCGAAATAGTGTAAAAAATAGACTTTCTGTAAAATCATTATGAATGCATTGGACAATTGCTGGTTGCACCAATACAAGTTTCTGTTGTTGCTTTTGTTGCATTTAACTATAAGCGTGTTGCTGTAGCACCAACTCAACAGTTTTTGGTTAATTTGTTGGTGCTTTTAAAAAATGTAAAAAAGTGCCAAAAAACCTTTGTTGTTGTTGTTTTTTTACTTGCATTGTGTAAGAGTAGGTATGCGTGTGTAGGTTTGCGTTGCATGCTTTTTCAAACAGACAGGTGCTGATGGTCGTGGTTGTGGTGTGGTGTTCAAACATTTAATGGTTCATTTTCATGTTGCAATATATTGCATCCTCCTTGGCTCCTTTAGCAGCCTTATACTTGTTTTGTTGCTGTAGAGGAAAGCTTCAAAATTTTTTTTTTGGGAATTTGTATTGCGTTTTCGCATGTATTTATCTATTATATTATACCAAAGTACGTTGCCATTATATTTTAATTCAGTGTATAGGAAAAAAAATGTACAGCAATGGCTAATGTATAAGGAACGCTTTGGTTGTTTGATTTTTCTCAAAACGCTTTTGGTTTGAATATCTAGACGATTAATACAACTAATTTTAAAAAAAAATTTTTACTTTATAGTTTTTAATAGAATTATAGTAGATCCTGTTAATCCAGGAGATACTTTTTGTGTTGAATTGACCTTCACTTAACAGCTAATAGTAAAATTGGATGCGCTAACGTTCTAAAGTCTACCCAGCCAACTACCGAAAAAGAGTTGCCGACTAACGAACCAACCAGACAAGGTAAGGTTATCATTCAATCAATAAATATATTAATTTATTTTTAAGCATTACAAGCTAAATGCAAAAAACGCAGTCTACTTTACTAAATAAGCTTTGACATCCACCACCACAAACATAAATTTGAATATTTTCAAAACTCATATGACATCCAGAAGCATCTTCAAAAAAAGCAGTTGTATTCTTACGAAAGATCTCAGACAAATATCTTACGATATATGCATCTGTAGACCAGTAAGTAAGTGCGCAAGTTTACGATTCTGGGGGTCGTGGGCTCGATTTCCGGCAGAAACTTTGGTTAGTCTGCTTCATCCTTATTCTATTTTTTTTCTAATCCTTCTCTTCGTTTGTCGCCCCTTCTATTTCTTATTTCTATCTTTCTCTGCAGGTATCAGGAAGAGACCGAGTGGACACGAGTGAGCTGTATTCTTTTCTTAAACGAATACAGCTTCCACGTAACCTTACTTAGACTATGTGGTGTAAAGGTTTCGGTAAATTGATCAAAACAAGAATCAAACACCATTTGCAAGGCGGCCTGTTTAAACCTTGTATTCAAGCAACTGATATCTATAATTAACAAATATTCCAAAACTTTTAGATTTTGTCAGAATGTTGTCTGGCGACTATAACGTCAGGCAAACGTACAGGAGTTACCGGCTTATAAGTTCTAAGTAAATGGATTGCTTTCTACAGTTCCGTGCTAGAAACGGGACTGAATATAATTTTAATAGGAAAACCAACCTATTGGCCCCAATTAAATTCTAGACATTATCGATTGAGGCTTTACTAATGTACATATGTCCTCGATGATCATCTAGTAGCCTTAATTAACTTATGGAAAAATCTGCTTAAAGTGGTTTCAGACGATATGTATTTTACACATGACTTGTCAAATTTTGCAGTGCGAAATTGATATCTGCCGTTTAAACATTGCATGTGTGAAACACATATGTAAATGTCATATGACAAATTTGTAATTAGAGCGTGCTCTTTTTTCATCTGACAAAGCATGTGTCATCAGCTGTTTTTAGAATAACAACAAGGAAAAGTAAGTTGTTTATTTTGGTTTGGGGGTTATGTCAGATGTAAAAACAAATGTACGTATGAAAGCAAAAATTACAAACCGTCTGTGAAATGACAATTTTGACAGAAATATGCAAATACATGTGGATTGCAAAAAAGGCTAGTCATGTGCAAAATACATATCGTCTGAAACCCCTTTTAACAAGCTTTTTCTACCCCGCCAGACTAAATTTTTAGAGGTACATAGGACAGCATGTATTCCTAAGCTCGACTATTCAGAGAAATAATTCCTTATGAAAATAAGAAAGCAGTCTGAGAGGATCTGAGCAAGGAATGACAAAGTTTGAATGTAATGTTTTTCCAAATCATTTAAACAACATACTCACTAACTACACACCTACTGTTACACAAAAAAAAGGACACGTTCTAAAATCCAGAATTTTATTCTCAAATGTATCAAAAAATCAAAATTGAATATTTATAAAATCAATGAAACATAAAGCTCTTACCTCTTTTTTAATTAAGATCCGTAAGTCAAAAAAATTAGTGCTCACTTTTGGAACAATCCCTTTCACGGGTAAATCAATCTTGTTAAGATTAGTACGGTTTCTAGCTTAAATCAATCTTTTTTTTGGCTTAGATGTAGCTAAAAGTAAAAATTTCATACTAGATAAATCCCTATAACCTTTTGGGAAAGAACAAAGCCAAACGAGAACATATTATCAACTTAAGTGTTGTCCTCAACCAAGTCAAATCCTACAAACCATGTATTGGTGTCAAATCATTGAGATTAGATAATTACGGGTCAAAAATATAAGAAAAAAAGGAACATTTTTATAAAAATTTTGATACAGCTTTCAAACTCAAACCTATTATGAGGTATTTCTACTATGGTTTTTTACTTTGAAAGGAAAATTTGTTGGAAAAGGATCCTTATACAAGCGGATACCGTTTCAAAAGCATAAATGATATCGACTTCAGTCCCGTTACAGAGTAATTTTACAATATTTTCGCTTTGAAAACAATTTAGTTGAAGCAGATTATTTGGTATACAAAATGCCAATATGAAGAGTATATTAGAATGGGGCAGTTGAATATAGCGCTGTTACTTGTCAGTTTTTTTGGTCGGTAGGACCATTTATATTTCAAGTGACAACTTGTTTCCTTCCTTTACAGACAAATGACTTTTTAATAACTTTTTACGCACTCAAAACTTATTTGTAACTATTGGCAGTGGCAAACACTGTAAATGTGGTTAAAAAATAAAATAAAAATAAAATCGTGTAAATTTTTTATAAGCATTAATTGAGAATTTTTTATTGTTTTGCTTAAAAAAATATTAATTTATTTATATTTTATGTACAATAAAGCAACCATTTTTAAAAAATGTTTCATACTCTGTGCAAAATTTTCAATATTTTTATATTTTGTTTTTTTTTTTTTAACAATTAATATTTTAACACATAATGTTTATGTAATGCACAATATATTAATTTACACATTATATACTTACATACGCACACATAAACATTAACTAGTATCTGTTTTGGAATTTGTTTGTGTGGGTTTAAGTGTTTATGTGCGTGTGTTTTCAATGTTTTTAAGTGATTATATAAAAATGCATTTATTCCTTTATTTAATTCCTTTTTTTTGGGCATTTACTAAAAATATTATATGATATAAATACAACAAATGCTAGCATACTCATATATGAACTAACATAAATATGCAAAAATATTCGCATTTATATATGTAAGTGTTCATCTTTATTTTTTTTTTTATTATAAAAAGTTTTTATTTTTATTTTTCGCATTCTTTTTGATTTAATTGCGTGGGGAGTGGGTCCGTCAGCCATCATCTCACAAACCATTTTCAATAAGTAGTTGGGAAACAAAGCGAATACTTTATCCAGTTTGTGTAATTTTAATAAGAGGACTTGTCGTTAAAAGTTTTTAGTATTAATCAGAATGTTTCAACCAATAAGCAAAACTTTTAACAAAATCCCCAATCGACAAAAAGAAGGAAATACTAAAATTCAAAAACTGGTACGAAATCTAATAGATGTATTAAATTTGCCACGAAATTAATTAATTTATTGTTAACTTAACTTTGTGTCAACACAGTTTTAAACTCTAAAAATGATATAGTTTAAAATTTGTTTCAGATATGGTGATCAGGAAACCTTGTTTCAACAGAAAATTGTCCTTAAACATTCAGTCAAAGGAGAGGACTACGATTGCATAAAGAGCATTTCGGATTTTATTAAGTCTACCTTTAAAGTGCAGTTCAATACAGGCTGACCGATAGACAAAATCACTAACTGATTGTTGTATTATGATATTCTGCAAAGGCTCTTTTTGATAGCCAATCCACCTTAAGATTTATAACTGATCTATGTTTTACATCAAAGCTTGTTAGTAAATACCGAACATCCTGTAAATAGTTATCGATGCAATCTCACATTCTTCCTTAATATGTGTGTTAAGACACGTAATCAATGCAAATAATTGAGTTGATGACTTTCTGAAAGATGAGGTGATTGATTACTTCTGCGGCAATCGACACTCTTTCTGCCAATTTTTCGTGGATGCATATCCTGACAGGCTTTCTAACCAGATCATCAAATGAATTTAAATGCCCAACTAGAAAAGTCACATGGCCGTGTAAGTAAGTCAGCGGTAAGTGCCCATTTGGCAACGTGATAGGAGAATTGGGTTGACTTTGAATGACATTTTAGATGATATCAGGATGCGAAAGATGCCTGGAACATAGATTATGCATAAACTTTGAAATCAGCAGGCAATAATGGTGAATGGGGCTTACATAAGCCTTTTATCCTTCATTGTCGATAACGAAGGGTTCATGAATGGGGACCAAAACCAGACGACCATTGTTGACTTCTCTAACCTACATTAATTTTTCTCTTCCACAGTAAACACAATTAAGGCTGTCTGCGTAACCTGCTCAAGCCTACCCGGCCTAGAGTACGTGACATCGCACCATCTGTTCCGGTAATACTTTCAGAACATCTAACACCAGCTTGCGAATAGGTTACAACTATTCGACTTATCTAACCAAGGCGCACCTTGGATAACAAAGTAATTATCTAAAAATATACAAATAAAACGTCTGGACGTTTCGATAAAAATATGTTATATGTAAAGCCCTAAGCTTTATTGGTTAAGAAAACGAAGGAATTTCTACACCGACAAGCAAAAGAGATTTTTAAGACTAAAATAATTTGCAAGCAGTTCTCTTCTATTATAGTATTGTCAAAAACGAGGTGATTTTTAAAATATTAGCTGAATTAATTCCATAGGTATTAGGATAGGGTTAGGCTACGAAGGGTAGTGGGAGTCTAACTCGCCACCTCATTGTGAAATCCTTCAGAAGAGTCAAGAGGGGAAAACGAAGAATGATTGAAGACAAGCATTCCATAGGTAAAAGGAAAAAGAGCAAAAGTATCGTCCGCAAAAATTTCAAGGAAGTCAGAAGTCTTCGGCACTGAATCACACATCTGCCCAGCCACCCAACCCCCTTGATGAAACCTATGATACTCTTTAGTTCAAAGCCAGGAACTCCCCCAAGTCCATCTAAGAAGCGCCCTCCCTCTATCGGCGAATATATAGCCCAGGGCAGTGGCAGGCAAAATGTTCTATCGCCTCTATCCCCTCCTCATCCCCGCATACCCTGCAGAAATCTAAATTCCATAAGTATTATCTCGTTATCACTATTTTACATCTGAGATCTATGCCAAATTATACCCCTATCTCAGTAAAATAAATTGCGAAATTGATGATGCAGCGTTTAAGGTTAGGTTAAGTTAAAACAACAAGGGTGCTAAATCTGGCAGGACCTACACCTGAGCTAGGGATCAGATTTTTGTGCGCTCCTAACAAATTATAAGAAATTCTAAGGGCAGTTCACAAAAATTGGCTGATGTGTACAAATTCTCTTAACATTTTCCATTTCATCTCTCTATACTTTGCCACATCTGCTGAACGATCAGTCTCTGACGTGCGCAAGATCTGGGCATTGATATGGAAAATGCTCTAGTAATTTGATGTCCTCCAGTCATGTCTTGCAATCGCTCCAACCAACGTCCGTTTAAAAAATGCTTTTAAGCTTAAATTACTTGTCATTTTGAAAACTGCTTCGTTATTTTAAAGCGCCCTATGGGCAGTTTCCGCCAACTCTTTCAACTCGGCCCTTGTCGCAACAAAAAATTTCGGATTACGCAGGAAAAATGCCCGCTAAATAGCGGGAAATTCCAGTCATGATTACTTAATTATTTACCTTTTTATTATCGACCTCTTCGGATGTCCAAGTATACATATATGTAATGCAAACCTTGCTATATACCGAGTAATCAACACGACCCTAGATTTTTTGTTCCCGGGCCTAATTGCTATTATCGACGCTTGGGTAACTGCATATATGTTCACATTAGTTGGATTTGAGTGTGCCATCTGCATGAACAGAGTTTCAGTGATTGCCAGAATCTTCATTTGTAGAAAAATGTTGTGATTCAAAGGCGAAGTGAATCACGGTCTCCAGGTTTTCAGCAGTCATGTTCTTCGTTTTGCCCTAAAGCCATCCGTATAGAAGCACGTCCATTCGGGCACCTGCCCCAAAATCTAGCTAGTTCAGTCAGGACTGCCGATCGGCGGAGCGCAAGAAGCCTTAAATTCACTCGGAGGAAACGAAAGGTCATTTCCACCATTCTCGTGTAACTGTTAAGTGTGTTCAAGATGCGTTAATAATTAGACTTATTGTCGACTGCTGGCGATTCACTGCAAGTGCGGCCTTGCAGCGTATACAAAATTCAATAGGCTGGGTACTCTTCTTAAAATCCCTTTGTCCAATTTTTCTCGCTTATCCCGAGGCAACATGTGCCTTAGACCTTTAGATTTAAACGGTGCATTTTCTGTCCATTGATGACCACCATACCACCGAAGGCGAGGTTAGTATTAACCTTGTTACACCAGTATGCCGTTTTTGAACTGAGTTCTAATTTTATTCCTTAAGTTCATCTTCATAACGCTCATACGTAAGGTATCTAAAAAACTAATGGCAAAAATAGTTTTTCTGAGTTCGCTAAACTCAGAGAATTTAATGCAAAAATTACTTTTCATAAAAATAGGTTTAGTGGTTTCACAAAAATAATTTTCACTAACTCATTTTTTTCAAAACCTGTTTCCAAATGTGGTTTTCAAGTATTTTGATATATTTGTAAATATATTAAGATGTACAATTTAGTATACTTTTACAAAATTAAATTTCTTATTGCTTTAAAAAACAAAAATCATTTTGTTGAAATTTTTTTCTGTGTACCTTAGAACCAGGTGCCTGATGTGCTTCAAATACCCTTATATATTTCATTCTGCAAGAACATCTTAAGCGTTTTTAACCAATTTTTTAACAATAATAATTCGATTCTGTTCAAATTTAGCATAGGCACATATCTTACAAATATCAATTTATCTACGCGCACGTTTCGAACTGCATGTGTATCAGGGTGTACGCTTTTGTAGCCTTTATTGAAGTTAAGAAGTCATTTATCAGTTTCACGACCCAATGAAGGTAGACGTGTCCGTGGACCGATTTTTTTAAAAATTTTTATTTTTCTTAACTAGCTGTGTTTAATGTACCAAATTTCAAATATATCTAACAACTCCTTCTGTTTTTATCCACTCGTTATATGGAACGAGACACAATGCACCGTGGTCTGGTGGCAAAGCTTCATTTGCGATAACAGTGGGTGAGTATTGGCTATTTGCACAGACTGTTAGTACTAGTTCATCACTTTCCCATTAGCCCGAAAACCAACGGGTGATGTGGGTATAAAAACTAAGGCAAAAAAAGCCTATATTTTCTTTAGCTTTAGACTTTAAATTTTAGCAATAACAACAGCTTTAAAATGTGTTCCTTCACTATTTAGCTGTTTTTATAACTAAGTTTTCTCAATATGTATTTATAAATTTTTTTTATATAAAATTCGAAATATTGTATGTAATGCCCACATTGGTTGGTAAAACAACACTTTTGCATATGAACATAAAGTCTATACTTATTTGTTTAAGCTAACGCCAACAAACGAATTGTACACATACAAAATATCAAAAAATTATGCTTTTTTAAGTCTTTTTTTGAAAATTGTTACGCACCCCTAAATTTTGCCAAAATAAAATAAAAAACTATTTGCCGGCCCAAACCAATAAGACAACAACGCCTATGCACAAAACATTAAAAAAAATAACCAAAAAAAAATTGCAATTAGTAGACGAACATAAAGTGAATGCGTAAAGGATCAATTGTTAAAGTGTATTATATGCCTTCTCACTCACACGCTATTGCAAAAACAAGCAATAGAATATTATTGTAGCAACAA
Source organism: Melanophora roralis (assembly GCA_963583895.1). Taxonomy (NCBI): domain Eukaryota; kingdom Metazoa; phylum Arthropoda; class Insecta; order Diptera; family Rhinophoridae; genus Melanophora; species Melanophora roralis. Next base: position 59,129,503 of record OY757190.1, on the reverse strand, counting down.
ATACAAATGTAAGGGTATTTGAAAAAAGCTTTATTTTTAGCTTGAAAAAAAAATCTAAAAATGGGGTAATAATGTGTAAGTTAAAAATTAAAAAAAATAGTATTTTGCAATCAGATTTTGGAATATTTCTAAATTTAATTGCACGCCTAAAAATATATATCATTTTAGTAGATGTTTACTACTCACACTTTTGCAGTTAGTATGACGCTTTCTTTTTCTTTCTCACTCTCTTATTTTCTATCATTACTATTGATAATTCCTGCAATGGCCAAAAAAGTATATGTAAATGTATGTATTTTGCCGCCACTAATAGCAAAATGTAAGCCTACTTCAACAACACATCTACTTTACTACACATTCTGTATTAAAAGTTTTAGGCCCACTTTTGCTACCAACAACAAACAATAACAAACCACGTGGAGTCACATGCAAATACAAACATAAAAGTCTACTCTCTCTTTTTGCATTGGCCTATTCTATGGACACGCATCCAGCTCATATCAATAAGTTTGTATGCATTCAACTATTCCTCCAATGTTGCTAGTCCATCTGTCTATCTATTTTGTGTGCGTTTGTGCATTTAGGTATAAGTGCGAGTGTGTGTGTGAATATGTACATACATATGTATGCATGCAAATAGGTACATATATATCAGTTTTATTTCAGCAAAATTTGTTTGCATAATTTGAAAGTTTATTTTTATTTTTACGAAAAATTTTGGTTGTTTTGTCCTTATTTTTTTAGCCTCGTATTCGTCCTTGCGCATCCCTTGGCCACTTGTGGTCGAATTCAGTGGCAGCTACTGCAGCAGCATCTAACACATTCTCACACAAACATACTGGTTCATACAAGTGGATCTGTAAAAACAATTCTATGCATTTAAAGGGTGGCTTTTTGTTTTGGGGAGAATTTTGTTTCCGAGGCAGCCGTTTCATGCATGCAACAAATCAATATGCGTAAACTGCATTTGTCGCAGCAAGCTAACGCACACACACTCGCATACGCACACATTATCGGAAAAATAAAAACAAAACATAGCACGTGCATATAAAAGCTGCGTATATTTAAATTTGACGATGGCTATTAAATGTACTATATCCTCTCCTAGAAAAAAAGTTGTGAAGTTTTTTTAATCGTAAACACAAATAAAATAAAAAATAGGTGAACTTTTTGATTGTTTTGTTCTATTTTTTGTTTCTATTTACATGCGTGTGTTTATGTGATATTTTTCACCCTACGTCGGCGCATCGTCAACACAGTATTATGGTGGGATTGCAGTTATGCAACCTATGTTTTAACTTACGCATGAAGTTAGTGTTGTTGATTTTTTATAAAAACAAATTTTGTTGCTGCTGTTTGTGTTATTTTTCCAATTGTTGGAGCTGTTATGAATTGTATTTGTGGTAGACAGAAAAGCAAAATGCAAAATCTTTTTAGAAATATTTTCTATTTTCAAAAGCTTAAAATAATATAGATTTGTCTTTTCGTTGTTTAAAGGAACACTGAAAGATGCCTATATCTATGATATATATGTAAAGAAAAATGTTAATGACCGACTGACTGTCTAACGGAATGAATGTTTTGACGCCGTTAAGCCCAAACGCGTAAAGAAAGAGAGTTTAAATTTGGACTGCGGGTGTCTTCCTAGATTTAAAGATCTACTAAGAAGGGGCTTTGGGAAATTCGGACCATAAGGAGGTACAAATTTGCCGAAAGGTGAAAGACGTACTTTCTAAATTATAAATGATGGAAAAATTAAAAAGTATCATATTTTTTCCAAAAATAAAAAGTTGCAGGTCTAGTATTTTATCGAAAGTTTTGGACACTAAGGAGCAAAAAAGGGTGATCATTTATTTCTTTTTAGCCCATTTTGTTAATTTCTGAACCAATAAAGGTAGAAACATAATCTAAATTGGGCTTAAGGGGTTTAAAAAAATAAGAAAATGTTATGGCTGGCATGTTTTATATATTTTAGACCCTCAGGGGTAAAAGGCAATAAGGAAATAAGTTGGCAACACTGTTCGATTAAAGTCAACATTTTTAGTGCTCCAAAAGTAATATTTCTCTTAAATTAAATTTTAACATTTTTTGTTAATCTTCTGGATTATACTGTTTAATACATTCAACTGTAAGTTAGAATTATATCAAATATGCCTGGCGAGAGACGTAAAAGTACAAATATTAATAAGAAAATAATTTGCGGTCAATGCGAATTGCAAGTGGAAGAAGATGATGGAAGAATTCAATGCGATAATTGCAAAAAAACATTTCATGATATTTGTACAGCGCTAGACAAACGTCAATTTGATGAATTGGTGCGAAACAAGAATGATGAGTACATTTGTCATTTTTGTAACGAAAATGGTAGAGACGTTAAACAAGAGTTAAATGCTATCAAAACACAACTTGCTAAGCTAAATCAGCTAGATGAGTTACAAACAACAATGCAGTTTATGTCTGCAAAGTTTGATGACATACTCAAAGGTATTAATGACAACAAAAAGAAAATTGAAGCAGTACAAAAGGAAAATAAAAATTTAAAGAAAGAAATAGCTGATTTAAAAACATCTGTTAAAATGCTAAACGATCAAAGAGTTAAAAACGATTGTATAATAAATGGATTAGAGTGTGAAGCAAATGCTGATGCTGTTGAAACCTTAATGCAATTTTTGGGGGATTTTGATATAAAGATAGAAGCTAATAATATTGATGAAGCTTTCTTCTTGAAAACTAAAAAAGAACACAATAACACTGCCAATACGGAATCGAATAAGAGGAAGAGAACTATGATCGTCAAGTTTAACAACAAAACAACAAAACAAGTGGTTATGTCTGTTAAATCAAAACTGAAAGAAAAAGAAAACAAATCTGTATTTATTAATGATTTTTTAAGCAGAGAAACACTTTCTTTGCTTAATCATGCCAAGAGTTTGCAAAAAGTTGGGTATCGCCGTGTTTATAGTTCAGCTGGTCGTGTGTATGTCAAAAGAAGTGAGTTGTCAAATCCGAGACTCATTAAAACTTTTGAAGAAGTAGATAATATACTACTAGAAGCAACAACAAATAGCACTCGAAGGTCACTACGCCGTGATAACACTACTGAAGATAATGATAATACTGATAGCGAAGTTCACTCGCCCTTTTTGTCACCTGTTTAAAAACATTTAATCTTTTTTATATTAAACATTACGTTTTAATTAAATACTTAAAAAAAAATAATAAACATAATGAATTTAAATAATTACTTCTCTTCAATTTCATCTTATGTAACATTTTTAAAAGCTCAAAGTAACTCTTATTTTTCAATTATTTCTGTAAATGTTAGAAGCATTTCTTCCATTACAAAATTTAATCAATTTAAATCCAAAATTTCTTTATTACCTAAACTACCAGATATTCTTTGTATTCAAGAAACATGGTTTGATAGTAATCTAGTACAACTCTACAAAATTCCGGGGTATAAAGTTGTTCACTGCTGCAGATCTGATTGTTATGGCGGTACGTCAATATATATACGTGAAGGCATATTATTTTCAGTTGAAACCTGTGAGAGTAAAGATTTTATCGACTCTATTGTTCTTAATGTAAGGGGTCAAAATGCAACAAAAAAACCTATGAAGCTAATATCCTTTTATAGATCACAGAAATGTAGGACTGAAATTTTTTTTGCATATATTGAAAATTGTCTTACAGGTCTAGCTACACATCCTTGTATTTTTGTTGGCGATAGTAATGTTGATTGTATAGATAATCATCTGTCACATGATTTGAATGATATTTTTCGATGCTATGATTTCAGAAACTGTCATACCCTTATTACTCGGCCTAGCAGTGGGACTTCAATAGATAATGTGTTTTGCAATATTGAAACAGCTCTTAAAATTAATTCTGTGGAATGGACAATATCGGATCATAATTTAATAAATATAATAATTGATTCTGTAACTAACACAACAGATTTCATAGACGTTACTCGTTATCATAGTGATTATGAACTTGTTAAAGAAAATCTTAGTAGGACATTATCTATCTCAAGTTTTACTGATAATCCCAACGTGGACACTGCCTACTTAATAGAATCTATAAAAAATGCTGTTACTAATTCAACAATTGTAACCAGAACAAGAAAAGATTTAAAACTCGAGTTAACACCATGGGTCAATGGCAATTTACAATGTCTTATTGAGTATAAAGAAAAGTTGTTAAAAAAAAGAAGAAAAGAAAAAAATAAAATTGATTTAAATGACCGTATTAAAAGAATCAGTAAAATATTAAAAATAGCATTTAAAAAGTGTATGACAAATTATTACCATGACAATTTAAACAATATCCGTGATAATCCAAGAAAATGTTGGAAATTCATAAACAAAACGCTTGGAAGAAGTTCAAGATCTAGCATTACTGTCAAGAACGATGAGAATCAAATAATTGAAAATGATAACGACAAAGCTGAATTTTTAAATCAACAGTTCCTGAAATCTGTGGAATGTTTGAATAATGGAATTACGTATAACTCTACGGATCATTGGAATGTGTTTCGATCTTTAAAATACAATCGCAATCAGTTTGTTTTTCGTCATATTAATGAAAATGAAGTTTATGATCAACTTACACATTTAGATATTAATAAAAGTCCAGGTAGTGATGGAATAACGTCAAAGTGTTTATTTGAATGTAAAGAACTTTTAACACCGTTATTAACTAAAATTTTTAATTCATATATTAATCATTCAATATATCCCGACAACCTCAAAATACACAAGATTATTCCTATCCCGAAGGAAGTTCATGGAAATACTGCAGATCAATTTCGACCTGTTGCAGTTTTATCCGTTATTGATAAAATATTTGAAAAGATTTTGTACAATCAAATATCTGCTTTTTTATACAACGGTGATTTAATATATCCCAATCAATATGGCTTTCGAAAGGGTTGTGGTACGGATGAAGCAGTGGTGAATGTTGTAAATTATATTTGTGATGGTTTGGATAGAGGCTTTAGTGGAGTTGGAGCTATTTTTTATGATTTTTCTAAAGCATTCGATCTCGTAAATCATTCAATTCTGGCTGAAAAACTAAACTTTTATGGTGTAAGAGGAAGAGAATTGGAATTTTTTAGAAGTTATTTGGAAAATCGCAAGCAGTATGTCCAAATCAACGAAAATATAAGTTCAACGGCTACTGTTAGACATGGAGTTCCCCAAGGGAGTGTGCTGGGTCCACTATTGTTTAATATTTATGTTAATGATATTAATAACTTGGAATTGTACGGAAAAATCGTAATGTATGCTGATGACTTATGTCTACTTTATCCCTTTAAGGAAAATTTAGTCTTTAAAACATTTGGAGAAAGAGATGCATCACTAATCGCAGAGTTTGCAAGAATAAATAAGTTAGTGTTGAATCACAATAAAACAAAACTCGTACGTTTTAGACCTCAACCTAGCAGGTTTTCTGGGGAAGATCCATTATTTATAGATGGGAAGGAAATTACTGAAGTAGACTCAATAAAATATTTGGGAATTATCCTGCAAAATAATTTAACCTGGCAAAATCATATTAAATATGTTCGGTCAAAGATATCCCCTGCAGTTGGCGTTTTATTTAAACTTAGATATAAGCTTAATGAAAAAACTAAATTTTTAATTTTTCAAGCTCTTATTCAGAGTCATCTAAACTATCTTACGCTTGTATATGGATTTAAAAAAAATGCTGATCTTAAAAGCTTACAAGTTCTACAAAATAAATCGCTAAAAGCTGTATTTAATCTACCGCCATTATACCCTACGTTGCTGCTTTATAAGGATATTGCTAAAAATGTGTTACCAATATATGGTATTTACAAACTGCAGTTACTGATATATATCTATGAAACCATACATGAAATTGGACATCACACCATCAGTTTTGCTATCAACCAAATGGTCTATAACACAAGAAATAATTCAAATTTAAGGGTTTCTAGATGTCGTCTAGAAATCACAAAACAAAGAATAGAGTACACTGGTAGTTTGGAATACAATAACTTACCTCAATTTCTAAAAAATTGCTCATCAATATCGTTGTTTAAGAAAAAACTAAAAGACTTTTATATTAATAATATTGAAATGCTTTTGATGTAGTAAAATTTGTTACTTTATTACTGCTGCTCTTTTTTTTTATTTTTCAAATAAGTTATATAACATATTTAATTTGTCATCTGTGCCAACGTAGTCTCAACAATGCCCTAGAGGCGCTGAGACCATATTTTAATGAATGATTAAAATTTTGAATTAATAAACTAAAAAAAAAAAAAAAAAAAAAAAAAAAAAAAAAAAAAGGCATAAAATATAAAAATTATAAAATAAACAAATCTTGGTGCTTTTTGCGAACTTTTTGTAACTTAAAAATCAGTAGGGATGAAAAGATAATTATAATTGTATTCGACCGGTCTCGAAAAATTAAAAAAGACCTTGACTTTGCCATATTAAGCAATAAAATGCTTTTAAAGATACCTTGAAAAACGAGAACAAACTTTATTTTTATTTTTTTAATGCCATATGGCAGCTGGAACAGTTCCCGCCAATATAGAGAGTTGCACTAGCCTGGAAAAGCTCCTTCAAAGAAGGAATCTTGTAGGGCTATAACTCAACAACTGTATTCCAAGCCACCAATGTGGTTTTAGTAGTCAACATGGTACCATCGAGCAAACCCACAGGTTGGTGTAGGTTGTAAAAAAAATCCTTTGAAAAAAAAGTTCTACTTCGACCTTTTAATCGGTATATTGTTCTTTAAACACTTTAAAACTGAACTTGTCAGTAAATATTAAAAAAAAATATGTTTTGACACATTTTCAGTTTTTTAATTCTGATTCTTGAAATAGTAGATTAAGGCTAGAAGTAAACTAAGGAGACAAAAAGTACTTTTACACAGGAAGTTTTTTACAAGAAAGTACCAATGGAATGACAAAGTGATTTTTGCCTTTCACTATGAAAATCGTATGAGAATGTACGCATGTAAAGGTTATTTTCAAGTCTAGGGCTGAAACGGATTCCAAGATAAGAAATGGACCGATTGTGATAACGTTTTTTACAATCTTGTTTTTCATTTGGCAACTGTTTCAGCTAAATTCGGTATTTACGGGGGTTAAAATAATTTTCGAGTGAAGTCCTAATTTGGAGGATAAAATAAACATTAATTTGACTGTAACAAAAGAGCTTAAGTAAGTTATACTCTGTAAACTGTGTTGGACTGTTTTTGTAAGGCACAAAAAACATTAGCACAAACGAAACCTTCACATAATGCAGTTTTTAAGCAAACAAAAATATTATTTTTGTTTTTTCAGAAAAATCTATCAAGTTACATTTTAAATGGTCTCTAGATATTAAAACTTTATAATAAAATCCTAAAGTCATAATTCTTTAAAACCTTAATTTACAAGTTAAAATCAATTACAGACTTTTAATGAGTATTGTGAGATGAAATACGTTTTTTTTAAGTTAACTTGTTGGAAATTTGTAAATTAAAAACAAATATTTATATGGGCAAAACAGTCAACCCACCACTGGGAAATTATCAATTTTAAACTAATAGTTTAAAAATCGTTTAGCTTTTACTCAAAGGACGACTTAATTCTTTTAAAGCTCTTTTACATATAATACAGCACGTAGTTTATAAAAATGTTGTTGTTGTATGTTTGTGTATTCAATGTCAGCTATGCGTTGCACTTTAATGAAAAAAAAAATAATAATAAAAAATTAAAAAAGTATATAAAAATTATGTATCCAAAACAGATTCCGTTAGCAAAATTTTTATTAACAATATTTGGAGTTTAAGCAAAATAGAACTGGTGTTAACGTCGTTATCAACAAACATTCCAATATTTAATGCAAACAAATGTTTTAGAGGAGGCTAAGAGAAAACGTGCATGCATACATATGCACAAGGTCTACATGTAGGTGTATTTACATATATAAACATCTAAATATTCATGAATTTGCGACAAAGCAGGTAAACGGGAGCTAGCCCTGTAATATTGCAAACTTTCATCCTAGTAAGAGTGAATAAGGATGAGATGATTTTGGTTTCATTTTTTGACAATATTTGATTGGAATTTTTTTATGATTTTTTATAAACATGCTTTCATTATGTTGGTATGGGCCTGTATTTAACTGATTTAAAATATCGCTTTTAATATTGTTGTTGTTACTTTAGTATTGCTACTTACATACAATCAGTGTGACCAGATTTTCAAGTAAGGTTCAAGCTAAATCACGTTTAAAAAACAGCTAAAAAGTGCTAAAAACAAAAACTTAAAGCCAAAAAATAAAGCTACATTTTTTATTCGTTTTTTAAAAAATTTCTTTGTTATTTAGACATTTCTCATAATAGAAACAAAACGTTTTTGTGCTAAAAATATTTAAAAAGAAAATTTGTTTTTAAAATTTTGGTTTTATTTACGAAAATTTGGTATACCCATACCTTCAGTAAGAAGAAAAATAATATGTGTTCATATACATTTGCATGTACAAGAGCTTTTTTAAAAAGTTTTTAGAAGCAGGTGTTAGTTTGCTGCCTGTTTTGGTAAAAAAAAAACTAATTTGTAAGATATGTATTAAAAAAACAAAAAACGAAAATTTGTTTTAGATATAAATACTCAACACACTTTGTTCGTTCATTTTTTTACAAAAACACGTAAAATTAAGTAATTTATTTACAAACTTTTTTCATAACTACAAACACATGAAAACAATAAAAAAATGGAAACAATAAGATTACATTTACACGATGCAATTTTTTTAATATTCCTTCAATGAAATTTTTGTTTGTTGACAAAACGAGTATAGAGACTACTTTTTTACACAGTTCGTTAAAAATCGAAAATTTTCATTCAAGTTACATAAGTACATACATATGTATATATATATCATGAAAAATGCCTTTATTTATGTAAATTTTGTTCAAGAAAAGAAAAAAAGATAGTCTTTAATGTAAAAAAGTTGCATTGTAAGAAAGCATTTTTAAAAATATTTTTATTTGTACATGTGTGTCTAAATATGTATTTAAAACCAATGACTGTAAAAATGAAAAAATAAAAAATATTATTATTTTTTTACACCAATCCATAAAAATAATAATTATCGTTATTAACCGTTTTTATTTAAATTAAAAAATGACCGTCCTGCTAAAAAAAACTAAATTTACAAAGAACATGATTTTCAGCAAATATAGTTTAATACCAACAAAATGATGAGCTTTACTTGACCCTACGATGTTTCATTGTGCCTGCTTTTTTCTTGAAAAATTATTTCGGTCCTGTTTGATTTGATTTTTTAAAAAAATTAACTTTAAAATTCTTTTTAAATAAAAATATTAATATAATAATTTGTCTCAACGAAAGACATAAATGTTTTACATTTTTGAGCAATACATGAAAACATTTGTTAATTCAACCAAAAGACGGAACAAATGTTTGTGTCGCATTTGGATTTTTCTTTAAAATTACCGAATTTAAAAGTATTTGTTTTGGAAAACAAATTCTTACGTTTTTTTTTGTAATACCATACCTTCCTTATTTCTTTGTTTTATTGAAGTTTTGTGCTGTTTCACGTTTTTAAAATGTCGCTAGAAGTAAATTATCAGAACAAAACAATGGTTTGGAAACTGTAATGTTGTAAATTCGAAGAAAATTTGGAGCTTGATACCTTTCAATATAATTGAGATATATACCAAAAAATATAATACGACAAATTTTTGACCTTTTATCTAGCTTCAAAAACTACTAAAAAAGCTGAATCCAATTTCGAAAAAAGCTCAAAAAAAAGCTAGAGGCTAAATGTAAATATTGCGGGCTAAATGAGGAAAAATAAAGCTAAATTTAGCTCCAAAAAAGCTAATATGGCCACACTGCATACAATCCATAAATTTTATGGTAAACTCATTGTGTTCGCACATTTTATATTCTTACATACAAACTGGTGTAATTATTTATACCGAAATGTGTGCATATCATGTGATAAAAATACAGTAGGCCTAGTATTAACTCAAATACGAAAGTGCTTTACTTTATGTTAAACTGGCAATTAATCTGCTTTTACGTAAGCAAGTTTTTCATCTTAATCCAGAATCTATGATTCTGTCTTAGGGCTTCCGACTTAAACATGGGTCAGTAGGAATTCATTTCGTATTAAGGTACTTTCTGACTACTTAATTATTTATCGACTTTAATATAGGTCAAAGGTCCCTGATTTCACATTTTTGAATTTTTTATTTTCGACATCAGAGTTAATAGTCGTTAGTGATATATTTCTATTCTCGTAATCTCTCAGAATGCAAGAAGCAAAAAAATGTGAAAAGTGTACTTTTTTAACACATACATATTTGACTTTTGGCCTCAATCGGAGTCCACAGATTTTTGAGAATTTGGCTTCAACAATTGAAAAAAATAATGTAATAAGCACTTTTTGTCCACTTTGCTGTTTTTTCTTACCTAAATCTGCTGGCTTTCTAGCTTAATCCTTCTTGAATTTTTAAAGTATAAATTTTAATACAACATAGTAAACACACTTATTTTCTCAAAAAATTCACAAGTAACCAAAATTCTGAAAAACAACAGTATTTAATTTGTATCTTTAGGGTCATAAACTAAAATATGCAAAAAAGATTCAGATATGTTAAAAAGTACTTTTTTCCTTGATTTCATTAATTAGGTCTTATAATCTCAAAAAATACAAAACGTACCAGTTATGCGAATGAGGAACTTTTTTCCACTTTTCTGACTTGCGTAATCATTCTGTATCAATAGTCTTTAATTTTTTATTTGAAGTCTCATCAACTCAAAACACAACAACCAAAGTATATAAGTTGTTAAAAAAATTACCTTTTGTCCACTATACTGACTTCCTACCTCAAGATGGTTTACTTGTCCTTGATTTCATATGTCAAGGCCCATAATCTGAAAACATACAAAAAGTAACAAAATTTCCCTCTTTGCTGCTTTTCGACCTCAGCCGGGGCTTAAATTTCATGAATAATAAAATATCTTGTCTTTTGACCTCAATCTGTCCGTAATTTTATGTTTCAAGACTCATAATCTTAAAACATTTTAAAGTACCAATTACGTGAAAAGTATTTTTGTCCCCTTTGCTGGCTTTATACCTCAGTCTTGACAAATAGTCCTTGAATTCATATTTCACTACTAAAAAAATTAAAAAAAAAAAACAAAAATATAGAAATGAGTCCTTTAGGTTCACCTAGCAAACTTTCATACCTAAAGCTGAGTCAAGATTCGTACTTTTTGTCCACTTAGTTGACTTCCGGTTAAGTGATGACCCATAGCCCTCTCATTTAGGTTTTAGTACTCGGGATTCAAAAAAAACAAAAAGGACCTTAAGAGTACCGCATATAATTTTTACCTTCATTAAGTCCCTAAGTGAAACAAAATTTCAAAAGCATAAAAAATATTTTAATTTTTTTCAAAACCATTATTATATTTCTATCATTACTGGTTCAGAAGCTATAAAATGGTAATAAGCAGTATTTAAATTTTGTGTTTACCTTAGGACCCAATATTTAAGAAAAAGGAAAAAAACTTTCATATTTTTTTGTAACCTGTCGAACGCAATTTAAATTTCATTCTACCCCTATTGGCTCAGAATTTACAAAATATACCTAATGAGTAACAAAATCTCGTATTTTAATATTTCTGGAACCTGTCGAAAGCAATTTACATTTTGTTTGTATCTTTATCGGTTCAAATGTTACAAAAAGTACCTTAAAAGCACCAATATATCATTTGAACCCTTTTTTCTACCCTTAAGGGCACAAAATATTCACAATTTTAATTTGACTTAAGGTATAAAACTTCAAAAAAGTACCACAACGAGACTCATAATTTTTTGAGACCTGTCAAACACAATTTGAATTATGTCTCTACCTTAATTGGTTTAGAAGTTAAAAAGTACTTAAAAGTGTCAATATACAATTTTTACCCACCCTTTTTAAGTCTTTTTATCCTTTAGGGTCGAAGTTTTGAAAAAAAGGCAAAAATTTATTCATATTTTTTTTGAGGCCTGTCGAATGCAATTTAAACTTTTTTTTATTTTTTTCGTTTAAAAGCTGCAAAGGGGATCAAGGCAATGTCAAAATTAAGTTTTTACCCTTTTTTACTCCTTATGGTCTAAAATTTCCAAACAAATACAATAGTTTTTAAATTTTCTTTCTAACGTTTATAGTAAATAACCTTAAGACCCGTAAATCCCGTCTTAGTGGAGCTACGCATACGGAGGGAGAGGTACTCACAGTCCAAATTTCAAGTTTCTAGCTCTACTCGCTTAGGCTGTGTGATGACGAATCAGTCATTCAGTTATTCAGTCAGTCATTACGATGCTCATTTTTATATATAGATAAATACTGTTAAATTTAAAACCCCGAACTTAAATTTTACAACTTTACTTAAATTTTGTTGGACAACTATGCACTCCAATATTATTATGGACTGTCACAGTTTTTTCAACAAATAATATTGTACATCTGTTTGTATAAATTTAAGAGATAAATTATTTCCAAATAAAGGGAATACACTGCTTATCAACTATTTCAATCGTTATGACGTAAGAACCGAAAAATTAAACCATCAGAAAGTGATCGAAGGTCTCACAATCCCATTTCAAATATTTATTTTCAAAACCATGCCATGCACACTGTGATGCATTTTTATAAATATTCTGTTTAAAAATTTTGGGGTTGACGAAAAGCGGATTTTGTGCATATACAAAAATTTAAAAAAAATGGAGATGGGGCTGCTTTGAAAAAAAAAAGTTTATAAATTTTTTCTACACACACACACACACCCACTAAAAAACAAAATGTTTGTACACACTCTTACATATGGAAAAGCAACCAAAAAAATTTTAATGCATTTCAGTTCCACATCAAATGCAACTGCAATTGCAATATTTAAACGTTTGTATGCATAAATGTTAGTTTTAAAATAAAATAAAATAAAATAAAATAAAATAAAATAAAATAAAATACACATATTTATGTAAGTGAGTTTGTATAGAAACTGTATTGCAGAGGCCTTAAAAATTTATGTGCATGCGACCCATACACATGTAAGTATGTATGTATATTAAAGTTTGAATATGAATTTAAAACTAAAAAGGCAAAAAAAACCCAAAAATAAAAAAGTAAAAATTTAACATTAGCCACGCATACATACAAAAACCAAAAAGCAGGACGAATACATACATATAAACACACACACTATAAATGCAATGCACGCAGTAGAGACAATCATGATGATTGTTTGGCTCTCTAATATTGTTAAACTCCTTGACGAGCAACTGTGTATTGTAAAAATAACAGCAACAACAAAAGTGCAGCAACAAAATAAACTGCAATGCAACAAATACACACACATACTTCAACAAATGAATAGCAACTAGTGTTTGTTACATTATTTTAAGGAATTAAATCATATTTTAACTTAATACATTTGTTAACACTTTCATAACGTAATTTAAAAATCTTAATAAATATGCTAAGGCCATAGTTACTATTTAACATTTATCAAGGGCTTATTTGACAGTTACTCCATAACTATATCCTGTAGCACCAAAATGGTTTCAAAATTTAGTTTAAAAGCTGAAGCTTACAATCATGAAATAACTTTTACCAATAAGCCACCCAGCAAAAAATAATCGAGATTTTGTAAGCAGTAAATACTTTTTCTAGTACACTAATGCGCTTCGCAGCAAGCACTTATCTATTCCCTTAATTAATGCAATAGTAAATGTAAAACTTTTACCGTTTTACACACTCGCTTACTCAAGTGCATACTAAGAAGCACTACTGTAAGGCAGTGAGTAAAAAAAACATTAGTTTTTCGTCAAGTAACGAACATAATAACTCGGCAAAACATTTATTTCGATGACGCAATAAATTTAAACAACTAAAGAAGCACTAAAATTACATGAATTAACTGGATATTCATAGCCCCGAAATAAGCACCTCACATGAAATGCAACTAAGTGGGACATCGCGAACAAATATCATGCCATACGTAAGCAGGTTTGAAAGCTTTGCTGCGTTGATATTCAATTACAAACCTACCTACGGCGAAGCAGCAGTTTTTTCTGGGCAATGATTTTGCGCTGCTTCTACTTTCATTTGTATCAATTTCGCATTTATGCAAAGAAACCAAAACTCGTTCTAAAATCTAGAATTCGTTTCTAGAATTTATTCGAAAAAAATTTTAGGTTAGGTAAGGTTGAACAGGCGGTTGCGAAAGTGATAAAAGAATAAGGTGCAACCCAATTCGGTCCGTTTCCCTAAATCCCTTAAAATGATACCTGGGGAAAAACAGAGATAGAAAAATAAGGACATTTAAAGTAGCACAGATAAGCTTAAGAAATTTTGTAAAGATAGGAAATCGTGCCTATTCGAATAGTTGGCAATATTCGCCCAATAATGGTTCCTGTCTCGAACCAGCCACTTACCTTGATAGAGAATGATAGCTGATCTAAGCCAATATTATCCATTTCCGACAGGCTATTAACTCTGTCGACGCTAAAGTGTTTGAACAGAATACAGTAAAATGCCAAACAAAAGCACAAAACTTTCTGGATAAATTAAACCTTCTCTGAGCCCTGACAGCTCTTCCAGAATCCTTTAAAGGCAGTGCAAATATACTTACATGTGCCCCAAATTGACAGTCCTCGGTAAAAGCAGCCTCAGGGTCTCTTTGTCTCTGTTTGTCCAGATCAAGGATATAATCGAAACGTCCCGAATCTATCATCGAACAGGTTGTCCTAGTAATTCCACAACAAGGTTCATTGGATCATCTGCTCCCTGCAATTCTGCTGGTGCATTTGTCTACGCGAAGTCTACAAGAAGAGAGGGAAGTGCAAATTTTGAACCATCTTTCGCAAGTATAACAGCAACCTAGCTGCCCTCACTGGTCTCGTGTCATACGAGAGTAATGTTTAAATGCATCGGCATTGAAATCAAGAATTTCTGGTATTTGCGAACAAGTTGTGATGTGATGAGTGCTTGACTTAATGGCGGTTAGACTATCAATAAAGATCCCAACATTCTTTCTGCACATCCTGTAGTACCGCAGCCAGTTTGCCGGTTTGCTAGTCGCCAACAGTTCAGCCTCCAGCATACTGCATTTGTCGAGAAGTCTAAATGAGATATTTTTCTCGAAGGCACTTTCTAAAGCATGTGCCAATGTCTGGGTTTGTATGTTCTTTGCTATCGTTTTAAGCCAAACTGGTGATTGGGAATGCATTTTCTGTTATCCCTGTTCGGAGTTAGCTTGACTATGAGCAGTTCAGAAAATAAAGAGTATTGTCAAAATCAAAAGAAGAAATTATCGATAACCTCTAAAGTATCTAAGGCATCGAATCGTAGATTTAAAGGTTGTCTAGCAACTACAAGCGGTAGTCCAGGATTTTTTCTTTATAAGTTTTTCACAAACTCCTCTTAGATAACGCAGGGGGTGTTCTGCGATAACGGGTCCTCTCAGGGAATAATTTTTTTGAGGAGTCATACCTGAACTATTCAAGTGATGCTGTCGTATGTGACTCAGCTAATTTTTGACATGGTTTGTAATTTCAATACTGTCTGCAATTTTATTTTGGTTGTCTAGTTAAAATTACATTCAGTCCCATTTCAGACATGGGTCATACAGAACTCGACTTAATTGGATAGCTCTGCCGGAGCGCCATAGTGCCTGCCAGATATTAATTGCTAGAATACATGTAAGGTCCAGAAAGGAAATCCACTGTTTATTGGAAATTACAAAGTTCTTATCCTGTTTTACGCCCTAGAGTTCAAAAATTTCGAAAAGTTTCGTTTTTTTTGGGGTAGAATACAATTCTTTTTCAATTTGGTTTCTATGGTGTATATTTTAGAGCACCTGAAAAAATATTACAGTAACTGGCTGTATGAAATTTAGGAAGTATTCCATAAAGTTGTTTTTGAATGAAAAAACAGTTAAATTTTAATATAATATTTTAATTAACTGGTTTGAGAAGTTATTAAAAGCAACAAATGCACGAAAATACTGATATTCAGTTGAAGTTAATTTTGTCAGTTTTTTTTTTTTTTTTGTAAAAATATTTCACTTTTTTAAAGTTTATTTTTTTGATATTTTGTGTCTTGCTGTAAATGACAAAAAATCTAGATAATTTTAAAAGTTTATGTTAGTTAACTTTTTAATGTCTAAATTGAAACGAAATATTGTGTAATTTTAATGAATATCTTGTCGGAGGGTTTTCAAATGAATATCCAGTTATTTTAAGTAACATTTCCAGTTAACCTCATAATTATGTCTATTTATTCGGCTTAAGTTCATTAATAAAAATGTGACAGCTAAGAATGGAAATTTTTATTAAAAATTAAGTAATTCCGATACTAGCCGAGTGTAATGCATTTTCGAAATCAGCTACGATTTCTCGTCAGCACTCTTTCTATTCGGTACTACTGTAAGTTGAATGTTGATTTGTTCTATTTAAACAAACTTTAATTAGAATTTGAATACTGGAATTCAATTCATATTCTTTATTGTTTAGACCGAACTAAATCATATACAACTCTATGTTCTCTTATTCTCATTCTATTTGCATTTATCACTAGTTACTTCTATTATTTATTTTTAATAATGAACTTAAGCCGAATAAATAGACATAATTATAAGATATATAGAAAAAGTTCAAATAAATAACCATAAAATGTATTTCCAGTTGACTTTACATAAAAAATTTTTTGAGTGAAGATAGAAACTTTCAGATTTTCCCAATATCCCATCTTAATGGATCCATACATCGGAAGAGGCGCCGCAGCCCAAATTTAAAATTTGAAGCTTGAATTAAACCAGAATGAATCAGTTAGTCAGTCAATTATTAACGCTGTTTTTTCATGTATACATACATATATAGGTTTTAATGACTTTTGTTAATTGACAAATATGAAGGCTTAAAAATTAAAAAAATTTATTATGTAAGAAAAAAATATTTTGCAAACAAATCCTATAATGGAACAAAATAATTGTTATCTTTGGCCAAACAAATATACGAATGTCAACAACTACAATAAATTCCTTCAGATTTCTGGGTGCAATGAATATGTTAACACATTGGTTTTTTAAATGTAATTTTTGGTGATTTAAATTGTTGGCTTCAGTTAATTTTTTTTTGTATTTTTTTTTTTTTTTTTTGTTTTGTTTTAAAACATTGCATGCAGGGGGTATGATGAAAGGAACATCCAGCATACACTTAAAGCTGTTCGAAAAAGAACAGAACCAAAACTCTATTAAAGTTTTTTTTTAAATAAGAAAAAAAATATTAAACAGAAGTCAGCTGCTAGCATTATCAGAGTTACGAATTATAGGAAGAAAGCAAAAAAAAAAAAAAAAAAAAATAAATTATATTAACTACAAAAAATCAGTTAACCCGTCTCATGTCACCAACATGGACAAATATTAGGAGATGCAATAAAAACTACTCTGATGTGTATGCTTTTATGAATGCGTAAGCTAAGGGCCTCGTTAACGAGAGCGAGAAAGAGAAAAAAGAGAATGACCAAAGAGGTAATAGAGCGTTAAACAATGGGAAAAAGGGTTTAAAAATCAAATCAGTTGCCAGATTACGTATTTTACACACATATGTATATAAATGTTGTTTTTTTCAACTTTCTTTTTTCCTTTTTTATGCTCAACAAAATATGAATATTAATAGGAAAATGATAAAATTCTTGAAAAAAAAACCTCCTCCTATTTTATAATAATTTATTTGCGATATAATTTGAGCAAAAAACACAAAAAACTTAATATGAAACCTTAACATGCTTTACTTGTTAGTGGACATATGAACATAAAAACAAAGTGGTGAAATTTTGAAAAAATGCACATAAAACCCCTCCAAATACTTAAAAATAAAGGTTTAAAAAGAAGGAGAAATGCCAAAAATAAAACTAAAAAAGAATATTCCAAATAAAAATAAAACATAACAAAACTCACACACTAAAAAACATATCAAATGTGCAACATCACAATCACATTGAAAAGACAACAACCACAAGTCTGTAGGCAGCAATAATAGCAACAACATTATTATAATAAAAACTGCGTCCACGGCTAACCTCGGCTTTAACGCTCCCCTTTTTTTGAAAAATATTTGAGACCACAATCGTAGCTGCTCAGTTTTATTTTTTTTTTCATTTAATTTTTTTTTAATTTTTGGCAGAGCACCTCACGCAACTACGATTAACACAGCAACACGGTTACGCATACATATGCAATAGCAATGCACAATATATGTATGTATGTGTGTGCCTGTGTTTTTGATAATGCAAAAGATGACAACCAGGAATATGTACAATAACAAGAACAAAACACGGATTGTGACTTTTGCCGAAATTAATTTTGGAATAGCTCAGATCCGTTTAGATGAACATCAGTTATCCTACGGTTTGGTTGTGTTTTAGGCATAACTTAGCAAAATTTCCGAAGTTTACAAATTTTAACAATAGAAAAGCAAATACATTCAAAAAGTTTAATTTTAACAACAAAATTTAATAAAAAAACAACAATATTGGTTTTCAAAAAGATTTATTATCAAAAAGTTTCTAAGAGTGACTTCACAATGTCAAAAGTTTAATCTGAATTAAATAAACCAAAATAATTTTGAAAAAATTTTAACTGAAAACAAAATTGATAATGTCAACTTAAATAATATTAAGGTAAAAAAACTGAAAAAAAAATTTTCAATTTTACAAGTTTTCAAAATAAAAAACAATTTTTTATATCAAAAAAGCTTGTGTAAAATATATAAAAAAAAAATCCTGAAGCGAATCAAAATTAGTGCAATTTTTCGGACTAGCAAAGACATTCCAATCAAGTCGTAAAAGTTTTAAAAATTTTGTGGAAATAAATTTTGGAACTTCTAGTACCATTCACACTAAAGCGGTAAGTCTCCTAAATATAAATTTGTTGGGTTCAGTATTTCTATACTTACACCATGACATTTTTTTTATGAACAATTTTCCTTTAAAGTTTTTTTACGGTACATTTTGACGTTAAAATTTTTAAAGTAATCGATTGGAGATTTTTCTACCATTTATTTCTTAACTTTACTTTTTTATAGCTTCTGCATTATTTTAAACTGTCAAATAAATTGTATTGAGTTTTTAGGATAAAGTGAATCTAATATAGAAATTTCAAATAACTTTTTGAAACCACAAATATATCACTTTTAGATTTGGAGTTAAGTAATGCTGAAGATGTTCAAATTGCTTTAAGCAATGTATATGCAAAAAAAAAGAGGAAGAAAAGACTAGGTCGAGAAATGGGGGCAAAAGAGACAAAAAAGGGGATTTGTTTCCTCTCCTATTAGAGAGAGCTTGCGGATTTTTTAAACTGTGTAGAGATTATGTACCTTACATTATAAGTTATAACTAGCCATGAACCGGCTTATTCGTAGGCGCAGTTTCAAACATTAACTAAAAAAATTGTGCAAAAACAAATAATTAAGTAGGGGTTGAACTTGAGCTTAAAGTAAGAATCACAAAATTGACTTAAAACAAACATTTCAACTATAAATAAAAAAACGAAACACTTACTTTCGGCACGGTATATAACAATTTAAAAATTGTACATAAAATGGTAGCCCTTCAATACCAACCTGATAGATAGTTAAGGCGTAGCATTCCAAAGATAAGAATAACACTGGGCTTATATTTACAGCCAAATAACTAAGAACCCATGATGAACATCGTACCTGGTTTCGAAAATGCATTCTACTCGTCTGGTATCGGTAAAAATTTAAGTTTTCAATAGCTATTGCAACAACAAAATTTGTTGAAATCTCATCAAAATCTAGTATGTAGTACTAAGTAACACAACTATGGCTTTGTTCATTATGTGTATTATGGAATAATAAGTTGATCTCGTCCCTACAATAACATCATGTTGTTGCTAACTTCTGGGGGCAACACCTTGCTTATGTGGTATTAAATATATTATATATGCACAAACCTTTTCATTAATATGTTATTGTCTTGGCCAAGGCGAATTTATTGTTCAGGTGGTGTTACGAACACAGCTGATCTGCTTTTTTCTTGCTTAAATCGAGGCTGGGTTGTCAAATTTGTTTTTGTTTACATATCTTTTTTGACACAGCAGCCAACAAAAATCACAACAAAAGCGAAAAGTTTTTTCGCCACAAATTAGTTGCTGTAAAATCACCACCACGTGATACATTAATTCGCTTTGGTCTTGGCCTTGTTTCATCATTTACCCAAATCTGCTTTTATATGAAAATAAATTCTCAAAAATATAATAAACTTGTAGATGTGTGATGGAGTATTTTTCGTCCACTTAGTTGACTCTTGGCCTCATTCGGGGTCAACAGAGCTTAATTTGATGTTTCTATTAAGAGTGAAGTAAAGAAATGAAGTAAAACAACAACAAAAATCGTCGACTAAATATTTATCTACTTTTAGTTGCCCCAAAATGACCCCAGGCTTAAAAAATATATTTTTACCTTATGCCTTTAAGTAATATATAAAAAATTAATTGCTGAGGCCACTTCCAATAAGTCAATGTTCTGTACTTTTAAATAGTGATATTAATAAGGACCAGTCATTACTGTGGAACAAGTTATAAAGAAATTTGAAAGGATTTTAATTTTTTATATCCTGAATATTTAGTAAATGAAAATTTTAAAAAATGACCAAATTCCCACTTTGCCTTATTCAGGACAAAATAACGATTAGTCGTTTAATCTGGCAGACTTTTAGAACTATAAAATTTCTACAAACAACAGGGAGCAAATCACGGCATTCAATTCGAATCGAAATTTAAAAATTCTTATTAGACATTGACAACTCGATCGATCGAGAAGAATTTCGATTCGAATCGAATGCCGTATTTCGACCCTCAGAATATACACATATACATACGTACCCTTTTTACTCAAGTGGTGTCTGAATAAGTTTTCTCTAAAATGAAAACACAATTAGGGGATTCACAAGGTGTTCTTTTTGTCCTATTGTCATAAGCCTTTGGCAATGGTTTAACAACTTTTACCAACTCGGCGCAGGTGTAAGTGGAGTTGTTGTGACAATTTAATGAGTGTATTAAACGACGTAGTACTTTTAAAGAACTATTTTCGTATGAAAGACAAAAAAAACCAATTTGTAATTTTATAACAATAAGACAATAGGACACCTTGTGAATCCC
This sequence comes from Melanophora roralis, assembly GCA_963583895.1. Lineage (NCBI taxonomy): Eukaryota > Metazoa > Arthropoda > Insecta > Diptera > Rhinophoridae > Melanophora > Melanophora roralis. Next base: position 59,108,277 of record OY757190.1, on the reverse strand, counting down.
CTAAATGGCTTATATTTTAATTACTAAAAGTTTTATTTGTACTGTTTTTCTATTACAAATAGTAACATATGTATGAGCAATTTTGTATTATAAATCAGCACCATCTATTGCAAAGAAAAAAGTTCTAATAATTTTTTAATGTAAGTATAACTTTAGATATAAAAAAAAGTATATGACACCTTAGGGCGCTTTATGTCAAAATGATATTAAGCATGTTAAATTTGTTTTGAATCCAGCTAAATAAAATATCATTTATAGGTTCTTTTAATTGACCACGGCAGTGTTAAAATCACCTATTAAAACACACTAAACATAAGACAGGCTTTTTTACGAAGCTTTATTAAAACGTTTGTATTAACTTGATAAATCATTTATAAATATAAGGAAAAGAAACAATATATGTATATGTAATTGCACTACGCGAACAAAAAAATATATTAATATTACTTTAAATATTTTGCTTAAGGTTTTTTCGAGCCAATGTAACACTTTTAGGCTTTTCAATAAAAATGTTTTATACAATTCAGTACAATGCAATAAATAGCAAAATAAAACGTAAGCTAGTTAAGAATTAATAAAACACTTAGCTAAAGTTTGACTTTAGTTCGTAATAAAACACAACATAAATTTATATATAAATATATTTCAACTGAAATCTATTAAAAAAATGTAATAAAATTAATTTAGATGGTGGGTAATTAAACTTTAAATAACGTAAAAAAAGCAAGAAAAAATATTTTCAATTCAGGAGGCTGAATGCAATTGATGTAAATAATAAAAACTTTTAAATACGCACAAAGAGTTAAAGCATCATTAAGTAAATTGCACTTTATTTACACATAATACACTGCAGTTAATACGCGACTAAGAAGTGTGGCAAAATTACATAATTGAAAATAGTATAGGTAGAGTATTAGGTTTTAACCGATGTTATAGGCCTTAACTATCTCGTTGCTTTGGCTCATAAACATTTTTTGATGCGTAAGGCAATAATAATTTAATTTAGCTTTAGAAGTACACTGCCAAAAAAATTTTCGTTTTGGTTATCTAAATATCAAAACGCCTTAGAAGAATTTTTATCTTTTTTTGTTGAGCTTTAGTAGCAGTAAAATAAGTTAAATTTAAAATTAATATTAATGCGTTTAGATAAATGTTAGCAAAGAGTGTTCCTGGGGACCGAACACTAATCGATTTTTACGTATACACAACACAAGTTCCAACAAAAAACTATAATAAAGGGAACAGTAACAACACAATTATATATTGCACTGATTTTTGAATAATGCACAGAAAAAAATTTTTTAATTGAATGCAACGTTTAGAAAAAGTTATACTGGATGCCCCTTATTACATATACTATGTATCTTTAAGGTTAAATTACAAAACCTTTAGTCCACACGCACATTTATTATTTTACTATGGGTGTTCAGCTGTTGAAAACACAAAAAAACATTTGAATTAACAAAGGATTAACAAAGACTACGCTATATCAAAAAATAATACAACTTTTTGTTTACTTCTCCTTTAAGTTGTTATTATTTTGGGCTGGACTTTAATTTAAATAAACAACATGTATCATTTAATAAATTTTATGCAAGCGAAACATAAAATTTCATATTTAGCATAACACATTACTAAACAGCTCGTTCAGAATTTTTAAGCCAGTGTTCACTTTTAGTTGGTAAAGTTCATTCTCAATCACAAATAAAAATCAATCCCGTTTACTTTTTTTAAAAGTATGTAAGTATGGTGTTTCGAAAATGCATTCTTCTTTGCTGGTGATGATACAAAGGCTTGGGTTACTTTAAAAAGTTTCCTTTAATTAAATTTTTTAAAACTATTTATTAATATTTAATTCTTAGTAAAAAGAAAATGTATAAAAGGAGAGCCATAAAATATAAAAATAATAAAGCAACATTTGTCTTAAAAACAATTAGTTCACAATAGTTCTCAATTTTTGTTTTATTTTAAATAAATTATGAATAAAAATTTTTTGATTCTCTAGACGCACGTTTACTATTGCCCAAACTGAACCCTATATAGTACGAAACAAAAATAAAGTTTAGCATAAAGTTAACACCATGGTTTAACTGCAAATGTTCAGGGTGAAAAAAATGTAATAAATAATCAGAAAAATTGCACATTTGTTTTGTTTTTACTACCTAATTTTTTTGTGTACACACTTTGAAAATGCACCCATACATTCTCACAAATCATCTCCTTTCTTCTTGGGCACCGCTGGCTTAAATTAATATTTTTATCGGTGTATTTGAAACTAAAATAAAAAAGTTATACTTGCAATAAAAAACCAAACCTTAATTAATTGTTAAAAATATATTAATTTAATATAAAATAATGTGTTCATTTTACCTAATAGTTAAATAATGAATTAAAATTAAAATTTTTTTAGACAAATGTAATTGTTGTTACGTATTATTAACGCGTTAAACATTATTAGGACTAAAAACATACACACCTTTAGTATAATTACACATACAGTGCTAGTTAGAACTCTTTGGTCATTATTCTTCTTCGCCTGGATGGTTACGGATGATACCTCTCGCTTGCTGGCTGTTGTCAAGTACAAAATCAAGTTTTGTTCCAAAAAAGCACCTGGTTGATTATAGCTTTATTGGTTAGTAAGTACGTACTTTTACTCATGCATAGTTTTGAAAAAGGCAAGATATTATTTAAAGGCTGGTGTTAGTTGTTTCCACATTTAGATTTGATGCTGCTGCTGCTGTATGTAACATCTGTTGTAAAGGACTAATGAAAGTTTCCCAGCAAAACCTTTGGTTATCTAGTAAGTTGCCAATTAATACTGGAGATAAAGAAAACATGTTTCTTTTTGACTGAATAACTAGTTATTTTTTTTTTTTTGAGTTGTCCTGAAGTTCACGACCCTTTCTTACAAATATACTTACAGAAACCCATCGACTCTTAAAAATTTTATAAAAACTGTAGGTTTTAAAACAAAAGTTTCCCACAAAGCCTAATTTATAAACTTTTTTTTATATATTTCTAGAAATGTAGCCACAAAAGCTTTTACCTGTAGTATCGAACACCCTAATTAATTAACCTACGAAAAATGAGAGCCCTTTACCCAAATTCCATAAAATGTTGCTGGGTTGGATTTCTATATTACTGTTTACTTGTTTTTCTCTTCTTTTTCGTCTCTTCTTTATTTTTTTTTCTTTATTTGCACATTCCGACAATAAAATTTGTTCACATGGACATAACTGTAGAATTTTGGAAATACCAGCTTTATTAAATATCAAACGACCATTACTTACCACAAATCATCAGGGCAATCAATATTGACACAATATTTTTTGAAGGTACACGTCTTGCGGTTTTTACAAAAAAAGAAGTTTTTTTAAAATTTTAAATTATAACCTTTATTCCCTATAGAAAATTAGTTATATTTTGTTTGCGACCCGCAAACTATTTCTGGGCTTTCCCTTTATAACTACGTAAGTAATTTTTTTCTTTGTCAAGCTATTGTTGCTTTGTATGTTAGTTTATTTACTACAACATCACATATGTATGCATTTGTATAGTTGGGGTATTATGCATTTGTCTAGATCGCTTGTAACACCTAAAATTATTATTCTAAAAGTCATAGTCAGTTATTACGATTTAATCAGAATTACTTCCTACATCGAAAAAATAATATGATATGAATATGATTACAGTACAGGTCGAATTTCTGAAAAGAATATTTAGTATAGCCCACTTTAAATACCACTGATCGGCTTCCATTCGTCCAACTTGACCAAGCCAACTCAATATTTTTTTTTCTGCGCTTTACTACGTCATGACTCGTGCGATGCCTATTATTACCGTTAACGCAAATCCGCCCATACAATTTACGAAGAAGCTTCCTCTAATGCCTCAGCGTTATATAATAGTACAGGTAATATGAATGTCTTGTATAGGGTGACGGTACCGAGGTATATAAACTCTTCAATAACCTCGAAATTATAGTAACCAACGTTCACAGTTCCATCTAACCTAATAGACTTTTCGTTCGTTGAAACCATTATTTTTGGTTTCGTCTCATTAACAACCAGACCTATTTTCCTTGACTTATTCTCAATATTGGCAAAGGCAGCAGTTACATCTCGCAAGGTTCTTTCAATGATATCAATGTCATCGGCATGTGGCTCTTGTTTAAAGTAGTGCTGTTTCAGTTTATGTATGACCTTTTCTAGGAGAATGATAAAGAGGTCACACAATAATCAATTACATTGTCTGAATCCCCTTTTGATGCTAAACGGTCAGTGCCATTCTTTAGAAATTTATTCGTAGAAGTGCCAAATTGAGACATGGCTTGTTATACCTTTGTCTGAATCGGAGTGTCAAAAGCGGCTTTATAATTGTCAAATAAATGATAGTGTTGATTTCTTTTTCATTGGCTTTTTCCAGGATCTGGCGAAGTGGGAACATCTGATGCAGGGTTGATTTGTCAGGCTCAATACCGCATTGATATGGGCCAATAGTTTTGTTGATATTTGGTTTTAGTCATTTATACAATATTGAACCAAAATTGTATACGCGATTGAAAGGAGACTGATGATTCTAGTTGGCGCCGACAGACTTGCTTCCTTTTTTATGCACAGAACATAGTACACTAAGGCTCTTATCATCAAGGCAAGCATTCGTCCAACTAAAGAGCACAGATGGGTTGATGCATGAAGCTTATCATTTCATCATCTCCGGACTAAAGCAGCTCTGCTGGTATACCGTCAGCAGCTGCAGCTTTATTATTTTTCCAGCGGAATACAGCTGGTTTAACCTTACTTTAGCTGGTTGGTTAACATTCAACAGCATCGTCGATGATTGGATCCGGGTTACCCTCATTGATGCCACCTTTGGATACCAATAATTGAGATAAATACTCTCTCCATATTTCTTCTATTTATTTTTTCTTCTTTTGGAAAATGCGTTTCTCCTCTCTCTTTCTTTCTGTGCGTCTTTCACGTGCTGATCGCGCTACTATTGTCTGTAGTATTGCTAAAATAGCTGCATTTTTTCGCATTGCGACACCCATAGTACGAGATTTTTAAGCTCAAGCATGGGTTTTGCAGTCGGGCGATATTTTGCCATTGAGCACGAATATTATCAGGATAAAGGGTACTCTTTTGAAGCAGCTGGGTGACTCGAGTGGAGTAAGTATTGGCAGTACGTTGTGGGTGCAGGTACATTATGTCAAACTTTTTGCTTGAGGGCGCTTATACGTTCCTTGCCGTATTGACAAGTTACGACAAGGGAATGATCCCATTCGATGTTGGCCCCTGGAATTGAGCGTACATCAAACACATTTTAATATTGCCTTCCGTCAATAAAATCGTGATCGATCTGGTTTCTAGTGGGTTGATCGAGTGACGGCCAAGTTTATTTATGAATATCTCGATGTTTCTCAACCTTTTTTCGTGTTCAAATCACAATTTTACTATCATAGCTAGGAAAGTGGTCAAACACTTCCTCCAAGCGCTCATAAAATGTGTCTTTAGTCTGTTTATCCTTTTCTTCCGTCGGGGCATGTGCGCTGTTGGTTTTGACTGTGTAGCCAAGGTAGCAGGATGATTGCACTTTCAATTAGATTATTGATAAGAGTTGGGCATTAAGTGTTGGTTATGTGTTTTCTTATTAGTTTGATATTTCGGAAGTTTAGTTTTGAGACAACTTTTTGAGCGTTATTACTGAGAGCTTTTTGTTTTACTCTTTATATGGTAAGAAACACGTAAAGCCTTAGATTAGACAAAGTTGGTTAATCTTCAATATTTGCTGCTAGTATTACATCATTCATGAAAAAGAAGTGGCGATAAAGCACAGCCTTAGCATGCATCCACATCTATGTTACATAATTGGCTTAGACTTTTTACCCCCCTTGCATAGCACAGGACTTGAAATTTCAAGTACAAAAATTTTAAAACGTCAGGTCAAGGTTCCTCTTTTAGTCTACGAACATTATATAAGTAAAAGATTTGTACTGATTTTCATGTTTAGTTGTAATACTCAGTACTGATACGTGATCTACATTAAACACAAATTCATATTTAAATTAAATTTCTGTTAAATGCTGCCTTTGTTAAGCTAAATAAGTTAGAAGAGAAGACATGATAGAATTTGATTAAGATTAGATTATACTCTTAATAATAATTTACATTTTTTCAAGCGGTATCAAATTAATATTTACTGAATGAATCACAAATTTTACCTTCATTTAAATTTCTTCCCATACTCTAATTTACTTGTAGGTAATTGAAGTCAAATCCACAAGAAACAACAAACAGAAACAAATAAAAAATAGCAACAATGAACTTAAAACAATATAATTTCCGATAAATGGGAATGTCTAACAAAAAAACACTTGTGTTGATTTTAAACTTAAAGGTGTTAAGTCAACACCTACAAAATGTTTAACAATTCTCATTTTGTTAACAAATAATAATAAAAGATAAAAAATTAAACAAAAAATAATAAACAATTATACAGTTTTATTCTTGTTTTTCTTTGCTGTAAAAATAATTGCAATATTTCCGCACAGCTTAAAATATTAATTAAAAAAATTTTGGTTAAATGAATTTGTTATTCTATTTGTAACATATGGTCAGTGGCACCCTGAAGCAAAAAAGTTTAACAGGCGATAATGAATGTTTACTTACTTCGTCATTGAGTTTGTCTTTTTAAAATACGATAGAGCAACTTGAAGTTAAAAAGTATTGATTGAAAATTCCCTTGTGGTCAATATTTATACATTAAATATTTAGCAAAATTTATCGAACTATATTGTTTATAAATGTATATTTTGGAAGTACTTATGTTGATTTTTAAACATACCAAGAAGCACCAGTTATCATTCTTAATATTTTATTTGGTTACGCTGAATTTTTTCTATGTTAGAGGCAGAAGCAGTGCTGATTTTAATTAAGAAATTTGTAATCCCAATTAAATCTTTATTGATTATTTGCCTGCAAACAGGTAAATAGTATCAACTAAAAAAAATCAATCAAAATTATTAATTAATCTCTTAATTGGTATCGATATAAATCGACATTTTTTTCGCCGGCCTTCTTTAGTGTGGAATAGTTTGGCTACAAATATCTTTTTCTTAGCATATTTTAGATTTTTGTCTTTTGTCCTAATATATTGTGCCTTTTAACACTAAATTAAATAAATAAACTTCTTATTTCTATTTTGATATATGTATGTATGAGAATTTGCATGCGGAATTGTAGAATAACTCCAATTAATTGATAGTCAGTTGGCGTTCCTCGAACCTCACCTACCCCTCAACTGTTAAAGCGTGCAAAGAACAAATTGACAGATTATATGCCTAGAGGTTAGTGTCTAGTGCAGCAGCTTTATTAGTTTATGCACATATCTTGGAAAAATATATAGGTTTGCAATACTATTTCCATATAGGTACCCGGGTACCTTGCCATGCTGTAAAGGGTGTTTTTTTGCCATTCACATAAGGGTTAACATTATACCTGCTAACGCTATAATTTTTGAGAAACTTGAAAGCAATAACGTAAGCATATATATTGCCCTTCTGAACTTAGGATTATTAAGTCTACGGACAATTATTGGCGATTACTGGACATTGTCCAGTTAGGGCTATTAAAATCAAATTAGTTTGCAGAAATCCTGTTATTGTTAGATGTGTAGAGATGAGAAGAAATAAAGAGAATTCAGCATGTTGTCTGTGACTAATTTAGACTACAGAGTCAAGTGGTTTGGTAAAAGAAGTCTCTGATATGAGAGGTTGTACCTCTGCCGTTTTTCTTTCTCGATCGCAAAATGTACCCAGAAGGTATCCATCCGACTGCAGATAGAAAAGCTGCGCTTGTCTTCATCACTTTTTATCACACAAGCCTAGGAGCAGAAACATAATGTATTTAGTGCAGGGATCATCACACTAAGCACCCTGGGCCCGAGTGCTTTCGTGGTTCTCACATACACAACACGATTGTCAACGAAGCTTACTACATTTGGCAAACCTAAAAAGCATTTTAAGCCAGTTTTATTGATACAGGCAGATTTAAGGCAAATTGAACAAATTTCATTAGTTGTATTACTTGTTCTATATAAAAAAAAATTTCAACATATCAAAAACCAAATTTCCACCGGTGTACTTATATAAACTCACCACTATTCACACGCATTTTTAACTGGTTCTCTTTGTGAATACCACGGATTTAGTGCTTTTAAACTACATTTTGTGTATTTTTTGTTTTAATAATTTAAATAATTAGTTTTCTTTACTAATTTGATTGTTACTTTATTTTTTTGTTTACTTTGTCTACTATAATTACAAATTTATTAAGTCAGTAAGGAAATTATCCATAGACTAAATAAATAAAATTTATTAATAAGTTTTCTTCACCTTATTAAAAAAGAGCAAACTGAAAAATATTTAATATAAATTACTTTTTTAAAGGTTTTGGGCATAATAAATTCTACAGTACCACTCCTTTACTATTAAATTTTAATTTGCTTTTATTTTTCACTGTCAAAGTAATAGATAAGAAATTGCAATGCCCGACGTCTATCTTTTGTGCATGTAACCTTAATTTGACAGAAAGCTTCTTATCTTTCCTAAGAGGTAAATAATAACAAAAGAACAAACTAAATACAATAAAAAATATAATATAATAAAATTTACACACGATTTGTTGTCTAAAATCGTTTGTTTTTCTTCAATGTTATCAACAACCAGAACAGGAACGGAATATCGTCACCCCTAACCAAAAAAGGCATGTCCTGCATTAAAAAAAACTAAGACGGGGAGATAAAAACAGCATAACTTCACATTTCCAATAGTCTCAAAAATTAGCAAAGGGCTTATTGTATGTTTTTAAACTTTTTAACTTCCAGAGCAATGCTTTGTTTTGTACTAAAGAGCATTGAGGTTTTTATGTAGCGACATATTATAAGAAACTGTGTCAAACAAAATAAAGCAGCGGCAGTTTTTGAGATAAGTTTTTTATTAAAAAATATTACTGTGATTATAAAATACAAACATGCATACATGTAAACACACATACATATGTCCATATGTATGTGCAACTATTAAAAAAGCTTTAATGGGTAATGCAAAACGTAAAGTTCCCAATTTGACAAGGACTGTAGTTTAAATAGGACTTAAGATATTGATATTTCAAAATCAAAATTACTTGTTTGTAGTTTGCCCACAAAGAAAATTAAGAAGCATTTAATAAGCGAAAAATCAACTAGTTTGAAGGTATTGCAATATTGATAGTTATAAGGTTCACAGACAAAAAGTCAAAACACAAACTGGCATATGTTATACCAAAGCATGCTGTTAGGTTAACAAAAGTGCAGGGCACATTCACTGGTTATTGTCCCAGAGGGCTAGTTTTCAAATATTTCTTTCGGGAGCGAACACTACTCCCGTTTTGGTTGTACACATAAAAAATACTAACGAAAGCCTCAAGCTTAGTATCATGCTAACAACGATGGGTTAAACAATGAGTTAAATACTCACTTGAAAAGCACCAATGTTCTCAGCCGTGCCGTGCTGTTTCTCTATCCTACATTAAGGAAAATATATCTGCTTTGTTGCTTAAAATACTTATTTATGGGTTCCGTGCTGTATCCTATTACCTATTACATTGTAATAGTAATTGTAAAAATTACAAGCCCCAGGTTTCAAAAGAAACCCTCTTTTGTCTCAGTAGATGCTTTGTCCGGATCGAAAGATACCAAAAAAGTAACGAAGGCTTTTTATTGTAAGAGAGTAATTTCCTCGTTTGCATGTGTTGGTAATAGCATGAATTTCTGTAGCAAGAACCACCAATAGAAGTGTCAGCAACCTTCCCTTAAATGGCTAATAAAAGAATGGTGGGAAAAACGGAGGTTCTGCAACTTTAACAATTTTTAAAATTTTATATAGATATGTTTGTTTTAAAAATGCAGCAATTCCAAATATTCAGATTAATTTTAATTATTTGAAAAATATAAATATTTTAAAATAGACTATTAGTGGGTTGGTCTCTCTCTTCCCATATTTTAAAAAATATGTGGATGTCGAATTTTGTTCTGAAATAAAGCGTATTCCACAGAGCGTTCTTCATTCAACACAACAAGTAGTAACGAGACGGAGAAAGCTCGGCCCCTGGACGTCGTCATGTTGGAATATTAAGGTTTAATGTCCAAATCCATATTCAAAATAAAAGAGCAACAATCAATAAAGCTTACCTGTGGTAATGTGCTCAGATTTAAAGCGTGTAATATAGTGGGCCATTTTGGTCACACCAAATTAGAATTTTTGGCACGAATCGCTATTAACGTCTCCCCACTTGAATTCGTTTGGTAAAAAGCTTTTCTGCTTTTGGATGCATTCTGCTCTTCGTTTAGGTTAGTGCTTAAGTAGCTTCTAGGGATTTTGCTGAGTTCTATATTATCTAAAGAATATTTTTGATTGACTGGCATATAGTACAAATAGCTCAATAAAACGTTATTGTTCTTTTGCAAGTCTTTTTTAGCAGACAATCATATTGCATATGAGAACTTAATGAGTTCCAATGATAAATCTATGTTTATGAATATACATGCTTCTATCGTCCAAGAAAACCATCAGAAACAGATACTTCTATTATTATTTTTAACGAGAGGCAGCAACACTCAAACCATTAAGTTTAACAAAATTAATTTTAGCGAACTTGTCAATTAATCAAAGTACACTATTTAAGTTATTCGAAATTTGCAATTTGTTTCATTTGAGCGATTAAGTGGATACTCTTATACTTAGCAAAAACATGTAATGCCAGAGAGTGCCTCAGGTAACTAGTTACCCCGAGCAAAGTGAATTTTTTATCATCCATAATAAATATATATAGAAAAGCAGCCTCCTCTGCGTTTCCTGCCAGAACCCACAGAGGCGCTTGTGGAATTCAAAAGTATTCAATCCTTTTACTATCGTAGCACTTTTTGATGCAATTGAAAAGTCTACACTTTCTAAATACGGAGTTTTTGACTACCATTATACACTTAAAATTTCGATAGTGCTGCAGCATACTTTTTAGGTACTTCTCTTGCGGAATGTTCGGAAACAACTTTAGTCACTTAAGCCATCCAAAATCGACAAGCTTTGACTGCGCTTTGAGGGTTTCTCTCAAGGCCTTCTTGTTATTTTATTTGATTGTTTCTTTCGAAAAGAGCACCTAATCAAAAACGCTTTAGTAAGAAAGTTCCAAAAAATTACTTGAACAAGTGCCTGCCGTTTCCAAAGTCATAACTGGACTTTGTGCAAGAAAGTCAAAAAAGCTGCTATCTTATGAGAAGTTATCTGAATATACTTAAAATTGTGGCTTCTTACCTAGCACGATATTCGCACATTCAAGTTTTACTTCAATTTTTAGTCCACTGATACACTTCCGCTAGTACATTCATATTTTTGAAATATGATACGAGTTGGCTCCCAAATATTCTTTCAATTTCAAATTGAGTATATTTGTCTTAAAAGTGCGGGTAGAGGTTCAATTATATGTGGCTTACCATAACGCCATAACCATAACCAAAACTCAATTGGTTTCTGTGGTAGTGGTTATGGCGTAATGGTAAGTCACATATAATCAAATACAGTGTTGCCCATAAGTTTGGTTAGCACAACTGTTTACTGTGGTATGGCGTATAAATGAACCTTAAGAAAGTGAATCGTTATAGTGTAAAAGTATAACAGTGACCCAAAATAAAATACTAGTGCACTTAAGTCAAAGTTGCACTTATATAAAAGGCTAGCAAATTAAAGCGAGAAAAGAATATGTTAAGCTGAATTTACATGGTAATTCAAAGTATTTAGACTTTGTAACATCAAAATATTATTAATTTCTCTCCGTGTTTAAAAAAAGAACATAAAAGTCTGTTTTAAGTATTTTTCATGTTTACACGGATGGTGTTTGTAAAATCAAAAACTATTTTTTTAGCTTGTTTTCTTATGATTTAAGGTTCAATTATATTGACTTACCATAACGCCATAACCATAACCGTTACCATAAAAACCAAAACTCAATTGGTTTCTGTGGTAGTGGTTATGGCGTAATGGTAAGTTACATACAATCAAATACAGTGTTGCCCATAATTTTGGTTAGAACAGCTGTTTACTGTGGTATAGTTAAGTCACGTATAAATGAACCTTTAAGTTCTACAATATTAACAAAAACAACATAAATAACCTCTGCGTTGATTTTGATTGTTTGTATTTTGTTTTATAAAATGTAGCCACCTTCATTAAAGGTTGTTAGTGCTGCCAATCGTTTACACCTCTGATGTTATAAGAACACGTAAGTTTCCTAAATGATTTATAAAATAAACATTTACCGAACACTTATCAAATTTTGTATCCGTATTCCCTTCTACTCAATACGTCATGCTTTTTCATGATGAGATTTTGTATTATTGCACAACATATGTATATCGACGTGCTGTAATATATGTTCTACCATGTAAATGTACCTTAAGTAATACTCACAAAATTTGTACTAAAACTGTAACTTTGTGTGCAAAATATGATAAATCAAAAAATAAAAGATATTCCCTTCTTAAAACTGTATATTCAATTTTAACATTTAAAACCCTCATAAGGCAAAACGAAATGCCCCTATAATAACGAATGGCTTTCACATGTTGCGTTCAAAACTATATGTTTTGAAACAAATTATGCATATTTAAAATAGAATGCGGATATTAAAAGAAAAAAGAAAACTTTTAAATACAGTGCTCCGATCTAAACAACATTAATTCACTTCAAATATTTTTGGTCTCTTTTTAATTAAAGTTTTTTTACATTCTTGCTAAACATGTTTATGACACATACGTGAGTTTTTTTGGAAGTCAAAAACAAACACCAAACTCAAACTTTCTTTTTAAAACTAATGGATGACTTTAAGTCTCTTGAAAATGATTAAAAGCCAGAAAAATACCCCTTCAAATGTATCATATGCAGTTTTTAAAAGTTTATAACAATGCATTTGTGTTTGTTGTGGGCATGTTCGTATATGTAGCAGTATGTGTGTGTAACAAAGAATGTATGTGAATAATTTTCTATTTGATATTTTCCGTATGTAATGTATGTATGTATGTATGAATGTATGTATGTATGTATGTATGTATGTATGTATGTATGTATGTATGTATGTATGTATGTATGTATGTATGTATGTATGTATGTATGTATGTATGTATGTATGTATGTATGTATGTATGTATGTATGTATGTATGTATGTATGTATGTATGTATGTATGTATGTATGTATGTATGTATGTATGTATATGTATATGTATATGTATGTATGTATGTATGTATGTATGTATGTATGTATGTATGTATGTATGTATGTATGTATGAGGTGCATTTGACTTTTGGTTGCTTGTTTTACTTTCTATGGTTAAGAAACCATTTCAAGTCTTGTTGTAGTCTTGCCTTGTTCCTTTGTTATTTTTTATTTCTGTTGTTAGGCATGATCGCAGTTTTTTAGGACTGCCAAATATATTTTTCTCTTTTTTAATATAATTCAAAGACCCCTTTTTCTGCCTCTGAATTTGATTATGTACATATATATTTCATATGTTTATGTATTACTTTTTTTATTTCTTCCTTAATTTTTTTTCTTCTTTTTTTGTTGTAATTCATTGTGTATTTATCAGAGGCCTATTTGATAATGTGCAGCTAAAGCTCTTAGTGTTGGGAATGCATAACACTTTCTTCACTTTAAATAGGGTTACTTTTTATATAAAAAAAGTAACGTGCCAATAATGTCAAGTAGATAATCTAGTAACATTTACTTTATTCATACAGTGATATTTTTAACAGACACACAATATGACGGGGCATACACACATTGTTGGGGCTTACATGATTGGGAAGCTATAACGTAAGCGATTGTAATAATTCTCAATTAGTTTATATTAAATTTACAATAAGTAATTAAAATTGCTAAGATTCGGTGCTAACAAAACCGGTCAATTTTACAACCATTACGGTAGAATTGGTTTGCTTTTCAGTGATTTTTGGCGCAAGTCGATCTCCAGGTCATGCAATGTAAGGCAAACGGACAGGACAGAAATGAGCAACTTTTTAAGCGATAAAAATCTTGTAAAAAAAAGTCAAACAGTGAAATCAACATATAATTTTGCAATTAATTATCTTCGTTTACAATTACACTTATATAACCAAATAATAAGCTAGTTGAAAAAACACTTAAAGTACCTTTATACAAACGGCACAGAGTGTTAGTGACGTTCACGCTTGATCTCTACATTCATACATATATATGTATGTACATACAAAAATATTTAGTAATCTTAAAACTTTGTGTGCAATTTTTTGAAATAATTTTTATTTTCGGGTTCGCTGCTGCATGTTGATGTATTTTGTTATTTTCATTTTACAGCTTTGTTCTAAAAAACCAGAAGATCTTTTGTAGAGAATATAAAGGGTGTTCTGTTAAGTGATTCTTTTCTTTTATATATTAACAAAATTAAAAAATAATTTCGATATTTAAAAACTTTTTATTTTTTTAAAAGGCCAATCGGTGCCAATAGCTTTGAAACCAACTACAGCTTGTAGCGTATTCCGTCTAAAAAACCGAAAGCTAGAAAACTTTGAGCAGGTGGCACCACTATCTCCAAATCAACACAAAGTTAGTTTTTCAGAATACATTGGTTGCTTTTGGTTCTTAAGTAAGCTTGAGTCGTTTTAAATTTATCAATTTTATTTGTTGAAATGGGCTTAAGAGCGTAAGGGGATTTTGATAAGTAAAATAATGAAACGTTTTCCAAACAGAGCGCCTATAGTAGTAAAACAAATTTTTAATTTTTACATGTGGTTAAACTCTATATTCGCCAATAGAGATTTAACATACTTAATAACTGGTAACCTATTTGGCAGAACCCATTAGAAGACCCTTTATAATACACACGCACACACAACCACCAATAATTTTAAAGAAAATAAACAGCTTTAACAGTTCATGATTATTTGATTTCTCCACTGGTCGGGGTTTGAGGGAGTGCCTCGTAAAAGGGGGAAAGTATATATTTGAGCAAGTTTACCTACACACATTAAGCAACATTATGCGAGTTTGTGTGATTTTTAGCAAAATATATTTGATTTTTTTCATTATTATTATTTATTAAGTTTGTTCTCTTTTTTTCGGCTGTGGGGCCATTGACCGTAAATAAGTGTTGCTGAAAATAAAACATTTTAATCTCTATAACCAAAATATAGAATGAATTACAAAATACTTTGTATACCTCTGTGCACAAGTAGACTTTATTTTGAGACATATGGCTCAGATTATAAAATTTTAGTTGAATTTAAACAGAAAATAAATACATTTCATTCTTTTTAATATTTATCACCAGCTTGTTATTGCATTGTTCTAAAAATAAAACAGACAAAAACTTTTTACAAAGAGAAATATTAATGAAAGTTTCCATAAGAAAAATAATTTAATTTTTATTTATAATTTTATGTTCAAAATAAAATAAAAATTATCGAAATATACATAAACTAATAGTATATACTTTTTGCCTATTAATTGTAAAAGAGCTCAAAATGATCTTATACTGAAAAATCTGTTTTCCTTATTTATTTTAAACAAAATTTCACACCCGTCGCATGTTTTAACAGGTTTTTTTCATATTTTTTTTTTAATTAAATTACAAGTGTAACCAAAAACAGTTTAGAGCACCAAATAAATAAAAATAAATTTTGTTCGTTCAATATAAAGTTAAGCGCAATACGATCTAAAAAATAAAGTTCCTTTAAACTAAAAGGTATAAAGTTGTTTCGGTCAAGGTCTTTTAGAGGCCATTTTAATAAGGAGTCATGTTTTTCCGTGTATTCATATGGTAAACGTTTACAAACACATCGTCCTTAGGAATCGTAGCCTATTTTTAAGCTTTCAGATAAAGTTTAATTAAAAAATTGTAAAATAATTACAATGGAATTGCACATTTATATATCAGAAAGTTATTGCTGATTAAGTACACACACCACATACGTCCTATTGTGCGTTTGTGCAGATGTTTGTTAACCTAAAAGTAACAATCTGAGATCCACTTTCAGATATACAGTTAAGTCAGGATTTACAATGGAACCCACGTAAGCCCACTCCCGGATATCATGTTTAACCGCAAAAATACGTATCCATACGCAAGTCTTTTTTAAAGATTGATCCATTATTGTCCGTACCTTCCATAGTAGGCGTGTACCTGAAAGTTATGTTAATTCAACTCACGAAAGTCACATTAACTCGCGTACATTTTGTGCATATGGGGAAGCTTTATTTAAAATAAATTCCTCTTAGAATTGATTAAAATCAAAATTTTTACAAAATTTCATATTAAAGTCAGTTTATAGTTTAAATTGTTTTCTTTCCATAAAATTTTATATGAAGAAAAATTGTTTAAGGCTATAGGAAATAACAGATCAGTCATCAGCAGTTCTATTAGGCTTAGCTCTTATACAGAAGAAACTGTACCTGTACTTAGAACACAAAGAAAAATACACCCCACAAGCAGTACGGCCGGACGTTCATTAAGGTTCATTTATACGTGATTTAACCATAGCCACAGAAAACAGCTGTTCAAACCAAACTTATGGGCAATACTGTATTTAATTACAGGTGACTTACCACTACGCCATAACCATAGAAAACAATTGAGTTTTGGTTTTTATGGCAACGGTTATGGTTATGGTGTTATGGTAAGTCACATATAATTGAACCTTCCGTCAACTCAAAACATTATTCTAAGCTTTTCTTTATATTTATAAGTCTTCATTGGTCATATTTGTTTTGAGCGTTATAAATACACATAAAATCCAATGACCCCCGAGTGTGGTAAGGATTTAAATACCAAAATTTTTTGAACTCTTTATCAGTAAAATTTCAATAAATAACTCTTAATAGAAATAATCTTTAATTTGAAATTTTCTATAATTTTAGCAATTTATAAATAACAGACAAAGCACTTGCAAATTAATGAAAGCATTTGAAATTTATATTTATTTTTCGAACATTTCTAAGCAAATAACTTGTTTACCCCTTATATCAATGCAATGACTCAAAAAGGTGTTAATGATCTTATCGCCCACAAAAAAATAATGAATTTTGTTATTTACCTACGAAGAAACAAAAACATATATTTATTAGTCTTTTTCACTCTTGATAATAAAATACCCAGCCGAGTAATTTTGTACTGCAAATAATATAATAAAAAACCTTGTGAGAGTTTTAAAGCCCATAGAAAAGATAACAAAATTTTAACGTTCGTATGAATAATAGAAATAGATGAAGAAGATTTGAGGTCGAAAGTTTTAAAAGTTTTCGACATTATCCATATTTAAAGGTTAATAAAACTTATTAAATGTTCTAGTCCCGCTGCTCTTCTTCAACTTTTTTTCCAAAATGTATGAATTATTTGATTATTACTTTTTGTAGAATATTCGAAGTCGATAGCTGTAATAGTTTTCCAGAAGAAGCGTATCGAAAATTTTATAAAAATTGTTAAGTTGTATGGGAGCTACCCCTTTCTTTGCCCCCACTCAAAAATATTTTCCTTTAAAGCGTAGGCATTCTTGCCCAATTAATTTTTGCAGAACATTTTATTTCGATATCTGTTACAGTTTCCAAGATATAGCGTATCGAATATTTTATAATAATTGTCGATTTGTATGGGATCTACCCCTGTTTTTGCCCCCACTTTTTTTTTTTTTTTTTTTCTCATATATTTATTATTGAATCTTCGCCTGTGGCGAACTAACAATAAGTGTTCAAATCTTAAAACTAGGTAGTTAATATAAGTCCAGCCAGTGCCAGACTAAAATTTAAGTTCTCATATTAATTTTCAAGCTTCATATGAGCGCAACAGTATCCCTCCTTTTCAGGCGGGTGTGCCCCCACTTAAAAAAATTTTCTTTAAAGCGTAGGCATTCTTACCCAATTACTTTTTGTAGAACATTTCATTTCGATATCTCTTATAGTTTCCGAGGTATAATGTATCGAATATTTTATAACAATTGTCGATTTGTATGGGAGCTACTTCTTTTTTGCCCCCACCCAAAAAATTTTTTCTTTATGGCGTAGGCATTCTTACCCAATTATTTTTTGTAGAACATTTTATTTCGATATCTTTTATAGTTTCCGAGATATAGCGTATCGAATATTTTATAATAATTGTTGATTTGTATGGGATCTACCCCTGTTTTTGCCCCCACTCAAAAAAATTTTCTTTAAAGCGTAGGCATTCTTACCCAATTACTTTATGTAGAACATTTCATTTCGATATCTCTTATAGTTTCCGAGGTATAATGTATCGAATATTTTATAACAATTGTCGATTTGTATGGGAGCTACCCCTTTTTTGCCCCCACCCAAAAAATTTTTTCTTTAAGGCGTAGCTTTTAGCGTGCAATTACTTTTTGTAGAACATTTTAAGTCGATAGCTGTTATAGTTTACGAGATATAGCGCATAAAATATTTCACCAAATTTGTGCAATTGTAGGAAAAATACCCCTTCCCCTGGTCCTATCTGAAAACATTTTTTTCGTTGTTTAGATCCCTTTTTTAGGAGTATCCGTGCCAAGTTTTGTGGCAAGAGTGACTATACTTACTGAGATATATAGGGATATATGCACGGATTTTGTCCTAAAAAAAATGGGTTACTCTGGGTTTTCGCTTATATCTCGGTCAATAGTGAACCGATTTTGTTGATTTTAAATAGCGATTGTCTCCAGGATATTTCTAATAGTTTGACACCATTAACTGGTCTGTATCTTTTTATTTGACTCCGAAAACTTGATTTCAACAGACGGACAGACGGACAGATGGACAGACGGACATCGCTAAATCCGCTTCCCTATCTATAAGGATCCAAAATATATATACTTTATGGGGTCGCAAATGAATAATAAAGAAATTACAAACAGAATGACAAAGTGATATATACCCTATCACTATGTGAAGGGTATTAAAATAGAATTTGTTAAACCAAAAACACATGTTTTGTTTTAAAATGAGTAATTATTTGATTATTATTGTTGGAATCAACAACAATACTGAACATGAAAGATCATTGATCTGATGTATTTTTGTTGTTATAATAAAATATTTTTGCGATTCTCCTACGAAATTCCTGTAAAGAAATGTTTATTACTTTCGGCCGCATTTCTTATTCGTCATGCAAAACCACATTATAAAAACTTTTTTGTTTTCAGTTAAAAAATTTTACTTTTTACCCAGTTTATTGATTGTGGCCAACACATGTCTAATCAACTTTTGTTGTGGGCATTTTAAGTGTGTCTGTATATTTGATTAAAAATTAGTGTCACCATACTCACGGTGTACAAAGCAGTTGTGCATCGTTCCCAAATAAAGACTCCGCCCTTAATAGCGGTCTATATTTCTACACTCAAAAATGCAGAAAAGTATTCTAAAAGTACCAATATATAATATTATTTTTATTTAAAAACAAAAATTCTAAAAACATATTTTTTTAAGCCAAGTCTTACTAGTTCAGAAGCTCCAGAAAGTACCTTAAATGTACCAAAATATTATTTGTACCCTTTTTGCGCCAGTTAAAAGCCGCCGAAGATCGGAGCACAGAATATACACCTATTGCAAAACTAAAGTAAAGCCTTTTAATGGCGCATAGCTTCCAAAGAAGTACTCACGTGTTTATTGCAAAATAAGCTCTTTATAGCCTACAATGTCCTTTTCAAATAACTTTTAGAAAATTTTGCACGAAGTATATTTAAAAAATACTTTAAACCTTAATCCAACAAAACGCCATATAAGCGTCACTTGAAAGTGATAAATTGCAAGATTCTTTATATTTTCTATAGAGCTTTTCACATTTTTTTTTAGTTATTAGTCGTTGTTTTTATTTTTGTTTTCTGAGACTGTTGCATTTAAAAATTACACAATTCTGGTTCTTAAAAGGTCAATGACAGCCGAAATTTTTGTGAGATGTTAACGTTTTGGTTAGAGTGTGTTTAACTAAAGAGCTTGAATAAAACATTTTACTGCCTTGATAATTTGCAAGTAAGATCAGATAAAGAGACGACATCGTAAAATGCACTAAAATAGGAAAAAAATGTGCGAGCACGTTGTTGACTTCTAATAATTAAAGGGAAGGGGAAAAAATTATTTCTTAATAGAAATAAACAACAACAAAATGGACTAAATAAAAAAAGTATCTTATCTGTAATTATTGGGCTTGTTGCACTGAAGAACGAAAAGTAACACCTACAGCCATAGGCAAATTTAATCATTAACAATTACAACTAAATATTCCCAAAGTCCAGATCAAATCTTTAACAAAAACGTGGTTCGCACACATAAAGTACGAGTCGTCAAGTCAAACATGAAAATTTCATTGAGATTAAGATAATTTTTTTTTAAACTGGTAAAATCAGTTTGATTATAAATTACAATCATAAAACAAGAACAACGTCTCCCTTGATATTTAGTAGTTTTGAGTTGTGACGGTTTATCTTTAAGTATGCAAAATGTACTTGTCCCTAATCAAATATATGTAGACGTAATAGAAATATTTTGTGTTACATATATTTTTACAAATATAATATTTTGCATTTTACTGTTATAAATTTTTACTAAGAAATTCTTGTATAAATGACCTCATGCTAAATTAAAAAAAAACATACACACACACCTATACACAAAATAAACAATCATACGAAAATTCCCATTTCATTGTCTAGTTTAACCGGATGCAAGGTTCACTGCTATTTGTCTTCTTCTTCTGTTTTTTATTTCAATTCCGTATTTTGCCAAAATTTTTTTCGATTGTAAATTTTGTTCAGTCAACCCATTGCCGAAAAAAACATTTCAAATTGAGTTGAAATTATTTGCAAATTACAGTGTTTACGATTTCCTTCCTTATTATGTTGCATGTTGTTAAGGTTCATTTTTATAGTGGCTTCTTATTAAAGTGACTAAAACATTAGCTACATTTAAACAAAAGAAATACAACAAAAACATGCATGTGTATACAAACATACTTACATACAAAAGCATATATATGCTTCTTAATATACAATTTAGTTTGAAGCAAACATTTTGAAGCAAAAAAATATTTGGGCCATTTTTTGTATGCCGCTGTTAGGGCTATCATAATATCTGCTGCTGCAAATAAGTAAAAAAAAGTGTTTCTATAAAAAATTCTCTCTGAAGTTCTTATAAAATAAAAACGAAACAAATCAAAGTTAAGATCGGTCAGGTCCGACCATAACATCCGTACAACAAAATTAACTACAACTGAAAATCAGTATTTTCGTTCATCAGTCAGTTACTGTAATAATTTTCTAAGAGTATATAAAAATTATTTGTAAGTCAAGGTAGCTTCCCCGAGTTAAGCTTATATGGGCTCATGGTAAATTATGAATTAATTTTCGCTACATTTTGTTTAAATATTTTCTTTTATACAATAATTTTTTGAGCCAATATTGATAATGTATTCAGTGGGTTTAACTTGATGTTCGGTTAAATACTTTAACTGGTGGTAGCTAATTTTTGTGGGGCTCCCAAATGATAAAAAATTATTTTACGTAGAAGACTGAGCATTCGACTTACTTCATATTTTTTCAAGAACTTGGAGGTTAGAACAGGGAAGAAAAGGTTTTTAAAATGTAACTTTAAGAGTTGAGTAGTTGCAAAAAATGTTTTTTCTAACCTAAGAATTGAAATTAGCTACTGTTACAAATAACAAATTTTTGTAAATCTTAATGTTAGAAATTAAATTACCAAAAAAAATTTTAAAAATTTAAATATTAATGTATTTGTAACAAAATCTAAAAAATCTATAAGATATAACTTAATAATTTATACATTTGAAAAAAAAAAACTAAAATCGTATACATAAAAATAAAATAAATTATCTAACCTTTATTTGAAACTTCAAATTCTCGAAGATGCTTTTTCACTACATCCTACCTACACCTTCTGATTTTTCAACCCCCTTTATGATTTTTTTTTATTATTTTATTACTTGTATGTCAGAAAAAATAAAAAAAATTATGTGAAAGTATATGTGTAACTTGGTATAAATAGTGTAGTAGTATTAGTACTCATACATATTATATACACACATAACATTTGTTTGTATTTGCTATTTGAGTATTCAAAGTTTTTTAATCGATTTTTTTCCTTCATTTTTCAATTCATCAAAAATAAGTCATTATAAAGTTCTTTCTGCACTTTTTTAGCCCAAGAATCCTTAAAAAAGAAAATGATAAAAAGAAAGGAATAAAATAAAATGAAAACACAACAAAAAATTCTAATAGAAAAAAACGCCAAAATAACCCCGAAAAACATTTTTAGCTGTAAGCAAAAACTAAGCTTTCTATTCAAATTCCACTTCATCGCATGCAAAGTAGTAGGAAAAAAATAAGTCGGAAAAGATATTAATAAAGGCAAAGGAAGAAAAAAAATTATAAAGTTTCCGATTACCAAACATTCGCTATAAGAGCCTGCTGCTGATTCCCTTTCGTTTTGTGTTCCTTTTCATAATTCAAATATATTTTCCTACTTACAGCAACATCTCCTTGTTAGCAATCTCCCTTTTTCTTACTACACATTTAAGCTTTCTTTTAGCTAAAACCAAACCAACAAAGAAAAATAATAAAATAAAAATTTTTTTTATTTTAATTTTAACACATCTACTTACTACAACCACTATTTATGCCACTACATGTACTCTCACCAGCTGCAATACCTTCTTACTTGTCTTTCAGATTGTGTAATATTAAACCGTTGTTAAAAGAATGCATTCATTTCAATCAAGAGTATTTTTTTAAAGTATTTCGTTATTAATACAACTTCCGTTAGCCAAATAACTTATTAACAAAATACTGGCGATTAATGTCAGCGCTATAGTTTTGGTAATTAAAAAAGGAAAAAGTTATAGTCGAATAAATCCTACAACTATTAAAATAGCATCATATGCAAAAACTGTATGCAGTTAATTAAATGCGGCTTTCGTGAATGAGCCTGTATCGACCCCATGATAAATTATTGATCGATTTCTGAAACACATTGGGGTTTTATTTTTTTATGAAAATTATTCTAGATAAAATTAAATTGCTACACTGAAGTGCATTACGTATTTTGGGGGTAAGCATTGTTTTCGGGTTAACGCCCCTCTTAAAAATACAACCACTGTGAACCGATCTTCTCAAAATTTTTATACATATTGAAAAGATACTGTTGCATGCGGTGTTATTCCGATTGATTTAATTATCCACAATTTATAAAGTTATTTTTGACGGTGGGACTTTTGTGAAACCAATTGTGAATTATGATCATAAAAATAAACTTCCCCGGAGTTTTTTTTTTCAAATCCCTGTTCACCTACTCTAAAACAAACTCTCTCCGCCATGTTTCTTCATTTTCCCACACAAAGCACATCTTAAATCTTCCCGGCTGTTTAGAATAAGGGAGTTTAATTTCCGGGAAAACTAATTCTCATTTTCATTTTCCCGAGAATATTTATAATTGGGCTAAAAGAAAATTTTCAAATCGTATAGAGTGCAAAATGTGTGCATTATGTTAATAAAGCGAAAAAACGGCAATTTTTATTTTAATAAAATTAAACTGTTGGAGCGCTCAGTAATGAGGGAGGGTAAACAAAACACGAACCAAAAAAATGGAAGGAACGATGAGCTCAATTGAACTAGTTCGTTTGTGAACTAAACAACTCTGTATTAAGCAGTAATACTAGATGTTCGTTGTGAAGTTAAAATTCAGCCGCTTTTTATAAGCAAAGTATCAGAATTTAGCATTTTAAAACACTCCTTTAAATTCCTTTTTTCTGCTCCTTCCAAATATTCTTACATTATAACACTATTGTATTAGTAAGAAACATATTGTACAAAAATATTGTGATTATGAATTTAAATAATAACGGCGCTGAATAATATTTTTTAAAAAAGGCAATATTATTGGCAACAAAGGAAATTATATAAGTTACAAGCATTTATATACAAATCACGGTTTTATTGTGCAGCTTAACTTTTATAACACACTCGCTTGTAAGTTTATACATTCATATATTTACTAAGACTATTACCAAATCACTTGTTTAAAAAGATTGTCGTCATTTACCCAAAGATTTTAGATGTTTTGATTCTTTTAGAAGCCCTACTGAAAGTTAATCAGGTCCTTCAAACCTAAAATATTTCTTTATGGTTATGAACTTATGCATTTGTGCGTATGCTAAAAACGCCCCAAAATAGCTATCAGAGGGCGACCTTTAATTGGATGGCCATCGATAATTGCATATTCTGTGATGTAACGGGGAATAGGAAGATTGTTAGGCATATTTTGTGAGCTCTAGATCAAAGTGTCTCAGGTCTTATTTCTTCCAAAACCTATAGAAACTTTCTAGGATTTTTAAAACAAGACTGCTGGCATTTGTCAAAAGAGTGGGGAAAAGTTTAATCTTGATTACGTAATTGCTTAAAGAGCAGGATGACTGACCATCGGTAATTGAAGATTCTGAAAAATTAAGCCTGTTTAGAATATTCCGTGACACTGTTTACCGCTCGTTTACTCCAGTTCCCAGTATAATCACTATCAAAATGTAAAGAAACTTTCTTGCCTGCTAGAATAGAGTGTGCAAAATCCTTAAGCTTATTGCGTCGAACTGGAATCATCGGGTAACCGGAGGATCTAGGTGATATCTTTAAGCTTATCAAACCTTTAAGTTTTACATTATTTTCAAAGCTACAACAGATTTAACATACCTCAGCCTATTTGTTAAACTAAATACAACTTGAAGGTTACTGTACATTATTAAAAAGAAAACTATAAGAATGAATTTATTAATAGTCATCTTTTTCTGAAGTAAAACAAAAAAGTTAATACTAAAACATTCATAAATACATTGGGTGAATTAGAAGGGCACAATAAGCATTTATTTTAAATCTATTCGTAACTTTATTTCTTTTTATTTTTAGCGCATATTTTTTTATTCTTCTACAATTTTGCGCTTTTGTTGCTTAAATCAGTCTTTTTTTCCAAAAAATAATAAAAAAAATATATATAATAAAATACAAAGAAAAAAATTCTGTATTCTGCAAAATGTTATAGAAATTATGTAAGTATATACAACAACAAATTTATTTATTATACCCTTCACATAGTGCTAACGGTATATATCAGTTTGTCATTCCGTTTGTAATTTCTTTATTATCCATTTGCGACCCCATAAAGTATATATATTCTGAATCCTTATAGATAAGGAAGTTGATATAGCCATGCCCGTCTGTCCGTCTGTTGAAATCAAGTTTCCGGAGTCAAATAAAAAGATACAGAGAAGATATTGGTGCCAAGCTTTTAGAAATATCCCACAGACAATCGCTATTTAAAATCAGCAAAATCGGTTCACTATTGACCGAGATATAAGCGAAAACCCAAAATAACCCATTTTTTTTAGGACAAAATCCGAGCATATATCCCACTATATCTCAGTAAATATATTTACTCTTGCCACATAAACTAAGCACTGATACTCTGAAGATAGGGACCTAAATAAGGAAAGAATCAGGGTATATAATATTGCCCACACAATTGCACAAATTTTGCCAAATATTTCATGCGCTAAATATTAGAAACTATAACAGCTATCGACTTCAAATGTTTCACAAAAAGTCATTGGAGAATTAGACCTACATACATTCTGGAGAAACAATTTTTTGATAAAAACTTTTATGAAATTTTCGATACGCTTTATCTTGGGAATTATAAGAGTTATCACCTTCAAATGTCCTTCAATAAGTAACTGGACAATAAGACCTTCAGTTTGGAAAAAAAAAACTTTTTGGAGGAGTAGCTCCCATACAAATTAAAAATTTTTATTAAATTTATGATTTGCTATATTTCGAACACTATAACAGCTATCGACTTCAAATGTTCTACAAAAAGCAATTGGACAATTAAACCTGAATTTTGGAAAAAAAATATTGGATAGAAGCAGAAGGAGTGGAGGGCTCCCACACTATTTTGATACGCTATATCTGAAAAACTATAACTGCTATCGACTTCGAATGTTCTACTAAAAGTAATGATCAAATAATTCTGACATTTTGAAAAAAAATAGTTAGAGAGGAGCAGGGGGAATATAACCCCCCATACAAATTAACAACTTTTATTAAACTTTTAATATGAATAATGTCGAAAACTTTTAAAACTCTCGACCTCAAACCTTCTACATAGTATTACTTTTATACCTACGAACGTTAAAATTTTGTAAAGTTTTCTATTTCGAAAACTAGAATTGATTTCGACCTCAAATTCGGCAAACTGTACTTTTATTATAGCGTTGGCAGTACAAACTAGCTCGGCTAGAAAAGGCGGCTGGGTACATTAAAAGATTCGGCACAGCCGAATATAGCGCTCTTACTTGTTTTTCTTAACTAACAGGCGAAAAATAGATGACATGCGGCTGTGTTTGTGTGCATGTATAAAATTAAAAATTAAAAAAAATGAACACAAATAGAAATGGTATGAACTTTAACTTCCTTCTGCTTAACACTAGCTATCCCCGGTTTGCTTCGCTACTCCCATAAGATCGGTAAAAAATAAAAATTTAACTCATACTGAGAATTTAATTAAAAACAGCAACTACAAGTTTTTTTATCTTTTTTTTTTGCTTATATTTATTTGTTTGATTGCTAGTTTAATTATTTATCTTATTTCTTAAATAATTTTCGAATAATTTTTTATGTTGTTATTTTGCCTGATCGTGTGACAGAGACATAAAACTTTATTCATTGCTATTTTTCTTAAAATGGAAATGCCATTTAATTGTATCATAATCATAAGCAGGTACATACACCTTATGTATGTGTATGTTTGTATTTGTTTATCTTTTATCATATTTTAAGCTCCGTTTATTAGTACTAATACTATTAATCTAAATTTTTGGATTATATGTACCGCCGCTTATTTAAAAGCGCTTCCTTCCATCCTAAAAATGTTCGGCTCAAGTAAAAAAATGTTAAACAAAATTACTTTCACGGAATTTAA
Source organism: Melanophora roralis (assembly GCA_963583895.1). Lineage (NCBI taxonomy): Eukaryota > Metazoa > Arthropoda > Insecta > Diptera > Rhinophoridae > Melanophora > Melanophora roralis. The sequence continues at coordinate 59,081,193 of OY757190.1, read as the reverse complement.
AGCAGATAACGGTTATAGTTTTTGAGACATACGACCAAACTCAATTCATTTTTGTGGGAGGTACAACGCCTACTTAAGGTTAAAAAAATATAATGTAGCCATTCAGTAGCTGAAAAAAAATTGGTAAAAAATCATCCAAAGAAAACTCAAGACATAGAAAAAACTTTTCTTTCTAATTATATGTATTAGTATAGATTGTTAAAAACTTACTGAATTATGTTTTTAAGTGTAACAGTAAGCAATATTAGAATATTTAAAGTCAGTTTTTAAAAATAGTTTAGAGAAAATTTTGGTTTTCTTTTGTGTTTTATGTTAAACAAACGAAAATAAGTTTCAAAACTTTTTGGGGCAAACGCTGTGTTTTTTAATCGCGGGGTGGGTGCGGAAGGGAAAAGGTAGCAAAGATTTACAAAATTCCTTTTAAGCTTTAGTATTAAGACATTTGAATATTTTAGCTTATTCCTCTTTACTTCTATTTTAATATTTTACTGTTTCATAGCGTTTTCTTTATAAAGGAAAAGTTATCAATACTTAGGATCTGCTCTTTGTTTTGTATTGATATTTTTAATATTTTTCCTTTTGCTCTAAGTTGTACATAACTAAGTATCCAAATATTTCTTTTGGTACTTACCACTCATATTCGTACTTCTTAGTAAATGTGGTGGCATAATGCTATTAGCGGATTGTAATGATGGATGAATACTTAGATAAAATTGTATTTGTTCTATGTAAACTTTTGCAAATAACTTCTTTAGAAACTTTTTTTACTCACACTAACTAACTTTTATACATTTTCGTAAATACTTTCTACCAGAAGGTTTCAAATGTTCTTTAAGGATAAAACAGGAAGGAAGGGCGTTTTGTTGTTTGCCTTTATATACATGTATGTGTGTATTTTATAACTTATTTAATGTATATTGCTGTTGTTTTTGAATAATTTTTTTCTTTAGTATTTGAAAGAAAAACGCATTTTCTAGTTTGGTAAATTGTGGTTTCTTTTCATCTTTGAAATAGGGCAGAGTAAAGGGGATAAGTTAAAGTTACATTTCTGTACCTTTCTTGAGAAAAAAGGAAGTTGAAATCCGCATTTTGCTTAATTTCTATCTATCATAGTTTTTTTCAAATATAATTCGATATCTTTGAGCCTTTATTTTCAGTTTTGATATCTACATAGTATAAGAGGTTGACTAAATGTGGCAAAATTTTACTATTAATTGATTTATTAATGATTTACTTTTTCGAATATACATAAACATACATATTTAAATAATTTTTTATATTTTCAAATCAAATTGATGTTTCTTCTAAATTAAATTGCAATCAAGGAAGCTGCTACGACATCCTGATTTAGTTTTTATATTGAAGTAAAAAAATATAAAAATATTTACACTAAATGCTTAAGCAAACAGCTACTCTTTTACCTTATTTTGTTTCAATAAGAAAACTGATTTAGAAAAATTTTTAAGACGTCAAAATATATGATAAATTAACCGCAAATGTATTTATTGCAGTCGAAAAATTTCCTAGAAGTTTCCACCTCGTTAACGGCCATGCTTTAATTTTCTCAAAGTTCCTATATAACATGAAGGCCTGCACCCAGTGTAGACATTTCTGTTCCTTTAGGACAGTTATGGATTAATTGCAGCTTTCTAAAGTCTAATATAGTGGCAATGGCTTTAATATACAACTGTTCTGCACTTTAAGTGATTGAAGTTAGGTTCAGTTAGATTAAACTGGCTGGTCCCGAAGACCCCACACAACCCTTTGGGTCTTGACAAGAAGAAGCGATAACCAATTTCACTAAATCGATGTAACAAAACCCAGGGCTATTAATACCAGAAGCATTGTCTTACCAACCCAAGATAGTCTGTGCAGGTCTTGGAACAAATAAGACAAATAAGCACAGAATATGTTTTACAGTCTCCTTATGCGGGTGATTTTCGCGAACAATGCCCTAATCAACGCCTGATTATTAATATATATATATGTTCACCTTACAATTTTCATTCTGAAAGAGGAGGGCAAGATCGGCGGCCAATTTGGCTGCTATAGTATCCACCTTAAATACACTGCAGTGGTTAGGACATATAAAGGACTCCCTGATACCCAGTTTCTGCCAGAAAACTGAAGCTCAAACTCTTTTATCTTGGACCGATCCGTAAAGAAGCTACAGGCCCTGCCGTCTGAGCGAAACCACACCAAATAGCCGTATTTCTTGATATTTATACCCGGCTTCACACTAAATCTCAATTTTGATAAAACAGAACTATCCACTGATAGATTCTTTGCTCTCACTAATCTTGCCATGACCAAATGGCACCCGAGTACCGATCAGCTCAGAATCACTACCGCATGTAAATCGGTTCATCTGTTAATAAAAGTGTCATTTTTGATCGCAGAAATATTAATTTTTATTAAGACATGTAGTTTAAAGGCATTCAAAATTTTCAATAAAAAGCTAGATTTTAAAGCTGTTGTTAGTTATTCCTTTTGCATATTCGCTAACGATATCCCTTAAATTATAAAACATAGTTGCTGATATATGCTAATACTAAGAGTGAGAGTAAGTGATACTATTTAAACAAATGCACGCAAAATAAATAAAAAACCAATGACTTTTGTTAAAAAAAATATTATTTTTTTATCGCACTTTAACTTCAAATAAAAGCTATTTTTTTTTTTTTAATTTGACCAATAGCAATAAACAAGACAAATAACTACCTTAACGCATTATCAAGGCAGTTATTTTGGCAATAACAAAAACAAATTCATTATTCATAATTTAAAGATAAGAAATTTATTGCCAATTTGAAGTTCATATGAATATAGAAAACTCAAAATTTATTAATTACAATATTCTGATGCAAATACTTACTTACTGGCGAGAAATTACAAAACTAATATTTTAAACCCTCTAACAAAAAAAAACAACAACAAAATAGTATATGTATTAAAAAAGTTATTATTTATTTTGTGCAAATAACTTAGCAACAAGAGCAACAAAAATAATTTTCATGATTATTTCACTAAAAACCAAAAAATCATTAGCATCATTGATGGTGCTCGATAAATTTTTTCTGTAATATTTATTTTATTTCTACTTTATATAGATAAAAAATATATATAGATTGACGAGATATTAGGTGGTGAATTCGATATGAATATTTAATGTCTAGAAGTTTTTGGGGATATAATAAAATGTTGGCTAAAAAACTTTTTAATAAATCAAAGTTATAATTATTCATTCATACAAAGTGATACTGATATGTGTCTGTTTTTTTTCATTTTTTGTTGTTAAATTGTTTTATATATAAAGTCGGTCCAATGAATGTATCTTCTGTTAATAGAACAAATGCGCAGGACTTTATTTGGCATTCAGTATTTTTTTTTCAGGTTTCTTGATGTGGTTGGAGCATCAACTGGGTGAAGATTTGTAGTTTCAAAAAAACAAATAAATGCTTGTTAGAAACAATTAAATTTTTTATTAATTGTTCACCTTTTTTTTATTGTTGTGTTGATTAAAATAAATTGGAAAAGGGTGCAGCAACCCTTTACTTAGTACTAAGAATTATCCGTTAGCTTTTCCGTTAATAATTTCTAATATATGTATTTATTTGCGACTTCACTAAGTTTCAAGTCGATTAAGGCATGTTCGTCTGTTCGCCCGACCACGTTTTGATGTTATACTATCAAAAATATTCCAAAGCTGAGTTTTGTTTTACTTACGCAGGTTTAATTCACTACGAATCGAGATTTAAGCAAAAATCTAACAAAATTTATATATTTTAGGACAAAGCCCATGCCTTTATTACAACATATCTATGTAAGTAAATACAGCCACTGTTGCAACAAGTTTTAACGGCAGCAGTTAAAAGAAAAACATTTTATATAGGAGCAAGGAAAATGGCAGCCCTCCTGCAGGTTCATAAATGTTATGCAATTTTTGATGCACAATATCTTACTTTTTGCAGGTTGCGACTTCAAACTATTTTCAATATGTTGATTTTTAAGCAAGCTACGGCTAAATTAAAAAAGAAAGTTTTTTGTGAGTATGAAGATATCATAAGTTATGAAAAATATCAAATGGGTAATACAATAAATATTGCCGACAAAGCGGAATGATTTATCTTATATAGTATGGTATTATATCTCAAATCATATGGCAAATATATTTTTCACATGTTCTTCACTGCTATCTTGAAAGTGGGTAGAAGTAAGAAGCATTAAATGTTAAAAAGTTTCACGTTAAGGTAAACTTTAAAGACCCCCAAAAACATTTTTTTATTTTTCCATATAATGTTGTTACAAACATATTTGTATGTTCTAAAAAAATAGACTAGGCGCGCCTATGCTTATTTCACTTTTTTAGTGCTAGACTAAGTAAAAGTTTGGCAACTTTTTACTATTTGGTTCAAATTTACACCGTTGTGCACGGTCAAACAACAAGGTTTATGAGGAAAAATTTTGAACTATTATGGGATGAAAAGCAGACATCTTACTTTATTTTATTTTTAATGCAGTTGGGCTCAATTAAATATCAATTATTTTTTAATTTTATTTTAATCATTTAAAAAGGATATTTTTATTTCAGGTGTATTCTTGCTCAAAATTCATGTAGTCTTAGACAGGCTATGAAGCATGTTAATACTTATATCTGTACAGAGTTGCATTAGGATTTCATTCATCAGGGCATATTTTATTTTAAGGATATGTAAGAGGGATAAAAGTCCTTCAAATTAATATGAAAAACTTTTGAATTAAATTTTACTAATCAAAGTATTTAGGGCTAATTTAAAAACAAAAAAAAAATTATTTTTTGCTCGTATTTTTCTTTTTTTAAAAATTACACTTATAAGGTAATTTGCTCGGATGTAAAAAAAAATTAAAAAACTTAATGTATACGGTGACCATATTTAAGTTTAATAAATATATTTTATGTAACATAAAATAACAGTTTTTTTTTAAGCAATGTAAAATAAATGGATATTTATTTATATAAAAGAAACAAAAAAGTCCAAGGAGTTCACACGGCTTTAAAACAAAAAAATTTAAATATAAAAAAAGTCTTAAACTATTATTGATATTTTTCTGCAGAAGGTTATTTGGCAAAAACTTTTAAAAATTGCATTTTGTTATTAAAACTGCATTCAAAGTACCCACTTTGAATTGAAGCTTTTCCAAACATTAATTGCAATTTAAAATATTCTTTCTATTGGTATATAAAAAGACGGCAGACGCAAGCAAAATTCCACTAAATAAATTGTACTTTTTTTTTTTTTTTTTTTTTTTTTGTTTTAACATATATTTTATTATTGAATCTTCGCTTAAGCGAACTAACAATAAGTATTCAAATCTTAAAACTAAATAATTAATACTAGTCCAGTCAGTACCAGACTAAAATTTAAGTTTTCACAATAAAGATGGCTAATTTCAAAAATTTCATCTAAGAGCAATAGTATCCCTTCTTTTTAGGCGGGTGTGCCCACTATGTTGCAGGATGCTTCGAGCGAGCGGATTTGGATGTGTTTCCAGCTTATTTAAATACTTGTCCACATAGTTTAGGATTTCGCTTTTTACTAGTGGAACTTCTAGATCCTTGTGGATGTTGCTGTTTTTAATATACCAAGGAGCACCAGTTATCATTCTCAGAATTTTGTTTTGACGACGTTGTATTTTTTCTATGTTGGAGGAGGAAGCAGTGCCCCATAGTTGTATACCGTAGCACCAAATTGGTTTTAAAATCGAGTTGTAGAGTAGAAGTTTACAATCCAGACGTAGCACAGAGTTTCTACCAATTAGCCAGTGGGTTTGAGCAGCTTTAAGTTTTATTTGAGTCAGCTTCGCATCAATGTGAGGCTTCCATGTGAGGCGGCGGTCTAGGTGAATACCAAGATATTTTGTCTCAGTTCGTTGAGGCACGATGTGGTTGTTAATAGTGATTGGGGAGCACGTTTCTTTACGTAAAGTAAAAGTTACGTGAGTACATTTTTGTTCATTTATCTTTATTCCCCATAACTTTGCCCATTTCTCAATTTGGGTTACGTGTTGTTGCAGTTGGTTCGAAGCCTCTTTAGGGTCTTTATGAATACTAAGGAAAGCAGTATCATCAGCAAATGTCGACGTGTGTGTAAAACTATTGGTTGGCATATCTGCTGTGTAGAGCAAGTACAGAACTGGACCTAGTATACTCCCTTGAGGTACACCAGCCCCTATTGGTTGAGAAGAACTTGTTTGGTTTCCCTCTTTGATCATAAATTGTCGACCGGTTATGTAATTTTTTAATAGGTTGAAAATATTAGCTGGAAGGTTTAGCTTTAGTTTGTTTAAAAGGCCTTCGTGCCATACTTTATCGAAAGCTTGAGAGACATCAATGAAGAGCGCGGAGCAGTACTTCTTTTCCTCAAAGGTTTTTCTTATAACCTGCACCAGTCTGTGAGTTTGTTCGATTGAGCTATGTTGACTTCTAAAGCCAAATTGGTGATCTGGAATGCAGTTGTTTTCATTCAGGATCGGAGTCAGCTTGTTCTTAAGCAATTTTTCGAATAATTTTGACATTGTGGGTAACAAACTTATAGGCCTATAAGACTCTACTTTCGAAGGATCTTTGCCAGGCTTAGGAATCATCTTTACTAAGGCCACTTTCCATATAGGCGGGAAATGTTCAAGCCGAATTATCGCGTTAAAAATAAAAAGAATTATCCTTTTAGCCGTGAAAGGTAGCTCAAGGAGCATTTTGTTGCTGATTTTATCAACGCCAGGAGCTTTTTTACTATTTAGGTTAGCGATAGCCTCTACAACATCTGTAAATCGGAAACGTATTTCTAAAGGACGTCTGGCAACAACAGGCGGTAATTCCCTTACGTCTGTGCATGTATTAGGGGTGAACACGTTTTTTAAATGATTTGCAAACAGATCGCATTTTTCTTCGTCATTTCTGGCCCAGGATCCTCTCAGATTACGCAGTGGTGGTTTTGCAATAACAGGTCTTTTAAGACGCTTGGCTGATCGCCATAGGGAATAATTTGTCTGAGCAGTCGCGTCTAGACCTTCAAGGTACTCTTTCAGTGATGCTATTCTGTGAACCTCCAGCAAGCTTTTTAGTTGGGTTGTACATTCTTTTAATTGTACTTTTACATCCAATATTTTTTTCATTGAAGAAGCAAAAAACTGCATCCTTTTTAAATCTAAAACTGAGTTTTAGGATCTTGGATTATAAGAAAATAAAAGCTATAATTTCGGAAATTAAACAAAAAAATTTGAGATAAAAAAGGACATTTCCATCTAAAATAGAACAATTAAATTAACAAAGGACAATATATTTTTTATTAATTTTTGAGGATATTGTGCCAAAAAGAAAACGAATGGTTGCCGTAAGCATGTTACATCGAATGTCTGTGCAAAATTTTATCAGTCTATCAGCTTTTCCCCTGCCTTTTCATTTAAAGGATATTTAGGAAGGACGATAAAATTTAAGGTCCGATCAAGTTTTATCAATTAAAATGTGGGTGTCAAGCTTTGTTTCCTAGTGATAACTACTTCTATTTTTCATCAGTTCACTGTGCGAGTTTACAGGGCAAAATATAGCTTTAATAGACGGTCACAGCTGAATTAGCTATTTGGAATATCATGAATGTATAAGCAGTTTCTTTCGACAACCAAGGTTGTTATTTTACATATAGACGCTTTATCAATTCTAAATCTTTGCCGAATTTTTTTCACATATAGTAAAAAAATAGACACAATTTTTATATATTAATATTTTCTAAAGGTTAAGTTATCCCGCATATTCAATATAAATCCATTCATAATAAACTTTTAATATTAAATATTTCATATTTCACTCAAGGATATACGAACATATTAGAGAAAAATTATTCTAAAAAATATAAAATGAAATAATATATTAACAAACTTTAAAAAGTAAATGTTTGCCCTCTCATTTCCCTCACATTTTACCAAATAAAACTACTTAATGCCATAAAAAATAAGCATAATTATAAAAATAAAAAATGGCATTAAAAAAACTTTTATACATATTAAATCAACATATAATATATCTAGTGATAAAGCACTTACCTTACTACTTCAAATTAAAAAAAAATTGCTAAAGGAATTATGTTTCTGCCTGGGAATGCATTAATGTGTGTTTATTTTCCTACGTTTTAAACTGGTAAATTGATATCTTTCTTTATTTCCCTTTGAATGCCTAAACAAATCAAACAAGGGTGAGGACTACACAAGGGTTGGTATAATGCTCTACAACAATATTTAAATAAGTTTTAGTACAATTATGCATTTAATAAAATTATAAATTTACAATACTCATGAATAGAAGTAGAGAATTGCTTAAAGTTTTTTTTTGTTATTTAGTACTAGTAGAAAGTAGCTTAAGTACTCTTTAACTCGTGGCATATGTGTTTGAAAATGTTGATTTTTTTCTATAATTTTAGTATTTTTATTAAGTTGTATGTTAAGTTCGTAGTTTTGCATTTTCATTGTTTTTGTAATTCATTAATGTTAGTGAAAAGCGTGAAGTTTTAAAATATATTTTTTAATATACAAGTGGCAGGCTAACAACAACATTTATCATATTATAAATCCAGTTAAAAGAAAAGAAACAAAGCAGGCAACACAACACGTATGAACAATAAAAATTCAGAGATGCATATGGCTTGGTTTTTCTAAAATTTTTATCCTTATGGAAAAATTTTAAGTTTTAATTTTTTATTCTAAAAGGGGCATTTGTTGTATTTTTGATTATATGTATATTATTTTATGTTATATTAATTTATTTTATTTTATTTTTTTACTTATGTTTAATTTTTTACTATTTTATTTAGTTTTCTTTTGGTTTATTTTATTTTGTAATTTTTTATTTTATTTTTTTTATTTTTAATATTTTATATTTGACTTTATTTTCTTTTTATTTAATATAATTTTATTTTATATGATTTTATTTTATTTTATTTTATTTTTTTTTTATTTTTTTTATTTTATTTTATTTTATATTATTTTGTTTTATTTTTATTTTATTTTATTTTATTTTATTTTATTTTATTTTATTTTATTTTATTTTATTTTATTTTATTTTATTTTATTTTATTTTATTTTATTTTATTTTATTTTATTTTATTTTATTTTATTTTATTTTATTTTATTTTATTTTATTTTATTTTATTTTATTTTATTTTATTTTATTTTATTTTATTTTATTTTATTTTATTTTATTTTATTTTATTTTATTTTATTTTATTTTATTTTATTTTATTTTATTTTATTTTATTTTATTTTATTTTATTTTATTTTATTTTATTTTATTTTATTTTATTTTATTTTATTTTATTTTATTTTATTTTATTTTATTTTATTTTATTTTATTTTATTTTATTTTATTTTATTTTATTTTATTTTATTTTGTTTTGTTTTGTTTTGTTTTGTTTTGTTTTGTGTTGTTTTATTTTATTTTATTTTATTTTATTTTATTTTATTTTATTTTATTTTATTTTATTTTATTTTATTTTATTTAATTTTATTTTATTTTATTTTATTTTATTTTATTTTATTTTATTTTATTTTATTTTATTTTATTTTATTTTATTTTATTTTATTTTATTTAATTTTATTTTATTTTATTTTATTTTATTTTGGTTTATTTTATTTTATTTTATTTTATTTTATTTTATTTTATTTTATTTTATTTTATTTTATTTTATTTTATTTTATTTTATTTTATTTTATTTTATTTTATTTTATTTTATTTTATTTTATTTTATTTTATTTTATTTTATTTTATTATATTATATTTTATTTTATTTTATTTTATTTTATTTTATTTTATTTTATTTTATTTTATTTTATTATATTTTATTTTATTTTATTTTATTTTATTTTATTTTATTTTATTTTAGTTTATTTTATTTTATTTTATTTTATTTTATTTTATTTTATTTTATTTTATTTTATTTTATTTTATTTTATTTTATTTTATTTTATTTTATTTTATTTTATTTTATTTTATTTTATTTTATTTTATGTTATTTTATTTTATTTCATTACTTTTCCATTTAATTTTTTTTAAGTGGACGTTGTAGCAGTTAGTACGCTTTTGTTATTATATCTCCATAAATACACAAATATTGCCAGGTTATTTCGCTTGCCTGTACCATAACAGAAGTTTTAAAATAAATTTTATTTTATCGTAATTGTTTTGGAGAAATTTTAATTACGTTATAATTATAAGCCATAAACCTATTCATGTGTTGAAAGAACTGGCATTAGTTTTTTGTACTTTTTTTAGTATTTTACTACTTCATATTGTACGGCCAGTTCTATTGTATTTTGCGGCAATCTGTTAAAGCATCACATAAATAATAAACATAAGAACTAAATGTAAAATAAAAACCACCGGTATATTTGGCTATAAAAAATCGTATTTTCCCTTTACCCAATCGTAGGCATAAGAAAATTTCTTGATTTTAAAATAAATTTTTCTTTAAGGCTTTCTGGTTGTTTTTTAAATTTTTAAGTATTGATATTTAAAGCATAATTACAACATTTTTATATATTTACAGGCAAGAGCGCCAGACACAGTAATTCGACCCACCTAAGTGTTTTTCAAAACGCATGTATTTCAATAAAACTACTCTGTGGCAGGTTTTAAATGGATATCTTTTAAAGTTTTTGAAATGGCAGAACTCATAATATTTGGTGTATGTGTGTATTGGTCCATTTTTATGAGGGATATTACTTATCTTGCTTATTTTCAACAACTTTTTTCCAAAATACTTTATGCAGAGATTGCCTTGTAGTTGAAATATCGAAGTACAGTATCAAAACATCCCATAAAGTACTGGGACTACCACTCCACTTGCTCTTATTCAAAAGAAATCACCCATATAAGCTTGCCGTCTTAATGATTACTTTTGAAATAACAGATGACATATTTACTTAGATAAATAGACATACATATACACACTGATTTTATTCTTATAAATAAGTTGTTTCAGATTTGATTATATCTCGGAGAGTTTTGACTTTTCTAGTTTTTAAATAGCAATTTGTTTAGAAATACTTCTTTTTTTTGACATTAAAATGCTGTCTGAAAGATTTTTTTTTGCTCGAGAAACTTGATTTCAACAGACGGACAGGCAGACACGGCTAAATCGACTTTTCTACTGAAATATTCTTTTTAAGGTAGCTAATGGTTATTGTAGAAATTAAAATCGGAATGACAAACCGATATTTATTCCTATCGCTCTCCGAAGTTTATAATTAGAAAACCCATTGTTATCCTCTCAGCACACATTGCTCGTTTTCTGAAAGGTTGATAAAAGTTTTGGGTTTATTCCATATGAAGAGGAACCCTCAACCCCATTTAAACACAAAAACATAGGAAAGGTGAATTCTCCTGTGTTGAGGGACTTCAAAAATATAGATACATTGCGTACGTCATGGTGACGCGATTTTATGTTGCAAAAATCACAAACAGAATGGCAAACTTATGTATACCCGTATCACTGACGTAAATGATAAAAATAACTGTAAAAATAACTATGAACATATTTATTTGCTACTAACAAAGCACTTCATTTTAAACTGCATAAAATGATCTAAATAACAAATACCATATAAAAATGAATGAAGGCATCATTGTGTTAGAAAAATGGATTTTAGTCGTAAATTCGTTAATATAAAAACAACGGGATTTTAAAGCGGAAAAAATTTTATAACTTTTTTATGAAAATTCTTTAAATAAATTGTGTGTTTGTATTATTATTATTGTTACTGTTTACAAAGAAATAAACATGATTAAGTATAGTTGATATATGTTTGTAGTTTATATGGTTAAGACTAGAAGTCAATAAAATTGTTATCGCTTAAAAGACTTATTTTTAAAAATTATGTTTTTTATGACATTATTTTCAGTAGAAAAAAATTTATATTTTTTGAAAATTTCAAGTTTTTTTTAATTTATTCTTACAGGGTCAAAATATGAGAATGGTGTTACATATATTTTATAGAATTTGTGGTAAGCAAAATAAGTGAGTTAATTTGTAAGATTTTATTAGAATAGGACTTAGTGTAAAAATAAAATTCTTATAAATATTTCATTAGCATGTGAGGTCACTTGTTCTTTAGACTTTAATGAAAAACTTTAAAGCGAGCATAGTTTTAAGTAAATCTGTATTCATTGATATTAGTATGTTCATAGGGGACAACGCGCTTTAAAAACTTATATTAAAATATCCTTTTTTGTTTAAAAGAAATTTTTAAATTTTTTTTTATTTTTTGCATTAATTTTACTATAAAGTTTTTATAATGTTTTCCTTCACCATTTCAGCATCTATTTGCCCTAGGAAATGCAACAGGTAAGCTAGACTAGAGAAAAGCAAATACATATTTAATTTTTTTTAAGTAATAAAAATACGCTGAATGACTGTCTCGGCGACAATATTCTCATAGATTTCATTGTTGTCGTCACTTTTCATTTCAAAATAAAATATGTATGTCTGTATAAACTTGCTGCTACTCGATGCTTGGTTGCACAAACAACATTACAATAACAGTGGAGGCAGCAACAGCTAACCAAAGAAAAAGCAAAAAAAAATTAGACCAGACAGGAACACAGAGAAAATTCATGTTGAAAAAGATTTTCATGGTATATCAACATTTCAAGAACTTGCACACGCACACACACAGACAAACACACGTTTGTACATAGATTCGCATCTTAACAAGGACTTTAAGTAAAAAGCACAAGACTTCTGCTCCTACATCTATGTACTTCTGCTACAACTCACTACCGCCATTACTGAAATGTATATTTTCTTTTTTTTTACAAAAACACTTTCGTTTTCAGCATTATTTTTCTTCATTTTGCCTTGGCATTGAAACTGGTCATGGTACTTTCTTACCAGACTTAGGGTATAAAACCGTTTCCAAAATAAGGTTAAACAAAAATGTAATTGCACCTCAATAGTATTATCTATTCGAAGTTAATGTTGTAAAATAAATAAAACTATTATTTACAGGATTACATACTTTGAAACCTAGACGCATCATTTAGACCTTAAGTGACGTTTACTTCTTTTTAGCTTAAAATCTGCACAATTTTTCGGAAGTCTCGAATTTTCTATTTTTCTAATATGCAAAAGTATTAAAACTCTAGAATTAAAATTTCAAAAACGTATTCCATTTTTGGCACATAATCTCAAATTTGCAAATAAATTACAAAAAATCTGAAAAATACGTTTGATCGCCTTTTAACCTTTGACCTCAATTTTGGTCTCAAAAAGAAACGTTTTATATTTTTAGACTCACAATCCCAAGAAGAAAAATATGTCAAAGAATTATTGTTTACCTACCTATTTAACTTCCGGCCTTTAGAGTGGGCTATACCCCTTAGTTTATATTATTATATAAATACATGATCTCAAGAAATGCAAAAAATTACCTTAAAAGTGCCAAAACATATTACTTCATATTTTTTGACCCATAAGTAGAACAAAATTTCCAAAAAGTACAAAAAATATACTCATGCTATTTATGATCAGTCGAATACAATTTAAATTTTTCCTTTATTTCTTTTAGTCACAAAAAGTACCTAAAAAGTACGAAAAAATAATTTTAACTTTTTTACCGCCTAAGGTTCAAAATTTTCTAAAAGGGACAAAAAAATGTAAATTTTTTTGAAAGCTGCTTAACAAATTTTGAATTATATTTGTATTTTAATTGGTTTATATAAAACAAAATGTACCTAAACTTAATTTTTACCCTTCTCTACTCTTTAACATTTTAAATATCAAAAAATGTCCAAAAAAGCTGTTAATAAATTTGTGAGACCTGTCCAATGCAATTTCAATTATATTCCTATCTTTATTTGTAAAAAAGGAGCAAAAAGCTTTTTAAAATTACTGTTATATCAATGTAATCTTTTCTACTCCTAACGGTTAAAATTTCAAAAAATAGAATCAACATAAATTTTAAGTTTTTCCAGAACTCTGAAACTCAATCTGAATTAAATTTCTATCTTCTTTAGTTTGATTATTGCAATATGGACCTTGAAAACACAAAAAATATTTGTTTACCCTTTTGTTTTCCCTTAGGGCTTGAAACTTTAATAAAGGACCAAAGAGGTATTCATATCTTTTGGAGGCCTGTCGAGCGCCATTAGTGCATATTTCTACCTTCATTGAGTTGAAAGCTACAAAGTGGACCTAATCAGTATCATATTAAGCTTTTTCCCGTTTTGCACTCGTCTAAATTTATGAAAAAGTTCAAGACACAGGTCCGTCTAATTGTGTTTCTATCATGTACAGCTCAGATTTTTTGTGTTTGACTCTTAAGCCCCGAGTAGTCCGAAATGCCGTCTAGGTGGATCCATAAGCTGGAAGAGTTTCCGGAAGTCTGAATTTCAAGTATCTAGCTTTACGCACTTGGGATGTAAAATGAAAGAGAGAAATAGACATAAAAAAGGGGCACATTTTTAGGGAAAATTCTTCATTAAGGATTTAAGGGATAAAAAACTATTCCTTAACCTTAACATATGTAACTCGCCTCATGAAAAATGTTGCCTGCTTTTAGGAAAATATGTATCATTAACATAGTTTTTTTAGAAAAAAAATCGTCCATAGTCAATTATTACCAAACATAACTTTTAAACCAAAAATTTAAAATCTTATTATTATATTAAATGTTATTAATTAAACTTATGTCTGAAAATTTTCGAAAAGACTTTGCTTTCAGTTTAGCTTTTCGTTTAAACAAAATTTCATCTCATCATAATAAAGAAAAACTTTTTTTCTGGAAATGGTGTAGCTAATAATAATTTTCATTTCGTAATTTTTTTTTTTTTGTAAAAAGGAAGAAGAGCTTCTGTTATTTGTTAATGATAGCACTGATGCCTTAAAGACCATGAATTGCTGACAAGATTTTATAAGGAAACATAATCATTAACCTCCTTAAAGTCAACAGACACAAAAAACCGGCTTAATATACTCAAACTCATCAAAGTATATATATAAATGTCTGTTTAATTGAAAGTAAGATGAATGAAATTTATGTTTGCAGCTTGAGGTGGCAAAAAAGTTAAAAATGTAGTCCATCTAACAACAACAGCAACAACAAATTATGAAAAGAGAAAATTTTGTTTCATTATGGCGTTATAATACTGATGACTTAATTTAAGTGTGAATTTTCTTTGTGTGAAAACATTTTAACTTCCGGTATTTTTAAACGTCCTTGAAAGTGTAGACATACACAAACACACACATAATACTTTTCCTAAAGAAGTAGGAGTTATGGAGGTGGTGGTTTGATTTGTCTGGTCATTTGTTTTGTTTTGTTGTTGTTTTTTTCGTCTTGTCTTATTTACTTGATATGTGTCTGGAGAAAATATATTTGTTAGTTAGTTCGTGTGTAATCGACCTTTATCAACAAATGTTTGTTTGTGGTGGCTTTTTTAGTTCAGTTCTTGGCTGGCTGCTGTCCTGACTGGGCTGTCAAGTTGTTTGGGGGGTTTTCTCAAACAACATCTAATATCGCCTGGGGTGATAATCCGCATAAAATTACAATCACACCCAGACAAATCGGCATACAAGCACACATACGTTACTTTCATACATACAAATATATTTACTTACTGACATGTATTCTTATAGAAAACCAGTTGGAAAAAAACACCAAAACAGAAAAAAATAAAGAAAAAAGGCCAAGGTCGTCTTCGATTTTCCTTGTTTTTTTTTTGTTTTTCTTGCACAAGAAAGTCCTTTCGTCTGTATGAACACACATATGTACATATGTACGTGCAGACAGCATTTTTATCGAAACAGACAGTCATATGTGAGTATGTGTAGATTACTTGTTGTTTTCGATTTTTTTTTCCTTTTTTTTGTTATATGTTTGTATGTGTCCTACATTTTCTTGGGTAGTCAACAATACATGTTGTTGTTTGTTGCTTGTTGCCTCCCACCCTCACGACCCCGGAGAATTCTTATGCGTGCTTGTTGTTTGTTTATGTAATTTACACCCATCACCCATGTGTTAAGTAGGGTTTTCCATAATTGTGAGTTGAGAACAACAACAAAAAACACTTCATTTGCATTTTGATACTCAATAAATTTGTGCTTTAATGATTTTATTTTTCTTTTTATATCTTTTTTGTGATAATTTAATTAAAATGACTGTAAAACACTTGTTGAAAGTTTTCTTGAGTTTCTTTTGTTAAAAATGCAAAAGGAACTCAAGTCTTTAAAAGCTTAAAGGCTGTGGCTAATTTAAAAAAAAAAACTTAATTGATCGTTTATAAATGTTTGCTGATTAAATGGATTTTACTTTCACTTTTAAAGAAATTTAAATACGTCTTTTGCTTTAGCGACATTAAGGTGTCAACATATCCATGCAATACAGTTTAATTGTTGAACAGTGGCTTTATACGAGTAATTATGAATTAATAATTCATAATTATCATAATTTAACTAAGCCTTGATAAGACAAGTTTTGACCATGAGGTAAAAATTAATCCAAAATATATTCTCGTACTTAAGATTCAACTCAAAAAATATATAAAACGAAATAGAAGTTGCCTGATTTGGTTTTTTTAAATTTGTTTATCAACGAATAACAGAATTAGATCAAAATATCAGCTTCCCGGCTTATGAATAACAAGGCAGCAGAAACCGGTGGGTTGCTAGAAAAACTGTTTAAAGCCGGAAGTGAAACGCTGATAAGGTGCGTGCATCAGCTTGTTTGGTACAATCTGGCTAAAAAAACGCAACCTTAGGATCGGAACATCAATATATTATGTCCTGTGCAAAAAAAAAGGAGACAGGACAGTACGCGCCAAATATAGTGGAATTGGTTTCAAGATACTATCCAGAATATTTGTGAAAAATTAAAAGTAGGCGAGACAATTGAGCCAAATTAATGCGGCTTTAGACTTGGCAAATTCCCCATCGACCAGATGTACACATTTTACAAAATCCTGAAAAAGACCCAAGAAAGACAAATCGACACACACCATCTTTTTGTCGACTACAAAGCCCCTTTCGACAGCCTCATACGCTCAAAGGTGTTTTAAGTTTTGTCTAAATTTTGTATTCCTGCAAAACTAATAAGATATGCGGGATGACCTTTACTAATACGTAATTCTCGGTTAAGAAAGACAGAAGTATTTTTGAGCCTTTCATTACCAAATGAGGTTCCAGACAAGGAGACAGCCTTTGGTGCTATCTTTAATTTCCTCACAGAAAAGATTATACGAGACGCAAATGTAGACGGAACTGGCACACTACTCAAAAAACAGCGAATATCACTCGCCTTTACCGACGATATAGACATCGTGGGGCGAACATTGCGAGCAGAAACTGTCTCCTTAAAAAAAGTCAAGAAAGAATCAGTCAAGTGGCAGCGAACGCAGAAAAAATTAAGTTAATGGTATCAACGCAAGAGACGTCCAGTAGATTTGGGGGGACAGTGGAAGACAAAAAGTACAACTTAAAAATACTCAACGAGTTTATCCACCTCAGAACCGGCAAAAGCAAAACAATCAACATCAGTTTTAAGATCAAAATACAAGCAATATTGATTAATTGACGCATGGTTGCACTAAGTAAGCAGTTTAAATGCAAAGCTACCTCCCTACAGAAGAAAGTCTCTCTCTACAAGACACTAACACGCGCTCTTATATATGGTTCTTAAGCATATGTTTTTGCAAAGAAAGATGAAGGGTTCGAGGAGAAAATTCTATGAAGAATCAATGGACAGATCTGCGTTGATGCATAATATCGATGTCGCATAAATCGCAAACTTCATTAGCTGTTTGCCGACTTTGACAAAGGTACGGGTATCAAAATTCAACGTTTACGTTTGCTAGATCATGTTGCGAAAATGAATGAAGATGCTTCAGCTAGGAGGTCATCAAATGCAAACCTGGGGATTGATCACATAGAGAAGGAAAACTAAAAATCCGATGGAAGAATAAAGTTAAGAAAGACATCTTATAGCTTGGTGTCAAAAATTAAAAAAGAAGCGCTGAAGATCGAAGTGATTCGGAATCGATTATACGTTCAGCTAATGGAAAAAACGCTAGGAACCACATAAATAAGTAAAATTGTTTTACTTTTAAGCTAAAGTATGACTAAGTCTGACCAAGGTTATTCAACAGAGTGATTCCGTTAGGAAAATTAGGGAATAGAACAAGTACATGAATACGAGAGATACTCTAGATACCTGTTATTCGCTTGGATTGAAAAAGTTCAAAAGGAGGATTTTGCTAACGAAAAAATATACTACTACAATACTGCTACCTTGTATTTGGCTATGATTTAAATACAACCTAATATAATTAAAAATTAAAAAGCCGGCCAAAAATATGATCTGATATTATTATCGACTACAACGAAAGTTCAAAAAGTCTTCAATACGTCTTCGGCTTAAATACAATCTAGTATTGTTACCCATTACAAGGAAAATACGGAAGAACTTGTATGGTTTCAAGGAAAAAGAAAAGACGATTCGGATACGACTGCAATACAATTTGATATTGTAAACGATTACAAGGCAAATGCGTATGGCTTAGCCCTCTGTTACGGCTAAGATGCAATTTGTTATTGTTACCGATTACGCCCTAAATATCATCTGTTATTGTTACCCACTACAAAAAATGGCAGCTGCCTTGTATTCAGTTGCGATTAATAAACGATCTGGTGCTTTTAACGATCACAAAAAAAATTCGAAGGGTCATAACTATAATACAATCTAGTACTATGAAATACATGCGCAACACTTGGCTAGGAAAAAGGTAAAGGTACGGGCTTGGGTCATGTTCAAAGTCACTTGAATGAACACACGAGTGGTACGGTATACAGACTCCCAGGCAAACAGACCAGCAAAATTCAAAACGCACTTCAAATCCCTTAGCTATTTCTTTTAAATTTATTTTTTGGAAGAAAAAAAGACACAATCTGGAAATAAACTTGATTCAAATTATTTTCTTAAATAATATATAGTAAATCAATTTGATCCTGTTTAGTAAATAATTTAATTTTTAAAAAATAGACAGTTGTACTCTCCTACTTTGGTACGTGAGTATTTTACCTTTATTTTTTTTATCAATAAGTTATGCACACATTGCTCTATTTTAAATATCCTTTTAAACCTTCTAACTAATTTAAGATTCCCAGATGTTGTGCCCCAATAGTTATTGTCAACCATAAAAAGTCAATTTGGGAAAGTTCATCTAACCTTAAATAAAACTAAGCCACCACACGCATGTAACCTCCTATTTTATTTGAGCCACTATTATTCCGATACTCATCTTTATCTTATTCAGCATTATTATTATTGTTATTACAAACTATAGAATTTCCCATTAATGTATGTATTTGAATGTGTGTACAAGTTTTTAGGACCACAAAACATTTATAAAAAGACTTTACAATGCATACATTATCACAAACCATTTCCTTCCTAAGTTTATGTCTTTTTATTCTACAATTTTTTTCTTATTCCTCAAGTCCGTTAGTTTTTCTTTTTTCTATACGTGTTTGTAGAGTATGTGTGTGGTTGGCTGTGTGTGTACATGTTATACTATATGTATGCTTTATATTCTTATTATTTTTTTGTAGACATTTTCTACAAGTCCACTTATGTAACAACAAGCATGGTAAACTACAAGGACGTTTAAGATTTGTTTTGCCAAAATGTATCATAGACAAAAAAGGCAAACAACTTGTTGCAAATATTACTGGCCTTTCTCCCTTTCTGCTTCCACTCACCCTTATCATTTCAATAACAAAATGATAATATTTATAACGTGGGTTTTCTTTTTTTTCTTTATTTTTTTTTCTTCTACTTTGGTGTACAAATTGACACATACTCTATGGCTGTTTAACTAAGTATAATTTAACATATCCTATGACACATATCCTTACTTTTACAGACATACAAACACATATGTGCGAACGCAAGTTCTATTGAAGAAGTGCTAATACGAATAATTTTAAGAGATTTTCTACCCTAAAATAAAATTATACCAAAAACGGCAAATAGCTTAGCCACAAATAAGAAACCACATAAAATTAAAGCAAGAAGCTTGAAAGCAGTTACTTGAAAGAGTGAAATGTTTTTTTTTAACAAAAGGCTTAAATTTATTAGATATCAATAATAATAATCAGGAGAAATATTATGGATATTATCACTTATATGGCTTAATTTTAAGTAATAGGTGTTGCTGGCATTGGCGTCGTGACATTGCCAATGCCGGCATGTTAATTTCTGCTAAAGTAATTTAATAAAGATTGGTGATGGAAGCGCGAAACTTTAAAATATAACGTTTGTAATTGGGTGAAGAAATAGAAGTAAAAAAGTTAACAGTCTTAAGTTCATCAATAACTATAACTAAAATAATAATAATAATAAATTTTATATTTTGGTACAGTTATCCCTGTTTAATGGTATTTCGACATCCTTAATTTTTGCCGGAATTAGCTGGTGATATGCCAGAGCCAGATTGGTGTAACAGGAACCCTCATGGCTAACCTCCTTTTTAGGGGCATTCAGGATAAGAATAGAGACTTTGGTTGCTGCCAGAGCTGCTTAAATTTTTAGATGAAGTGTTAGTTGGATTTAGTTTCCAAGAACAAGGGCCTCAGCCAATTTTCAAGGTGGTCACAAATTCTAGTATGTAATCAACCGTGAATTATTTTCTAACATTTCACCTTTTTCTCAGAATTTCTAAAAGTTCCAAGTTATCTTACAAGTGAAATAAAAGAACAAAAACTTACTCACGTACCTTTTACATTATGCTGCCTTACATGAAAGTCACATATAGATGCGAAGTTGACGCAAATAAAAATTAAAACGGCCCAAATTTTTTAGATATATGGTATAAACTCTGTGCTTCGTATTGATTCTAAGTTTCTGCTCTACAACTCAATTTTGAAACCAATTTGGTGCTACGGAATACAATTTTGGGGCACTGCTTCCGCATCTAACGTACAAAAAATTTAGCGCCGTCAAAACAAAATCCTAAGAATGATAACTGGTGCTCCTTGGTACATTAAAAACAGCAACATCCACAAGGATTTTCAAGTTCCACTAGTTAAATACGAAATCCTGAACTATGTGGAAAAGTATTTAAACAAGTTGGAAACACAACCAAATCCGCTCGCTTGAAACATTTTGCAACATAGTGGACACACTCGTCTGAAAAGAATTAGCTTTGTTTTTTTAAGAACTTAAATTTTAGTCTGGCACTGGCTGGACTAATATTAATTACTTAATTTTATGATTTGAATACTTACTGTAAGTTCGTCAAAAAAAATAAATATAATATTAAAGATGGCGCCCAATTGTTTTATATTCCGTCTGCAGGTGATTATCGATATCCTCATCCGATTCTCCATTCTAATATATATGTATATCTTCTACTATAGCAAAACTTATTGCTGTATTCAATTTTGTTTGCACCAATCAAAAAAAGATCATGGGAGGTCATCATTTTCAAACCCGCTGATTCCTCAGTTGTGCTCTAATAGACAAATTTGGTCTGCATAATAAAGTTCGTTTTTGCGACCTTGCAATTCTTGCGTTAGCTCGCAAAGCTCTGCCAAGCACTTATCTCCACTTTCACCGCTATACATAACAATATACCATATTGTATTCTACAACGGTATATTGTCTTTGTGAGGCGTATAGGTTTAAAAGATAGTCTTCGATTCATGGCAATGCACTCCAATCACATCATCATTAAGCTAATCGAAGGCCTTTCGAAAATGTAAAAGAGATAGAAATTATAGTGCGAGAACAACATTCTCAACTAGGACTTAATACTTAACTCAATATATTAACTAAATGAGAATTATAGACTAAATATACATGCATTCTCGATAAACAATAACTTGTTCTTAATTAGTCCTTCACATCCAACTATGGTCTTGTACCCGTCATCGAAATGACTTAAAGAAGAGGCATTCGGGATATTCCTATTTATAAAAGTTTATTCTGCACAATCTCTTAAGTTATTAAACTAAAATTGACGTTAATAAAAAAGTTTGAAATATGTTAAAGGCATAGTCAAAGGCACTGTCGTCGGGATCGATAACATTGTCTCTTATATTATTTTCATTTGTTTTTGAAAGATTTTGCGGTTGTTCGTTTTTGCATGAAATATCGACAATATGTTTTTTACGATTAACTGATTATTACCGTAAAGATGTCAATTGGGCTACCACTAAAGGGTGTAAAATATATTCGAAAAGTACCTACAATTCCTACGTAACAAGCTTGAGTTACCAGAAACTCTGACAAATCACCTGTAATTCCGAAACTATGCATCTTTATAAATATCTCTTATTCTTTAGAATTACTACAATTTTCTTCTTCCTAGTGAGTTTAAAATAAAAGCGATTTTAGAAATCTTTAAATTTGCTTTTGTTAGATAAAAAGTCTTTAATAATTATAATGAAATGACTTAAGTTTAAGACTTTATCAAAAATGATTAATAAGATTTATAATTCAATTTAATAATCAATTTTTATTATTTAAATTAAAAAACAAAAGCAGATTTTTTTAGAACAATATAAGATTTGATGTCTGGAAAACCCTTAAGCTATTACAAGAATGTTAAAAGGATTCACTTTTATACTTCTGTAATATGCCAAAGGTTAAGTTTCATATTCCAGAAAACTTAACTCTTTAGCTTAGGCCTGTCGCTTTGTCCTGACCGATAGGTAAAGTAGGAACACTTTAAGATCCAAGTTCATAATAAACTTACTTTCAACATAAGCTTTATTCATTTTAAGCTGCCGTATTTGTTTCTTTTAAGTGTATAAAAAACCAAAGTCCACGTTACCGCTTTAAAATTTAATGTGCTTAAGGCACTGATATTTAAAACAAATTTTCATTTCGTTTCAAAAATTTGCAAAGTTATTTTAACCATTAATTTTTTAGCTAGTGTTAGATCTTCAATAGATTAATAATCAAAAAATATTATACAAAATAATTCAACACTAAACCGAAATGATTTTATCCACTAAAACTCTGACTAGTTTCAAAAAAGGCCAGCAATTTCAAGTGACTTTTATTGTAACTATAAGTCAAAGTACTATTATTACTAAATAAATTTCACAACAAGTTTCTTCATTGAAATCCTCTACAGAAATAGAAAAAGTCACATAAAAGTAGGGGTTGCAAAATATCATAGATTTTATGGCAAAAACAATGGAAATAATGTAAGCAAATACAGCAAAACGTTTAAAATCATAGTCATGACACTGTGTATTCTTATAAAGGAATTTTCGACAGACATTTATTTATGTGTGCTTGTGTATGTGTGCATGTGTGGCAATGTTTACATGCGCTGTGGTATGAAAGTTGATATGTCCTGGTTCAAGCTTTATAAAGAAACACATGTAAGTATGTCATATCCATAAAAGGGACATGAAAATAAGGGTATTTATTACCCAATTGTTAAGCGATTACTTAAGTGGCGAATTATAATCTTCCCATAATCTACACACATGCATACCAACAAACATACATATGTTTATTCTATGATATTTTCTGCCGCATTAGAAAAGGGTTAGAGGTTAAAGGGTAATTGTTGTTTATATGTTTGGAAAAAGTGTCATTTTTAACACCAAAACAAAAACCATTAAACTTTATTTAAATTTTTCATTGTAATTTTTTTCTAAAAACCGGACACTTTTTGTAACAATTTAACAATTTAACCCCCCGTCCCATACCATTGAACCCTTTATATTATTGTTAACCTTTAATCTAAGCTCGTTTAGACTTTGTCATTGGATGGGATGTGTTTGAGTGTGTGTTTGTATTTTATTACTTGGTAAGGAAAAACCAGAATTTTAATTATACATTGAAGTTTAAAAGTCTCATATGAACTTTAACCCTTTAAACATTTTCTTTTAATTGCCTTTTTCCTAAGTGATCATATGCGTGTGTGTGTCAGTGTAACTTAGCAAAAAAAACACACATGTGTAATCGTGTGCGCATCCATGTAGGGGTGTATGTTTTATGTGTTTTTTGTGTGTATGTCAAAAGCTTTAATGTGTTCTCTTAATTAGTCATATCAAATCAGTTAGATTTTAATTTTAATTTATTCCAAAATGGCGTCCAAAAGTTTTGTTTTTCCCATCTTTCATAGGGGAATATTGTGCATGTATTTATGTTAGTTAGTATGCGTACGTTTTACTGACATGTGTATTTAACCCCCATTTGCTTTAAGAAGTTTTAACTTTTTTAATTTTTCTTCAACTTAAAAGCCTTAAGGAACTATACATTATAAAATGATGGTGCAGAAATTATTTTAAAATGTTAATTAGCGCACAGTTACAATAACATTAAACAACCACGTTAAAATAAAATATTTTATAAAATTGAAAAATATTATCAGAAGAAAATTTTTGTTTCAACTTTCAAAATTTTATATTTGAGTTTAAGGTAACAGTAGGCTTCAATTAGATACAGAAAATTTTTAACAATTTAAACACGTGTATGAGTAATTTACAATTGATACTGCTTTGTAGGAAAATTTTTGCATACTCCGAGCCAAATTATACACTAAAAAGTACTTTCCTAAATTCACTATTGTGTAAGAAAACAGCCTGAGCCAAAAAGTGTTCAGTTAAAAAGTGCTTGTTTAGTTGGTTTCTTTGCTTTCTTTTCTTGTATACAGGGTCTGGAATGACGCGTTTTGACATTTTACCGTACTTGAATTAGGACCCAGATTACTGAATCTAATCCGTGGCCGAAAGATAACCCAACAGCTGCTTAAACCTACACCCTGATACCATACTAAGGTCATCTAGTATTTAACTGCCCAGAAATTCACGGCTACTGACAGATACCGCAAGATATTTGCAGAGGAGATGGAAACCCGTTTTATTTCTACATCTATATTATTGGTCGTTGGAAGGGCATTCGAGTCTACTTGTGTGTTTACACTTTACTTAGTGACCAACTAAGACTAATACCGCCCTCGATACATCTGACAGTCGATAACATTTCTAATATTCACGTGAATATTACTGCGTGATCTAAAAGCAGCAAATATTTTGACCTGAAATACATTGCATCCATTATGCTAACGATTTGAGAAACTAAAGTAAAGACCAACTGACTAGACGCCTTCTTTGTAATTCCTGGCACTACTCACTCGTTAGGGGCCTTGGGTCAAGAACAGTGTGCGCAAGACTCCGGTATGCTGGAATGTCCTCGGTCTTCAACATTCCCACTGCACCATATGGTCATTATATGAAGATCAAAAGCAATCAGATGCATTATAGTTTTCAGTAAGGTTAAATAGTATCAATTTATAATGTATGTTCGAACATGGTATAAGATAATAAATTAAAAAAAAAAAAACTTGACAATATTAAAGTGCATATGCTTTTGAAAATATCAAAAGTTAAGACAAAAGTTAGACTTTGGACGTTATGGGGTAAAATATACATTTCACATGTAATTAGAACGCAAACCGGTCTGATATTATTTCTGTTTTAGGTCGCCATCCTAGTGATCCATATGTAAGAAATAAACGTACAATATCTTCGGGCATCCGTTTGACCATGCCGGGGCTGACATCTTTTCAGAAGTGTAGAAGCCTTCCGTAGCCCTATTAACCTAATGCCTGGTGTTCAGTTTCTATGACAATTATCAAATATAAGGAAATCGCAGTTACCAAACCCAGGTTTTCTGAAGCTGGAAATCTGGACCTTTGCTGTAAATTGTTCCTGTTTAGTATTGTCTGCCTTAACTCCTAGACCAATATCTGTATATTCAAGGCAAGCGACATGATGTCACTAATCAAACCGTCTTCCAACCGTCATGGTGTTAGCGCTATAACATTGTCCGGCCTTAATCTCATTATTGTACAGTTTTATAACAATCAAATTAATCCAGAAATTTGGACACTTACTATTACTAATAGTTGCCGTAACTATTCTGAACTTCAGTGTGAATACCAAGCAGCAGATGTCCTGCTGGTAGCAGGCCATTATTGGACAGTAGTCCATGGCAAAAACAGGACGCTCGACAAGTGATGACTGTAGGTTTTATTTCTTATAAACATTGAAGTAACCATCCTACTTTGATAGCCTTGATAGAAAACTCCACATTTTTGGGAGAAAGCAACTCATGCTCAAACAATATTTTAGAAACCTTAAAACTCTAAGTGTGATCCGCAGGTAGTTAAGCGGAGTAGAAAAGCTTGTAGGCAGATATTTGTTTAGCAGCTTTCTATACCAAAAGGATAGAAGTGATAAATGTAGGCTTCTGGAATTGGTAAAACGAGACTTTTGGCAAATACAAAAAGAGTGTAGGTCAGCCTTTAGTTCTTTACATTGAATAGCTACTGAGTTATTGTTTCTTTTGCTTGGTAACACTAAAGCCCTTAAGATTTTATGAGAATGTTTCGTTATCAGCAATCTTAGGCTAACCTTTTTAAGCTTTTTGCTTCATGCAACTAGAATCAGTAGGAGAGTCATTTTGTGGACTTCCTTTTGGTTAGATCAAAAATAGTTTAATTTGTTTAAAGTCTTAGGAGGTGAACCCCTAACTGCTTTGTATATGCTTTTATTTATGTTCTTTACGATTTGGTTTTTTCCACTGTAATTGTTGATAATATTCTTTACCACCATAATGATAGAAGCCTTTGTATAGGAAAGTTATAACACAATAACGATAACAAAACGGAACGGAATGAAAAAAACAATATATGTATCTATACATACCTTCAACCGAAAAACTTTTAAATTAATTATTAGAAAAAAGTAAAATGTGTGTAGTGATGCGCGCTGAGGCATCAAAAACTCATATATTACACATCAACTACACTTGCACACACACATCAAAAAAAAAAAAAGAAATTATATCGTATAGAACAAAAAAAAAAAAAAACAACACAAGAAAATTCCCCCTTCCATGGCAAACTTTAAAAGCAAACGACTCCCACCACTTTAATATACGATATATAATGTTTCTTAAAAAGCAAATATATTTTAAGTTAAGAATTAAGAATGAGGTAGCGCAAAAAGTCTATACCTCGCGCACAGCAATCTTTTTCATTTTAATTTTTTTTTAATTTTGGTAGAAGTTCCATATATGCATGTCACCTCCCAAGGCAATTTCCGTTTGCCAAATTGAAAAATTACGAGTAGTACACGCACACACACACACACACAACGCGAAAAAGATGTAGATGGAAATGAAAAGAAGTTTTTCACATTTTATACGCTCATTACATAATTTCAAAGTACATGTAGTAAATTTCACTTATTTGTTTTTTTCATTTAGTTAGAAAAATGTTAAATGAAAAATGCCAAAAAAAAAACAAAAACTGAAACAAAAATAAACAAATATTCTAACGAACTTTTTCCAGCTCAAGCTTAAGTTTAAGGTGCAGATATGTATGTATGTATGTAAGTTAGTGCGTGTGCATGTGTGTGTGCGTGAGCCTTAAAATCTATGTTATGTGTCTAAATGTACTAAGTACTAATTTTTCGTTGTTGTTGGTTCAACATACGCCAATGAAAATTAAAATGAAAAATTGCAAATGACATGAGGAGCTATAACATGAATACAACAGCGACAGCAACAACAATAAAAAAGACTCAAAAGGTTGTCAAAAAATTATTTTCCGAAATCCCAACAAAAGGAATACTAACATTCATACATATGTGTTTGAATTTTTGTAGACGTGCAGATGTATCTGCATTTGAAATGAGTTAAGAAAAAACTTACGTATCCTAAGCGCACCCAAAACCCCACACGCCCCCATACACTCAATTGTAACCTAAATGCGTAGGCTTTTATTATTTACTATTTATTGTTGCTTTTTAGTTTGTAATGGGGTATAAACGTAATGAGGGCAATTTGAAAAGTACTCTTTTAAATTTTGAAAATATGATAGACAATATTCGATGCCAGAAAATAATATTTATTTAGTTCGAAGAATGCGGTAAATACACAAAGGTATTATCGGGAAGTTTTTTTCAATTCTTTTGAAAATTGTAATGTTTTTGGTCATTATTTTAGCAACTAATATAAAAGCTAGTCGATCGTTTTCATACAGCTGTACACTAAAAACAAATCACAGTTGAAGAGCTAAAATAAGCTTTAAAATACCAAGGAGCTCAAGTGGACCAGTCATTAGTATGAAAACGAAAAGAATATCGGTTGTATACCTTCTAAATGGTATTTGTCTAACTATTTGACATGAGAAGGACACAGACAAAAGATGTTGTCCCTCTGATAGAGCCAACCAGAGGGCTAAGCAGCGCAGGATTCACTGAGATTTCAAAGTAGATTGATATGTCTGATATAGAAAACATAACTAGCAAAGTTTTTCGGGATAAATTTTAATTAAATTTTAATTTACATCACCCAAGAGCCAAAATATACTGTTTTAAATAGTTCTGAAAACATTGTTTTATAGTCCTTATTAAAGTTTTCAAGGTATTTGAAAAAGAAAATCCCACTCGCAAGGGGACAGTACTCGTAGTAATTTTGACTTGTAAGGAATCTTGAATTTTGTCCCGCGACGGGACTAAATTTTGCCCCCTCTAAGGAGTTAGTGATTACAAATACGGCCATAAGATGGGATGTGGTATGTATATGGCCTAAAATAATCTTAGGATGGGGTTTTTATAATATCTGGCTGGTGAATACAGTACATTTTAAACCAAAATATTTGCAATCGTTGATTCAGATAGGCTACGTCATGACCGAAGTACTTGCAGGAGTATAATAATATGTATAAATAATATAAATAAATAAATTTTTTCGGCAGTCAGGTGCCACATCTCTCACTTACTTTGAACACTTATATTTCTGTCTTTATGTACAGCCAGTATAGAGAAGATTTTTCTAAGATAAGTCGTATATCTAATATTAGTTTAGTTTAGATCCTTTCTAACGCAAACGTTGTGGGAATTGTGTAAGAATAGAGCCAGTGGTAGCATTCCATGCCCCAAGTCTTAATTCAGATACGGATTTTTAGGGACCTTACATTTGACATGTCAGAGCAAGCTTAATCTAGACCTTGCTAGACACTTTTCTAGTAAGGCAAAAGTTTTCGAATCGAGTCTATTTCCTGAAAATAAAAAAACCTACTAATACCCTACTCTCATTTAACTGCTGATATTATAAGGATCTGTGGTGTTAACGTTACTAGTCGGTTTCAATAGGTCCCGCAGTACTATGAATATAACCATCTTTTAAGCAGCCTGTAAGTACAACCAGAGATTTTCAGAGATCCTTTAGGGTAAAAACACAATACATATTCTTTGGGCCATTCTGGGACAACCGGAAATTTGATTTTACGAGATAAGATGTCACCCAGCAAATGTTTAGAGGGTTCATCCATATTAGAGAATCTTCACTGTTTAAACATAAAAAAAGACGTTATATCTCGTACACCATCTTACTATCATTCTGCCGTCACTTATATTAAGCGGAGTTTATTATGGAACAATTAAGTGCAGTTGGGGCAAGCTTTTAATTGTGAAAACTTCTGCTTTAAGCCAGGAGCCAATTTTAATTATGGTTAAGATTTCAAAAAAAGATTGGGTTCCAAAAAAAGAATCATAGGCTTTTTTCTCACCTGAACCCTCAAATCACATATTACCGATATGTCTCTCAAGCCCAGGTACCTAGCAAAGCAGCAGCGCAGTAAGGGCACTGAATTAAGAATTATTAAGAGATGAAATATAGCGCTTCCCCTCCTTTCGATTTAACCTTAAATTAAATAAGGTTTTGATGTGTCACCTGGATTTTTGACATCACATATGTTAAGCGCTATTTAGCGCAAATAAAAAAGTCCTTGTTTAGCAAGTCATTTTGAAATATCCCATCTAACATATTATCACGGTACATACATATACGTTTCAGGATAAAAGGTTATATGGGCCCAATATTTTTACTTTCCCACTTTCTCATCTCAGGTTTGGTTACTAGTAAGATCTTTTGTGATAAGCATTTATTTTTAACATTTCGTTCCCCAATAAGATCTCTAATTCCTCTCTTTAACTCTAGTTTGGTTCATGAAATATGGCCAAGGCAAGTAAACATATTTAAGCCTAGAGTTTACGAAAGCTCCTTAGAAATTTAATAATATTCACAAATGTGCTGCAGTGGTACAATAAAATTCTTATTCCAAAATTTTCTTCATTTTCCTAGAAAGAACTTTTTAAACCTGACACTGCATCATTCGCTTGTATTACATGTAGATATATGAGTTTGTTGGCATGTGTGCTTGCGCGGTTATGTGAAGCATTAAAAAATAGAAATTACTTAAGAAAAGTTTATGTAAAAACAACAATGTCGTCTTAAAAAGCATACGTATGTATAGTATGCATAGACACACACATACAAACCGCCATAAATACATTAAAAACTGTTATTGTAATACCAAATACACATACCCCATCTCTAAAATACACTGACAATTGTATCAAATGTGAGTTAGAAGTTTATTGCTGCTTTTGCCATTACTTATTGTTATTGTTGTTGTAAATGTGTCTTATTGGTATTATAGTGGAAGCCTTTCCGACAGTTTTGTAATCCCAAAGTTTCTAAATGCTCTTTCCTACTTATATGAGATAATAATATCAAACTTGATTTGACATAGAAAAGAGTTAAGCAAATACGCAAATTGTTGCATATTATATAATTTTGGAGCATAAATAAAGGACTCACTAACTAAGCTTACAGCGCGTTTTTCGGAATCTGTTGAAAATACAATTTATTGTCCAAAAGTAAATGTATTTAATAGAACACATAAATGCTCTACAATAAGTAATTTATCAACGACCAATTTTCAGAACTGTAAGGTGTACTTTCTTGGTTCATACATCTGAATATGTTTATGTATATTAATATTTGTTGCTGTTTTTTGAGTTTTATTCTCATTTAATTTAATATTTTTGTACTTTACGCAACTTTCCATTTTGCATATGTACACTTCCTTAATATTTTCCTTTATAGTTACTGTATTGTTTTCTTTCAACCTCCTTTCCATAGTGCGTTTGCATGCGTAGAAATATTAATGTACACACTAACTGTATAAAAACATTAAAAAAACTACCCTTTTTGTATATTTTATAATATTTCTTGTTTTATCTAAGACACAAGGCCAAACGGTGTAACAAAACACAGCATCCTTGACAAATTTTTTGTTTTTAGTTTCGGAAAATAAAATACGTATCTTTAGTGATCATAGCAAAGGGTTTTCTAGCATTATTTAGATCATTTAGTAAGTTTTTTGTAAGGGATGAAAAAAGGTGTTTGCTTAGGAATTGAAGATAAATTTGCTAAAGACTTAATAATTGAAACTATTAATTTGTCTATTGTATTTTTTAAACATTCTAAAGAACCATCTGCCACTTTTTTATACAAAATACAATATTAAGCTTAAAAAACCTGAAAACACTCAAAAAAAAAAAAGAAAAAAGAGATTTTTAAGCTACGGATGGTTAAGTAAAAAGGAATTTTTTTGAGAAACTTGTTGATTTGGGCTAGGTAAGATGAAAATAAGGCCCCCTTTTGGGAGACCTCAAGTCCCACAGGGCATACACTTAATTCAGTGATCGGCTGGTTGTTTGGGGGAGAAGCGCGGATACGTTTGGTGATGGAGACAAATTTCCTTTCCGTTTCCTATTCTACACCACCTTAGTGAGTCTTATCAGATATAACATTAAGTAAAAAACGTTAACCTCTGATCATTGAGAAACTTTTTATTCTGGAATGCTCCATTATCGCTGTTTTCCGCAAAGCCTATCCGATACAGGTAAGCTAGTAGATTTGGCTAATGGGTCATACTTTACAAGTTTATCAAATCAGGTTAGTTAAAATTCAGGATTTCTTAAGTCTTATCCTTATTTGGGTCAGCCCAAAAACTTCTCGTCATTCCGCAAATCTTTTCACCGTTCCACAGTGCCTTGTCGCCAGTTTTCGCCCAGTTCTTCAATTTGGCCTTCATTGCAAAAAAAAGTTTTAGGTTCCAGAGAACAACTGCTGCTAATTGCTCATTATTATCGCTAGATTTTTTACCCGTTTATTTGCGATTGTCCTGCAGTGTCCAGGAACCTATATAATGCGCTTTTCCTATATTTTAAATTATCATTAATTACATTCTTGCATTGCGACACTGTCCTAGATTTGACGCTGCTGGATAAAATTTCTCTTATATACCATAGACTATCAGTGCAAATGTTTACGCTTGTTGGACCTGCATGTGCCCTTTGAGAGGACAAATGTTCTGCTTTAGCTTACACTTCTGTTTCTAAGATAATATTGTCGTCAAGAAGTCAGAAATAGATAAAGGTTTTTTGTAGGTCACCTGCCCCAGAGTCCCCTCCAATTAAGACTGTCGGTTGCCCTTCCTAGTTGCTTCTTGGCATATTGTTGCTAGCGCTGTTTCGCAGGGTATATGGGTTTGAATAGTTGGAGTAGACCTGAATGCCCCGCTTTTTCAAAGAAAATATGTACGTCAAAATATGTCATTAAGAGGATAGAAGATATTTACTACCAATGCTCAGTACCGAACAAAGAGTGCTGATGAGGAGTTGTAGCGGGCTCTGAAAATGCATTCCACTCGGCTAGTATCGGGAAACTAAACTTTTTCAAAAATAATTCTTCAATTAAATCTTATCACAATAAAATTGAACCAATTAGCCTAATAAACAAAAAGGAAAAAAAAAGGATCCACCCAATTTTCAAAATAAAAATTAAAACGGGGGTAGCCAATCCACAGAACGCTAAAATTGTTTATAGGAATAAACATAAATCTTCTACATAGGATTTGAAAAAATTTTGGATTTTCATATACATTGTTTGGCTACTTTTTCAATTCCGACCAGTGTAATGAAAGGATAATGTTAGGGGTTTGACTAAGTTAAAAAATAATAAACGTTAATTTATTTTGAGATAAAATTCAGTAAAACTTTCGCCCTACTTCTGTACCACTGTTATCTAGTGCGATATTGGCAAGTGTAAGTGTGTACATATGTAAATAAAATAGATTTAGAGGTATACATACACACTTTATAGTGGCATGGTAATTTTAATATGTATTTGCTGTATATTAGATAAATTTCAATCTTTTATCAAATTATGTACACATGCAAATGTAAGTATGTTCAAATATTAACTACGTGTATACGCACTATGTACTTAAACATTAGAACTTACACTTACGCAGTCGCTGGTTGCTACCACCAACAACAACAAAAGGAAAACAATAATATAACTACAACCACCATTACTTCCACCTTCAGTGCTACCACTATGAATGACTACTTACTACTTCCACCAGAAACATCATCATCGTCAACTCGCACTACACACATACTTAGATATAAACAGCAACAACATTGTACCGCATTGTATTTCAAAACATTCTAACAAACTTTTTTTTTAATTTTTATTTTATGTTTATTTTATGTATTGCTCTACTACTTGTATGCAAAACATACGCACACACTTTGAAGTTTTTTCTTTTATAATTTGAATAACACATACGCGAGTTTGTTATAATATGCCTTTATTTTATTTATTTATTTATTATTGTTGTTGTTGATGTTGTACTTCGTTCCTTTTCTTCTTCTTCTCCTACATCATCTTCTGGTACAAGGAGCAACATTAGCTGCTCATGAAACTCTTCTGTAACAAACTACATACATAGACACACATCCATAAAAAACAGAACCGGAAACACCCTTCTAGTTCCTATCGCATCATATTTCTAAAAAAGTTTGTAAGAGTGTGTAAGCTTAAACAAAAAAATTAAAAATCCCAAATTACAACAAAAAAACAGTCTAAAAAAGAGCGTAAAACGCACACAAAATAATATTTAAATATGTAAGAATAAAAAGAAACATTCATACACACATACAAACAAATACACATTACATGACTTTAACAGCAACAACAGCAATAACGACGTCGCTAACATTTTTCGAGTATATAAAAAATGCCATTAGCGTTTAGCGAAAAAAGTGTACATGTTTGAGTATGTGTGTGTATGTTTGTGTCTAACTAAGACTAGCAGCAGCAACAACAACAATAAAGCCAGCCACAAAAACTTTTAAAAAAATCCTACATACTTACACTGCCAACTCATCCCACTCTTTTCTTCTATGTGCCCTAAAATTTCCTTTAACTCCCACAAATAAAAGCTTTAAAATATACAAGGACGACTGATTTACATTTTTAATTGTATATACAAAACAACAACAGCAAACATAACAACAGTATAGTGTAATAGTCGTAGTAGAAATTTGTTTTTTTTTTTAGTTTAAAATCTTCTTAAACATTCCTTTCTTAACTTCTTTTTTTGGTACAAATTTTATGGCATTTTTTTAACGGATATTGTTAAGGAATGTAATCGTTTAAGATGGTGAAAGTAACAACAAATATATATGTATATAACAGTGACACTTAATTATTGTTCTAGTTGCCATTTGACTAAACTACTTTGAAAACGCTCAATTAAATATAACTTTGACAGGTAGACAGTGATCAAGGTAACCTTTTAGTGATCTTAAAAGGAAAAGAAAAGGGTTCAGTATGCACATGTAGTTTGACTGGGAACATGTTGGAAATGAGTGATTTTATTTGCTTCTTCCTCTAAAAGGTTAAAATTGAACTTTTTGCAGCAGTCACTTAAATTGAAGCAATTCCAAAAAATATTTTCATGACCGCATGTTCTGTGTCCCATTCATCCACAGTAAGTAGCCTTATCGCTAAATTTAGTGCCAGCTTTCTCATCAGGAAATCGGCCGGAAGCCATAGTTATGTAACCTTCGACAAAACTATAACTTTAAAGATAAAAATCATTCCTATCACGGTGTTTTAAATTCAACTAATATTCCGAGGACTAAGGATTTAAGTCTTGCCAATGGCCTGTGCTTTCTTCACTATCGCCTTCACTTTTATCCTCCAAAAATTACTCCCAGATACTTCGCGTTATTTCACAGACTATGTTTCATTCCGTTGAGTGGTGGGAAAGTCAAAGAAAGGACTATCTGTTTCCAAAGAGCACCAGCTGCGTTTAAGAGGGGTTAATAGGCAGCACTGCACACCACTCACTGAGCCAGCTCCATGCCATCGAAAAATGCCTTTAGATGGATGAAAAATATCGGCGCTCCCACGCAATTTACATAAATCGCAGTCCATGCCCATAAAATCCATATTCATTAGAATCATATTTAACAATAATGGCGATAGACCTCCCTGAGGAATTCTTCTACCCGCTGATCTCGTGACGCCAGCTGGTAAAAAAGTTGATTTTATTATCGCACGTTCCAGTAGTTTGGAAATAAATACAGAGACAGATAGGTCGACCCCCATCGCAAGTAGGGTCCCAATTATGGATAATGGGTTGTTTGAGGCGCCTTTTAATTGAGAAAGGACATGATTGTATAGTTTCTTAGCCCAAAAGACCTTTAAATATAACAAATTAAAGAGTGGAGGGTCATTTCCAGATCTGTCCTAAGTGTAGCGCGATCAAAACTGGTATCGATTGTCGCCCAAGGTGAGGTAGTTAAGGCCCTCTGATGGACATCGATTACCCTCCCCAGGGTCTTAAGCCGGGAAGATATAAAGCTGATTGACCCATTGTTCTTTGTTCTTGTGTGTAATGCTTTACCACTTCTGAGAATAAAGCCTAAAAAGATTTGGTCCACTCTTTTCGAATGTACTTATTATGCCTCCAATAAAAATGGCCCCAAAAATTTAAAAATTTTGGGGTGATTTAAAAATTAAAAATAACCCCAATTATATAAATGAAAAATAGCCCAAAAAAGCAGGAAAAATTTCCCAAAACTTTTGTATTCTTGCTTTTAAAAGGAAATTTTGGGGCTACTATTACTTTTACTCTAGGATCATTTTACAAATTTAGCATTTGGGGCATTATTCGTTTTCTTTAACACCATACATTTTTTTGGGCCATTTTTTTTGGGGAGTTTTTCATTTCTACAATTGGGATGATTTTTTTTTAAATTGGGGATATTTTTCATTTAGTGCTTTGGGGCCGTTTCTTATTGGGGCAATTTTAATGGAGCCTTTTATTATCAGGTGCGAAACTCTTTTAGTATTAACGTGTGTTTTCTATTTCAAGATCTAAATTAAGTCTATGACCTATGATTTTATTTAATTTTCTTTTCTTATTTTTACTCATTTGATATATGATTGCGAATCAATTGACTCTTTTATGTTCTGTTTATTGCTACACGAACATATTAATAGCAGCATTCGAATATTAGAGTAAGTAAAAGTCGCTGCAATAAGTGGTACTTTTAAATTATTCTTACTATAACAACACATATGCGTAATATCTTAAACTAATTTAAATAATATTGAAAATTGGTTTTTTTTCTTTTAAAAAAACACCAATTTTTTTAATTGCAAAAAAATTAAAAAAAAATCAATAGTGCGTGTAAAAAAATTTATAAAATTTTTGTTAAATACTTAACCAAATACAATCGATTTAAGCTTTGCAAAGTTTAACAAATTTGATAAACTAATATCATATTCAGACTAAGTCTAGCTCGGACGACTTTATTTTAAATTGTTTAAACTCTAATATATATTTTTTAATAAAGCGTTGTAATAAAGACGCGTTATTTCTTAAAAAATATTAATTTTAAAAAAATTACCAAATGGAAATATAACTGGAGGCTTTTTAATTAAGACGAATCCTATGTGTTTGTGGGTTTAACCTCTTTTTTAATTTTATATTTGACACGGGTTTCTTGACTTTCTTTCTTAATAATTTATTTTTGCAATTTGTTGCCAAAGTAAATACCTTGACGGTAATTTTAAAAACAAAATACAACAACACTATTGAAAGTATTTTTATCCTTACAAGGAGACAAAATCATTGCAAAAGTTTTTTATAAAATACAAAAAAAGTTTTTCACATGGCGTCCTACTAATATTTTATGATTTGAAAGTATTTGTTTAACAATACTGGATGTAACAATGGAATTTGTAAGAAATTGGAATAATTATAACATTAACTTTTTGGACTTCGATGGGTTAAAAAACATTCTTTGGAGTTTCGGTCTTTCGCTTTTGCATGACCCGTCACCAGGTTCGCATTTAAATGACCTTCTAGCTGAAGCATCTTCATTCATTTTTGCAACAAAATCTAGCCAACGAAAACTTTGAATTTTTAAACGCGTAACTATTTTAATCTTGGCAAACAGCTCATACGCCCCGCGATTCATTGGAGACCGGTATTCTACGTCAACGCAGATTGGTCAATAGGTTTTTAGAAGAATTTTCCTTTCGAACTCTCAAAGCATTGCTCATCATCTTTCGCAAGAATCCATGCCTCAGAGCTACATAAGTATCAGCACGAGTGGTATAAGTGTCTTGTAGAGAGTGATTTTTGTTTGTAG
The DNA here is from genome assembly GCA_963583895.1 of Melanophora roralis. Taxonomy (NCBI): domain Eukaryota; kingdom Metazoa; phylum Arthropoda; class Insecta; order Diptera; family Rhinophoridae; genus Melanophora; species Melanophora roralis. The sequence continues at coordinate 59,043,772 of OY757190.1, read as the reverse complement.
GGACGTGGATTTACTTTTAAACTGCTTACTCAGTCCAAAGAAGCATCTTTTGGCCAATAGTGTTCTTCTTTTTATCTTAAAACTGATGTAGTTTGGTTTGTTTATAGCGGTGTCCAGGTAAATAAAATCGTTGACTATTTTAAAGTTGTAGTTTTCAACTTACACTGTCTGCCCCGGTAGGTTTTATCTGCTTTAGCTGATTCTTTCTTCACCTTTTTAAAGGTGAAAGCTATTGCTTTAGCTGGCGCAATGTTTGCTCGCATTGATATAATAATCTTGCCCACTTTTGATTTTAATCTTTCACACAATTAATCATTGGTGGCACAAACTTTCGCAACCGCTTCTACAAAAAATCTTGTTTCTCTACTCGATTACATCTTTAAACATTTTTGCTAGGATGAACTGGAGTATGTATGTTAGGTAGAACAATTTAAATAGTCCTTGATCTTTTAAAATAAAGCGGGAGTATCTACTTCAGCCTTATGAAACCCTAAGGGCATGCTTAGACTATCTCCATTTATGATATTCGCTCTCCTAATCGTAATTTCGTTCTAAATCATCAAAGGATTTAAGCACGATGTTTCCAGACAAATTTTACGGGCAATTTATCAGCTCTTCAGCAAACTGAGTTGAAATAAATAACTTATTAACAACAAAATGGGTATCGCCCCAAATTTTTGCCGAAACTTTAGCTGCACAAATGTCAGAGATCTTTGTAGCCAAACCTAAATTAAAATGTGCTGAAATTCAAATTCTACTATAAATTTCTAATACGTTTTTGGGAAATCTAAAATTTAATTTTTTTCCTGTGTATAATATTTAATAAAACGTCGGCTAAAGAATACCTAGAATGACGAAAACAACCAACGTTTTTGATTTTTAACGAAATAAATAAAAGTTTCTTCATTTATCTAGAGAAAATGTGGAATTTACTTTTAAATAATTTTTAGGATAAAAAGAAGGAAAGACAGACAAAGGTAAAAAGTCTATAAAGCAAGTAAACAAAAATAATTAAAAACCCACCAGATGAACAGAAAAACAAAACGACCGTTATAAACACCAAATTTAGAAAAATTTAAATTTATTTAAAAAGCTCACCAAAAAAATTTTTCAAAAGGAGAAAATCCTGAATAATATCTAAATTCTAGTTTTGCCATACCAATTAGTATTTACCCTTCTTTATGCAAATGTGTTTAAGTAGTTTTTCTGAATGTCTAAGCTGACTTAAGGTAACTTCTTGTTGTTTATTTTCCTGATTTTATCCCTTTTTAATTTTCATTTAAATTTTGTTTTTTTTTTTCTTAAAATAAGAAATTTTCTATTCGTTGTTAATTTTGTTTTATGTTGATGAGCAATATATACCAAATCTGTTTCCCCTTTGTGTAAAGAAATATTGCAAAGAACAGAATAAAATATGTAACTATGTGCGGATCAACAACAAATACAATAACAGCAACAACAAAAACTATTGTGCAGAAGTATAAAGGAATTACATTATTTAAATGCTTCAAGGATTTTATCAAATCGTGTATCAAAGCGTAAACGCAATTTAAAAACTGACTTGAATTTGATTTGGGTTTCTTTTTTGTTTCGAAAATATTATGTTCTTTTGAGATTTCAAACAGTTAAGAAAATAAACTAATAAATAGGTTTTTAAATATAGATTTATTGCAAAACGCATCCAATTCTCGTGCCTGGGCTTCAGTTGCATGAATGGTAACTTTTACTTTGCAACACTTAAGCTTTTCCCAAATTAAAATATCAAAAGGGAACAAGTGACAGCTTTTTCTATATTCAAAAGAAAACTGCCCGAAGATGCTGTGTGTATGCGAAAAATTCTGTCTACAATATTAAAATATCGAAATTTTCATTATCAAAAACAATTTTTGATAACTAAAAATTCTTTTGGGTAAAACCTTATTTTTGAAGTAAAGTTTCAATACTTTGGAACTTTGCTCAAGAATAAAACGTCTGATTTTGCAATTGTCAAAAACAAAATTTTTAAAATTTAAATAAATTTAAATTAATCATATCGGCAGCCCTGGTTAGATGGGACTCTGGGCAGATGCTAAAAGAAGCATGTTGTTACAGGAATGGCTCTTGAAGAAAGAACATGGCTGACCATTCTTGTTGAAACCACAGTGACTCAAAGCTGCTGTTGAGTAACAAAATTATTGAAAGAATGGCGGAGATTTTTAAGGCCGATCCCAAATGGACTAGGACTAAGGTAACCCTGAAACTGGGAAAACCTGAAGTTATCAAAGTGATGACTGTGCTGAGGGGTCATTCAAATTTTCACGTCAACTTCTGTTAAATAGCGGTTGCAGAAAATAACAATTGTAGGGCAGGAAATGAGAACTTCGATTCGATAGATAAGTTTCTGTGTCACATCCCAGCTTTACATAGACTAAGCCCAATGTTTTAGGTCTGATGTTGCACCATATGTGGAGGGTACAATAAAAACCGTTAAAAAAATTCATCCGCATCACTTAACCAGAAAGAATGAACTTTTAAAGCTTTTTACAATTTTTATAATTCAATTTACGACGACTGTCAACCAAAATATTTATTTATTCTGTGATTTTTTTTATAAAGTTTTGCCCCTTAAATTTTTTGCCATTGCTTATCTAACTTAGAGTATTTTAAAAACCCAAAATAGATGTCACTTTTATTAGAAAATTTATGTAGTTCCAGCTATCTTAAAAGATGATGCTAAGTCCTCGACCTTTTATTCAGTTTATGTAGAGATTTTCTCACATACCCAGTAATCATCTATTCAAGACATTTCTACCAAAGGATACCAGACCGTAGTCAGACGTAAAGATAAGTCAAAAGTGCGAAAGTGGTGCCCATGTTTAACTATTTAATTAATGTAAGATGCTGTAATATCTTTAACAAAAATTTTATTGCATCAGAAGCACATACATCTATCTATATGTATGGCAGTGACAAATTTGAAAATGAAATCGGTAAAAACCATACAGGTAGACTTGCGCACTGATCGGCAAATAACTATTAAATTATACTTCTGTTTTGTTATGGTAGATGTCATTTGCATCGTCAACGTAGTGTATGCATGTCGTTTCCAAAACCATTTCGATGGTGCTTAAAATCTTTTCCAGCATTTGTATCTTTGGAACACTTAAATTTGTATATCCACACCACAAACTTTTTAAAGGTATTATGCGTTTGTGCAGGTGTTTGTAACGCCCAAAAATAGTTGTCTTAAGCCTACCTTTAAGTCTACGGATCGACTCAGAATCATTTTCTAAATCGATTTAAACATTTCCCACCGCCAGTCCTTTCGTCTAGGTGTCCACGTATTCCTAGCAAAAAGTAAGAGATTACATTAGGAACAAAATTAGTAATTGAACTTATGACTTAAGTTAGAAGAGAATGTCATTGAGATTTCACAAAATAAATTAGTTATTAAAAAAACATTTATGTTTTTGAATTCTCTGCTAAATCAATGTTAATTTTAAAGTAGGAGCTTACATGTTTTAATAAAACAAGATATTTTTTTTTTTATATATATGATCAAAATGTAAAGTCACGAAATAAAATAAATAAATATATTCCCAGTAAATTGTTAAAAATATATCCATATTTAAAATGAAAACTTTATTTCTGAAATTATTTTATATTCTTTTGTGATAAAAAAATGACATCTTAAAGAAAAAATAAACTCATTTATTAGAAACATAATTAAAGAACTAATTTTTTGAGTCTCATGCGTAGTAAATATAAATAAGTTGGTAATCCAGTTGGGAAGTAGTTCCTTCACAAATGCATAATTTAAGACTCGATAGTTTTTTTAACAGGCCGCGATTTTTAAATAAAATTTGGCACAAATAAGGGTTTCGGCACTATCATAAAACCTATTACTTGTTGTTATGATCGGTTTTTTTTTTGGCAAGGCCCCATACAAATGTCCTTCCAGAATAAGTATTTTAGGCTATCACTGATACGAATATTATTTTACATATGTATTTGTATAATAAAGTAAACCCAAATAAATAAAGCCACTTTTACCTGCGTACAGCTTGTGCATACGATGGTGCTTATCATAAAGTAAAATATGGTCGGGCTTGACAGACTATAAAGTTCTTAGTTGTGCATATTGCAACAAAACAAAGCACAATCTAAAAGGCAACAAAGCTTAATATTTTTCGAATTGCATAACTATTTCCCATTCATTAAATATATTTCTTCTTCTTTTTTATTTTTAACACTGCATTCTTTGACAATATGACTTTCACTCATACTTAGATAAAACAAATTTATTAGAAAACATTTTCCATTTCTTTTACATATTCATTCGCTATTGTTATAATCGTTTTTATTACTTGTTTTTTATTCTTGCTTTTCCTTTATATCCTAACCCATATTCTTTACATACTTAGACTACAACTGCCACTACTTACTCTACCTTATGAAAAACTTGCCTCTTTTATCAAAATACCATTTCTAAGAAAAATTTTAATGGGTTTTAGTGGCACTAAGCAGCAGCCTCCTCTATCCCGCTTACGCAAAAAAACGAAGGGAAAATGCCAAAACGTTTACCTTCACTTGCCTTCCTTCTGCCTTTAAATCCTACAACCTCATCGTCGTTGTAATCATCATCATAGTAAAAGAAAGAATTATTGCCGAAGCAACTAAATCCCAGATGGCGCACTATATAAGTTATGATATAATTTGCGTTTATTTTTTTCGGTTCTACTTTCTTCAAACTTACTGCCGCTTTCGGTTTTTCGCACAAAAATTTTCTAGCAATAAGCACAAGAATGCCATAAAAATGTAAAAGAATTTAGAAAATAAAAAATTTATAATATGTATATAAGATGAGAACAACAACAATAACAACATGAAAATAAATATATACAAAAAAAGGAACTAAAGAATTATGCCAAATTCAGCAGCAGTGGAAGTTTAAGGATGAAAGAAACTGAAAAGAAGTTAAAATAAAATAATAATAAAGATGTAGTGTAGAAGCAATAGATTGCAACATTTGTGGCACTTTTAAAAAGTAGTTATGTTATAAATTCAAATTCAAATATAAACAAAATTACCCGGCCCAACTGTAATAAAAGCTAAGAAGGCTAAATCCGACACGAAAAAATGTTGTGGTTGGAGTAGGATGGTGGTTGGCGCATAAAAACCATAAATATTTGTTGTTGTTGCCTCTAAGAAAGCTTACCAAAAAAAATCTAATCAAACAATTTTAATTTATAACCCAGCTTTGTTACAATAAATCACGTGTATTAATGTTTTAGTTTAACCAAGTAGAGCAGCTGGTAATTTTGTAAAAATACTTAAGTTTAGGTATAAGCTTTAGGAATTTACTTTGGAAAGAAGAAAGGAATTTATTTACTTATTTACTATGAAGCTGTTTAATAAGGACAACACTGCACAATAATTTTCAATTATAAAGTCATTTAAATAAATAGTTTGGTTCATATTTATAATCAACCGCAGCGTGCTTACGGCTATTTTCTTAAAAATTTAACGTATAAGATAAGGTCTGAGGCACCGACCTTATCTGACAAGGTTTGTTTAAATTTATTTTGAATTTCTACACCCAGAAAATATTTTCGTGATTTCAACCGAATTCGTTGTCGGTTTTACATTATAACTAACAATAAACGTGTTTTAGAAACAGTTGAGGGCTATACGGAGACAGTGGAGCTGTCCGATTCTTTACCTCAATTTGAAGATAAGTTCACCTGCACTGAGCAAAAACCAGATCGCCAGTCCTGATTGAATGGGACTCTAACCAGATGACCGAAGTAAAGTAATGTTATATGGATGGCTCAAGTTCGACGCAACGTAAATATTTGTACATATAGTCGCTGATGGATGGGAGAAACTATGTTCGAGACCACTACTAAGACATTACAAAATAAACGGAACCTGAAGCCTATCATGGTTACAAGGGCGAGTAAAGGAGTGAACATAAATTGCCTACAGAGAACTGTGGTACAAAAAAATTCACCAAATCATGATACTGTGAAGCCTGAACTACGCAAGGTGATTAAAATCTAATGGCGGCCGCAGAAAAAATCAATTAGAAGGAATGCAAAGGGAACAACAAATCTATTGAGTATTTGATTTGTTCAACCTTTGCGCAGGCCAGAACCCACGCTTTCGAACCTCTTTCGCCCTATTAAGTGGCGAGTAATACAAGACAATGATTTTCAATTGTGGACGCCGACTGTATGTGGTTTTAGCGCTGCATGACATTGGACATTCTTCACAAGCACTTTATGCTTATGGTGTTGTCATATGGAAGTGATGTAAGCAGGCCACAGGGATCGTATGATTTGATCACGTTTGACGAAGAATGGTGCGAAATTGAATGACAAGGTGACTAACCACTTTCGTGACGTTATTCTGGCGAAATCGTTTGGACTAGGTGGCTAACCCGAGACCTTTTTAATAAATTACCAATCCTCCACTTGGATTACAACATTAGCAAAATTAAAGCATTCACATCTTGGTGCTAGGGCTACCAGGAGAAAGGGATGCTTTTTTCTTCCCAATCAGAACAAAAGGGTGTTGAGAGACACCGCGACCGCTATTACCGATCACTATCGACTAAGCACCCATTCAGCTGCCTTTTAACGACTTTTATAGGAGCTGTCGAGGTTGATTAAGAATATTCAGAACCTCATATGATTTTTTTCGGGACTAGACGATACCTGAATTATGCAATTTAGGGATATTTATCGATTGTAGCTTAGACATTTTTGTAAATTTTCCTTCACCAGGGATAGCCGTTTTTTTGTAAATAAGTATAAGTACAGGGTGATTTTTAGCAGCCATATAAAAAAGCGTTTATTTCTGAATATCGAAACTTTCTAACTTGAACTTGTCTTCCTATATCTCTCTCTTTCACAAGTTTTTTTTTTATCGTATGGTAGAAATATAACAAATGGAAGGGGTGTACCTCGATGTTCCATTTTTTTCGCAGTTTCCTGTTTTTCTTACTTAACTTGCTTAAGACTTTTACTTTATTGGTTTCCTATATCGCAGGTTTCCTCAAGTAAACCACAAACGACAGTGGCTCCCTTCAAAGCCAATTACCCTTGCCATTGTCCTAATTATACCTGATTTATAAAACGGCAATTGGCTTGATCTTATATTCCAAATGTAAGGTTATCAGTAAATGATCTTCTAGGTTATATAATTTTTAAAGTTAATGAAAGGCCCTCTTATTAGGTTGTTAAAATTTTTATCAGAAAAGAAGTTAACTTAGCTCTTTATATTCTTTCCGACCTTAGTTGTGGTAACTACAAACTGTTCTTTTCAGGCTCAAGGTCAATGTTATTAAAAAAAATTGCTTATGTTGTATTAAAATTTTTTTTAAAGTATTAGAAAAATGATTACTTTTAAATTAAACCATTTTATAATTAAAAAAAATCTTCCTTAAGGTCGCCTGTCTCATTAAAATACACATTTGTAAATTCTTCTAATTCATAAAAATTAAATTTTACTTCTGTTTTTCATCAATAGAAATTAATAAAATACAAAATTTCTCTAATAGCATCCTTTTCTATTTGTATATTCTAAGAAAATGTTTATTGTGAACTTTTATAATATGTGTGTTTGTGTGTGTGTGTCTATGTGATTGTTTGTGCAACCATCTCAAGCCCATTCCAAATTACTTTAAGGGGATACATGAAAAAATAAAAAGCCATTATGGTAGTTTTTTGTTCAAAATCATGACCATAAAAAAAGAAGAAACTTAACAAAGCAATAGCAACAAATAGCAACAGCAACAACAACATTAACGATATTAAATACAAAGAACAACAATTTTGATAATGATTGAGCCCGCCGAAAAAAAAACTAAACTACACGAATGGTAGATTTGGTATTTGAAAAAAATTAGATTTTTATTTAGAAAACTTGCAACAGGGCCTAACATTTTTATTTACTTTTTTGCCAAAGTGGGGTTCAAGGAAAACTAAACTAAAAAAAACATTAAATAGAGAAAAAATATTTATTGAGGAGGCAGCGGCAAGAAAACTTAGAAATAATCACCAACATAAATCTAAAAAGCTGGAATCTAGCTGGCCTTGATGCTGGAGCACACGCAGACACACTTATTTTTATTTATTTCTTTTATATTTTACTGGCACTTTTGCCATATTCCTTTGTAGAATAAAGAATGAAAGAGGTAAAAACATATAAAACTAAATAAATAAAAGGGAAACACTAAACGGCCAAATGATTTATCTGAATTAAGCACAATTTGAAAAAGAAAGTAATAAAAATAATACATTATAGTAGAAACACAATAGTTTACATTTAGTGGTACAATAATAGTCGCTTAAAGGTCAGTAGGAAATAGAAGAAACAAATTCCTGGCAGGAAAAAATTTACTACCTTCTGGGGTTAAATACATATGTGTTTGTAAATAACAATTTTATTAATTTTGGAATTTGGGGATAAAATTGGGACAGTTTCGGGTTACTCCAAAAGCGTACCAGAGTCCGTGTCGCTGAAGCTTTATTTCCCATGCAACATAAACGGAAGGCAACTAAGACGGTCCCATCTAATATCTGTATAGAATAGTAAATAAAAGGGAGACTGATAATTTTTAATCTTGTATTCACATTGGCCGTCCTTGGCAGCTTGATGTATACTCTATTTTCCTTTTGAAGTTATAGTGAAAGTCTAAATAGACTTGATTTCAATTGTTCAGGCATGCAATGAATCAAAAAGTAAACTGCGTACCATGAGAGAGATGGCAATATACTGGGTTCGGAGAGACAGGGGTATTGAGGAAAAATGCATGGCGGACATGCTGGCAAAGCAAGGAGCAAATTGACCCCTTTGGAAAGAGCAATGTAAGTTCTGTAATTCAGTTCTATAACGGGGGTATAGACTCTGCTGTGAAGGTCAGAGTCACGCAGGTATGGGTAAATACAGATTTTGTTTAGATTTTATAGCCTGGCGTGACGAGGCTTTCTCTTTCTTCAAAAGGAGCGTTCGTAAACTTCTAGAGGAGTGAAATGTTCGTCTCAAAAAAATCATGAAGACTGATTTGTCATGGCTGCAGGCTCTGCGGTGTGGATACAAAGAAATGTTTATAGTCTCATATCTTTCAAAAATTCAAAAACTATCTAAAACTGCTAAACTTTTATACGAGAGAGTAGAGCACTATATAACTTAATACAACGAATTAGTTGAAAGAAACTCTCGGGTTATCGTTTTTTCTTATCTGATAACACTAAGGAGCTAAAGAATTATAATAGGGTCTTCGGGGCTAGCCAGTTCAACCTAACCTAACCTGATTTCGTCCTAATTATCAGGACAGACTTTCATGAAATTTTTAAATATTAAAACTGCTCATAATAGGTTATAAGGTTTTTAAACTGGGGAACGTGGTTAAAAGGAGGAGACCTAAAACGCTCTAAGTCTAATGGGACGTAATTTAAAGCCAGTAGTCGGATTGACGTGTTCTCCATATAATGAAAAAATTTTAAAGGAAATATTAAAGAAAAAAATCGTCATCGTTTACCATTTAGCACCTCTCTAGTGAGTCACATCTAGTACATCATCAGACATTATTATCATCAAACGTCAAACTCTTGGTTATGAAAAAGTTGGGCACTGACTTATGAAATTCTACATCGAATCGATGCTCTCCCTGTATTATCGAAAATCAGTTATCTTTCCAGGCCTTGACCAAAAGAAGTGGCTTGTAAATTTTAATGGCCCGTTTGTGCATTTTTAATCATCTTACGCGTCTCGTGTTTCTTTAACTTCAGAGTTTTGAAATTTTTTTTTTTCCTTTGGTTCACCTTAAAGGATTCCTGTAGTTGTATCGACTTTAGCACATTCTTTCAACTCGGCCTTTGCTGCAAAAAATTTTTTGGTTTTCTCAGGTCGACGTACCTGTAGCTAGATTGCCTCAAATGTTCGCTAAACTATTTTCAATCATTTCCTTGCAAAACCGTCTTAGATTTGGTACTAATGGATTTTATTGCTCTTCTTAGGGGTTTTCTATCCGCAAAGACGTTTACGTCCATTTTTTCTTTTTCCAGAATCAAATACATGTTTACAGATCTAAAGTGTAATGAAGACCTCTATGAATTATTAAAATAAAACAAAATACTTATTCACATGTTCCAATTGACCTCCTAATACACTAAAATCCATTAGAATTTAAGTTTAGAAATAAAACAACTTAGAAATCTCATAAAAAATAAGTTTGCAGCATGCACATGTACCTCGGCAATTGTCCGGGCTAAGGTCTCAAAAAGGTCATTCATGCAAACATATAAATTGTAAAAAATATTATTACTTTATTTAAAGAAAACCTTAAATAAAAATTGTTTACAGTCGTACAGTTATGGCTAAAAGTATTAATTTTATTGCCTACCTACTAAAATTATTATTGTATGAATATAAAACGTCTACAATTTATTTAGTACCAACATAAGCAACAAAAGTAACAATACGATAGTTACTGCGTTACAACAAAGTTTTATGGCTGTTTAAAATACAAGAAAAAAACGAAACAAAATGAAATGAAATGGTTCTTTTATTTTTTCTAATACAAAAACTGTAAAATTTTATTTTAATGCCCCATAAAATGTTGTTTTATAGTTTAAAATTTATTATACCACCTCATCTAAAAAAAAGCATTCGAATAGCAATGAGCCAACCAACCACCCCCTCCTGCTAACGACAGGCACTACTTATTCTACGGCCATGAAATACAATAATATTTGACTACTTTTGCCATAATACCTAACTATTCCACCACCACCACCACCACCTCATCTTTAAACTCTCAGCGATTTTAAAATAAAGCGGGTAAATGTCTTAAAAAGAAATATAAATATCTAAACTAACGCAACCTTTTGTAATTCATTTCATTTTATTCTAAACTGAATGTATCTTCAACCCTGCCATCGTTTACTTAATGTTTTTCTTATGCTCGCTCACCTATCTTAAGCTGGTTTTTTTTCTACTTCTACTTACAGTTTTCAATTTTTTCGCTTTTACTTTTTTTTTTTTTTTTGTAAATAAACCTTAGGCAACACTATACTTTAATGTACAGAGGAGCAACGTTATTGTACTCTAAATTTAATTCTATACAATACAAAAATTTACAGACGCATATAGATATTACTAACAACAACAATATAGAACAGCATCTTAGATTCATTCAGGCATCCAGCCAGCTAGCGAGCACATCATCAGCGACGTCTGAGCCGGCTGTGCTGCCATAGTCGTAACTTACCCCTAACTAACTGTACATAAATCGTCTTTTTTTTAAATATATAAACACTAATGCCAGCTAAAGTGAAAAGAACACACACACACACTCAAATAACATACGATAAAAAAAAATAAAAGAAATAAGAAGAACTAGAAAATTTAGTATCTACACAACAATTTTTTATTACAACGAACAAAAAAAAAATAATTCAAAAAACTTAATGGCTGTAGTGGGAGTAGTGTTTAAAATATAAATTATAGAGGTGGAGTAGGTGGGGGAAGGGGGGTGGGTTAAGAAATTTTAGACAGAAGTTTAAGATATATATTCAAAATAGGTAATATTGAGCTGCACGCTTAGAACATATCGTAAAATATATTTAAATTCTAGTTAATGTTTGTTAACAGATGTTTGTTTTAAATTTGTGTATGTATGTATGTATGTATATGTGTGTAAATGGGTGTTTTCGGAGTATGAATTGTATTCTGATCAGTTTAGTTTTTACTTAATTTACAAAGGATCAAAAATAAATGATGCTTGTATGTGGTTCTTTCTGCTTCCATAACAATGCTCAACAATATCAATCAAGTTAGTTTTGATGAAATGTTGCATCCTGTATCTTAAATTGTAAGCTTGAATTCACCGGAATGTTCGAGGTTTTATAATCCACATATGCTTTTCAGTTTATTGTTCCCAACAATATGCTTGTGACAATCATCAAAATAATTGCAGTTACCATGTAATTATTTCGTTATCCAGAACTAGACTTAAAAACACCTACAAAAATGCAGTTCCAATAGCTAGAAATCATAGAAGTTTTGATAATTAAAATAAACAAAAGGCTCCTAGTTTTTGATCATTTCAACAGCAGAGTTGTTTTGAAACTGCCTTGTGCAGCAAAGGGATTAATTTTATTTATTTTCGTGCCATGCTGCAAAACAACTCACGTAGGTGACATGGCGAGTTGGTGGGTTTTTACCCAGGACCCTGCACCAGGATGGAAGGAGGAGTTTGAGCTGCATTTTTATGAAATTCCTACAAACTTTCTGCTGTCTAAATCGTCTTTCAAGCAGAAATCCTTGCAGCAAAGATGTTCGCTTATCTTGTCATGCCCTTCTAGACTGAGAATTCTTAGGTGAATTTGTTTAACGATAGTCATGTTGCGATCAGGGCTATCTGCTCAAACTGAACACGCTACTTAAACGTCCAGAAGGGCAAGAAATCTGTTGACAATGGCAACTGGCTATCGATTACTGTAGTTTCTGGGGTATGCCCAGTAATAAAGAGGCTGTGGTAATATCCACCGCTCGTGTACTACGGCTCAAACCGTCTTGAACCCCATCTGCTTGAAAAACTGAAGGAAATATCTGCGATTGGTAAAACGAGAATGCTGGCTCAAGATTTGAAAAAGTGCGTTATAAAGTCTGTATAACCTTTTAAAAAGATACGGAAGTCACATATATATGCGAAGTTGACACAAATGAAATTAATTGCAGCCCAAATCAATTGGCATTGAGATATGTCCGCACTTGTGACGAAACGCCTTTGGTAGACGGGGAAATAGACTGATAGAAGCTATGAGTCTTATTATAAATACATTTGCTAATACCGGATCAGCCGTCCGGGTTGGGCAAGCGTTTGGGGTAGTGTCCCGAATGAATGTATTGTTTTACGGATTTCCCTAGGGCAACGGGGGAAAAAGCAGGGCGCTTTTATTGAAAACCCGAAGACCTATAGTTATTATTGCCTCTCAGATGGAAGTCCAGGCAGGTAGCCAAGCGCCGAAAAGTGCTATTATGCCTAAGAGCACTTTATCTAGGACGGTGTTGCTAAAGGATGATTAATGATTACTCGGAATATTGCCAGGTTTGCATTATATGATGGCCGTATCATTAGAGTTGGGGGACGGCGGAAAGTTAACCTTGAGAACCCAAAAGCTTTTGCTGCGAAAATAACTGAGTTCAAAGAGCGAGGAAAACACTTTTAAAATTTCTGTCAAGGTTAAAATTTAATCCCGAAGTTTTAATCTTGTATGTGAAAAAAAATTCTATCAAAAAAATATGTGATAAATCAAAAGGGTTTTATACTATTTTAAACAACTACAAAAAGCTATTCATTTTCAAATTTTAAAATTACAACACACTGTTTTTACTCAATTTTAAACATAATTATGATTCTCTTATCAAAATATTTTAACTACCCAACACATTTAAAAATCTGTCTGTCAAAGATTATCAGCAATAGGGCGAAATGCCCTGCGGAAGGAACTTAGCGGCAGTTATAATAATTTCAAATAGTGAAAAATAGTAGAATAATCAAATGATTTTCCCATTCCTACTACATATTTTAATCTAACCATTCCACCCAGAACTAAGATTTTGCCAACCAACTCTACGACAATAAACTTTGTTGTATAGAAATATAGTGTAAACTTTCTATAAGAAAATGAAAATAATAAAGAATTACAATCTATACAACAACAGCAAAAATAACAACTAAAAAATTAAACAGAAACAGAGTTCTTAGCTGAAATCTCGTAAATTTGAAAATAGCGTTTGTTCGTTATAAATATTTTCTCCTCTTGTCGCTTTTGCTAATGAAGTTTTTACAAAACGTGCTTTCCTTATACAATAAAGTGTTTGTATGTTTGTAAGTATATGTAAGTGTTTTTGTATATTTAAAATGTGTTTGGTAATACCATTAAAATAGTCGTAGTAACACTAACATAAACTAATGCCTTTAAGCGGCATTTGAACGCGTTTCCTACAATAAAGAAGGCAAAAAACTAAGAGCCGCACACAACTGGTAAAACTTTTAGGAGGTTTGTTGGTATTTAATCGTTTTGTTTCTTCTAAGAAGGTAGTGTAAGTATAATGTGTGGAGTAAAGCTTTGAAGTGTTTGTAGTTGTTGCAGTGGCAGTGGATGCCCATTAATCTATAAAGCTGCGAAAAAGGGCCATTATAATAGATTTTGTTTTAAATTATTTTTGTTTACCCCGATGTGCGTTTGTGTGTGTGCGAGTGTACGATTAAAGTTTTCCTTTTATAATCCTTAGTAAAATTTTAAATGGAATTAGAATATCAATGACTGAATGAATGGTTTTTATTATACCTAAATGATTTTGTATATTGTTTAACTAATTTATGTTACAATTTTCTTAATTTGTTTAAAGGTTATATTCAATTACAGAGTTATGACGTTCTTTTTACCAATAATTTTATTTAACTTTAACTCAAAGATTTAAATTAGTTTAGCTATTAAAAGGAAATAATTGATTCAGCTTTTTAAAGTGATGCCAGACAAGTGAAATATGGAAGTAAAACTATTAATATACTAATTTAAATACACCCTTTACATTGTGATTAGGGTTTATGAGCATTTCCATTGGAGCGGGAAAAAAATTTTATTTTTTGAAAAAGGCTACGATTCCCATAATGGTATGTTATTAAAAGTTTACTTTAAAGTAGGCACTGAAAGAATAGGATTTCGGTTCATTATGACCACTAGCATGCTGTAACCGGTTTAACCTTACAAAATTAAGTTTTAGGGAACTTTGACTTTAAGGTCATGTTGTGTTAATTATTCTTAAAAACAGGGCAATTTTTTTAATTTGCATTGGGATTTGAAGTGCTTTTAATCATATTTGATACTTTATTTCTACAAAAAAATATTTTTTCTAAAGACAAACTTTTCGGAAAATGTGAATGTGTGGCATTTTCATCAAAACGTAACAAAAAGAATTTTGATCATTTAGTGTGTGAATATCTTACACATTCATATTCATTCTCCTTGGTTGAAATTCATCGAATTATAAAAAAAATGACAACAATTTTTCCGCATTTTGGCCGTTTTATGTGGAATTGGCCATATATCTATCAGTTTGTCACTTCGTTTGTAATTATTACAAGACTCATATGCGACCCCATTAGATATTAATATACATATAGGATCCTTAGAGATAGGAAAGTCGATTTAGCCATGTTTGCCTATCCTTTTGTTTTCGGAGCTAAGTGAAATCCTATAGACTACGTTTTGAAATCAAACTATCAGAAATATTCCTTGTCAGATTGCTTAATAAAATCTTTAAGATCGGTTAAATATGGACCGAGATATACATATGTAAGCAAAAACCAAAAATAATCCATTTTTTTAGATAAGCCCCATCCACATATCTCAGTAAATATAGCCACTGTTAGTTAAATAGGAGCAAGAAGAGGGGTAGCCTCCGTGTATGTGGAACATTTTTATGAAACATTCTGATCCACTATAACCCGGAAACTACAACAACTATTGACTTCAAAATAACAACAAAGTATTTGTACGGCAATACCTTTATTTCTGGAAAAAAATATAGTTAGGTAAGGGCAGGGAGAGCCGTGTCCCCTTTACAATTGAACTGGTAGGACTATTAACCTTAAATCATCTTCAAGGTATTTCTATTACGATTTCTTTATTTTGAAAGAAAAGTTTGTTGGATAGGAGCAGATGTAGCCTTCATATGATAAAATTTTGTTTCTTATTTAAAGGCTGGTATAGCAACGGACTTCAAACCAGTCACGAAGTGATTGTTTTCTTAATTATAATTGTTAAGATCTAAGGTTAAGAAAACAATATGACTGGATCAAATGACTGGGTATATAAAAAGACTAATGTGCCAAACAACGCTGTTATTTGTCTTTAAAATGATAAATTTTTGTATAAGTTGAAATTAAATTTGATTTAGCACGCTAATAGGCCAATTTTTCAAATTGTGATACCGTTTTCGGCAAGAGCTACTGAAAATAGTGAATATCTGTCTTTCATTTGACGCAGATCCAAAACAAAAAGGATCCAATTTTTGGACAAAATTGCGTGAAACCTTATTACCCCGATTGAATTTTAAATAGATTTAGTAAACCTGTACGCTAACAATTGCTTTAGTAACCTTGTTGCAAACGGTCTTAAATTTTCCAAAGCTTCCCTATAATTCTTACTAAAATAATTCAAACTTGACCTCACAAGCTGTGAAAAGATTATAATCGAGGTATAGTGGCATATCATACACAAGTCTTAGCAAATATCTTTAAGATTGGTTCATTTTTCGAACTCAACTTCCCTACTAAAGAAACTTTTACCCGAAATCATTTTGTCTAATAAAAATCGATAAACCTGTATTTCTTATGGGGAGCAGACCTGACTGACATAGTTCGGACCCTTATTGGTTAAATAATCTAATATGATTTTCCTTTTTAAGAAATATTCAAACAGTATCGCATTCTACTAAAAAAAACAGACCCGTATCCGGTACTTTTTCGCAATTTCGGACAGACCTCAAGGGGTAAAACTAGGACAGGTATTGTGGCACATCTTAGGTATTTTCTGTATCTTCAGGATCAATATTTATAGAATTATAAAAATATAAATTTTATTAAATAGCGATCGAAAGTCCTCGAAAAAATACGTTTTTAATAATTGTTTTAAATATTGCTTTCTTTACATTTTACTTTTATTTAAGTATTTTGTTTTATTTTCAACCAATAAAAGCAAAACCATATACTGAATTATGTCCAACAGATCTCGACGAAATGTGAATGCCAAGTTGGAACTTTTTTTAAAGTCGAACGATAAAAAGTTATTTTTATTTTGCTATTCTTTAATGCGTGGATAAGGCACACCAAACAGTAACCCTGGGGCAATGAAATGGTTTTTGATGTGTTAATCAATGGTTGCGGGTTTTTGGAGACCAGTATCGGCAGTTTTGCTTGTTGACGTGGCCGTTTAAGTGAAAATAAGCCTCGCCGCTCCGAAAAATGGGTGAAACGTCAGATCCTTTTTAAAATATAATAAATAATCGCTCTTGGATGTCCCAGTAAGCTCGTTATTTTTCGTATTAAAGGCCGCGGATTTTCACGTAAGTTGCTTTAAACCAGTTCAATAATTTCGGGGGTCCTTAAAGACAGACTGGGCCCATGGCCGTGGAATATTCGTAGCCGAAGCAGTCGCACGGAATTTCTACACCCATTTACACGCCGTCCATCGTGTATTCGCCGAAAACCGAACTTTGAACAAAATTGTCGACGAGCAATTCCGTAAGAATCATTACTCTTAGAAAATGTCTCCACAGCGAACGCGCGGCGCTCACTTGGCCACTGTTACATCGTGACTGACAAAACTGCACAATCGATAATTCCAACCCCCTCTCTCCGCACCGGTTATTATTTTTTGAAATAATCGTATTTAAAAATATAAATTTGCCACCAGATACCCTGTTTTTATGGGCTTTTGGCTCTTTATTTTTGGGGTTATCATATCGTCATAGAAAATGCAAAACGCCCTATCTAACATTTTGAAAATTTTACAGGAGAAGCAAAAAACTTGTTTAAATGAAAAATATATTTACAAATTACACAAAATTTTGAAGTTTAGGTAAAAAACGCCCAAGAAATTCATTTTTGCTGAAAAAACTTAGTAAATTTTAATATTGAAAAAGTAACGAAGGTTAGGTTCTCTTGATTTGTTATTTAATGAAACAAAAAGCCCTTTCTACATTGAAGGGATATACATATTTTACTAGATTTCTATTTATATAATTTTTTTTATATGTATGTATGTACTTATCGTAGTTTTTGTATTTTTTTGGATAAGCCTAGCGTCGAAGAAAACATTATTCTGCACACTTACAGTCGTTTTCCAAATATTACTAGTTGTGAAATATAAACAATAAATAAGAAACTAATTTTACAAAAATTCGACTCGCAAGTCTTCTATTTGTCTAGGCTTTCCAGCAATTCGTTTTCCTTAAAAAAGTCCTTTATATGCCTTACTACCCATTCTGTTAAATTGATTATAATACCTTTAATTTTTATTAAACTGTTTTAAACTGCTCCCTTCGTCAAAATTCAAAATTTTTAAATCGATTTATATTCTATATAAAAATGCACCTGGTTTAAAGGTGAAAAACCGATTTAAAACAGATGACTTTCACGACACTAATAGCTTTTAGAACTTATGCTGCTAAGTTTCGCTTTTGTAAACAATTTTTAATAAATATACTAAAACAAAGCTATAATGTAAATATTATAATAACACAATGCTACAAGTAATAAAAAAACAGTGCTAACAGTGTTAGTTAGGGCTTTTTGTATTCACTTAATAATAACATTCGTACATAGGGCATTTTTGTTATGTTAATAAAATAATTGTTTATGTCGGAAAATTTTTAAGTTTTGCGACATGACGTATCTTAACCTATCAGACCAGAATTAAATAAAAAAGTCAATTTTGAATTTTTGTTAGATAAGGTGTTTTGCGTTTTCTGTGACAATATACAAAAATAATGGTGTTTTTCTTCTCTGAAAAAATTATAATTGAAAATTAAAATTCTGTATAAAGATTGTTTAAGAATATGAACAAACAATTGTTCAATGCCCATAGTACTCCTTCGCACTAACTACTTTGCTTTAAATAACATTTAAGTAGAGAGCTTAAACGGATCTTTAAACAATATTTTAGTTATAAATAACTTCCTGCGGCAAAGATAAGAAATTTTTATTTAAAACAATTATATCAAAGTGTATATAAAATCATATAAATATAGTTTGATGAAAAAATTTTAAAAAAAATGTAACATTGTTATTTTGACCCCGACGTGATTTGAACACGCAACCTTCTGATCTGGAGTCAGACGCGCTACCGTTGCGCCACGGAGTCTTCTTTAGCAATGTGACGGTGAAATTTAATATGTTAATGATAAGCATATAAAAATGTTTGCTCTGATAAGAAACTTAACGCACTTAAATATTAATTTACATGCACTTGAAGTTGTTTGTGCAATGAAGCAGGAACTGCAAATAATAATTATTTTTCAATTTTTTAAAAAGAAAACAGGCCCAAGGAAACATCGCACATATGTATATGTTTTGCAATCTAGCTCGACATTACATACTTTGTTTTTCCATTAAGATAGATTCTTAAAAGGTTCTAAGTGCTCATACATTGATGAAACTTGGCCTAAAATAAGTATAGCGGTTTTGGGCTTTTAAAGTTTCAAAATGAGAAAAATCGGACTAAGGAAGAAAAACTTCTCTTTAGAAGAACTAATGCTGCTTCAGAAAATTTTAAATTTTTTTTTTTAGTTTTTTATACTTTCGTTAGACAAATGCAAATTTTACCATCCCTGCATTCAAGATTTATAAATAGCAAAAATTTTTAATATTGATAAAACTAAAAACTGTTAGGATAAGGAAGATGAGTGTTGCGGTTATTTTGGGTTGTTAAAAATATGATGCTATTTTGTTTTATAACAGGGGAGCTAAGTTAAAAAAATACAAAAAATTTTTATTTATTTGAAGTAATTTTGAAATCGGCAATTCTTAGGTCCTTTTTAAAATCCCACTTATTCTATATACGTGTGTACTTTGTACAACCTTAAGCTTTGTAATTAATAAAACATGTATTAAATACAAAATTTTCTTTAATAAAATATTAAATAGAAAAAGAAATTTAACTAAATAGCAAAATAATAAACTCTCTATTTGTTAATTTCAAATTAATTTTATTATGAAAAGCATTTTCAGAATAATCAAACGAACAAATTTATGCCCTTCTAAGAAATTATCTTTTCAAAAAGAAATCCCAAAAAACCTTTGTATTTTTATTTTCTAATATCTCATAATAATATTGATTTTTATACTTTTGTCTTGTTTGCCTTTAGTACCTCCTGCCCTCTCTTGTGCCAACTTCCTTAAAAAAGTTAAAAAATTCCATACAAAAAATATGAATCTCCTTTCTTTTGTATCCTGTTTGTTTTTTATTTCGAGGAAAAAAATAAAAAAAAAATTTAAACTTATTATCGACAAAACTAATACATAAGCAAGTTTTTCTTTTCATTCTTCTTAAGATAAAATGAAAGCAATGAACGAGCAACTACAACAAAATCTGAATTAGTAACAAAAAAATACAATATAAAGGCAAAAAAATATTACATGAATCAAAAAAAAATCTAAAGAAGAAAAATCTTTAAAGAAATAAATAAATAAAGGAAAAAAATACAAGAAGTTCTATTACTTGTTTATGGTACTATAATCTTGAATAAGCGTGTATTGGCATCATTATGTTGTTTTATTACATTTACCAAAGAAAAAAAAAATTCTAAAATACATAAATGCAAAAACAACAACAAAAAAACTACAGCCAATACAAAATGAAATTTTAGCCATTAAGAAACTACTGCTACCACTACAAATAAAGCTTTTAAGAATTACTACAACTACAAGGTCATCGAATAAAACCCAACGTACAATTGAACTTTATGAAACAATTTGAATTCATAGACGCAACTGACTTATGCCTTATTTTTAGCTTAATATTCATCTTTGAGTTCGTAGATTCAAATAATATTTACAACCCTTCTTAAAATTGTTTACTGGTCTTTAACGACTACTACTACAAATACCATCTATTATATTAGAGATAAATGTTTATTTCCGATTTTCTTCTTTAGAATTTATTCTTTATACTCATTTAACCAACACTAAACCACTATTATACAATACAGTTTAGAATTTTTGGGCATAAAAAGCGTTTGTATATGCATCCGTGTGTGTGTGTGTGTTTGTTGGCATTAGCAGAAAATAGTAATGAATATTGCTGTAAGCAGGCAGCATCTTGGTGATGTGTGCGTGTGTGCATGCAGCAAGTGTATTAAGAAAACTTTTAAAATCTGAAAAACTGTATTTTTAAAGTATTTAATGAGGCCTTTGATACTTACAATTAGAAATGTTCTATTTTTCCCTTTTAAGAGTTAATTATTTAGATTAGGTTAAAAACAAGGACGGGAATATATTCTTGATTACAAAGTCCGCTTTAATAAAGTTATCTTTAAAAATTATTGAAAAATGGCTTAAAAACAATCAATTTATCATAAGGGCTGTGATAAATGTGACCATTGTTTTAGAGCTGTGCTGATTTTTATTTGCCCTTCACATTGGTCTTTTTGTGTTTCCAGTATTTTGGTCCATATAAGTTGTTTTCAAAATGTAAATATTTTACTTAAATTTGTGACAGGTTTAATGTCAAAACATGTTATAGTTTCAGAAGCACAGCTTCTAAAAAAATCACAGAAATAGCCCTTTTGTGTGGGGACTACCTCTTCTCGCGCTATAAGGGCATATCATTAAAATGTATCAGGCTTAATGAGATTTAACGTTTTACAAATGATATATGTTGTCTGCTTGCAGGGGGATACAATTTCCCCTGCTTTTATTAAACAAATGTTTTTCAACGCAGACATTATATCAGGTTTACTTTATAGTTTTCAAGTTTAAAAAATTTTTTAATATTTATTCTCTTGTATAGGGTAACCACGCCCCCTGCTCCTGTCCAGCTTATTTTTTTCAAAATATTTTTGTAGAACGTTTAAGGTCAATTGTTGTTACAGTTTCTTAGATACTACCGCTTGTGTTCACTACCGTTTCCAATAGCTGTTACCGTTTCCAAAAGATAGCTAAAAAGATAGATTTATGAGGTCATCCACTTTCCTTGCTTCTTCCCTAAGTTTTTTTTTAGATTAGCTTTCTGGTTAAAAAATCTTCCTACAAAGTGCCCATTATAACTGAGATATAAAGAAAAATATTCATGGGTTTTGTCTAAAAAAATTGGTTAAATCGATGTTGCTAATTTTAATAGACAATTGTCTCAAAGATATTTCTCATAGCCTGACACCAAAACAGACTACGTAAGACTTAATCTGGTTCTGGAAACTTGATTCAAAAAGACGGTAAGACCGATATCGTAAAATTAACTTTCCTATCTATAAGGGTCCAGAATACAAGTTTATTGCCAAATTAAACTCTTTTTCTTAAATTAAAAAGTAATTCAATTAGCATCACTTCTGTCATCCCATTGGTCATGTAAGTGTTAAAATATTTAATAAAAATCTTAATAATGAGATTTCCCATTGACTTAAGTATTAACATATAATTGACCTAAATTAAGAAAATGTATCGCCCTGTACCAAATACTTGCCAAAGAGCAGATTTGGTTAACTATCCCTGGGCCACATAGAACGCTCATCTGCCAGACCTAAAGTCTAGGATAAGGCCTATCAAGACAAATACTGTTGGTCGCTAGGGCTACGTTTTATCTTACACAGAAAGAAAACTTGCTTTCTAAAATCAAGAATTTTATTGATGATTAAACATAATTCTCCTTTTTTATTCATTTTAGTTTTGTTGTTAAAAATTAAAAAGGCTCATGGTAGCAGTCACCAATTTTCACCCGGCGTTTACCTGGTAAGTAAGTGAAGGTGACAATAGTCAAACGCATGAATTCAACTAGTGGCGTGAATACTCTCAGGTATCGCCTGCAAGGTATGCAGGTGCAGAGTTTTAGCATTTCACGTACATATGTACATGTATACTGGATAGTTATTCACAAAATGACAAATTCCCATAAATATAATTGTACCCCTTTGTCGTCACTTGTTATGGTGAAAGGTGCAATTTGAATGGCGTTACCACGTTTATTTAATGAATTGATTAACCATCAACGGACTTAGTCAAAACATTAAAAAAAATCAAAATAGAATCGAAATCGTATTCAAATATATTCAAAATCTAATCTATGATATTTCTACGTTACTTAGTCGCACAGTAGTTTGCTAAGTTAAGAAATTTACCGTAAACAAAATTTCAAAATTATAATTTTAAAAACCTCTTATCAACATCTAAACTCCCGCATATTTGTACTACAATTCTTTAGTGCTTTTTTCGCCAAGATTAAATTCCCTTTTTTTCCTTAGACAACAGATAACAACGAAAAATACATTTTTAATTCTGTATTACAATAAGCACAATTAAAAAAAAAGGAAAGTTTTTGTGTTTAGTAATACAACTACATACAATAATATACCCATACTACCTCTTACTACACTCATACTAATAGATTTTTTTTTTCTAATACACACGCACACAGCCATGCGTACCTAAAGTATTAAAAAATAATAATAAGCAGTACCTTTATAGCTCAAACAACGTTTTTGAATTCATTTATTTAACTTTCTTTTTTCAAACAAAAAGATTCAAATAAGAAAAAAGAAGAAGAAGAGTAAAAAAGGAACACACTTTGCATAGACATTGAAATTATAAAATACATATATTTTTTTAGGAAAAAAGGATGCCCGTGTAACAGTCATATATACCGTTGCTACATGCATACTTACAATTGGATTTTTTTTTCTACAAACATACATACATATACACGCAGACGTTTGCAATTATTTACTACTTGAATACTACACACATACTCAGTGTAACACGGCTCGTAAAGTTTAGTCATAACCCCCTAATATTTCTATACTTTTCAATTCGCTTAATTTTTTTTAACTGCGACGGCAGTATTATTTTTCAGTTTCAGTTTTTTATTTATTTTAAAGCAGCAATAGAGAGCAGCAGCAAGAACTACAACTGTGTCGCCGTTTATTGTAGAATAAAACAAAAAAAAATAAAATTAAAATGTATAGAAAATAAAAATATTGTCGAGAAAAAAATCAACCCTCAAACGCGCTTTTTAAATGGTATGAGTGTCATCTATTCACTCAAATCTCTCTAAACACAAAATTTAAAAAAAAAACGGAGGCAAACACAAAACTTCAATTTACAGTGATAAAAATTTTAATGTTCTTTTTTAAGTCGTTAAAAAAAGAGTGGCAAGTGTACAAAATGTGTATTTCTAGCAAACGAAATAGAAGTCGTTTTAAGGATTAAATCAAATTTAATTACATCGTATGACATCTGCATGTGGTGGGCGGATGGAGATACAGGGCGTGGTGCCACGCGAGTTTTATTTGGACTGTAGTTGTTGCATAAAACTTCATTAGCTACTGCATATCAGAACCCTTTTCTGCCAGAAATTCTAAAATTTTAAATGGAGGAGCGGTGAATTCACCTCCCCTGTACCTACATAAATCGAAGTGAACGAACGAGTCTAAGATCGGATTTATTTCAGACTTTCTGAAGAATACAATGTATTTATTACATGCTGAACTTTTTGCAATTGGCAATGTGACTATAATAAGACCACTATCAGCATCATCAGCATCTTCACCTTTATCCAAGCCACCACTAGTTGCCGCACTGATGTGTACTCTATATTTCAAGTATTTTTAGTTCGTTGGTACTAGTGCGGGGATACGAAACCAGTGCAAGTAACTGTACTCCTGATGCACGAGCAAAATATGATATGAAACCAGACGATGGGGCGTTTAAAACACACTGGTCGGCTCAAGGATAACTTGACTAAGAGCGTATCAAAGACCTTTTTAATGCTTTCTCAGTTTTAGATAACGGCTGGGAGAGAAGGTGGCCATAATCGCTAAGGTAACCACATCAGAAGAATAGGACTGCCGTTTAGAGGCCTTTGTAGAAGTAGTCAAGATACTATCCAGAACCTTTTGTAGTTCTGTACGGCCCATAAAGTATATCATCGTTTATAAGTGATAGCACTTGGTCCGCGAAAAGGGACCAGGACCTCTTCCTTAAAATATCAGAGTCTCTACCTCGCTTTTTTCTTCTTCCTCTTTCCTTTTTTTATAGATTATACTTTAACTAATGGCAACAAGCCTTTAAGGCATCATTAAGGGTATTAATTCTTACGTTAACCGGAAGAGATCAATACCAGTTTGAGCAGCAGTGGCTTTAAAGCTTAAATTATAAAAATTTATTAAAATCAGACAAGTCAACCGTTATTTCAAGTTGAGCTTGAGCCTGGACATGATAATCTGAAGAGCTTCCGTGGTAGTGTCACATAAGCGATTAAATTCTGTTAGTGCCCGAGCTGTCAAAAATATGACCACACGAAAACTTATTGTAAGTTGTCTACTGTTTGTGTCGTGTGTCAGAGATCTGTATGTGACGTCCAAGTGCAATAAACTAAAGGACTATCACAGAGCGAAGAAGTGCACACCACATTGCTAACCATAGAGACTGTCTTGTTCTCCACTCTCAACTAGAAAAATAGCGATTAGCACAGGCAGCCGGTACTTAAGTTTTATACGCTTATGCTCTTAAGGCTACTTAGTCAACAAGGCGAAGAAAATTGCCCACAAACGAGCGAGTTATCTAAAAGGCTAAGTTTAGAAAATGGTTTAATCCAAGAATCTATTTATGATGAGTATGACAAGAACATGCAAAAATTTCTATCTTTTTGACTACAGACAGAACTCAATAGGACATCCTTAAAAAGACGTAAGCTGTTAACCAATCTATTTTTAGAAAGCAAACGTCATCTGCCAACCTAAAAATAAACCGGAATATTTAAAAAAAGTAACAGAAAAATGTTACCTTCAAAAACTCATACGACAAATGAATATTTATATGTAGGTTTCGTATTCAAAATAAGGGTTTAAACTTTTTCGATACAAAAGAAATTGAGAATCAAAGACCATTTGATGGGTGGTTTTTCTGAGTTTTATATTTAAGCAACTTTATCCGCATTAAAGACATTTTTCAGAACCACGAGATTTGGCCAGTTTTTTGTCCGTCTATGTTGTCAATAAAGAAACTTCAATTCAGCTTTTATAAATGTTAAGGTTTCTGCTTAAAAGATGCTGGCAACTAAAACGCTAACCATACGTCCTAGAGCTCCCGGCTTGTCTGCACTAGTAGTCACGTTTTATATGATAACGTGCCTCAACTGGGACTAAACAGCTTAGGATAAAACTCTAAAAAGATTTATTTGGACGTAACGAAAAAATATCCCTGAACATTTTAAGACTCGATCTTTTTTGGATCTTCTTTCAGATGTCTCACACACAGTAAAACGCAACTGGGCGATAATTTGTAATCAAAAAGGGGAAGTATTTAAGTTTTCCTCAACCATTAGGGACCGGCGTACTTCAAGGTAGTATCAAAGTACCAATTCAGGGGTCTAGTTGCCGCATTCGATATCGAATAAACCATCAAACAAAAATAAATAAAAGTCAGATAATTAGCATGGTTTAGTGTGTTTAAGATAACAAATACAAGATAACTACCACCCTCTATCCTTGCCAAGTGTAGACTTAAACATCGGCTTACATATTCTAAAGAGGAGTTCAATTATGTGTTATCGCAGATAATTTTTTCTAGGCACATTAAAACGTCAGTGAAACTGGCGCTTTTTTTTTGAATACCGTCAGCCAGCAGGATTTCTTGTGCAGCAAAACACAATTAGGCTTCTTTGCAGGGTTCCTTTCCACATCCTGTTTGCATGATGTTTTATACTTTTCAAACGGTTTTTTTTTGCCAATTTGGGATGTTCTCTTCTTATATTCCTTTTTTAATTTATATTTTCTGCAAATTTAAGCAGCAATTACACGTTTTTAATTTGAACTTGATTAATTTTAAAATGTTGAAATATTTTTTTTGTTTGCCGTTCAAGTGAAAAAACCCACTTGTTTTATTTTTGATCGATATTTAGAGATCGCATATCAAATGCCATAATCTCAAAACAAAAATGTTCGATCTAGTGGGCCCGATCCCGAAAATAGTAATTCGACCCCTGTTTTTTTTTACACTTCAACAAGGAAACAAACAGTCAAACACACACACGCTTAATTATTACCTATAGAATGGGTTTAAATATATTATTTTGTTAAAACCCTTGACATCATATCAAAAACCAATAAAAAAAAATCCCCCAAAATATTTTTTGCCAGTGTAGTCAAAATTATAGCAAAATTATGTTGTAGATATAAAAAAATTTTTATTTCAAACATATCAGACTAAACACACTAACAACAAAAAGTGAGTACAACAACAACAAACAGAACTCTTACCAGCATTTTGTACGAAAAAAATTTAAGTTGAGATTTTTAACTGCGAACACGTAGTTAAAAAATATATTTTTTTTAACCTGTAAACTTAGAATACAACAACTATAATAACAACGTGCACAAGTAGATTTGTAATAGACGTCATTGGCATCGACGTCGCTGTTAGCAGAGCAAACGTTACGTAAAAGAAGACTACAGTAATAATAAACGAAATTTTAAAACATCATGTAATACATAGATGTAGTAAATGATGAAAATAAAAAGACTTAAAATAAAATAGTAAAAAACATTATAAAACATACAAACATATTCATAACACTAGCTAACAAAACAGATCCTTTTTAGAATAAAAAGCAAACTTACAACTACACGCACAAACAACAAGCAACCTCAAGTTAGTAGACACATTGTATAGTACACACACGCTTCTAAGATTTGAGTACACCAGAGAGCTCAAGTAAAGGACTATAAACCACCCTTGGCTGCTGCTGCTTCAGTAGCTTTTAATTTTTCCATGTTCGCGTTTTAAAGTGCAAAAAAAAGGAAAAGTTTTTTTGCCTTTGCCTCCTTCTTTGTTGGGTAATTTTTTCGCTTTTATTTTATGTATTTTTTTAGATTTTGTTGTCCTAATGTTTAGTTTTCTTTTAGCTAATGCTTTTTTCTATAGCCTCACAACTTTGCACCCTTCCTACCGCCATCCACATGTTTTGGCCAAATCAACAGTTTTTTAATGAGAAACTTTACACTACGTCTAATACTATTTACTGGCAGTGAAAATATTTTTTTTTTAAATCACACACAAAAAAAACACCGCGAGCGTATTGTTTACTTTACTACTACTTTGCCAATGTATAAAATATAAGACTAGAACTTCGTTTACTACTACTTATAACAGGTAGGTGAGAGAATGTATTGTTTAAAATTGTGCCGGTATTTCTTATAGTCAAATATTAAAGTGTATTAATAAAAGAATACAATCAATTGGGTAAATTTGTACCCAATTCGGGCAAGGCTATGTGTCACGTACATTCATTTTTCCTTTTTAGAATATTTTGCCTTTAGCTTTTAATTAAAAAAACCAAAAACTATCTAGGAAGACAAAAATTATTTTCTTTGTGCAAAATCTGTGCAAAAAAAAGTGAAGAGACAAAAATACCAACTTTTAGCAAAATCAGAGCGAAAATGCTTGTATTTTTTATCTATCCTATTTCATAGAGCATTACCAAATATAAAGAAAATATGGCTTGCCACTATAAATTCTATTGAGACACAAAAATACCAACTTTTAGCAAAATTGAAGCAAGGATATTTGTGTCTTTCATATGTCCTTTTTGCAAAATATTGCCGTGTGTTAATAAAATTTGACATAAAACTAAAACTTATCTAGAGAGACAAAAATATTTATTTTTGGAAAAACAGACGTCTGTGCCTTTCATATATCGTTCTTGATTAATTATATTTTATAGATTCCATTTTTACCCATATCCAAATCTTTTTTTATCAAATATTGCCTAAGTTGATAAAATTTGGTATGGGACTGTATGAAATGAGTGACATATATAATATAAATTTTTATCAAGTTCGGAACAATGATGCTGGTTCCCTTAATATATATTCTTTTTATAAAATACTAGCTTGATCTGGCTCGCCTTGCTGGACCCGACCCTTCTGCTTACATATCAAAAGTGATACATTAGAAAACTTTACTCCAGTTAAAACCATATCTGTTTCAAAAGTTCTTTTCTTATCACATATTAAATATTTTTTAATTATATATTTTTTTAAAAGAAGAAGCTCTTTTTTTACGAAGCTCTTTTTCATTTTCCTACTTTTTCCTTTTAATGTTTACTTCATTTGTTACCGTTATTGAAATATATTCAAAAACTATTTTCGTTGTATGGCGGGTTGCCCCTCCCAATAACCTCTTCTTGTCCATACACATCTCAATCTCATATTAACATAGTTAACATCCATACACAGTTTGAAGACCTTAGCTGTTACAGTAATTGAAATATATTCAAAAAACTATTTTAGTTGTATAGAAGGTGCCATGCCCATTAATCTCATTCCGCCCATGCATAGACCAATTATGCATATTAACATTATAAACACCCATACATCGTTTGAAAACTTTAACTTTTACGGTTTTTTTTAAATCTTCCTATAGGGAGAAGACTGCATTCTTTAAACTACTGGCTAACAATGTTTTTATATTATTCTACTCCCAATACTGTTGCTATATTACAATTTTTATATTTTAGATACATAAAATAATACATAATAAAAACTTTAAGAGAAAAAATCTCTAAAATATAAGAAAATAAAATGTACAAAATCTAAGGCAATAAAAATAGTAATCAGTGGCCCAATTGTATTAAGAATATTTCCCGCTCTTATCCATTTCTTGTAGAAAAACTTTTTTTACTATTTAAGCCCTCCTGTCGAGTTAGAAAGAGATGAGCATTAATAAGAAGAACATTATTTGAGCTGATTTGAAAAAAAAAGAAACGAAACAAGATATAATGAAAAATATAAAAATTTGTATTTTTATGGTACGATTACAATAAACTTTTTTTTCTTATTACTAATTGTTGTTGCTGTTGCTGCTTTTTTCCTTTTTTTTTTCTTTTTTTTAAGGAATTATAGTTGAAAATAATAATAAAAAATAGTAATAGAATGACTGAATGTCGTGTCGTGTCGTACTCAGGTCTAGCAGTAAAATGGGTGGTTTATAAACAAGAAATAGAAAGCTGTTAGATGCTGACAGCGTAAATACGTCTCAGTCGATGATGATTTAATGTTAGACTTTTTTTAACTTTAATAAAGACTACAAAAAAAGCAAAAACGAAACCAAAAGCAGACATTAATTTTATTCTAGTCCTTTTTTTTAATATGCGTGAAGGAATATAAAAATAGAGAAATAATGTGAATTACTCGTATAGCTCTGCCTTGTTAGCCAGTAAAAGAAGAAACTTGTATATAAAAGATCAATAAAAACTGTTTTATATAAACTATTTAATATAAATCGTCTTCTAGTTAATTGTGCTTTTAGATAGCATGTATTTTACATATGACTAATCACTTTGCAGTTCATAGGTAACTGCGTTTTTCTGTTAAAAATGTCAATTTTGCATATGACCTACAATATTTGCTTTCGCATGTATATTAATACATACTTATGTAATTATGTACGTCTGGCATAGCCTAAAATCGACTTCCTTGCTATTTTTCTAAAAACAACGGATGTCAGATGCTTTCTTAGATCAAAGGATTTCTAATTGAAAAATGTATTTCACATAAGCAACGTGTCAATGAGTTCATAAGCCATTTCTTAATTTTAAAGCGGAAAATTTGGCAGATAATATGTAAAATGAATCACGTGTGAACGCAGCTTATGATTATGACAATAATCACAGCCTAATATTAACTTTGTTATTAAAGCTTTTTGCTATACGTTTTTCTACAATTTGCAAGAATTATTTTTCACAATTTTAAAATCCAATTGCATGTTTTGTCACTTAAACTGTTTATTACAACTTAACTGCATTTGCTACCCAGAATGTCATCTTTTTAGTAGCAAGCAATGGGGCAATTTTAATAAGTCCCCTTTAAACCCTTTAAACATTAAAGAATAATAACTAATACAATCTATTTATTTCCCAAGATACAACACCGACCTCATTTTAGTTGGTTTTTGTATTTTTTCAAGTGTTAAAAAATTAATGACTACTGCATTATGACCATTTGACATTTTAGCAAAATTGTAATATTGTTTTGCAGGAGTATGAGATGTGACCTGGCTGCCTTACAATCTCCAGCCAGAAGTTTTTCTTTTTTCTTAATTGTATGCTCAAGCAACAAACATACACACACATAGATAAGCATGTATATTCTACGTAAAACATTTAAACCAGCGTTGCCCAACGAGAGGTGATGATTTATGAGAACGTATGGGTGTTTATTATTGATGAAATAATGCAAAATACCTAGGGTGACCATTCGTACTGATTTTAGCAGTACATGTTCGGATTTTTCATTTATGAAATGTATGGGAAAAAGAACTGGTACTGATTTTTCAACATGATTTAATACTAATAATAATTTACTCAAGAAAATTTTTTTAACTAGAACAAAGTAAGACAATGAAGTATTTTTCTGGTTACAGGAAGTGTATTAAAATTACTTTTATCACTCCAACCTGGTTTTCAGTCGATTGACAACAGTTCAAAAATTTCTATAAATTTTTTGGAAAATTTATTTTCTTAATTAAGTTTTCACCTGCGACGACGGATAGACATTCTTTGCTGAAATCAGAAAGTAATTTGAATTTGATGGCTATAATAGAAGGTGGTTCTACTAAGACTATAAAAAATAAAAAGCGTACTGAATTTAACCCAGAAATAAATTGTCCCCTTAATTTGTTACTTTTCTTTTGCTGTGCTCTCTTTGTTATGATTCTCTGTAGGTACCTGTGTTATATACATGCAAAACCCAATTAGTGTTCGTCCCCCGAAAACACTCTTGGCTTACATGGTTTACTAAATATAATTCCAATATTATTGGCAGTTAGGCATCTGTTATATCAATTAAAATTTTACAATTTTTCTGCATTGCAAATAGAGTTGGTTTTTTTATTCTATAAGGGATTTTGTTTTTTTCGTTTTCCCCCAAAAAAGATTAAATAATATATATTTGATATAAGAAAAAAAGTAAACAAATGGATAAATTTTTATTTATTTTTATATGAATTTGTGTTTGCTTTTTATAATAATGTGTCTAATGAAGATATTAAATACATTTTTATACCCTTCACATAGTGATAGGGTATATATCACTTTGTCATTCCGTTTGTAATTTCTTTATTATTCATTTGCGACCCCATAAAGTATATATATTCTGGATCCTTATAGATAGGGAAGTTGAAATAGCCATGTCCGTCTGTCCGTCTGTCTGTCTGTCTGTCCGTCTGTCCGTCTGTTGAAATCAAGTTTCCGGAGTCAGATAAAAAGATACAGATCAGTAAATGGTGTCAAACGATTACAAATATCCCGCTAACAATCGCTATTTAAAATCAGCAAAATCGGTTCACTATTGACCGAGATATAAGCGAAAACCCAGAGTAACTAATTTTTTTTAGGACAAAATCCGTGCATATATCCCTATATATCTCAGTAAGTATAATCACTCTTGCCACAAAACTTGGCACGGATACTCCTAAAGAAGGGACCTAAATAATGGAAAAAGTTTTTTCAGATAGGACCAGGGGAAGGGGTATTTTTCCTACAATTGCACAAATTTGGTGAAATATTTTATGCGCTATATCTCGGAAACTATCACAGCTATCGACATAAAATGTTCCACAAAAAGTAATTGCACGCTAAGGGCTACGCGCTAAAGAAAAAATTTTTTGAGTGGGGGCAAAAAAAGGGGTAGCTCCCATACAAATCGACAATTGTTATAAAATATTCGATACGCTATATCTCGGAAACTATAAAAGATATCGAAATTAAATGTTCTACAAAAAGTAATAAGGCAAGAATGCCTACGCTTTGAAGAAAAATTTTATTGAGTGGGGGCAAAAAAAAGGGTAGCTCCCATACAAATCGACAATTATTATAAAATATTCGATACGCTATATCTCGGAAACTGTAACAGATATCGACTTAAAATGTTCTACAAAAAGTGATTGTACGCAAAGATCTACACTTTAAAGAAAAAATTTTTTGAGTGGGGGCAAAAAATGGGGTAGCTCCCATACAAATCGACAATTGTTATAAAATATTCGATACGCTATATCTCGGAAACTGTAACAGATATCGACTTAAAATGTTCTACAAAAAGTGATTGTACGCAAAGATCTACACTTCAAAGAAAAATTTTTTTGAGCGGGGGCAAAAAAAGGGGTAGCTCCCATACAAATCGACAATTATTATAAAATATTCGATACGCTATATCTCGGAAACTATAACAGATATCGACTTAAAATGTTCTACAAAAAGTGATTGTACGCAAAGATCTACACTTTAAAGAAAAATTTTTTTGAGTGGGGGCAAAAAAAGGGGTAGCTCCCATACAAATCGACAATTATTATAAAATATTCGATACGCTATATCTCGGAAACTATAACAGATATCGACTTAAAATGTTGTACAAAAAGTGATTGTACGCAAAGATCTACACTTTAAAGAAAAAATTTTTTGAGTGGGGGCAAAAAATGGGGTAGCTCCCATACAAATCGACAGTTGTTATAAAATATTCGATACGCTATATCTCGGAAACTTTAACAGATATCGAAATGGAATGTTCTACAAAAAGTAATTGCGCAAGAATGCCTACGCTTTAAAAAAAAATTTTTGAGTGGGGGCAAAAAAAGGGGTAGCTCCCATACAAATTAACAATTTTTATGAAATATTCGTTACGCTATATCTCGGAAACTATAACAGATATCCACATCAAATGTTCTACAAAAAGTAATTGGAACACAAGGCCTACGCTTTGAAGAAAAAATTTTTCGGGTGGGGGATGAAGAAGGAGTAGCTCCCATACAAATTAACAATTTTTATAAAATTTTCGTTACGCTTTTTCTGGAAAACTTTTACAGCTATCGACTTCGAATATTCTACAAAAAGTAATAATCAAATAATTCATACATTTTGGAAAAAAAGTTGGAGAACAGCAGCGGGACTAGAACATTTAATAAGTTTTATTAACCTTTAAATATGGATAATCTCGAAAACTTTTAAAACTTTCGACCTCAAATCTTCTTCATCTATTTCTATTATTCATATGAACGTTAAAATTTTGTTATTTTTTCTATGGGCTTTAAAACTCGCACAAGGTTTTTTATTATATTATTTGCAGTACAAAATTACTTGGCTGGGTATATTTGAAGACCAATGTGAAGGGTATATAAGATTCGGCACAGCCGAATATAGCGCTCTTACTTGTTTTTAACTCTTTTTAACAACGACAAAAGGAAAAAAATTAATAAAAAAAATTGGTCTCATTTTTTTTAGAAAATAAAAAAAGGGACAAAAAATATGTTGGAGCTACTTTTAGCTGTGCCGAATCTTATGTAAGCTCCAAAAGACATGAATTCTTGAATTATCTTTAATCTGGTGATGTCATCGCGTAAAGCACAGCTGATGCATCGCCATTTACGCCTTCTTGTGTTTATAGTGATTAGGGGTTGTATGGTTATCTCCCATAGCCTTAAGTTGCAAGTCAAAAACTGTGCATAATTCTTTGTAAGCAGTTAATTTATTCTTGAAACCGCACTAAGGTTCTCTCAAACCAGCTGATAATAATTTAGAAACTTGTGTGATATAAGGCAAATATCGTTTGCGCAATCTAGGCCCTCCAAACGATTATTCAAGAGCCAAGTAATGCCCCTGGGAACTGTTTTAGCCCTCAACGTAATTTACAATATTTCAGTGTGCTATTCCTACACATATAAATTGGTTGTTTTTGTTTTTTTTTATGTTTTATGCGGCAGCTTACGTTACTATGAAGGGCTTTTTTATGTTTTATCTTTAGCAGCATGCCTTTGAACATCAACGCAATCAATAAAACGACATGGCAGTGTATTTCGTAGGCTTTTTTAAAGATACGTATATTCCAGGGACTGTTCAGCTATAATCCAAAGGATATAAATATAAGGCAACACTTCGCCTAGAAAGCCGTCTTGTTCAGTATACATTCAATTATCTTATTAACCGTACTTACGAAAGTCTTGCCTCATAAATGTTCAAAGACATTTAGATCACCCTTTATCGGGATTTTTGATATCGAACCCTCTTCTTTTAATTCATCGCAGAGGGATTGCGTGATCCATAAATCTTAAAAAGAAGCATAAATAAAATGCGCACTTTCTTGCAGGTCGACCTTATAAATCTCTTGGTGCTTTTGCTTAACAAAATAAGGGTGCAATTGTAAGATATATGTATGACCTGTTGGGAGGGCTGTAGCACATATTCTCTTGGTTAACTTTTAATATGTTTATCTTCCGATCGCGGCTTCTATAAAACGATTCATAGATTACCCTATGTGTTGTCTAGCGACTATTACAAACTAATTCTTTGTTTTGTTGCAATCTTTGTTACTTGGTGCATAAGGACCAGCCAATCCATTTTAAGTGAAATCTTCATAATTTCCACAAATGATTGTATTTTTAGGCCGAGCGGAGTTAAATTTCCTATACACAAAGCTTTTCCCGTTTGTAGAACCTTAAGAGACTATTTTATATAGAAAAGGTAATGTAACTCTTCCTAGCTGATTATAAAAGCTTTCTGTACAGGATATATTGGACATATCTGTAGGTGCGAGGGCGATATGGAAGGAAATTGATTCCCATTCTATTAATGTATTATGATTCTCTCAACGGAACTATTTTTACTTCGCTGGAGCAAAGCCGGCTATTTAGTTTTTCAGAGTAAAGAAAGATAATACCATCTTTAAACCTGAGCTCGCCGGACTTAGACCAGCTATTCTTATAAAGAAAATTACAATTTACTTAGTAATTTGAGCATGTTCCCAGGTTCCATGATCCAAAAAATTGTCATAAAAGTGTTCGGTTGGTTCAGACTCATTTCAGTTTTAGTAAACATAGCGTTTAAGGTAGGCGGTCGGCACTACGACTGCCAGAGCGTCTCCAGGCGATAAATTGCCACTTCCTCTATATAAATCATAAGGTTAAATTGTCTATACCGGTTGTCAAAGGCTCATTTTAATACACAGAATATATTTTTGGGCGATTGGTATAACTAAAATTGGATGCTGAGTTTCCATATCTGAGCATTACACACATATTCACAAACTCATATTCAATTTTAACCAACAAACGGATAGAAGGGCATCAAGCTTATACATACTTCTAAAAAGGGCTTATAAACGGAAAGAGAAAAATGTAAAATAACTTAAATAGTAAAGAAGAAGTGTATTAAAACTTAAGGCGTGATATGTTATTTAACTTTAATTTTTTTTACAACTGTGTTGGCATGAAATATTTAAACCACCATACAAACATAAATACTACGTTTTAACGCAACAACATTCATATTAAAATGAAAAAACACTAACACATGCAAACGTATTTAAATGTAATTATAGATTTCAGGTCCGCGAAAGTGTTCAAAATATTATTACAATAATTTCATTGGTGTGAGTATTAAGTAGATATTTTAATTGTGTTTTTTCTATTGTTTTAGTTTTTTCGATATTAAATTTTAAAACCATAAAGCTACTGCATAAATTATTTCGACTGTAGTTATTTGTTTCTATTTCCTTTTTTAATTTTAATTCCTTTTTTTAGCAAATAAAAATTTTTTTTCGTCGTTTTTATTATTATTCTTTTTTTTTACTTTTAACTCGCACTATGGAATTTATTTGAAAATGATTTTTCGTTATAGAACTAATGAAATTTTGTTTGTTTTTTGGCAAAGAATTATACAATTTTAAGTAAAAAATTGACGCAGTGAGTAGATTAAAAAAGACGGGATAACAAATTATTTTACATAAAAAACTATTTTAATATAAATTTTATTTAAAAAAATTCAGCAAAATGATTTGCAGATTTAATCTGTTCAATTTGTTCAAATTCGAGTCTTAACGTAGTAGAAATCATGAGAGCGTTTTACCAAAGTGTTAAGAGTTCTTTGGGGTTCTTTGTTGAGCTATCCATTTGTGTTTTATATAGAACCTTCTCCAAATGACTTTTTTCAATACCACCTAATAAAAGAATAATTATAAGCATAAATAGTTTTCAAAAGTTCAAAAGTTAGTTTTTGTAAAGGCTTTAAAGTCTGGACAAAATACTTAAAACTACAATTCTTAAAATTGTATGTATAAGAGTATGCAAAAATCTAAATAAAATCCTCAAACAAACTTAAATTAAAATAATGGCTACAAACAAAACTTTGAAAAAAACTTTGACAAAAATAACAAAGAACTTCCTCCCTGGATTTAATATCTATTTTTATATGATAAAACATGGATAGTTTGAATTGCAGCCGGTTTTCTCCCTCAAATTAGTAACCCCTTATTTAGGCGCTCAACCCACTGTTAATTAAATTCCAAATAAACATTTTCTAATATAACGTGTAGTAAGTAGAAATAGTCGAATATACTTACAAACATGCATTACTATGAATGTGTAGATACTTTTATTTTAAAAATGTTTATAGGTATGTTAGCATTAAGTCTAACGATGTACAAACATTTGCCCTCAAACTTCTAATGTAGAAAAAAATAGAGTAAAAAACATTGTCGAATTCAAATTTTTTTTTTGTTTTTCCAGACTAAATAATGAAAAGCAGCAAACAGCAGAAAAAAGGGCATAAAGAAAAAATTTGGTGAGTTTATGTTTTAATTTTAATTTTTTTTTTTTTGCATAATACACACTACCGCTGATACAAACACATACATATACATTACATTAATATACATTTATTCTCTGTTAATATCGTGTTTAAAATGTTAAAAATCTAACAACTACAAAAAAAGTAATAAAACAAGTGGGTTCAAACAAAAACAGCGTGATTAAAAAAGAACACAGAATTTTGAAAGGACTCATATTTTTTGCTATAATGCAAAAGTGTGCGTGTGTTGCTGAATTATCGGAGTGTTTATAAATTGGAAATTCTACAACACATACTTCTGCAAGCCAATATCCTTTAAAAAAAAGCCAAATACATTCAAGGCAGCAAAGGACTAAAAATAAAGGACGAAGCGTAGTACGAATAGCTCACATTTTAATATTATTTATTTAGTTTCTTTTGGGTAACTTTTTATGAAAGTTAAATAAAACAAAAATTGAAAACGGTTATATAGAAAATTAGTTAAAACTGATTTTACTAAAAATTGTTTGTTGTCGTTTTAACAAATTTTTTGTCATACGCAAATATTTTTTTAATACCAACGTACATATGTAAGAACAAACATTCTTGAATTAAATGAAACATTTATAATACATTTTTACAGGCATGTTAAGGTATGTATTTTAAAACACAATAATTTTAACCCCTCTTTGAAAAACGCTTATTTGTAATAGAAGGAAGTTTGAACGAAACTTTCCGTTTCAGGAAGGAATGTTACATTTCTATATTATTTACTATATGGGGCTGTTCGAAAAAGTACCCAGTACCAAATTGTTAAATATATTTTTATAAAATCTTACTTAATTATTGCATATTAGTTTATATCAATTAAGATCATGTCATATTTGAACATATTAATTGCAACAGATATTGTCTAAGAAATGAGAAGCCTGAAGATAACGGTAATAGCACCAGCCTCAGAAATTTTCTGGTGACACATTAAAAAACCTCACCGAAGACAAACTTAGAAAACCCAGATATGGCTCTGCAGATAAGTTATTCTTCATGAACATCAGCTAATTGTCCTTAAAGACGCGTTATCGCAAAATCGCCTCTGCAAATTTAAGAAAATCTTGGGCATGGAATGACAAGAAAAATTTAATATATTCGTTAACAATGAATAACAGTACTGATATGAGTGAATATCCACCAGATATTATTAAAAAAAATTAAATATAATATTGTTAATTAAAATATA
Organism: Melanophora roralis; assembly: GCA_963583895.1. Taxonomy (NCBI): domain Eukaryota; kingdom Metazoa; phylum Arthropoda; class Insecta; order Diptera; family Rhinophoridae; genus Melanophora; species Melanophora roralis. Next base: position 59,005,177 of record OY757190.1, on the reverse strand, counting down.
ATAAAAGAGTTTCCCTACATAGAAAATATAATAATTTAATTAATTTTTCACGTCATAGTGCGGATTTAGTTCTTTCCGCTGTTTTTTAAGCTTTCAACAGAATTTTGGTCGTTTCATTTTGCGTCTTCCCTCGTGAGAATTTTTAAACCCCTTCTTCGCTGGAGCGTCTTTATTTATTCGCACAACAACAAGCCAGCACAATCTCTGGATTTTTCGCGCTTGACTATGTCCGCATATTGCTTGTACAGCACTTGGTACGTACGCTGAAGTTATTCTTTGCCTACACAGATTGGCCTACATATCTTGCGAAGCATTTTTCTCTTAAACACTCCCAGAACACCTTCATTGGCTTCAGCAAGTGGCATTGCCTTAGCTCCTTTTAGTAGTATGAGTAGAATAAGTGTACCGTATAGTGAAAGCCGAGAAAGGTTTCTGTTCTTAAATTGTAGGCTTAGCCCAAAATAATACAAATTAGCAAGTACAACTCTTTGCTTTGTTTTCAAATGATGTTGTTTTGTTTGATTTTTAGCGATTCCAAAATAGACAAATTCCTCCACTGACTTAAAGTTTAAATTACCAACGTTTGACCAACTTAGTACTGCGTTCTTTGGTCTCATTATTCTCAATTCTTATTAATAAGCAGATGATACCTTAACTTTTTAAGGAAAATACCTTGGCATTCACCTGGACCTAAAAGTTACATATAGATTCAAAGTTGACACAATTAAAACTAAAAACAACCCAAATGCATTGGGGAATTGGTAGAAATTCTGTGCTTCATCTTGATTGTAAGGTACTGCTCTTCAGCTCCATTTTATAATCAATTTGATGCTATGGGTAAGGTGACCATACGTACTGATTTCATCAGTACATGTACTGATTTTTGACTTGGTGTACTGACTGAAAATGTGTGTACTGAAATGTACTGATTTTAACAAGAAGTACTAATTGAACATTTTTTTCAAGATTATTTGAATCTTGATTTTTTTTCATAACAATAACTGTTAAGTAACAGCAAAACTTAATGATTTAATATTTTTGCATCAGTAGGAGGAGTGTTATAAAATGTTTTATCTAAAATATTTTACTTTTTACATGATTAAATATGTTCATATAATATTTTTAAACAATTAAAATGCAACAACATTTAATCAGTATTTTAAAACAGCTCATTGTATAAATGATTTAAATAAATGGGAAATGCATTTTTTCGCCACAAAACTTGGCGCAAATGCTTTAAAGATGAGCTAAATTGGATAGGAGCAAGAGAAGCTGTAGGCCACCTATTATTTTTTGAAATTTTATATTCGCTTCATTTGGAAAACTATTACAGCTAAACAAACAAACAAACGGAGTAGTTTTGGTATCATATTTTGGAAAACTAGTTGGATAGAAGCATGGGCGAGGGCAAGAAGAGCAGGGAAAGTGGTGGTCCATATACAAATAGAAGGATCTTTTGAAATTTTTGATATCATATATGTATCTCAGAAGCGGTTACAGCTATCGGCCTTAAACCTTATTTAAATTATTTATGTAACAACAAAAGTTTATTTTTTTTACAAATATTTTTAAAAGTGTGACCTGTACCATGATATTTAAATACATATACAACCAGGTGGACGGACAAACATACTTTATTCGACTTAGGAACTGATTTTAAACTGATTTGTTATCACTAAAAATTAAAAAATTAAAATTAGAAAAAAAAATACTTAAAAATTAATTAATTAATAAATAAAACCCGTACTGATCTTAAATAAGAAATAGTTGGTCGCCGTAGCTACTGGATACAGTTATAGGGTACTGCTTCTGCCACAAAAGCTAAATCCCACGAATAATAACTGAAGCTCCTTGATATTTTGAAAGAAACAACATCCACATCAAATTTAAAACCATGTGGATATGTATTTAAATTCGCCCGAAACGCATCCCAATTTAGTTGCCCAAAACACGGTGGTCACACTTGTTTCAAAAAAAGGGGCAATATTGAACTCACTTGAAACCGTCGAAGGTGATGATTTAACAAATTTTATTTAAAACCAAAAACACTTCTGTATAAACGGGTCACTTTTACAACATTCGATACATCAAACTATCTAGGTGGCCGACTATCGACAATTTTGCAGCGCCAATGGGGCATTTAAGTAAGATTTTTTCAATATGTTTTATTATTTCATCTTCGCCTATTTAGGTAAGTGGGCACGTAACGAATTTAGATAACCCAGTAGGATACAATTATTATTTACAAGATAAGAGAAAGAGCTAAGTATTTCACAGTGGCGGTATAGCCTCGGTTATTAACCGCAATACAGCTTAATCGATCAAGAACATTCGAGTAAAAATTACTGAAACAAAAAATAAAATAAATGGATCCCAATGATTCTGCAACAAGATACTGCTACCAAACATAATTCCAGGGCTGTAAATGCTTTTTATTTTCAGGCCAAATATATATTTGAAACTTTTTTAACGAAAGCCATTAGCCCAAGCTATTGTCATACCTAAAGATTTAACGGAAAAGTTTTACTCTTATACTTGTCTGTACGTTCATCGAGCTAAAAACTATAAGCGCACTCTTAAGAGATTTCATAATAATAAATTGTATTTTTGTCATGTGCTTAATTAAATTTCTTTAAGTGTGTTCTTGTATTCAAAAAAAGCCATATGTACATACATATGTGTTTTTCTAATTTGTATATATGTATATGTATTATGTATGTATGTCTGCATGTACATACATATGTGTAATTGTTTAAATTGCCAAATGAGAGCTTATGTATTTTACCATTAGTGGGCGGTGTTAGAAACAAAGTTTTTTGTTATTTATTTTAATTTCACTTTTATCGCATGTGCTATTTGCATTTGTTTTCGTTGTTGTAATTTTAATTTCTATGTTTTTTGTTTCTAATTCAAATATTTCACTAACAGAAGAAAAACAAAAATTAAATGTAAAAGTAAACGCATATGAGTATGACATGACAAGAACCCCACTTACGCTTAAAAAAACAAAAAAGACGCGAACAGCAAAATGAAAACAAAAAGTTTTTCAAAACATTAATGTTTTGTTTTCCGTTTTCCTCTAATAATAAAACTCCACCACATGTCGTAGACTCAGGTTCAGCTACAGTTGAGAAACCCCAACTTTTAAAAATAAAGAAATTTTTCATTACCAACAACGCAAATGGCGAAAGTGAATTAGAATAACACACATCTTTAATATAATAAATTTATTTGCACACTAAAACAAAGTTCTATATACATTCACACACACACATACATAAGCCAAAAATTAGTTATGAATGTGTTAGATAAGCATACAAATTTAATTGTGTTAGTGTATGCATTAATGTTTGCGTGATGTAGAAGCTACAAATTATAAAGTTTTTGCGCCGTTTTAAGAATGAGTTTTATGGGCTTCCTTGCCAACTTCTAAGGTGCTAGAAAGAAATTTCTTCATAACCACTCTCTAATTTAAGATACAAATGATTCAACCCAAGCCCTAAATTAATTAAAAGACAAATGTTAAAGAAGGGTCTAGGAATTTTTTAATTAATTAAGTTGATCCTTTACGTGCCTTACAAAATCTTTTTTTGTTAAAAATTTAGAGAAGTAGTGTTTGTGAACATTTAATTTTAATTTTCCGATACTAACCAAAATATACGTTGGACCACCAGCCCATACATGATAGTTGCATTTCATTATCAGACCGATAAAGCCGGTATATATGTCTTTTAATAAACACAGCTGGTGTAAAACAATTTTTGCACCATTTAAGAACCCGAAGATGCTTCTTTAAACCCAAAAACGTGTTCTGCCTAGCGGACATCGCACTTGGTTTTCATATCCAGAATATCTAAAGTTTCTATTAACCCAACGTTTATATTATCTAAAAGTACAGACAATGCAGAATGTGTCAGTATATGACGAGCCATTTACAGCCAAAAATTCCCTTTCCGGGTGGACATTTGTATGGGGTGCTTTCACAAAACTAGCTGAGGGCATAAAGAAAGACACGTGCAAAATTTTGTGAAGATAGAATATTATTCGAGTCAGTTAAAGCCCAAAATGCTTATTCCAGGAGGACATTTATATGGGGCAATGTTAAAAATTGGATCGATCATCACCAAAAAATAGGCTTCTTGCCAGTACAAAAAAACTTATCTGAGCCATATTTCATCAAAATATCTGGCGTGTTAGCAAAATTACATGGACATCCAGAGTGACTGACGGATATGCTTAAATCGACTCAGGAAGTGATTCTGAGTCGATCGGAATACCTAAAAGTGGTTATCAGACCATTCCTTTAGGGCATTACAAAGATCTGCGTGATTCCCCCACCATGTGATTTGGGTATAACAAGGCGGTAGTTAGCCATGCTTTCCGTAGCATTAAAGAGAGCTGAGCAAATAACTTTTTGGTGGTAATTTTTCGGAGTGCCATCCCTAATCGGCTTAGCATTAGCTACTTTTTAACATATAGGAAAAATTCACGCCAGCGTCGTAGTGCATTGTTTTAAAACCAGTGTTTCTTTTCGGTAATTGTGAAGTGCTTGCATATGTTTGAGGTTAAAGGTCAGGGGCCAAATCGTCGCATTCGATTCGAATCGAAATTTTAAAATTCTTATTAGAATTCCTATACTTAAAGCATTGACAACTCGATCGATCGAGTGAAATTTCGATTCGAAACGAATGCGACGATTTGGCCCCAGGTTTTCGACTGGATCAAGGACTAAATTTCCTATCCAATAAAAAGAAGGAATTAAAGGGTCAACGTCATCCCTCCGTTTTTATACAAATGGAAAAAAACTCTTGTGACTTTAGAATCAGTTAGAACGAAGAGCTTTCTAACATCTGATAAATTAGGTTCACAAAGATATCGCCTGTTTGTGTAACAGCGAATTCTTCCTCTCTATCTCTCTCTCTCTTCCTGTCTGCAGTTTTATATTCCTGATTCAACCATGATTTATATCCAGGTCTAAGCGGGTCAGGGCTGGGAAGATTTCTGAATACTACACTTAAAAAATTATTACAGTAACTGACTGTAAGTTATTTAGGAAGTAATCCGTAAAGTTGTTTTTAAATTAAAAAACAGTTAAATTTCCATATAATATTTGTTTTTAACTGGTTTGAAAGGTTATTCAAAGCCTCAAATAAACAAAAATACTGATTTTCGTTGCAGTTAATTTTGTCAGTTATTTTTTGGTAATATTTATTTATGTTAATTTTTTCCGATACTTTGTGTTTAGCTGTAAATAACAGAAAATGTAGTTAATGTTAGACGAATATGTAAGTTATTTTTTTGATGGCTGAATTTGAATATTGATTTCAATGAATATCTAGTTGGAGGATTTTTAAATGAATATCCAGTTATTTTAAATACCATTACATTAATACATTTTTGAGTGTAGAACAACAAGCATATTATTGGTCTTGAGTATCCTAATTAAGTCCGGGGACTCAAGACGGACACAAAGGTTAGTTTTAAGAGAACACCAATGATAATAATAAGTGAATGAGATTATTGGTTGGGATCCGATGTCTCTACGAAGTGTGAAGTTTTTACTTACAGATCCAAATTTAATAAAGACGCCGAAGCCGGGTTCTATATATCATGGGAGAGAACATCAGATTGCCCGAGAAAACAGTGAAAATAAAGAGATTTTATCGTGGAACACATTCCAAGGAATACTGATTCAACTTTTATGTTAATAGTCTGGGGGAGGGTAAAGTGATTGAGTAAAAGTTTCTGCGTTTCTGAAAGGCATCATTGAGTTCATCATGAAAATCAAATGGCTTGGGAATAGGCGAGAGTTTTCCCATGGATATTTGAATTGTTTTCTTCTTTTTTAGTCTTTTCTCTTCATCTTCTTTTTTTACTATGCGTTTTCTTTTTCCAACCTTTGCAACCTAACCTTAGGTCATTTTTACCAAAATAAAAAAAATTTCGTTTCCAGCAAAATGATACATCCAACCATTTTTGCCATGTCATTGACATTTGCTTTTAAGCAACATAGTTTCCAGTTAAATTGCCTAAGATATCGTTGAGATCTGCCCAACAAGCTTTTTCGTCATTAAAAATTAAACGCTTCTAGGCTATCTTCGAAGCGCTGTGTAATCTGGAGCCATAACCGGTGCAAGAATATTTAGTTCACACTTTTCAGTGTTCTCAGTGGGGAAAAGATCGAGGGTATTATTAAGGTGCCCTTTAACATACGAGATATTTATTGGCACATTCACTAGTTGCGCAAGGTAATTTTTCATGGCAAACAACTCAGTAAAGCGGCCTTCTGCAGTTGTATGACCAAAATGGCAAAATCAAAAGGAATTAGGAACATTGAAATCAGCAGCAACAACGATTTTACTGTGGGAGTATCCCTTGGTACCCAAAAATAAATATTAAAGGAACCAAAATAGTTTTGAAACTGAAGTCAAGATGTATTGAAAAGGTAGCCGCAACTGGTTTCTCATATTCTCGTCAACTTTTCACAGAGGATTTAGTTTAAGATTTATTTAACATCGTAGAAAAACAAATACATGGCGATGTTGACTTTGTAGTGAGAATTTCGAACAAAGTTCATGTGTTTTTTTGTCGTGATGTTGTTGTTGTAGAAATCCCCATCAACGACAAATGAACTGAAACTAAATATCATTGTTGCACCGTGCCATGCGTGAGTTTTTTTACCTTTTTTTCTATTTCTGTTGAACTAATTCTGTGGCACAAACCCATAAAAACATAAGTCGCGTTATTGCAAAATCGTGTTCTTGTATTTTCATGATAACCATATCCGTTTTCATATTGTGTCAAAATTTTATGAAAATCGGACCAATACTTTCTGAGGTAACGAGATAGCAAAACCACATATTTCACTTTTTTTTAACTTTTATGCTGTTTTTTTTTTTAAAGGAGCATAATATGTCGTGTCATATTTGGAATAATGTAGTTTCTCTAAAGCCTAAAAGAATAAAAATGACTGCATACATTTATTTATGCATCAGTGGTCGATATATTATTTTGTATAATCACATGTTTGCAAAACGGAATAACAGCATCCATGGTTTTTCTACCAAATCTAAAAATATATCAACTTTAAAGATACCGCAAATTATTTCTATAATATTACTTGAGATATTTACGTAATCAAAATTATCAAATTTGTTAACCCTGATTTGCTATTTGTATTTAAATCTTAAAAATTCTCTCCTGAAATGTAGTAAGAAACGACTTATGCTATTATGGGGTTTTGCCACAGAATTATTTTCAAGACAAATTTGTGCTTCCCATTCTGGTTTAAGATTAGTATTAATTTCTTTTCTATCAGAAGAAATTATTATTTTCCATTAATGTTAAAGGAAACTTTTATTCGAAAAAGGCAGATTCTTCTACCGATACTTTGCCGGTGATTTTACCTCTCGATTGTATAAAGTACAATAACAAAAAAAATCGTTTCGTTTCATTTGATAGATGAATGATGTTTAACCGTTATTCAAGTGTTGCCAAAGAGACTTAATTAGAAGAAAACATAGTGTATTTGAAAAAGTAAAATTGCATCCTTATTTACAAGGTAAAAAAATAAAAAGGAAAATATTCCGTTTTCCTTTTTGATTAGCATGTGAGCTAAGTGGGTGATGTTTGTTTACAGCCTAAAACACTTCTACCGTTCAAAGAGTACTGATGTTAAAATTGCGTAGCTGCTTTCGAAAACGTATTCTACTTGGCTAGTATCGGTAAAAGAACCCGCTTATTCAAATCAAAGTTTCTTTCAACAAGTTTGCATGTTTTGCATGTTTTCTTTACTATCGTCTCTTCTTATTTTTGTTATTCAAAACATGTGATTTAATTTAGAAAATATATGAAATTTAAAAAAAGTGCGGCAATATTGTTGAGAGAATAAGAAAAATCGCTGTCAAAATAAAATAGATTTTATTTTATAACTTCATTCAGCAGTGTGATATAACGTCAAATTATGTTGGAAAAAAACGTCATGCCCAAAATTTGTTGCATCATATAACGTTAAAAATCTTACCATCCTCGAAATCCTTGATAGCATCATAGCATTTATATACATAACTAAAATTTTAAAATTTTTTGAGTTATAACCAAAAATATACATAAATAAGATGGTTAAATATATCACATTAAAATTCCTCTTTCGGTAAACTTTAAATGTTCTAACTTAAGGCCACTTAGCAACAGACATATATAGATATGTATGTATGTGTATATACCACCCAACTTAAATCAACAAAGAAATAAAAAAATAATAAATCTAGCCACTACTTGTTAAAAAATATATGTTTCTAGTTTTGTAACACATTTTCGCCAGACAAGAAATATAAAAACAAGAAAAATTCTGAATACAAAAACCAGAGGCACACATTTCAACATGTTGCAATGTATGTAAGTAGTTTGTACCACATGGTGTTTGCCACATATCTCAAGAAGTTAACACAACTACAGATTGATGTTGATAATCGCTATAATTGTGGTGATGATGATGGTTGTAACTGTAACAATGATGATAATGACACTTACGGTAATGATAATGTTCACATTTCTTACAACATTATCTTCTTATTCCTTTTTTTATTATTATTTCTTTATTTTGCTTTTATTAGTTTTTTGTTGTTGTTGTTGTTATTTTATTACTTTTGCTATTTGGTTTTACTAGCCGGACACTTGACCTTCGTGACGTGTTATGTGATAATGATGACGATGATAATGATAATGAAAGAATAGAACATTTTGCAAACTACATTCCACATACAACAATAAAAACAACTTTAAAATAGTAATAACAGTAAAAGTTAAGAAAGAAAAAGGTAGCAAAAAAAGAAAGAACTTTTCTTGGCCAAATACTTGCATGTATGTATGTATGTGTATATCACATACATATGTGCCTACGTGTGAGTTTTTAGATTTTTCTTAAGCTTTGCACTATGGGCTAAGAATAGTTCACATTATAAAAATTCTTCGCAGTTTTGACAATCTTGAAATAAGTAAAAGATATAAAATTACATATTTTTTTTTAATAAATTATACTGCATTAGCGAAAAAACGTGTAAGAAAGATATTATCGGCCAAGTCCGATTCCCTACAACATATAGATATGGCATACAGATAAACTTGAGTGTAAAATTTTGGGAAGGTGAGGTAATATTCTAGCAACTTAAAAAATACCTTTAATTTTCGACGAATTTCAATTACTTAGTTTTAAACTTTGAATACTTTTTGTAAGTTCATATAAGCGAAGATTTAATAATAAAAATATGCAAAAAAAAACAAAAAAAAATTATAAATCTAAAGAACTTTTAGTCACATTTTCAGACACTCTTAATAGCGATTAAGATTCGGAAAAAGACCAACACAAGCTGTCCTCAAAGGAGCTGCTGAACCTCAAGATGATATTCTAGGACAAATTCTGTACTTGCTATACACAGCTGAAATGCCAAGAAATAGTCAAATAGAGAATTCAAAGTCGACAACACAAAATCCTAATAGTTATAACTGACCCTCTTTGGCTTATTAAATAGAGCAACATCCACAAAGATCTTCAAGTTCCACTGGTAAAATGCGAAATGGTAACCTATGTGAACAAGTATTAAATAAGCTGAAAACACATGCAAACCCGCTTAAAACTACACACACTCTTTAGTAATTATTTCAAAAAATTAGACAGTTAATCCCTAAATAAACTTCAAATAATTTTGATGAATGTAGGTGCTAAAATCAGAGTAAACTTAGTTGTTTTACTCAATACAAAATAACGTTTTCTGCAACAGTATCACAATCAACTAGTTTTTTACACACTTTTATTAACAAACGAAGTTCTTAATAATTAATTTTTCCCAATAAGTACATACCTCGATTCAAATGGTAATCTGAGGTCCAGTGTGCCGTCTTATTGATATACATGTGTAGATATGTGTGAGTGTGCGTTTGCATTGGCATGTGGAATGCCTGAACAGGTCCTTCTTGTAAACACGTTAAAAAGCATAGTTTTTGTTATTGTTCTTATATGTTTCTTTGGACATTTTTTTCTGTTTTTCAATAATTTTTGATTTTCAAGGTTCTGTAATACAAGTCACTCTATATGTTTTGTCTGTTAGTTTGTATTTTTGCCAAAAAGAACTTGTTGTAGAATTCAGTAACATTTTCCCAGCAAACCAATATAGATTGAGAGAAAGTATTTTTCTTTTTGTTTGATACTTTTCCGTTTTCAGTTCCATTTGTTGCAGCATTGTTTTTTCTTTAAATTTTACTTTTCTTAACAGGATAAGAGTACAACAACTACTGAAATGTTTTCTTTTTACCGGTACCTCAGACGATGCAAAGAAAAAAAAACAAAGAGGAACCAATATGGCTTTGAAAAAGACAAGAAAACGAAGAAAAGGAAAATCACAAATGTTAAGGAAAATTGTGCCAAACAGTTGGGCAAAAAGGAAAATCTAAAAGGAAAACACACGCTGCCCCAAACACAGACAGAAATGTGTGTGCCTTTGTAGAGATGCTTGTGAAAATGTCTTAGATTTGCTGGCTCCTTGTCCTTTTGCGTCTATATATGAACGTTTGTATGTCAATTCCGTTTTCTTTTGTTGTACACGTGCGTTTGTGTGCGTGGGTGTGTGTGCTTAAGTTTATGTCTGAGTCTGTGAATTTTTCTTTAATGTTTTTGTGCTGATGATTTTTTTATTTTCCTTTATTGTACATTTTATTTCTATTTGTGCTTTTGACTCTACTGGTGGGTTGTTTTCTTGATGATAATGGCGACGATAATGGTGATTGCAATGGTTTTGATGGCGTTGAAAATAAAGATTGCGTGAAGCTGATTTTTTTTTCTTTATTTCGCATCTCGTTTTGCCCTTGTTGGTTTTAATTTTTCATTTCTTACTTTGCAGATTCGTTTTGGCTGTAAGTTGTTTGTCTGCCTAATGGTCTGAACTCTACTATTACACGACTGTAGACTGTTGATTTTGTTAAGTTTTCTCTGTTATTTTTTTAACGAAAACAATATTTTGGTTTGTTTTTTTTGTTGTTGCAAAAAACACTGTTGCTTTCAAGGAAGTATCCCTTTTATGTTATGTGGCCATATGTTACTCTAAAAGATTAGCGCTAAGTGCGCTTGGTCTGATGGTGGTCACTCTAAGAGTTAAATTACTTGTCTAACTAAGGTCCCGGATCGGCATAGCCAGAGACAAACGGATATCAGCCTCATTAGTGATTATTCACGGATGAGTTTAAGATTTGAAGAAGGTTGAAAGTGTGATCTTTAGCTTAGAATGGGCTGCTTATCTTGACCTACCTTTCCACACAGAACGATTAGCCCAAAGTAGAAGTGATTTCCAGGCGTTTCGATCTTCTGTGCTTCTTCTACAATTTCTAAAACCAAGTTATCTTTCTCTACTTGACTCTTCCATTGAAGTTTCAGTCTTTTTTTTCTGCGTGATCCGTTATTAGGCTTGCATTCAAAGGACTTCTTAGCTGGAGCATTTTTATTCGTTCCTAAAACATGACCTAGCCAAAGTAAAGGTTGAATTTTAAGGCGCGTATCTATGACAATGTCGGTAAATAGCCCATACAGCTCACGGTTCATACTACACCGGTATTCTCCGTCAACGAAGATTGGTCCATAGATTTTCCGAAGAATTTTCCTCTCGAAAGCGCCAAGCACTGCCTAATATGCTTCTGCAAGCACCAAGAGAAAGCACGGGTACTATCAGTGTCTTGTAGATGTTTAACTGTTGATTGTGTATCAGTTAAGGTCATCCTGCAGCATCGTAGCTTGAAATACCTTTGAACGTAAGAGGCTGTGGAAAGCGGCCTTATAGTCAACAAATAGATGGTATGTGTTGATCTGTTTTTCAAGGATATGCGTTCCTCTACCCAGATTGTATTTCCGCAAGCCTGATTAACCGCGATTAATTTGTCCAAACGGCTATAAAAAAAAGCTGTGTGTGATTGAGGAAAATGTGATGGCTGACTGCCGTCGAACTAGTGAAACAGGGGCTACTTAAAAAAAAAATAAAGAACGTTCTTGCTCCACTATAGATCTCAAGTAAGAGTAAACCTCTGCTGTCAAGTGTGTTTTCGCAGTGATCTGGTTAAATACCACTTCCTATGAAGTCCTCAGGATCATATGGGGTTTTTATAACTGGGAAAACGAAGATTCCACCACCATTCAATGAAAGTGATTGTAGACTTCCAGTGCAAATTATAACAGATTTATTGCTAGGTAGCAGTTCTTACCAAAAAAATTGAATTTCTGGTCATTGAGGACTGTAGGCTTTCTGGTAAACGAAAAGATAAGAGACTAAGGCATTATATAAGTTTTTTATACTGTTTTGTGTCAAGTGCCAGTTGTACATCTTCTTACATTGGTAAGACGAGACTCTTAGCTTCTTCGAGTTTATAACATCGAATTAATGATATTTACCGGGGTTTTGTTTGTTCTTTTCGAGTAACATTAAGAGCCCAAAGGGTGTATAAAACCACCGGGGGCTAACATAAAAACACGGGTATTTTTTCGATCAAGCGTTCTAGCTTATAGACTGCATTAGTAAATCCAAACAGGGTACCCCTTCTGTAGATGATTTTAGTTCGGTAATGTTAACCAAAAAGTAAATATTCATGTGCGAAGTCCGTCCAAAGGTGATGATTAGCTATTAAAGCACACATATGCTCACCGAGGGGACTCACAAAGAAATTAACCCGAAATAATGCCTACAATTTTTTTAGTAACTATCATGAACCCAGACAAAGTTATTGTTTAAACACGTTTAGGTTTCATGCAAACCATGGGAAGCACTTCTTCGCAAAGTATTAGCTCTAAGGTTTGGAAACTCATAAATATGTGTATTATGCGCTATTTCTTGCTCTACTTTATACAGAAAGCAACTGTCTACTTTAAGTAAAGCTTTATTTAAAAGCGGGTACCCCTTTCGATTGATTTTTGTTTATCCATATTAGTTGGTTAAGTAAAGTAGTCAACTGTTCGTAGAGCCGATACCACGATATCCTATAAGGCGGCTTTAAGACGGATGTGAAAGCCGGCTGTGCCTTCAAATTTCTTTTTAATATAACGCGTACACATAACGTTTACCGAATGACTGAAATCGGGAAATTGCTTACTAAAGTAACTGCGGCTCACAATTTTCTAATTGGTGAAACAATTTTTCCACTTTTTTCACAGCTATAAAGCAGGACTTTAACCCTTAAATGCCCAAGGTCTCCATTTTTGTTGAAAAAAATACAGTTTATGTAAAAAAACAAAGTAAAAATTACATAATTTTCAATTTTTAAAAAAATTTTTTTTTTTATAGATTTATGTTAAAAAAAAGTGGTTGTATCTTAAAAGATACATTAGGCACTCCTCCATATCAAAAATGTCTAAGAATAGTTAAAACTAAATATTAATTTTTTGAATTAAAAAATGTTTTTTTATGTTATTTAATAAATTTTATTATGAAAAATAACAGATAATACAAAATATTTATAAATATGTTTTATTAATGTGATAGCGGGACTAGAAAATTTATTTATATGACATCCATTAGCAAATTTGTGTGTTTATATATGCATTTTTTGCGATACAAAATTAAAAGTTATGGTAATTAAGAAAACAATTTTTTTCCACAGTTAAGCATAGGTTTATTTTACATTTCGTACAAAACATTCGAGTTTGTCCTGCGCAGTTAGGAAACTTGCATCTTCCCTTCTTATCAATTTTTGGCCAGTGATCAGTTTTATCTAATCTAGTATCCTGCGGTGGGGCAATGTGAGTATTAGGTCTTTTCCGTTTTTCTTGAATGTCTGTTTCTATTCGAGGTCGACCCCTTTGAGGTGGTTGTTGTGTATTAAATGAAAATAGTGCATCCGCTATTTTCAGTTTAAAATCTATTAAGCGCATTGCCTTAAATCCTGGTTTATTTTTGTTAATTCTTTTGTATAATAGCCAGGAATTAACAACTGTCATATCCAAAAGATGGTAAAATATCCTGTTTGTCCATTTTCGACTTTTCATATGGATGTTATGTCGACTCATTGAGCTGTCCATTAAATCGACCCCGCCCATGTGGCGGTTGTAGTCCTTTATAATTTGAGGACAAGGAATTGTCTTAACAGTTTTGTCCTTTTTATCAAATCTGTTGACAGTTGGTAACGGCATTTCATAGTTTTGAACACCGTCTAATATAGGTTTTACGCCAACATAGCTTGATATTAAATTTACAATTCTATTATCTTTCCATGACAGCGAACATATATCGATTCCGCAAATATTTGCAACATATTCTTCACTGGTTCCACGATCAAATTTCAGCATTACTTTTTCATCAGGAAGTTTGCAATTTTTTATTCTATTTCGGCGAATAGTACCAACTGATAATATTCCCTGAGTACGTAAGAACACTACTAATGGTATAGTTGTATAGTAGTTGTCAAAGTAAACTATAAAATTTTGATATCGGGGTATTTCTCGTAGTAGTCTTACGACTATATTTGCGGATGACTGAAGTTCTGGTTCACCTTGAGCTGGGACCACGGGACTGCCATCGTATACTTCAAATTTGTACGCATATCCTGAAGTATCGCACAAAACAAATAATTTGAGTCCCCATTTTTTTGGTTTGTTGGGCAAATATTGTTTGAGGTAGCTCCCAATTTTCGTTGAGCACATTTGCTCATCGACACATAGTCTATTCATTTTAGGAATGCTTCCAAAAGTTTTGTTTAATGCGGCAATTATAGGTCTTATTAAGTAAAGCCTGTCGCGATTAGATTCGTTACGAGAAGGCTGGTTATTTTTGTCATTAAAATGAATCATTTCTCGAATTTTCTCAAAACGATTCCGTGACATTTGTTTTTTTATTACTTGTACGCTGTGCTCGTTATTATTACACCAGTAATCTCTTACGCTTGGAAGATTTATATACGTCATATAGAAAAGTATTCCAATATATTTTCTTAAATCAAACTTATCGAAACTAAATGTTTCAATGCCAGCGTATTTGACTGTTTTGTCGACTATATGTTGTTCTTAAGTTTCGGGAAACATATAGCTCCAAACTTGATATGGTGTTGACAAATTTTTTACATTTTCTGGTAAGCTACTGTCACCTCTAAATTTAAGCTGTTGATCATTAAACTGTAAATGTCCTTTTTTCCATATGACTCTTTCAAACTCAGAAGACTTGCAATTAATTTCTACATTAGAATATTCATAGGGAAATGCCTCCCAAGCTTTTATAAGTGGAGTAGAAAGAACATTTTTGGGAACGGTGGGACTAATTAATGCAGCTTTAAGAGATTATAAGTGACTAGGTTCTGCGTCAATCAGATCCCCGGTATTTGTGTCATCATTTATCATATCAAGAAAATAGTCTTGAACGGATAAATTAAGATCAATATCATTCTGATGCATTTCTTTCTCCTCATTCGTAATCAGCTGCACAGTGTCCTCTTTTCGAGGTTCAACCTGCATCCCCATTTCTTCCTCATAGCTATCGCTTTCACCATCTAGGTTATCTATACTGTCATCACCTATATTTTCGCTATTGCAAAGTACATCACAAACTTTTTCATCAGCCAACATTTTTGTACCAACTTTTACAAAATGTGCCATAGTTTTTTTTTATAAAATTGTAAATTAGTCAACAATTTAAGTCAAAATTTATTACATGTATAATATAAATCAGTCGAATATGCGCTTAGCCAAAGCAAAACCACCTTATCTCTCAAATTCAAAAATATAAATAAATAAAACAAGATCAGCGGTCAGCCCAAATGAAATAAGTAACGACATTTAAGGTCTTGCTATTAGTGCCCAGTGTATCTTATAAGATACAACCGATTAATGATGGACTGGGAATAACCAAGGGTCAGTTACTCTTTTGAATAATTAAATATCAACTAAGGAGTAGTTCTAGTGTTAGCAAGTATTTTTTAATTGCAAAATATTTACTGATTGTTCCGTTGTTTGCCCATAAATCTCGGGCATATTTATAATATCTTGTTTTTTTAATTTGTAACTTTTCTATATTTTTTTGTTGGTAACTAATGTAGATAGGACAAAACAAAAATTTGTTATTAAGGCCCACTATATTTGGAACCATATAAACCGATATTGGAAATATTTTAACCAAACCTGAAATTACAGGAATTTTTTCATTGGTTGTATCTTTAAAGATACCAGGGGCATTTAAGGGTTAAGTTATCAAAGAAATTCAATCTCTCGTGCTTGCAAGAAGACGATGTCTTTAAAATTGTCTGTGAATAGCATCTTTGCCAAGTCATAAAGCACTGTTAAAAGCATTATTCTATCATCGGCCAATTATAGCATCAGTTTTGCCATCACTAACCAAAAGCCATGGATTTCCGGCGAAATATGAAATCTCGTGCAGCCAAGAAAGGGCACCAAGGTAAAAGTAAATGCTGCAAGGACATGATCTTCCAAGATCGAGACATTCGGCAATCATACTTAGCTAAATAGTTTGGTGGAAAAAGTGCACGCAAAGGCAAACGTAACCGTATGGATAAAATAGCCACAAAAGCAAAAAAAGCAAACGAATCGTATTGCACTAGATGAGCTTTCGACAAACCGACCTCTTGCATCAGGCAAGCCTTTTGAAAATGAAAATGGCTCTCTGGTTGCGAAAAAGGATTGGCTACATTAGCTGATAGAATCGGGTTTTGGCATAACCGTTGGTAAAGCGAAAATTATGCGAGTAAATACAAACAACATCCGCATGTTTTAACTAAATATCACTTACCTGAAGTATGTTCAAACCTATACTGGTGTTCAGATGATATTAAAAACCGAATCAAAAAGTCAGTGCATGCTCTTTACAAAGTAAGAAACATACAGAGCTCCTTTTCAATCTCACGAAAACAAAAATACGGATTTTAATTTTCTATCACCATTTCAAAACTTCTTTGTTGATGCGAGACATGGAGCACGGCCCCGCAACATAAACCGCCGTCTAAGACGTTTTCTAAGGACAAACTGACCATAAACAAGCATGAATTAAAGATTATGGTCACTACCTTACAGACTAAATGCCAATTATTCTAATATTATAAAACAAAAGTGGAAACGAAAAGGCCACAGCCTTAGGGTGGCTCCTAATGAAATCGCCAAACAAGTCATTGTTTGGACTCTGCAGGGTAACCGAGGAGTGAGTCATCCGACGCATACCTGGAAAAGACAGCTTAAAAAAGAAACTAAAAAAGTGGAAAAGGCACTTCTATAGATAAAACTAGATCCTGAAATTTTGTCGTAGCCCATTGGTACATATTTACTGTACATATTTATAGTCAGTTGTGGTTTTTTCTGTTTTAGACCGGATGCCCGGTGTTCGGGATTAAATTATCCAAAACCGACTTAAGCCAAATTGTTTTGATTTATTTGTTTTAATATTAAGTTTTACAACCAATTTTTTGGTAAAATCAGATAACCCATCGTTAAGGGTTCAATCAAAAAAATTAGCTTACTGCTTAACTTCTAATAAGTATGAATAAATACGGCTTTTTTGACATTGTAAAATATCGTCTTAATTCAGTTCTGGTTATATAGAAACAAGTTTATACAGAATATTACAAACAAATTCGCGGTTACGCTTTTTGTTCCTTCCATTTTTTTTAGTTGTTGTCTACTCAACAACTACATTGTTTCCTTTTGTTTTAGTGCAAGTATGTAACAAGTAAATTTAAAAGGACATTCTTAAACGAGTGATATTGGATGGCCGCACTCATCTTTACCTTTTTATTAATCTTCAACTAAACAATATTCACTTCTAGTTTAGTAAAACAAAAACACATAAATTAATAAGATTTTGAAGAAACGCTAAATGGGATGTTGTAAGTGTGTGTATAAATATATGGTTGTTAATGTCTGTGTAAAGGCTGTATTAACATTAACAACTAACACAAAGGAAACAAAATAAGAAAATTGCCAAAATAATCTTATAACAGTTAGTAACTGTTTGGACGTTGCCGGCTATTGTTCGTTGTAATAAGAATTTTTTTGAAAATGCCACCCAGCAAAAAGAAAACAAACAAAATCGAAAAAGCAATGGAGTGAAAAGTGCAGAAAGCATTAAAATTTTAAATTTCTTTAAAAAATTATAATTTTATTTAGTCCTTTTTTGTTTAACGAAAACAAAAAAAAGTTGGTTAAAATAAGAAGTTCATAATTAGAAGAAAAGTTTTAAGAATGAAATAAGATTTTTTTTTTTTGAGATGGAAAAATAAACTAAACGGAATCCTGTAAAAGAATTTTAAAATGAATAAAGTTTTTTTACACTTGTCATCTTCAACAAAAGTGCGTGTGGAAAAGTGTTTGTGATTTTTTTGCTTCGTTATTTTAATTTTTTTTAATATCCTGTTAAAAATGTTTGTGATTACTTTTTTATTGTTGATTCTTGCATGTGTGTAAGGGATTACTATTATTACTATTTATCACCAATACACTCATATGGTGGCACATGTAGTATATAAAACAAGGAAAAGCAAAACATTGAGAGAAAACTTATCACTGCTCTCTCTGATTTGCAAAATTTATTAAACAATAAAAATACTTAACAACAAAATAGAAAAAAAATGTTAACAACTACAACACATGATACGAAAAACCAAAACGATAATATAAAATTGAAATTAAAAAAGTGTTTTATTGCAAAGCGACATCGAGTAGAAACAAAATAAACAGGGATAATTTTTATCCTTTTTTCGGTTGGTTGTTTTTATTTTTTTTTTCAATCAACTTGTCTTTTTCGCCGCACCGTTAACAACAACACCAGGCACTCGTTACTGTAACAGAGAATTTCCCCTTTTTGTAAAAAAGTTTTTACTACAGCATGAGGGGCGAGAACGCGAGAGAAATAGCTTTTTCGCCTTGTTTACAAACATTTGCACACTCTCACTTAAACTACCTCTCCATTAAGGGGGATGTTGTTTCTAGCATTTTGGGGTGGTTATTGGTGTTTACTAACATAGTTGGCATGTTGTTCCTGTTACTGTTATGTTTAACTTGATTTTTTTTTGTTTAATTTTTTTAGACAAAGGATTTTTTAGCTTTTTTAAACTCGCATCCTTTTTACTTCGCCTTTTATGTTTAAGGTTTATTATTGAAAATGTTGTTGTTGCTGTTGTTCCTTTTGCTATAAAAAGGAGAATTTTGTTTTTTTGTTATGCACTAAACAAAACAGAGCGAAAGCTTAAGGGAGGCTGTTTTTGAATAGTTGGGTGGGTGGGTGTCTGGCTGTTTTGCTGCCCTGTACATGTAGATTTGTTTAGCTAGTTGTTAGTTTTGGTAAAGCATTACATTTTTTAATGGTTTGCTTGAAATTTCGCGACAGCGACGCCGAAGCTGCGTCGAAGTGTAATATTTAAAAAAAAAACGGAATTTTAAAGTCAATAGCAAAAACAATGTACAACAATCATGATTAGCACAAAACACTTTTAGTTGCCGCCGTAGAAAGTTGTAAAGAGTTCCGCGTAACAAACTATAACGTACTTCACAGAAAACCTTTAGAAATCCCAAAAACAGACAAAAACAAAAGCAACAGAAAAATTAAAATAAAGGATTGATGGTCAGTTGAAATGAAATAATAAAGTTAGCAAAAGCACGTGAGAATTGCAAAAAAACACAAATATGTCCATCTTGCGTTTATCCAAATAACAATGTCAAAAATAACGAAAACAAGATGTGTTGTGATCAACAAAGTGTTTCAGTAACATAAGGAAGAAGGAACAGGACCTTCATAATAATACAAAGAGTAAGAGAGTTTATTTAAGGTGGTTTATTTGTGTGCTCAGATTGATGTAACATCATTTTCCTCTTTTACCAAAACAAACCTGTTTAGCTACTGTATGCGTGAGTTAGTTATTGTGCATAGATTTGAGAGTGTAACGTTGTGCATTATTGGTTCAGTTTACAACATTTTGAACATAACAAAAATGTTACATCAGAATACGGTGTTTTTTTTTTATAAACGTTTCAATATGTAAGTGCGCTTTTTGTTTAGTCTTTGACTAGTCGCAAGTTTAGTTTAGTCCTTAAAATCGTGTCCTAATGTTCGGTAACACATACTGTGTACCTTTTTACATATTAATCTGCAACAACAAAAAATTCTATACGTTTATAATTTCTAGACAAGATTAGTTGCTGTTTGTTGGTGGCTAAGTGCGCGCGTGTAATACGGACAAAACAAAACTTAAATTTTAAATTAAAATTAAACAAAAAATATATACATAGTTCAAAATTTTTAAAAGTAATAATTAAGAAAATAGTAACAACATCAACTTTAAATAAGATCATTTATAACTTTAATTCAATTTTAACAAAAAAATTAATTTAAAAAATTTTACTTTTTCTTTACAAAAAAAGGAGAACAGGTAACAAAAGTGCAATATATTTTTAAAAATTGAAGTTAAAAAAAACAAAAAATAAAATAAATATATAAAGATTTAACATTGCGAATTAACAACAACTCCATTCATCAATATGCGAAAACAACTAAATTCCAAACTTGAATAGGCTTCTCCTATTAACAGGGCTTCAAAATTAATTCATATTTTTTGTTACTGAAAAGGTAAGTAAAAAATTTTTTTCAAGCTCTTAAGATCGATCAGTGTTAAGGAAACCAAAAACATAAAAGAAAACATGCTGCTTTAATTTAAAAAAAAAAAAAACAAAAAAAAAATAAATGTTAAAAAAAACAAACTACTAAAATTGTTTAAAAATATAGTAGGAGTAGGAGTTTTTTATATTTAAGTTAAAAAGTTTTTTAAATTTTTAAGAAAATTATGTATAAACTAACGCAAATTAAGGTAAAACCGTGAAATAATTGGTTTTTTTAACCGTTTAAGTTAAGTTTGGGAATAAAAAAAATTTTTTAACTTTAGTTTTGGCTCAATTGTTGTTTTAAGAGAATATTTATTTATTAGATTTAACTAGAATTTCATAAATAAAAATTAATTTTGACTTAGTGGTAGGTTTAAAATTTTTTTAAGTAAATTTAGGGATGCTGGCCGAGTGGGATGCATTTTCAATACTACTATTTGATCGGCGTTGGATGTTAATATCATGCCATATTTAACTTATTATTGGAAGTTAACTTCAATTTTCATTTAAGTTAATTCTTTTTATAATTAAAAAATAATAATAATTTAACGGAAAAATTCTATTAACGTTTTTGTTTAATATCTTTAAAAAAGACCTGCTTTAAAACAGTTAAAGTTTTAAATTAATTTTAAAACTAACGCTTTTATATAAAAGAATCGAAAAATTTAATCATAAACATATTTGTCTATTTTAAGACCTGTGTTTTCTTGTTATATCAATCAACTTGTATTGTGAAAACTTTAAATATTTTTCCTTTTGTTTTGAAAAATAATTATCTGAAGAATATCTAACCAGGTCTAACCATGTACAACAATACAAATGATATTCTAATTGGCTAAATAAGATGTGTTTAAAGTAAAATACTTCTTAAAAACACAAATTAATTTTTTTGATAAAATTCGGACATAAATCAAAAAGAAATTGTTGAGCTTTTAAGAGTATTAATGTGTCTATGGTCGTTCCGAAGTTATCTTCACTACAACAACAAATTCAAATGAAGTGAGATAAAATCAGTTCTTATCATTCTATTATAAATAAAGCTGAGTTTAGTTTAAAAATTACGGACCATTAGAGTTTTTTTCTAAAAATGTTGTCAGTCTCGTGTCCATCAAAATATCTGGTTTTAAATAGCAATTACATCAGAAAATTTTATGATGGATTGTGATCAATAACAAATCCGAAGGACTTTATTGGTTATAAAAAAGTTGACTCAAATGAAGGACAGACGGGCATTTCTAAATCGACTTACATAGGAAAGGATTTAAAATACATGAAACTGTGAGGTCGCTTATGACAAACTTACATATAACTTACATATAATCTGATCATCACATTTGTAACTTAGAAAACCATTTTTATTTAACCCTTAAATGCACAAGAATGCAAATTGCGTATGTATTACCTTTAAAATTTAATTTAATTTTTTTATATCTTAAATAACTTTTTATGTTCCGTTAAGCTTGATCTGCACTGAATCCACATAAATTTCTTTTAATCGAACATATGTTTGAAAAATATTTTATTTTAAATTTAAACAGCTGATTCTTAAATCTTAAAAATAAAAAAAATAAAAACGAGGATAAAATCAGTTAGGATTAAGGTGTTACCACTGCTTAAAATTTACAGTTTAATTTATTTTCTATTTTAGAATATTTATTATAAAAGTATCTTGATTAAAATTTATTTTTAGATTTATATCAACAAATTTAATTGATTCTAAAATATAAACATAATTAAGGTTTCTTCAAACTCTTGTTATTGTCTGTTTTTAAAAATTGCTCATTAAAAAATATTGAAGACAAGCTTCTTGTTTTTTTAATTATTTTTGCAAATTCGTTTACGAGTATCAAAGATATAATAATGATTATAAATGTGTACAAATAGCAATCAAACTAAACAAATCTTAAAACTAGTTAAAAGTGATTAAAAAAGAAAAAAGAATTTTTAAAAAGAATAATTAAATTAACGCAACTAAAACAACAAAGAAGGTAATTTAAAACTTTGAACTGGGAGTTTCTCTTGAACCTAAAGTTATGTACTTGGTTTAAAAATATTTATACTTGGTATTTTTTCAAACACCGCCCTAGGTAAGAAATTCATTTTTGCAAGTCATACTAAAAATAGGTTTCGATTATTAAAAAAAACAGCCAACATTCAGGGCTACTTGCTGTACTTTATTGTCGTTTAAAATTCTCTTTCGACGTTTTGACAATGGCAGATACTTAAACACGAGCAAGAAAAATTAACTGATCACATATAGGTAATAGAACTACGTAGTCCAGTTGCAAAGTCCACTATGTTAAAAAAACAAAATTTTTAGAAAATCGATTTTAATTTATAAATTTTAAATAAAATGATTTTATAATTTAATTGCAATTCGAAGGTGAACAAGAAAACTGATAGTCAAGATGACAGCGTTTGCAAAAGTCACTACGTTAAGGAGACCGCTTGTACTTATTTCAACAGCATATGTACTGTTTTTGGCAGTTGGGGTAGTGTTAAAATGTACTGGGTTTTTTAAAAAAAGTACTGTCTGCATTTAATTTAGAAAATAATAAGATATTTTTAATAGTTCTCCTTAAAAATTTGTTAAATTCGAAAAATCAAGATAATGAAGTATTTTTATAGCAACAGAAAGTGCATTGAAAATATGTATGTTTATCTTTCAAATCTAGTTTCGAGTCGCTTGACAACTCTCCAAATATTATTATAAGCTATTCTGAAAGTTTGAATCAAATATCGTTCCTTAATTACAAGAATACACAGACGCACAGACCGACAGACCGACAGACGGGCATATAAGCTTTAATCGGCTTAGAAAGTGATTTTAATTCGATTGCCATAATCAAAGGTTGTTCTTAGACTATAAAAACTGAAAATGGTTTGAATTTTGAACGAGAAATAAAGTGTACCCCTATACAAGACGACTCTTGAATGTTTGTATGTAAACTACAATTATTTGAGAGTAAACTGTCAAACAATATAGAGAATTTTGCAAAAATATTGAGTATTTAACTAGAGATAACGCGTAACTTACTGGATTTTATTAAACATAGCTGCCAGATAAGTTTGGCTCAATATCGTCCAATTTGAAAAAAAACGTCAAAATCGTCAAAAGAGTATTTTTAAATCGTCAAAGAATTTTTAACACTAAAATGTATGTTTTTTTTAATTTTTTATTTAATAATAAAAAAAACTCCGAATGCAAAACGCTTACAAGTAGTTTCTTTAAAAACAGTAGCAACTCTAAAAACAAAATTTAAAGTTTTAAGCAAAAGAAACTGCAAATAAAAATAATAATTTTTATGTTAAAACAGTTTTATTTGAAAAAATATAAATAACGACCATTTTCGAATAATTGTTTTAAAGTTTTTCTTATGATTATATAAAAAATGTTCAAATTTTATATAAAATATGTTTATTATTCTTAAATAAAAAAAAATTATATATCTTTTTCTGCCTTTAATTTTGTTTTAAAAACGCACAAATCTTTAGTTTTCAAAAAGCGTAAAATTCAGGGCGAAAATCGTCCAATCGTCATAATCCTATTTTTGCCACAAAAACTCGTCAAAATAACAAAAAATTGTCTAGCCCGGCAGCTATGGGTTTGAACGATACGGAAAGGGGATCAGGGGCATTTAAAAAACGGAAAAAATTACATATTTTAAAAAATTTTTATATTTTTTAATGAGCAGAGTTTGCAAGTGGAGTACTCATATATAGCAATAAAATTCTTTCATAATTATTACGGTCCCTGACTTTCTTATATTGTAAAATTATTAATTGTGCTTTAATAAGTCCACTAAACCAGGTTTAAGAAAATAACTTCTTTAGAATAGCTCTCCAGAAAAGGTTATTATAAAAACTTGAACAACACAGTCTATTTGCTTGCAAGTTTTTATAAATATCAAAAGAACCCTGGGAAAAGGATGCCAATTGGTCGGCGTACTCGTTCTATTACAGGTACAAAACATAAATTAGACAAAAATTATTGGTCGTGGTCGGTTAAAAAGGCACACATCAAGTAACTGGTTAAAAGGTGTTAAAGAAGTTAAGCAAAAAACAGAAATACTGGTCCCTACACATAAACATAAATCTGTTTATATATACACACACACACACGCGTAAATACAAACAAAGAAAATTGAACAGGATCTTAAACAATTAATGCAAAACTTGCTTATATAGGATTGGCCTGTAACTCGTTCTGAGGTGTTAGTTTTGAACCAGTTGTCCCCTACAATGACAACGCAGTGTAAAAGTGGTTCTCTTCATCTAAAGTGAGAGAACTAGAACCAGTGCCTACCCTAAGGAATCGTTTACGTCAATAGTCTTGGACCCATTCACTTCCCCGTAGGGAAAAGATAACTTTTTATTTAATTTTATATATATAAAATTGTAACGTTACTGACTTATAGACTGATTGATTCATCATCGTAAAGACCAAGCACTTAAGTCTAAGAACTCAAAATGTAGGCTTTGTGTACCTGTCGCAATAATTAGAAAATAAGAACTACTTGAAATTCGGACCCTTCGGGGTAAAAATTTGCATAAGAGAAAAATAAAAAAATTGGCAACTTTCTAGGCGACGTTAGTAGAGGACTCTCAATATCAAAATAACACAAATTTTACAAGTTTTTAACGTTGTCTTGATGTTAAAATGATGACGCAAAATAGGCAACTTTCGACTCGTAGTTTTTATGATGCCCCAAAAATACTTATACATTTTAAGTTTTGGACCAGAAGGGGTAAGTAAAAACGGCTTAAATTATATTTGGATTTTTTTAAGGTACTTTTGATACACTCGAAAAATTATTACAGTAACTGACTGTAAGTTATTTTGGAAGTATTTCGTAAAGTTGTTTTTAAATGAAAAAACAGTTAAATTTTAATACAATATTTTTTTAACTGATTTGAAGGGTTATTCAAGGCTTCAATTAAACAAAAAAACTGATTTTCAGTTAAAGTTATTTGTGTCAGTTATTTTTTGGTAACATTTAACTTTGTTGTTATTTTTCTGATAGTTTGTGTTTTGCTGTAAATGATAGAAAATCTTGTTAATTTTATACGAATTTGTAAGTTAATTTTTTGATGTCTGAACTTAAATAAAATATTTTGTTAATTTTAATGAATGTCTTGTTGGACGGTTTTTAAATGAATATCTAGTTATTTTAAAAAGTTTTCCAGTTGATTTTACCTTAATAATTTGTTGAGTGTAGCTTTGAGCTAATACAAATTAAGATAACTCAAGCTGCATTCGACAGTTACAGAGGTAATTGAGGTATAATACAATTAGGGCAGGCAAAACGTACTTTTTATTCGCGATTGTATATATTTAGGTGCATTAGAAGCACATTTTTTATTTGTATAGCTAAAATTTAAAGTGTTTTGATTCCAGTTCACCGGCCAAATTTTTGTTGATTTTAGCAAAATTAAATGAATAAAATTTGGAGGGAGTTCAATTAGTTTAATGAACACGAAAGCGACTTTAGCATGTATAGTGTCACACCAATAAAAAAAAAGTTTTATATTAATTTTTATTTTTTAGTTTTTTTTTGGAAACGGTTTTTGGGTTCAAAATTATTATTTCCTTATTTTGCGGATCCGTTCCAATTTTTGTATGATCGAAATTTTTCAACAACCTGAAGCAACACCTTATTTTATCATTTGTTAACATTCAGTTAGACTTTAAACGAATTCTAAAAATTTGGGGTTTTGGCTTAATAATATTAAAAAAATAAAAATGAAGTATTCAAAAATCCTCTTAGTACATATTTCAAAAATAAGCCGTACGCGTATGAAAATAGATGTTTAATCCATATTGCCTATACTGAATATTAAAATTATTTCCGGATCCACTTAAGCTTAACGGATTAAGCACAATTAATTTTTTTTATTTATTTGTTTTTTTTTTTATTATAAAAAAAAACATAAATCTCGCCGGCGGTGTGTATAAATTAGATATTTTAAAATGAGAGACCCCTTAATGTGCATTAGTATTTCACACTGTTAATACTAGTTTTAAGAGAATGTTTCCCATTAATTGATTTGTTTCCACATTTCCTAATGTCACATTTCATTACATTACTTAGGTGTAAAGTAACCTTTATCTGCTTAATTTTACATATTTATTGACTAAAAATTGTCGCAAGAGTATATTTTAAAAAGTATAATAATAATAGGTAAGGACTGAAAAGAATTATTTCCGCTCATAGTGATCTCTAGAAGAGTGTAACAGGTGTGACCTGAGTCTTAAAGAGTTTTGACTTCAAGATAGTTTTTTGTAAAATATTTGTTTCGGGACCCATCATGTTTTCGTTGGACATGCTTAAATCGTCTTAAGGCAGGGATTGTCAAAATTCTCATTTAATGAAATGCGTCTGTATTGGATAAGAGAAAATTGCCCAGCAAACAAAAAACTAAGCATTGCCAATGTGATGAATTTTACTTTTTAAAGCAAAATGGAAATGAACTTAAAAAAAGTTATTAAAATTAAATACAAAATATGCCTCAGTTATTACAGAATAAGACAATTTTTTTTCACACATATTCCATTGGGCGAGTTTAATTTACAGTTAAAACTTAAAAAATTAAGTGTATTTAGGTATTAGGTATAAATTAAGTTTTTCTTGTTTTCTTTGTTTTAAATGTTTGGTAACATAAAATGTATTGCATGTTACCAAAAGCATTTTTAATGACAAAACAAAAATTTTTATCTTCCATTATACTATTTTGTTTGCTGGTTTATTTTGAAATTAAATCAAAGCTGAAAAAACAACAAAGCTGAAAAAAAAACAGTAAGCATCCGCCCATGTGCACTCGTTAACACTCAATTAACGACTGAAATCAAACTGAAATAAAAGAGAACAAGCGTCGGTGTGAGTTTGTTTTTATTGTTTTTGTAGCACAATTGTGCACTAAAAATGAATTTTTGACAACCTATGTCTTAAGGAGTGATTCTGATTCGATGGGTACTTAAGTATAGATCTGAGACCATTACATCTGGACAAATGCACAATATCCCTACCACGTATGGTATGCATGTGGTTTGGGTATAAAAGAAGATGGGATTTTTAAATTTATGATCAATTAAACTCTTGCCAAAAAAAATTTACCACATTATTGATATTACTACAGTTTTTTTATTATCTTCCTAAAATGCAAAAACTGATCGATTTTTTTTAAAAGATTTTTTTCGTATCAAGGGTCGTTTTACATGATGTTGACGAGTGTTAAAAGAAAACAGTTAAAGTTTTTGGAAAAAACTTTGAATTAGATTTTACTCCTTGGATAACAGAAATAGTAATGTATAATTAATTTCTTAAATATCTGTGAGTTAAATAAATCATATTTACAACCGGCCAAAGATTATTATCAGCGTTACCGTTCTTCGACTAAAATGGCAATTTGCAACCTTTTTGTCGGCCTGCGACTTTGCTAAACTGATACTACTTTGCAACTTGTTTCTACTTCTTAAGACTTTTGACCTTTTTTTGTTAAAACAGATATAAAAATAGGTTTTTACGTTTGCTTGCACAGTCATGTAAAATTTCATAGAATGTTAAATATTAAAACTATGATTTCTATGGTGTAAATGAATAAAAGGGCTTTCAATTTAAGTAAAAAGTAATAATGCTAAGGTTTAACACTATTAAAATCTGTTATAAAAAAAGATTTCGTAATAATATATATTAGTTATGTAGAATGAGAAGTTCTTAAAATATTGAGCTAAGAAGCATCCCTCTTTTCGAAGACAAGAATACCACATTTTTTTATTTCAATCAATATCACTTTCATTTTTAATGCTAAAAAACATAAAAGTTTAATTTCTCTAAAAATGCTAAACTGACTGTAATAAATTTAAAACCGTAGAAGAATTGAAAAAATCTTCTCTCGAGCAAAATAAAATTTTAAACATTTTTTCATCGCTTCAAAAAATGGATTTCCCAAAACAACAGGAATGCACAAAAGTAGGAAACCCCAAGAAGAAATTCTTTCAAAATTTCATAAAATTAATTTCATGAAAATAAATTTGTTGGATTAAAACCTACTAGTTTTTTCAAGTTTTTTTTTAAGAAATAAAATAACTGGCATCAACATGTTTCCCAGACAAGTAATTACTTATTATTTGTTTTTTTAACAGCTAATTGTTAAAGAATTTTTCTAATGAACACGCAAAAAGTTCGGGCTGTTTCTTCCTGAAACATGACAAATATTTCTCATGAGATTCAGAATGTTGAGTATAGGAACACAAGGTATTATTTTTTTTTTAGTCAAATTAATAACAAGAAACATCAAATTAAAGTTTAATAAATGAATGTTTGCTTTTTTTTTAAAAATTTCCTTTTTTATGCGACTTTTTTCGCTTTAAACGACTTTTTGTGCCCTTTTTTTAAAATTCTTAGCGGTCACCCTGATTGCTTCTGACAAAAACCAGTAACTCCTTTTTTATTCAAGTTTTTTAATTTTCTAATTACTAATAAAAAAAAGATTTATATTAAATTCAATATATATTTATTATTTCGTTATTGCTCAGGATGTAATTTCTTTTGGCTTTCAAGCATAGAAAAATGTATCACATTTATTAAAAATGATTCAAAACCCTAATTTTCCTTAAACTACTGAAAAAAGTAATAAATTTATATCGAAATTATTAAAATATGTACATTTATAATTAACACAGTTTTACAGATTTCACAAGTAACATGCAAATACTAAAAAAAATTATTTCAAAAATCGGCCAAGAAAAATACTTTTGAGCAATTTAAGTGCATTTTATTTTTGCAGCAAAAATAAAAACAAACCTTGTACTGATAATTTGTAAATTACCAGGAGACGAAAAGTGTAAAGAGGTTAAACTGGGGTCTAAAAAATAATTTCTTCAAAGTATTTTTTGTTCATATTTGCCTTCTCCAAAATATTACAAAACAAATACATTATCATTAAAGAGACAAAGATACAACAAATTTATTACCTTTAGAGAATTTTATAAAAATATTTTAGAGCATGAGAGAACTTTTTTAATATTTATTATCATCAAACTCAGTAAAAGTCAATGATCTTTAAGGCAACAAAATTTAAACAAAACCAAAATAAATAATTTTTGTTGTTTTTTTTATTTGTTTTATTATTATTGTTTAAAAAAGCGTCTTACTATTGATGTCAGTAAGTAAATAAGTACTTATGTATGTTTGTATTTGGTAGTGTGAGTATTATTTGTTTGATTATTTATTTTGCGCAATAATATATGTAAAAATGCAACAAGGACACTTAGCTTTTAGTATAACCTGTTTTAATTTTAAGATCATTCGATAAAAATATATTTTACTTAATAAAATAAAATTTGTGACTAATATAAACTATAATTCAATGAGTTTTAAATTGAATTGGAAATAGTATATATTTTCTCATGCGTTTTGCAGCAAAAACAAATGATAATCTTGCTAAATGTTTTTTTTTAATTCAGTTAAATATTTATAAGGATCCGAAATAAGGAAATTTCTTACAACTGCTTAATAAGAGCCATTAATTTAACTTTTACACTATTACCCAATAGTTGTATCCGTTTTCCCTTCATAACCGCAATGCCTTAAAATTCGAATGTTTTAGATGGAGTAAAAGCCTTTGTTTAAGTTTTTCGCTTCATTTATTTTTGTTTTATAAAAACTATTCTAATTTTCCTAAATGAGAAAATTTTTTATTAAGGTATGTTTGGTGCTCTTTTAAAACATTTTTTTTAATTGAAAAAAATTGTAAATGTTTCTTTTGCACAAATTTTTCCCAATTTTTTTTTAATAATTTATGCCCTACATACGAAGTTAGAGTAAAATGCTTTTCTACATATATTTTTTACGCCCAAAAAATAGTATTTAAATTTCACCAATCGACTGAGAATCACTTCCTGGATAAATTAAATCATGTCCGCCCGTACGACCACCTGGGTGTTTATTAGCAGTGTTCTCATTTTGAAATTTTTGTTTTATGTACCGCCGGCCAAATTCTTGGTTTTTCGTATTAAAAAATGGAGTAAGTCCCAAAAGATTAACTGAGCTTAAAAACAATTTTAGCTATTTAGAATAAGCAGTATGTGCGAAACCAGAATTTTTATATTCAGTTTTTGCTTCTATTATTCTGGAACTATAAAAAGTTTTTTAATCCTTTTTATTATTTATTAATATTTTTTCGAACCTCAATTTTTAAGAATTTATTCAAAAGCTGAACAGAAACTTAAGGACTGTTTTACTGATTTTATAAAAAACTACGACCGACTAGTCCAATTTTTTTACAAAAGATGCTTAAAAATTTTAAAAAAAACCATTTTTACTTTTTAGCTATTAAATTTGTTTTAATACTTAGAGGTTTTTAAATAATTCATACAGAATTCATAAAAAATATGCTTGGTTTTCCTTAAATCAAAATATACAAAATTATTAGAAAATTGCAAAGAACACAAAACCATATAATTTTTATAATGGAATCAATTGGCAGTTTCAAATGCCAGAAGCTTCATTTGATAAAACCCAATGCAAAAATGGTATTTTTATTTATAATTAACTGAAGTTACCATATTGTTTCTTTACTCTAAATACCCATTTAAATAAACTCTCCTTCTTTAAGTATATGAGTTCAGATTATTTTAATATGATAAAATTTTGTGTGGTTGTATGTAAAAAATCACATTTTTTTGGCAAAGAAATTGTTTTTTTAAATTTTCAACTACAGTGGTATCTCTGTAGCTATAAAATATTGGAAAATATAAGGTAGGACCTATATTTAATATATAATTACTTGTTTTGTATTAAAGATATTAAAAATAATTTTTTAATTAAGATTTTAAAGATTTTTATGTTTAAGAAATCCAAAATAAAAATAAGTTTCAAAAAATATAAGCATATTATTTATCACTCGATCGTTTTCCTCATAATTTTAGTAATAACTGAAATACTTTAATTATAATTACAAATATTTCCATTACAAAAAATGGGATTATGTTATTCCAGGGTGGTAAAATTTGAACTTCTTATAACAGTCAGACATTGAAAAAACCTTGCTTATGCTCAGAATTTCACTTAAGTGCTTCTAAAATTTCAAAAATTTCCATTTTATATTAATTACATTCTACGTACTTTCTATATATTACATTCTAAAGATTATTTAAAGTACAGTGAACTCGCGGAAACGTGAACTAATTTTTACCAAGGGTGTTCATGTTTTCGATTTTGTTCACGTTTCTGATTGGATATGTTTTAATTATTTTCTAACGAATTTAATTTTTTTTATCAATTTATTGTTACTAGTTCAAAAACATCCAAATCTAGTCAAAACTTAACAACGCTTTAACCCGAAAAGTTCAATTTAAAAATTTTAAAACCTAAGTTTTTTGGGTAATACATAATTGACTTATTAATCTGACCACAAAAATCAACCTTTTGCAAATAAAACTATGTATATCGCTTATAGATCCTTTTATTGCATAATTCGGGGACTCCCAAAACTAATAAAATGAATGTAAACAAACAAAAAACCTCAGAAAAAACTGTTCACGTTTTCAAGCTTTCAATGTTTGTTCACGTTTTAGAGTAGTTAATGTTAAATAAAAAGTGTTCACGTTTCTGGATGTTCACGTTTCTGGATATTCACGTTTTCGCGAGTTCACTGTATTTTTTTTAGTATTAAATACTTTGTTTCTAAAAGAAAACCTATCTTATGTGTTTTTGTAAAATGTTCCATAATTTAAAATAAAAGAATAATAATCATTATTTTCTTATTTTATTCCTTAAATTGAAGGATCTTAATTGAAAATAAGAGAATTAATTTTTCCCCTAAAGAACCGTTTTGGGAGCAGTTGGTCTAATATTATAAAAAATTGTTTAAAAACTTTTTCTTAACTTAAACTTCTAAACCTTATAAGATTTAAATTTCAGTTTATATTTAATATCTTTTGCACGACTTAAGTCATAATATTTTAAATTAAGTTCCAGCCTCACATTTTCACGATTCAGAGTACAAAGGTTGCCACTGTGTTGAAAATTAAAAAAAAAAACTCTCCTCCGTGACTTGAATTTCTTGAAGCAGGTTCGAAATTGTAGCTGTATTAGATTCCTAGATACAGCGTATGTCAAGATTTCTAGCAACAAATATTAAAGTTACGAAGATATGAAGGTACATATATGTATATAAACTTAAGCATGGATTTTATAAAAAAAAAGGTTCTTCTTATACTTCCCTCGGTCCGTATTAAGACGATCTTGCTGATTTTAAATAGCGATCGCTATAGGGATATTTCTCATACATACTTTTACATCAAAAGCGTTTTACATCAAAAGCGTTCCGTGTGGTTTGACTTTGCTCTAATAATAAGAATCCATAATATACAAATTACACACATATACTTTATGTATCGCAAATGAATATTGTTGAATATAGAAACGAACCGACAAATTTATTATAGGTATGTGCCTTCATTACAATGGGAATATAAAAAGAGAAAGTTATATGAGTATGTTTTTACAAAAAAAGAGAAACATATAGATTGGTAAGTAAGTGATTTTTCAATAACTTACTTAGAAGGTTCTATAAATGATCAATTACAATATACTTATTTATGTACATACATATGTATGTTTACATGTATGTATGTTAAAATAACCTTAAAAAGTTTAAAATCAAGTGCATAAATACGATAGCTTAAGAAAAAGAAGAGAACTAAACAGAGTAAAGAAAAAAAAGGATGACAAATAAAAACAAAACAGAAAAAATATATTAAAATTTGTAGCCCTGTTTTATAAATGCACTGAATCTCTTAAAAGGGACTCTTGTAAAAAAGCACAAATGTTTATATAAAATAAGAGTTAATTTTTGCTCATATAAAAATTATAAATAAAAAGTATGACAACAACAACACATTTATAATATAACATTTCCCTGTTTCCAGTAATGAGTACAAAACTTGGTAACAGACTTAAAAAAAATAATTTTTGTGTACTTGTAGTACAACAACTACAAGAAATTAAAATTTTAAACAAACTAAAATTGAGTATTAAAACTCAATAAAAATATTTTTTTTTTGGTATTTTTATTTTTGGCAAAGTATGCGAAAATGTAAAATGACAATAAGAAGGCCCATATTATTATGGCATACTGCGCTCTGCGTTCGTTAACCAAACAAACAAAAATATCAGTCATTCAGAAGGTTGGGACGTTAACGCTGCTAAAAAAGCTGCACATTCATTACCACACACACAAACGCACTGTATCTATGTACGGTATGGATGGATTTGCACAGAACTTTATGCAGTACGACGACCGATCGACCACTAAAGCTACTGATAGCGTCCGTCTGGTAGCCTGCCCTATAACTTGAATGAATATTTTACTGCATGTTTTGTGTTAGTATGTGTGTGTGTAAATTTCAGTTTGCTGGTAACGTTGACAGATGGTTGATCGGTTGAGCTTTGCTGTTTTCTTTCCTAAATTTAATACATACATATGTATGTACATACATATGGATATGTGAATTTATTATTACGGTATGATAGTAAGTAATGCTGCTTTAACTGCAACGACTAAAACAAATATATGTTACAAACAGCAACAACAAAAACAAAAATGCCAAAAAAAATAACTCAACAAAACAACGACAATATAGACCAAATACAGCAACAACATTTTAAAAAAAGTCTCGTTAAGAGAATACTCTACACAACAACAAAACAACACACAGAAAATACCACACAGGGTATTATTTCTCCGATTCAATTGGACACAAAACTGCACATTTTTAAATTCAGTTGAATTTTTTGATTCGATCAGTGAAGGTTCCAAATTTACAATAAAAATAACATTGATTTCGATTTGGATAGAAAAAAAAAACAAACAAAGGCAAAATACAGTTAGATATATTATTAGAAAAAAACTAAAACCAAAAACTACCTCAAACTTAGATTCCCTCTAAATCTAAGTTCTTATTAAAAAAAAACAATCAAAAAATTAAGGAATTTTTAAATTTCTTAAAAATAAACCGAAAGTTGTACAGAAAGCAAAAACACTTTGAAAGTGCACAAATAGTTTTAACAAGTGCTGGTAACTTACAAAAAACAAACAAAGAAAATAGAAAAAATTGGAAAAAATTAAAAAAAACTAGGAAAGTTAAATTTCCCTAAGAGAAAACTTTTTCAAATTGTTTAATTTTTAAACTCAATATGAGT
Organism: Melanophora roralis; assembly: GCA_963583895.1. Classification (NCBI taxonomy): domain Eukaryota; kingdom Metazoa; phylum Arthropoda; class Insecta; order Diptera; family Rhinophoridae; genus Melanophora; species Melanophora roralis. The sequence continues at coordinate 58,970,353 of OY757190.1, read as the reverse complement.
TTAGTTAAACCCTAAAGTCCAAAATAAAAAACTGTTTTTAACATTCAACAAGTTTCATGTAAGTTTAAAATAGTTACATACGCATTTAAAATAAAATTAAAAAAAATTATTACTTTAAAATTAATTAAGTTAATTGAAATGGTTTAAATTCAAAAAGATTTCAAAAAATAAATTTTTTTATTAAAACAAATTGCATATGGAAACGGTGTCGATGATATCCAAAAGTGTTAGAGTACAGTGCTTTCAAATTGTAATATAATTACTAGAAAACATTCTTTAGCGAAAAGGGAACCTTTGGTGTTATTGAAATTGCTGCTTAAGGGTTTTCTGTAAAGAGACTTTTATTTAGAATAAAGTTAAGAATATATATATTTTTTTTTCATTATTTATTACTTAAAAATAAATTATTTGCCTTTGAAAACATAGTCTAGTATGTTTGCATATTAAAAAAAAAGTATTAAGGTAAGTAATTTTAGTGAATAGCAAATATTGATACTATGATGGCAGCATCATTAAACTAACATTTAACATTAATCGTTTAATATATTCTGGGAAACAGTGTAATTGTAACGGTTTTTTAATTATTCAACTTTCAACTGAACAGCTTTAGCAAATTTAATATTTTTTTTTGTCTTAATATATATCAACAAGAAAACAATAACTGTAGTGACAATTATAAAAGAAACATATTTAACAACGACAATAACAACAACAATTAAACTATTAGAATGTTATAGTAATCATTTAGGCCTGACCTTATTAAGCCCTACTTCGGAATGCTGATTTTTAACAGGGTCTCAAAGCATTAACTCAAATAAATAATTGAGCTTAAGATATTCATGTTCATCATCTCTGGCAGGATGAAAGGATAATTCCTTTTTTCACTCAAAGAAATTGTGCGTAGATCGGGATAGCGAAAAGTGGGCACTAATTTATTTACTCTTTTACTCCCAAATATTGTAGTTTATTGCCTTGAACAAAAATTGTTAAATCTCTTACATCTAAATACATTTAGTAATTGTAATTTCTTAATATTTTAACATTTGCTTTTCTTAGCCATACATGCATACTTACATACATGCTATGTTTATGAATTTTAAATTTTAACCAGAAGCAAGAACAGCTAAAAACAATTTTTTATTAAATTTATCATGACAATTTTACATACATACATATGTATGTATGTATACAGTACCTTGCAATATGATAGTAGGTAACACAGAAAAATTAAAAAAAAATTATATTGATCTTTTATGTATTTGAAAAAAGTACCTCAAACGTACATACCTTTATAAACAGTACCGTACAATTTTAAAGCAATAACCATTTGAACCTTCTAAATTAATCTTTTTTATAGGAAGTACTAAGTTATTTTTCAACTCCTTTTATATTTTATAACGGAAACGAAAAAAAAGTTAAATTAATTTGCTGCCCGGAGAATACAGAGTGGTACAAATAAAAGTATCTCTCAAAACCAGTATTATTCTTAATAAAAATTTTTAAATTATTTTTTTGTTTATTGACCTTGAAGGCTTCCTATGAATTTAAATTTAAATAAACAAATAAATAAACTAAAACTGCTTATTAAAAAAGCTAAAAAAATCAAAAAGGAAGCAAAATAGATAACGGTTTCTGTTTTTGAATCGATTACGAGGATGTACCTAATAGCGTTTGGCTTATTAAAATAGCACCGTTTTCTAACGGCAATTCACAAAAAGAAGAAGCCTAACAACATAGTCAAGATGACTGACATAGTTACCGAAAAAAATTAGCAACAAAGCGCTCCTTACATTTTTTACAGATAAGTCGACTTATTTTTTGGCCGCGGAAGGATAACTCCACATAATAATCATAAATTTGAAAAAAAAGGTCTATCAGCTCAAAATAGCTTGTGATTAAAAAATATAATTGTTGAACTTAAGTTTATCCTGTGCCTAAATATTGTTTTATACCTTTCCATGTACGAAATTTAATATAAATATGTGTAAATAATACACTTTGCAGCCTCTTATAACCCGAACTTAATTTGGGACTCGAAAATTCTAGATAGGTACCTCAATAGGTTATTCAACCTGGAAATGGAATAGCAGACTCTTATAAGCCGAACTTAAATAAAGACTCAAACGTGCTGGAGAGGTAATTTAAAATATCGTTCAACCTGGAAATAAAATATATAACTCTTATTTATGAGCTGGTGCTCCAAAGCAAAATGTTAAGATTCTTGGCAGCGTACGTGAAAGGGCGAAGGTGCAACTCTTTTTATTCTACTTCCCAAAACCTACACCTTGGTCATCTAGTTTATAACTGCCCAAAAATTTATGCCAACTGACAGCTAGGGCAGGATATATTTAGAAAAGATAAAAAACCATCTCCTCTTTTTCCCATAACTATGACAGTGGTCGTTAAAAGGGAGTTTAAGTCTACTTGTGTGTTAACCTATCACCAATGACTCGTCTAGAATGCAATAATACTTGACGCATATGCATTAGCGGCTTATCAGCCGGATACAAATTACTTCACCTACTCTATGTACCTATGTATGTAATGAACATCCGAGTTTAGCCAGCTTGTTTGCCCGTTGATTACCAAAGTGATCCCTATATGCAGGGACCCAGGTTAAATTTATGTTTAATAGACGATATATCCTAGATTGCTCCTGCTTACATTAGCTGACCAGTAAGGGAATAGTAGTGTGAAACTAAGTGACAGAAGTATCACCTGACTGTCGACAAAAATGTTAATATTTCCTCAAATATTTCTGTCATATAGTAGCCTACATGCCCCACAGATAGCAAGTATTTCGGTTTAAACAAATACAATTACAAGGAAGACGATATAAGGAACTTATCTTTAAATCTTAAAACCGTTTGTGTAAATTCTGGTGCCCCACAATGCTAACTCCTGTACGGAATAAGAACTTTGAACTCAGACATAACTTCGCTGATTACATCTGGAAGCCGTCTTGATAATAGTATCACGATTTTAAATAAAACACAAAACCCCATCAATCACTCTACATAGTAGTTAGGGGTCTCCTTTATATAAATATTTAAACAAAAATATATTACTTAACTAATATGCTTAATTGAACTTTCTTTTTAAAATTTTTTATTTCTTTTTTTTTTAATTTTTATTTTGCGAACAAAGCAAATAAATATTTGCTCATATAATATTATGCCTTAAAGTATGCTAATTGCTAACAATATTATATTAATACAAAGAAAATCGCTTAAAACAATAAATTAAACCTATTTTATAGAAAATATATAAAGTGGTACTGTATGGCTGCTGGCTTAGAAACTATAAGGTAAACCCTTAACTTGAATTAGGCTTAAGAAATAAAAAAAAATTTTTGATTGGAAAAAACTTTTATGATTTAAAACCTTTCGCAGCTTAATGCAAATTTAGCAGCCTTAATGCGACGTTCACTTGTATTATGCGCTTGTAACAACTTTTGTAGCATTAAAAAAATATGTGATTGCCCCTAAGTATCAAAATCGCTCCCGAAAATTTTGAATTCATCAGCCCTATAGTTGCTCCTATATATCCCATAAGCAACAACGGCCAAGTAGGTCACCGGGGACCAAAAAAATCGGGTTTCGCATGTGGGCAGCACGAGTCTCCAGGACAACATAAACAATTAGAGCAAAACACAAAAAAATTCATTCAGTATTTACCATGGGAGTTTTAATCAAAGTTTTTTTAATTACGCATATAGTAAAGACGCACCCATACATTCTCGTGAATCATATTCTCTCATTGGGCATCAATTCTCATAAGACCCACGAACTTTATTATTTACGCGTCTTAACTAGGGCTATGTAAAAGTAATCTTGTAGGGTATTATATGATCGGTCCTAACTAATTAGTCACTGTCTGTAAAATTTAAAATCAATGTTATTCAGTCACCTAAGTATATATTATCTTCTAAGGGATTTTTGAAAACAACAAGGAATTAAAGTTAAGACAAATAATGGCAACAACAAATTAAGAGCTTTTTTTTGTCGTAACCACCTTCACAAATACTAACTTGTTTTAAAAGCAGAAGGACATTTGAGTATTTTGTATTTTTCGTTATTTATTTTTTCTTCTCTTCTTCTTTGTTATCGTCTCTTTACCCATTTTATTGAAACTTTTAGCAATTTTTAGCTTTTAGTATTGATGAAAGTGTGTGTGTTTGTAATGTTGATTTTGATCGTGTTTACTAAATTGTTGTTCATCATACGTTTTTATCGTCTGCACTTTTTACTTCAATTTCTTTATTTTTCTACAAGTTCACATCGTCATCATCATGATCATCATCCACCGTCTACAGTCATCCTCCTCGCAATTCGCATTATTGCTTGTAAGTGTATTTGTGCGTTTTTCCCTTTTGTTATTACACTGTGCTCTAAGTTAAAATAAGTTCAGGAATGTATAAAAGTGTGTTGTTTTGTGTGTATGTGTGTACTGTGGAGTATAATATGTTGACGGACAAGTAAAATCTTCTTACAACTTCTATCATTTCATTGCATTATGTTTTACTGTCGTTATTTTAGAATTTGTAAAGTTGCAAATGGGAACGCACGCACTTAGCGGAAGATCGCTTTTTAATTTCCAAAACTAATTTTAACTCCCAAAATTAATACTGAAAAAAATTGGAATAAAACATTACCTTTTTTAAGTAACAAACAGTTTAAAAGCAAATGTGTAACTGAGTGGTGGTGACGGTCAAATGCAAAATAAATAAATAAAAAGGATAAACAAATTCAAAAATCTCAAGTTTTTACTGAGAAAAAAGTTATTAAAAATTGTGCAATTTATATAAGTTAAAAAACGGAGTGTTATGACAAATTTTTAAATATATTTCGCCCCTTTTAAAAAGTGTTGGGCTATGAACAAAAACTTAAGTGTTTTAATTACAACTGTTACTCAGGATATTTAAAGCTTTATGATGTTTCATTATTACCTCAGGATTTAATTGCTGTTTATTTGTTTTTACACACACTTATGTACAAATGTATGTATATGCGCTTATATGTATGTATTTTTTATTTAATTGTTTTTAGAAGGTAAGTCCAGAGAAAAAAAATTAATTAAAAGAGAAATTGTGTCAAAATTTGGTTAATTTTGTTTGAATTACCTTATAATGCCATAAGTTAAGGTTCTTTAAAAACTCAAAATAAAACATGAAATAAATTATTGTAAAGTTTAAAAAATTGAGAATAATAAAAAAATTTTGTTAATAATTCCCGTATGCTAATTTACAACAGCATTACATACATATATATTCATTTGTTATCCAAAATTTTAGCACCTGTTGAGCTCCATATTAACTTCAACACGAAATAGCAATAAAGATTTTAAAATTTAAATAAAATAGTAGACATGTTTTTATAATTTCCGTATACTTTTGTCAATATAATTGAAATTTATTTAAGTGTTCTTCAAACCCACTATCTATTATTGTTAAAAACAATTAAATATGTTTAATAAGATAAAGTAAAAATCCAAATAAAATATTTATTTTATTAACAACACTAATATTTAACCCACTACTTTGTAAGCACAGTTTTCAATATAGCTTAAGACAGTACAATCATAATCCAGAATATCTTATTTTCTTTTTTGAAATTATGTACGAAATGTGCCAAGTATATAAAAAGGTACTTCTTATTTACAATTATTTTGTGTTTCTAAAATCAAGATTTAAAAGCAATGCAAGAGAAACTACCAACAATTTTTAACAAATTTTTTGTATACACTTAGTTAATTTCCATTCCGCATTGTGGTCAAAAGACCTTTATTTCATATTCCCAGAGCCTAAGTTCAGAAAATACAAGTTCTTCAAAAAAGTACTTTTGACCATCTAATTGACTTTCAACCTAAAACACAGAACAACCACTAATTTTATATTTTATACCTATAGTCTCAATAAGGTAAGAAAAAAATTGTTGTTTACTTTTCTGACCATCGACCCCTAAGTCAAAATATTAAAAAAATGCAAAAAAGTATTAAAAATGAATTCTCCGTCCCAATAAGGATCCTTAGCCCTTAATTTCGTTTTTGGAGAGTCATTAATAACCCCAAAAATGAAAAAAAGGTACAAAAAATATTAAACCAACAATGTTTGTTCACTTAGTTAACTTCTGGCCTCAATCGGGGTCAACGGACCTTAACTTTATATCTTAAGAATTACATACTCAAAATAGGCAAAAAAAAAGTACCAAAAATGTCAATAAGTACTTTTGACATTTCTTGGCTTTAAACCTCAATCAAGGTTATATACATACAAACAGTTGAAATCTCAAAATATGAGAAAAATTAACAAAAATTTAAAAAAATTTTTTTGCTTACTTTGCTAAATCGGCCTCAATATGGGTCCTTAGTCCTCTATTTCAATTTACTGGGGTCACTATACCAAAAAAAAAGGAAAAAGAGGTTACAAACATGTCAAAATAAGAGTTAGTTGACTTCTGACCTCTATTGGGGCAAACAGACCTTAGCTTTATATCTCAAGAGTAATCATCCTAAAATATGCAAAAAAAAAATACCAAAAATGTCAAAAAGTACTTTTTATCATAATAGAGGGCATTCTAAAACTACAAATAATTCTAAGCAATCGCATACTTAATATGTACTTGTGTAATGCAGTCATGGACCATGTCATTGTCAAACAAGAACTTGTAGTTACTTAAGTAATATGCGTTCGTGTTTTTTGTACGCAATCGTTAAAACACGAACGCATATCACTTAAGTAACTACAAGTTCTTGTTTGACAATGACATGGTCCATGACTGCATTACACAAGGACCATGTTGTAACTAGTCTATTTCAGCTAAAACGGACCATGTGGTCCAAGATTTTTTGCAGGGGTCTAGTGCACACACACACACACACTACGAAATAAAAAAAAATATTCATGGTCACATACAATTTTATCGAAAGCCCAACTAATTAAAATTATGTCTTTGAAAATGTCAAACAATTATTACGTTCTTATGTATGTATGTGTGTGTATGTCTGCAAAAAATGTGTAAATAAAATTGAAAATGCATTTGGGGCAAGTTGCTTCTGATACTTTACATACCCATCAAAACAAATCAACAAGCATATCCGCCAACTCTCTATGATACGAATAACAATAAAAAAAACAACATTACCTACTGACTGGCTTTTTGCAATATGTACGCACTCAACTAAAACCAACAAACGCAGGGACTGACTAATTCAGCAACTAATATTTTTCTGTATTTTTTGTTTTTGTTCCATAAACTACAAATTTTTTCAAGACTCTCCCTATAACTATTTGTCTGTCTTTTTACTTCTCTAAGCATTAATATGACACTTAATCTGTATGCCATTTAGTCTGCATGGCTGTCTGTCTGACTGCCCGTCTTTCCTTTCGTTTTCTATATTTTTCACTCTTACTTTTCTTGGTATTATAGCTTTTGTAGTATAACAATGATTGCTTTAATAATCATTATGAAGTTATTTAAGAAACAGAGGGAGCCTTGGTCTTCCTGTTGATATAAATTATAACCCAGACCCAGAAAAGATAAAAAAAAATTAAATCATGAGCACAATACAAGAGCTGCAAAAACAATAAAAAATAATAGCACAGACAGAAACCGGCATCTTCTCTAGTAACAAGGTGACGTAATGCACAACTACTCCACTAACACATTTTTCTACATTCCGTTTTTGCACCAGCACCAACAACAACAACAGCAGCAGCAGTTCAAATTTGTATTCTATAAACTAGGGGACAGACATAACAACAACTTCTAAAGACAGACAGACAAACAGGCGGACAGACATTCAAATCCAGCCAGCCAGTTGATACGATATCAACTAAATATAAACAAATAAGCTGGAAACTAAAAAAAAAACTACAAGACCAACCGTTCTTCTCTAGATATTTTTTTCCTTCTTTGCAAATCGCAACTAAATCGTTGTATAACCACAACTAGAAGAACTTCTACTAGATTCAAGAAAGGCTCCTACAACAACATTACCACTACGCACCATGATAACAAAGGCAAATTCACATTTACCTACACAGGCACAATAACCAAAAAAGCAATGAAACAAAAAAAGCTTTAGACGACAAAAGACCAGACACTGCCACATAAACACACTCTTGCGACCAGAGGTTTCTTCTCGGTTCAGGCTTTTTCGACGCACAAGAAAAGACAAAGGGAAACAACTTTGCAGATTGAGGAGCACTTTGGCATGCACAATGGGCTGAAATTCTGTATAAATGAAAATAAAATGGTACATTTGAAATATATTTTAAAAAATATATTTTGAAGAGTTAATATGTATACATACAAACTCTAAATTTTGTAAAATTGATTCTCTTATTTAGACCTTTTTTAAAATGAAAAAAAAGAGAGGATAAAAGCGAAGCTGCAACACGCCCAATTTAATGTAAAAATATTTTTTTTTTTTGTATATTACAAGAACAAGAGCAGATATATGAATCAATCTTTCCATTAACTACTTTGATATACTGCAGGAAGTCGATCTACTCCATATAACTCAAATACATTTAATAATAAGCCACGATCAACTTGTTTTGTGTACCCAAAATCTTTATAAACAGCTTGTTATCATGACCTTTATTTAGGCCGGAAACGGGACGATGGTGTTAGTGTCCTCCCTGCAATTCAAAGATTTTAAATTATTTTATTGTTGTGCATTTTAAAATGTTGGGATGAGAGGGCGTGGCACCTCTGGCACAACTTAATATATTATTATATATAAAATCCTTAAAGTTGTTACACCTATATTTTTAAGGAGCTATTATTATAAACCTTAAACTTAACGAGACTTTCTTTTACAACTTTTAGGACTAAAATACAGTTAGATAGAAGCTATATTAAATTTGATTAAAAATGGAGTTAAGTTTCTTAACTTATGAGCTTAAAATCGCATCAAGCAAAGCGGCCCACGTTGAGATAGTTACAATTTAAAAAAGGGATTTAAAAATTAACAACAACATCTTTTATTAAATTCAAATTAAGGAAATTGTTATTAAACCATAGTTTAAAATTACAAAAAACTACGATCTTTTGTCAATCTCAAATCATTAAGCTGCTTCATTTGGCCTCACAGAAGCTTTTTTTCACATATGGCCTGCCTCTATCACAATTTATGTGTGATTATGTGTTTAATCAAATCAATATTTCGTTGACAAGACTGAGCCCTAGGCCATGTTTTTTTTCGTTTAAATTAGTTGCTTTTAAACTAGTAAAACTTGAATTTGAAGTTTATTTTCTTTAAATGTTGCCAAACTTTGAAAATGTGACAAAAACTTCCTTATTGCATTCCCTGCAGAAACCTGAAAGACATTTTTAAACACTTTAAAATCCATCTCTAGATTTTGCGCAACACTAACTCACTGTGCGCCTTAGACACCACTAATAATTGTATAAACAAACTCATATACAAAAGATCTTTTATATTAATTTTTTCGCTTTTTTGCACAATTGGTACTATTATGTACATACTGAGGAGGTATTAGTTTTAAAGTTTTTTTGCTTCTTTTCTTTCTATATTTCTGAAATGTTTTTATTTTCCTTCTTTCCATTTCATGTTGTTTGTTTTTGATAGAAGAAACCTGACTAGAATTGCATTCATTATATTGTAGAAGCATGTGGTAGTGTTGAGTAGCGCAGTGAAAAAACCGGCCATATTTTCAAGGTTTCTTTATAATCTTTTTTAAAACAAAATTTATATATTATTTCTTTCTAAAAAAAGGGGTTTTTAGTAGAAAAACACTCTTTGAAAATAGGGGAATAAAAATGTTACATGAAGAAAAACTCCTGTAAATTCGTTAAGTAGTTTTAACAGAAGAATAAATAAAAAAAACAATAAACCCACATGTGTATGAATATTTGGCAAATTAAAAAATATTAAAAATAGTTTTTTTTTTTATTGAAACCCTATAAGGTTTCATCGATAATGTGATACTTTTTGAATATGAAAAAATAGATACAAAAAAAATTTTTACATTGACATGCTATGATGAACATACTTATGCAAGTTGATTAAGTTTTTATAATAGAATTTATTGTTGTATTAAATGTTTAATAAAATAAACTGAAAGAGATGTTTACTGCAAATATATTCTACACTTTTCTGTTAAACTTAAGTCTGTTGTTTTTTTTTGTAAATTAAACCAGTAATTTTCATGATTTCTTTAACTTGGTCCATCCACGAGAAAGCCGAAACTTCCCTGTCCGCGCTTACCGTAGAAGTTTTTTTCCAAAGCATTTTTGGCAGATATATTTGACCAGCTTTCCAAAGTACCCATGCTTCAGTGCCATAAAGAATCTCCGATAAAATAAGTATGATAAATAATGTTATAATAATTCTTCAAGAGACGGCTCTGTTCTTAAGTATTTCTCCTCTGTCAGAAGCAGCATTTATTTTTTCAGAACGATCATTCGCCTTATTTTAGTGCTGACACGGTATGTTTCTAGCAGTTGCAAGCTTTAGTTTAGACTTTTCCTTGTTCACCATTAGACCCATCATTGCTAATTCCTTCTCGCTTTTCGAAAAGCACTAGCTAGCTCTATTTTCAGACAATGCCAATTGTATTCGCATATGCCAGAAGGGTATGGCCTTAGGTTCTATTTTGTTTAATTCAGTTTTTTCTAATATTTCCTTTATTCAGACACAGTATGCTGAGTTTCAATCCTCGGGCATGCTTTCATGCTTCTTGATGGTGCCGAGAAGCTGATGTATGCGTCTAATCGCCTATTCGTCTCCAGTAATACCTGCGGCCTTTTTGTTTATAAGACGACCGATCGCTGCTTTGACCTTAACTTAGTTGGGCGTGAACATTTTATTTTTTAGACTATAATTTATATCCCTACTCGGAAGTAGGCAAAGAATGAATTGTTTAAATGATGTTTTACACTTTAGTTGAATTATCCTGCGAAAGCTTTCACATACCTCAATCTTCTCGCACTAGTATCTTTTCAGCTCTCCTTTCTCTCTTAAAATAGGCAGTTTATCTACCTTCTGAGCTCTCAGTATTGCTCTGGCACTGCTCGAGTAGCCATTGCAGCAAATGTTGCTCTACATACCAAATTTTTAGCTTTTGTAATGGTTTAACACTCCTCGTTTTACCTTTGGCTCCTATCTGTCCGCTTTCCGTAACCATTTTCTTTTGCTGAGGATTATGGATTAGGGTTCACAAGTAGCAGTTGAGATAAGTCTTAGGAGTAGCCTTGGACTGTCGGTATTTAATGCAGCTTTTTAACATCTTGATGTCTCTTCGTGCTGCTGCGCACGTGATTTGCTCTCCTTAACCAAGTGTCTGCCCTTACTGCCATATCTGCCAGAATTTATCGACGGCAATATTAAAGATGTTCTCTCTGCCTATTTTGCTGTTAGGACCTCCACGAGCAATTTGTTGTGATGGCCGGGGCCGCGGCTGTAAGTTTGCTCGCAAAACTTACTTTTACTAAGTACTTTCATTTACAGTTGCAATAAAAAATTTTAAACTTGCAAGGATGATATGACTTTAAGCATTTAATCATATAAAATGAAAAAACAGAATTTCTTCTCATATGGGTCATTAGAAGAGCTGGACGAACACGAATTAACTACTGATTTTGAGCTTTAAAGAATTTTAGCTTTTTTAATAACATTTTGTAAAATTATCCAAAGAACGCTCACATTTGTTTAAGTTTACTTTATGAAGTGTTTTTGATTCTATAAGAAATTTTAAGTCAAAATAAAATAACATAATTATCTAAACCTACATAGATGGCAACAATAAGAAAACCTTTTCATTTATACATATATACCAATCATTTTTAAAGCTTTTCTGGACGAAACTAATCGATATTTTATAAAATATTAAAATTTGATTTTTGCCCTTATACTAAGTAGGCTAAAATATAAAGACCCTGCAATCTAGAATAAAGTACAGTAAATTGGCAACACTGTGAACTATATTCTTAAAGTACCAAAAAACTTAAGCAAGTGAGTTTGAAATTAGGCGATTCATTTTTTGTTAAAGAAAGATATAACAAAAGGAACTTCTTTTACTATTTTTTCAGACTTTAAAAATTATGAACATATTAAACCTTCATAAGAGGTAGATTCTCCCTACCGGACTCAGCAAAAATAAATATAAATTTACAGCCATAAGATTACGCATTCATTGAGTGTAATAGAAATTCCTTATATACTTTCTACAAATCCTATCAATTTGAATTTGAATTCCTTTAACTCTCACAATTTTATACTCCCTTCACAACGACTAATTGCTATCAGTTAATTAAAATTCATTTAAACTTCATTTCCGTTAGCCTTGATCTCTAATTAGTGCTTCTTAATGAATAGTGGACTAAAGTAAATAAAATTTTAAAATGTACTAACAATAACTTAGATTAAATTAGTGTGAGAGAATTATTAAGCCAATTGAATACAAAGGAAGACATTTTTAATGCCTTCAAAGAAACCTAAATGCATTTTTCCATTACAATTTTGCAAAAACAGTTTATTAAGCAAACATTCTTTTGTATTACATTTAAGTTTTATTATTTTTTTTAATACTGTGTGTGTATTGTAAATAGATAAAACTGTAAAGCAAAAACCACAACGTTATATTGATGCCATTCAAGGCCGTATTCTATAGTTGAATATGTAACGTAGACACATAAATAGAAAAAATATATCTCTGTATGTATGCGCCTTCATTGAAACAAACCAAACATGCATTCATACATTTACATACTTTGAGTAAAGTCAAAAGGCAAACAGAGATATAGGAGCTAGAAAACTAAAACTGCATTCCCATATCACACAAACACCGAGGCACACTTATACGCACACATATACATTCACTGATATTTCTATTTGATTTTTTTATTATGTTTAAAAAAACAAACATATTCATACATATGTGCCACAATAACAACAACTTATGAAGCAAGTTATTCTCGGAAACTGAAACCAAGGCCAACTGCATATTACTAGTTGTTAGGTTAACAAAATAAAACAACTTCACCAATAACAACAATAGCAAAAAAAATAGCAGCAATAACAACAACAACAACATCCTTCTTTTGTGCATATTGCTTCGTATTAATAAAGTCAACATTTACTCATACACTTTAACACCGTCATACACACACACAGACGCAAACTCAACATTATAAGCAAAATCATTCAAAGCACACATTTTATAAAGAAAAAAATTTTAACAAACTGCAAAAAGAAGAAGAAATAAATGCACATTTAATAAAATGCATACAACTTAAGTGGACGACCATATCTGGAGGACAGACATGTGGACAGACACACATACATAATCGTTGTTTTGTGTTGTGTTTTAACTTTTAGGAGTAGAAAAATATAAAATTTTGCAATCTTTGTCACTATATTACATATATCGATACACAGTGGGTCGAATTAAAGAAAAAAAACTAAAATTAATTTTTTTAAGTTTTTTTGGTTTTAGAAAGAAAAAATATGAACTCTTCTCTGTTGGTGATAGATCTGTTTTATACTCTTCGCATAGTTATAAGCCATATCCGTCTGGCTGTCTGTGTGTCTGTTCAAATAAATAACTGGAAAATCGCTATTTAAAATAAGCAAGTTCGATTAACTAACAATAAAAATATATGCACAACATCGCAGATTTCCCATTTTTTTAGGGACAAAATCCATGCATGTACCCTTATATATTACAGTAAATACGATCAATATTGCCAAAAATCTTGGCACGGGTACTTTAAAGTTTGGGACCTAAATTGGGGAAAACTTTTTTCGGATAAGGGCAGGGGAAGTGGTATCCTCTCTACAATTGCACAAGTTTTGTGATATTTTTTAGGTACTCAATCTAAGAAACTATAAAAGCTATTGACTTTTAACCAGCTACAAAAAAGTTCTAGTATATTTAAAAAAACCGTTGGATAGGAGCAGGGGAAGTGGTACCCCCATTTAAAGGAACCACTTTTAAGAAGTTTTGGCATGCTTAATCTCGAAAACCAAAATGGCTTAAATTTTTCGCAAAAATAATTGTGCAAGAATGCCCACATGTTGGAAAAAACTAGTTGGCTAAGATCAGGGAAGCTCCAATTAAAATAAACTCTTTAAAAAAAATTGTTGTTGTTATATCTATAAAACTGCCAGCGACTTTTAATGTTCAAAAAAATTTTGCTGTACAACAATGACTGCACTCTGGAAAAAATAGTTGAATAATAGCAGGGGGAGTGGTAGCCCCAATTCAAATAAACCATTCTTAAAAACTTTCAACAAACTTTATTCCGAAAACTAAGTCATCAACTTTAAATTCCTGGAAAAAGTAATTGTGCAACAATTGCTAAGCAAATAAGTGTTAAGAGCTTAAGTTAGAAACTTAACTGTTTGCTATAAATATATATACATATATATAAGTTGTTTATAAAAGTATATGCCTTCTATAGTTGTCCCCATATAAAACAACAAAAGAAAGTCCCGTTAACTTTGTTCATTAGTGTGGTTTTCAAATTTTTTCTTTAGCAAATTCGATTTAATTAGAGGGTTCTTAAGAGGGTTGTTAATTTTTGACTCACAAAAATATAAAATTGTGTATTTGCTTGATTATTAACCAAACATGTTTTTACAAAAAAAAACATGAATATTAGTCTTTCCAAATATTCATATATTCCGGGAAATCCAAATTTTCGGGTCAGCCAGTTTTAGGGTTATTTGTTATACTACGGGTCGTATGAGTAATACTTTTTCTTCTAAATTAATATTAAGGCCCATTCATATTCATTAAAATTATTGTAGGTTTATCGAGGGCTTGTTTAACAATTATTTCATAGAAATTGGTCAGTTAAGGTTAATAAACATATAATAATAACTTCAAATATAACGATAAATTTTCATAAAAATATTTTTTTTATTTTTTTTTTAAACTTTTTAATATTTTTTAAAAATGTTTCAGTTTTAAGATATAAGGTTTTGCATTTGATCTAATAAATAAAATAATTTAATATTCAGTGGTAATTCTAATAACCATAAAACCTTCGAAAGTTAACTTTAAATTTTATTTTAAAAAATCAGAAACTATTGGCTGAATTTAACACGCATCTATTAGAGCTCACAAAAAATTATTAAAATTACTTTGACTAACTTTGGGTAAACTTTATCCCTATGCAGCTAGAAAATAAAAAAAAAAGACGTTATGATTTTTCAAACTTAAATATTTTTTACTGAAAAACCAAAAATCCTTTTTTTTATTTTTGATTTACGAACCCACTGTTCAAAAACAACATCTATGCATATCCCTTAAGTTGTGGAAAATTTTTTTAACATTTTTTTAAACTTTTTTTCAAAATACTTATGTATGTTTGTATTTACGAATAAGTAGCGATTATTCCCAACCCATATTTTTGTTATTATAAGGTCTTGTTGTTGTAATTGCTGCTTGTATTAATCTGTGTTTCATGTTTGTTTTATTTCTATGTAGGTTGGTTGCTTGGATGAATTTAATTTGATGGTTTCCTACTTGACTGTCTATCAGTCGAAGTTTTATTACAAACATGAATACGTCTGTATATATGTTCACATGCATCATGCATGCTCCACTTTTAAATGCAGTTGTTGTAACAATGTAAAAGAATAAGAGCAGTATTTAAAGGGAAATAAAAGTTGGACAAATACATTGATGATATGGATGAAGATACTTTAAAAAATTATAAAAAATCAACAGCAAAAAATAAACGAATTAAGTTTAAGTAGATTTTCCGTTGCATTTTTTTTACTTTTCTTTCGTTTAACTTTTTGCTGTTGTTCTAGTAGATTTTAAAACTTTTAAGGCGTTTTATTTAGATATTGCCGAACAGTAAAAACATAGCAACAACAAAACAGCAACATGCAATTTTTTTCGTATAATTCTTGCTGGTTTCTGTCTCAGTTTTCCAATGGCATTTTATGTCAGTCAGTCAGTTGGTCATGAGTGTTGTAAGTACATATGTAGACACATTAAATAGTATATATTTTTTAATTATGTAAACAAGTTTGTGTGTATTTATTCAATTTGTAATATAACCTTTTCATTCTCATTGTTATTATTTTTCTTATTTTTTGGTTTGTTGTTGTTATGGTATTTATTTACTTTAAACCACATTCATGCTGGTGTTAATTTGTTAATGATTAAATAATTGCAAACATTTAAGTTGGACATACGTATTATGATTGCAGTTGTTACTGTTGTTAATTGATGATATTACAACACCTACTTCCTACTCTTGTAATTACATACATATGTATATCTACAAGTAGTAAAGTAAATTTAGCTTTAAGCATTTTTAAAACTTAATTTTAAAAGTTGCTTGTAAATTCGATCATTTTAAACTTGACCATGAATGTTTTGATGGCTAAAGGAATCATGCTAAACTAGTGTTTGTCGTACTTTAAATAAAAAATTATATGTTTAGTAATTGGAAAAAATTTAAAAGTCTGCTTTCAATTATAAAAAACTGTTTAATTACAGTTTATGGTAATGTTGCCAATTCTATCTTATTTTAGTCTTAACGATTAGAACAAAATTATAATTTGTAACGCACTATAAAATGAGAGATTTAAATGGTAGATTTTATTGGTCTAAAACTATTTGTATTTAACTTATCCCGGAATACTAGTGTATTTGTATATCTGGAAAAACCGCAACCAGCTTACATGTGCTTGTATTAGGGGAAAACAGTCTTTTGTGTCACTTAATCGGGCTGGTTATTAAAATTTCATGTACATATCTTTTAATTTATTTTTACAATATCATGAATTTTGTATTTTTTTGCCCTAGGTCATTTTGGTGAAAAATTCGTTTTCAGCCTTATTTGTATCTATTTGAAGTTGGCGTTTGTCTCGCAAAGAAAACAGAATTTAACAAAAAAAAATTGTTATAATAATTTAAAGTATTATTGATTTTGATTAAAAGTTATATAACATTTATTCGAATTGTTTTCGTCACAAAGAGCTACAAAGTTGCAGAAAGCTGCAAACAGGATTAAGTAAAACAGTTAACACCTCTAAAGGCTCTTTTTATATTTATGGAAAATGATCTTTCTCGAAAACAATATGAAATAAACCGAAATTCTGGCAAAAAGGTTTATCCTCCAAAATAATCTTATCTCCAAGACTTGCCTTATCATAATGCAAGTAGATTGCTTACATATTTAAAAGATGTTTTATGTAAGTCAAGCTTAGAAGGACGCAAGTCCTTTAAACTAGTTAGCTAACGGGGCTGCGTGGGCTGACACCAGGCACCAATTAAGCAAAAAAAAAAGGATAATGATGCTTTAGACGTGCACAAAGTCATTGTTAAATAGAAAAAAAAACTATCCAAGAAAAAGAATAGGAGAAGTGAATTAGGACTAATAGTTGATGAACCGAAAGCTAGATTTGATAACAGCAACGATTTTTTTATTCCTAAATTAGCTCCACAAATAAATAAAATTGCATTTGACTTCATCTGTCAAATTAAAATTATTATTGAAGTATTAGCAATTGGTCACAAAATCCATTTGCACAAATTGGCCGATTGTTGCTCAGACACTACAAAACTTTACGTTACCCTATATCATATGACACCGACCAAGCGCAAAATTTTAGCCGCATTTGCGGCTGAGGCGCGAAACAAACATGTCCGGCTTCACAGGCAGAATTTCGCTAGAAACTTTTTAAAGGGTTAGTTCAACATAGACATTTATAATAGACTTTTGCTCAGATTTGATCCACTGATTGCTATCATAAGACAAACTCAAAAAAAGTCATTAACCTTTACGAAAGAAGAAATTTCTTTCATGCCTTCACCTGTACTTGGCTCTAAAGGGGGTTCCGATTTAGAAAAAAAATTGTTTCTACTATTTGAAATAAAATTTGTTATTTTTATTACAAATAATAAATAAGTTAAGTTTAAATTTACAGAGACGTTTCAGGAGGGGGATGGTATCTTGGGAATAACTGCCTTTACCCATAAACTTATGACTACGATAAAAGATTCATGAGCTAAACAAAAGAATAGAAAAGCTTAAAAAAAATAGAATTTTTCAGAAGTAGGTTTAGTTCTTCTTTGGGAAACTTTTTTTCCCTTGATCCGATTTTTCTTATTTGAGAGCTTCACAAGCTTATGAATGTAATACATATTTCTGCCAAGTTTCATATGTCTAGAGGCACTTAATAACTTTTAAGAAGCAAAATAAACAAAAAAGTGATGTCCGGCTAGATGGTCAAAATACCTCTGTGAGCAGCGGTTACCTTTTAACTGTTAAACAAAATGTTATGCAAAAATAACGTTTATACTAGTTGAAAGAATTTAAAAATTATTAATCCGTGAAGGTCGATTCGACATAATTGGGGATTCAAAAAGTGTTCTGTATGTCCTATTTTCATAAGCTTACAACATTTCAAAATGGTTTGAAAACATTTTGGTTGTCTGTCATACAAAAATAGTTCTACAAAAATACTACGTCATTTGGTATGTTTAATTAATTCTCATAACAAATACACATTTACCCGCGCTGAGTGTCCAATAGTTGACGAAGACTCTTAGACTATTGTAAAATTTTATAACCTTATGACAATAGAACATAATAGAACACTTTGTGAATCCATTCAATAAAACTGTTATACAATGTTTTTTAACAGAAAACGTAACATACATATGAAGTCCTTCTAAATAAAAATTTCGTAATCGAAGAAATATCTTTTTACACAAATCCTTATGTTACTTTATAGTTTTTTTTGTATTTTTTTCTTTTTTTTAACTTAAATTTAAGACATTTTATATGTGCATTTATGTATATTGTTTTATCAAATTAATTTTAAAACCTTAACAGGCAAATTTTTAAAGTCAACACAAAACAAAAGCATCTAAATTATATGAACTCAGTCAACTTCCTATAAACCATTTTTCTCCCACATACAACGATATTCACTACAATAAAAATGTGGTTTTACATTGAGTAATCAAAACTGCAGTGCCAACCACCTCGTATGCCTTCAATATAATTTAGCAGATCGTTAACATTAAGATCAATTGATAAATACTTTAAAAAAAGGAAAACATTGACTGTTTCGTTGTCGTCATAGTTTTTGTTTTTGTATTGTAGCAATACATTGTGATAATAATTTTTATCGTAACATTTGTTGCTGCAATACATTTTGCAATTTGAAAGCACAGTTAGAGAGAACGTTGTACTTACATACATACATAGGTACGTTTGTATGTTCATCCATTCGTAAGTACATTTATAATTACTTACAAACTACTAACTGCTAACTACTCACTCTAAGTACCATAAACACATACTACACACTCTTTTTTATGACATGTAGATAGAAAGATTTCTTCTATAGCAATAAAATTTTTATAGAAGTTAATTGTGGGAGGAGGGGTGGAAGAAGCAGGCGTTAATTGTGCATGTATGATTATTATAAATGCTAAATTTGTTTTGTTTGAGCTTTGTTGTTTATCTAATAACCTTGTAAAATGTTATTAAACCCAATAAGTTTCTTAACCTTTTTGGCGTTTATAAAAACAAATACAAATGTATTTGAACATGTGCATATGTATGTGCATAAAATGCAAAAAAAAACCAGCTAATAATATAGAAATACAACAAAAAACACATCATTTGTTATATGTATATGCCTGTATGGAGTACATACCTACATTGTATGTATTAATTCAGTGACTGCATGTGTGTATATGAGAGAACATATGAAATACTCACATTATAACGAACAAATGTACAGAATCTATAATTTTTTTATGCTCTTCTTAATCATTGGCACTCACCAGAATACAAAATTGCACAGAAAAAGATAAATAAAATTAAAAGTGCAAAAAGAAGCTTATATTACTAACTAGACATAGAATTCTATAAATTATTTTAAATTGTAGAAAATTAACTAAAAAAACAACAAAGAAACTTTAAGTAATAACGATTTTAAAATACCCAACAAGACAGTAGCACACACTAAAGAATTAAATAACATGCATTGTCTCTTTACGGATTTTAAGATTTTGAAATGTTTATAAGTAACCAGCAGGTCATTTTGAGTTAATCATACAATGATAAAAATTCAGATGCTATTAGAATTTAAAATGGACTCTTGATTCTTTAACAATCTTAGTACGTACTTGTAAGCATTTATTTAAGCACTCGAAAATGATCGTGTACATGTTTTACAATATCAGATCAGATGGGATCATTTCTCATGGTTAATTTTTTTAGCCTTTTGAACTGTGCGAAACCAAGGAGCCTTCTATCTCCTATATACATATATTTAAACCATGTAACAAATAAATTCAATTGGATTCGATCTAATGCTAATTGTTTAATTTCAATTTAACACTTTCTATGTCTTTTAAGCTCAAACTCGCCTTGTCTTCTTCTGGTATTTATATCTTTTATAGTGCCCAATATATATTATATCAGCAATATTTAACTTCAGTTGACTTAGCCGAAAATTATATAAAGAAAATAAATAAATAAAAAACATTCGAAAATCCTATAAAGATGTAAAGATCTTTAACTTTTCCTTCACAACTTTAGATGTGTTAACATTATCCAATGCAGATTTCTAAATATTAAATCTGAAAACAATCGTTGGACCAACTCTTCTATACCAATTTTCAATATTAATTATTAGGACTTGAGATTAAGTTTCTCAAAAAAAAATTCAAAGGTCTATGAAAATCACTTTAGAACGACCATATATGTATATAACTCTATCAATAAGGGTGCAGGTGGCACTTATATTTATGGACACATCTAAAAGAGTAGTAAATATTAAGTTAATTAGTCGTCAGGAATTTTGGTTTATCAGTATTTGTTTTTTTTTTTTGAAAAAGTTTTCATGTATTTAAATTTTTTTCTCAAGTTCTAAATTTTAATAGAATCATTTTTTTAAGCAACATGTTTATGCCTCTTAGACAAATAATTTACTGACTGCACTTAACAAAAATCACTTAATATTCATTGCCAGTTTTTTTCCGGTGTTTAATTAGTTAATAAAAAAACTTGTTGTTTAAAAAAACTGCTTGTTTAAAATTCCCAATACGATTTGGCATATGAGAACAAACAAACTTTCATATAAACTGCAAAGTTGAACATTAAAATGTTACATATAAAGTTATTTAAGAATTTAATTTTGAGGTACTGAGTATTAGATTATTATTTAACTTTTAATATTATAATTATTAATTTTTAACTTTTTTTATTAATTTATATGCATTTATGGACACCTAGGCGAATGAGAATTGCTCTTTAAAACCTGACCATCAATGCCAAAATAAATTTTGAATAAAATAAGCACAAATTAAAAATTTGAATTTATTTATTATTTATTTTCGGAAAATGATGTATTAAAAAATATGAAATCAGTTTATATACATATAATATCGTTACCCCAATATAAAAATAGCCTAATTCGTATTTTTTTTAAGCCGAGATTTTTTTTGGGTAATTTTAATATTCGAGCGAACGATTTAAAAAAATAAACAAAAATCTGGGCTTATATAAAACTTCTAGTTATGGTCTTCCTCTACTAAGATAACGATATTAACCCTGAATATATATTTATTACTTTGTCACCGCAAAATATTAGCAAAATTTCAAATTAAATTAAATAACAGCAACAACAACTTTAAACATATTTAATTTTTTTTTACGAAAAAAAACTTGACACAAGCTTTGAAATTGTTCAAAAATTAATATTGATTTATGCAATCAACGTACATGTCTACAAATGCATTTACTTATAAAAAAATTAAGTAAAAAACTAATACATTTTCAAAATATAAAGCATGTATAGGTACATATGTAGATACTGAGTAAAAAACATTTAGGGTAATATACGCAACTTTTTGTTCAGGGGGTCTTTTACCTCCAAAAAATGCTTAGTTCAATAACTAAAAACAGTCACCAAAATACACAGATAACAATTTTGCAAATAAACTAATACAAATACAAATTTACATATAAGTATCTATACATGTAATACTATTGTTTCTTTGCTTTTAATGCATTAAAAAAGGAAGGAAGTCATGAAAAAGTGAAAAAACGCATAAAATTTGTTTATTTTCGTTGTTTGTCAAAGAAGTAAATTTTGGCAAAGTGGGTTGCAGCAGGAGGGGATTTTTCGTGATTTTCTTTTAGTACAGCCATTTTGTTTTTTTCATTATAACTATGCGCTTGTAGGTATACTCAAATGTTTTTTCTAGATATGTACATGTGTATGTTCAATAAAAATTATTTATTTAAAAGCATATATGTACGTACATACATACATACATTGTTTGCTTTTAGATTTTATATTTTTTTTTAATTTTGCTTCTTTTGTTGATTTGTACGTAACTAAAATGCACAAATATTGTATCTAAAGAAAAACAAACTGAATATCATTGCAAAATGTTATGCGCTGCAAATACACAATGATCGTCAAAACGAGAGGTAGGCAAAGAGAATGAATAAAAGGTTCAATGACCTGCCAAACGATCGTGAATGACCCTCTACAAAAATATTAAATACATAAAACCAGCACATGACTTTAAAAAAACAATGTTTGAATTTTGCTCTCTGGTTCGGGAGTTTTAAAACTGATTAGATAATGGTAGTGCAAAGAGAGAAGGGCAATGTGAGGTAACAACAATCGTTTTTTAAATTTTAAGATAATACCTTCTACTCTACAAATACTTGTTTTAAAGTAATTATTGGGGAAAATAATCGCAATGGAAAATATAAATGCAAAAATGTTATGAAATGAATATAAAAATGTTAAAACGAATTAAAAAAAACTACCCAAACTCAAAACTATTTATTATCTAATGGCAAACCTTTGGTCTGGTCGGGGTAAAGTTTAGAGAGCTTATTCAAATACAGAGTATGTATATCGGTTCAGAATCACTTTTTTAAGTCAAGTAGTATCACTTTTTAAAAATCAACTTTCTCGCATCCAAAATAAAAAAAATGTTAAGGGTATAATACGATCAGAGATGACCCACTACAACTTGCTTACTTATTTTTTTAAACTTTGGTGGTGAAAAAAGAAAAAAATAGAAAAAAAAAGAACATTTGGACTGCGGATACCTCTTCAAATAAATTAAACCACTAGAACGGATTTTAGAAATTTAGACATGAAAAAACAAAAAACGGCCAAAACACAACTGTAACTTGATATTTTCTCAACTATAAACAATAGAAACCAAATTTGAAAAGCTCGTATTCTACGTGAACAAAAACGTGTGCTGTACTTTTTAAATTTTGGACTCTAGGGGTGCTTTCTAGGTACTTGTGTAACTTTTGGTGTAGAAAATAAAAAACATAATTTAAATCGCGTTCAACAGGTGTCGAAAAAAATATGAAAAAGCTTTGGTACTGTTTTCAAATTTTAAACAAACAAAGATGAAAAATTATATTTGGTCCTTTTTGGTATTTTTTGTAACTTCTAAAGAAGGTCAAAAAAGAAGTCAAAAATTTTGTTTACATTTCTGGTACCCTTTTCTTTGCTTTGTGAGATTGTTAGTCTAGAAATATGAAATTAAATTAAATAATGGCACAAAAAAGATCAAAACTCAACTAAGTTCACAAAAAGTACTTTTTCACAATTTTGGTACTTTTTTCATATTTTCTTATTAATGAGTCGAGAAATAAAAAATTTTGGGCTTTTAACCCTAATAAAAGAAATTATCATCTACTTCAATAAAAACTTGTTTTACTTTTATAGTTTATCAGGCTAATTGGTTCATAATTATTAAAGATTTTATTAAAGAATAATCTTGAAGAATTTTATCTTCCCGACACTGGCCGAGAGGATGCATTTTGATTTCGTTTGTTATATTCTTTGCAGTTTTTAAGATTATAAGTATAAAAATATGAAAATAAGGGCTATAAATCGAGATTGAGATCAACAAGTGAGCAAAAAGTACTTTTTCACATTTTTGGTACTTTTCATAATGTTTTAAATTGAGTCTAGAAACATGAAATTAGAAAGTAATAAAAAGGTAATAAGCCAACTGCGTGAACCAGCAGTACACTTTCACATTTTTTGTAGTTATTGCAGTTTTTGATATTATGAGTCAAGTATAGAGGCTTTGAACGCAGATTGAGGCCAGAGGTAAATAAAGTGAACACACAGTACTTCCTGCATTTTTTGAGATAATCAGTGTAGATATAGAAGGTTAGGGGGTATTTGTTCTGAAGTGAACTAAGTTGACAAAAAGTATTTCAGGCTTACTTGCGTACTTCTTTGCATACTTTTTTGTAAGTAAGGGACTATAAACATAAATTTTGTTGGGAAACCATAGAAGAGGTAAATAACAATGGACCTTTTGCATTTTTTATCTCTATGATTTCAAAGTGTGGAATAATTTTTTAACCCATATTGAGGTAACAAATCATACAGTGCAAAGAGAATTTCAAAAAATATTCTTTTTAAAATAGAAAAAAAAGACTCTTAATTAAAATTACATAAAATATCAAAGAAGTTTTGCTTTTTAAGCTGATATATTTATAAGTAAATCCATTGTATAGTTAAAATTAAGCTTATGTAGCCCCCGGATATTGCACTTCTATTTGTTTTCAATCATCTGATACCTTTATACTTGAACTTATTTATTTAGAAGAAATATATTCGAAAAAAGGAACAAACATTCATTTAAATTAAATAAATTCTTTATTCTACTCCAAGTTAAATATAGAAACACACTTTCGGTTTTTTTTGTTTTTATATTTTGAATAAAACATTTGTTTACTGGGAGGTTGTTTGTTAATTGTTTTTATATTTTATTTCAATTTGCGAATTTGCTAACACACACTTAACTCAACTTTCATTTGACATTCTAATTTTGAAAGGTAAATGACCTTTTTTTAGCAACGAGAAAAAAATTTTTTAAATAAAACATTTAATAGCTTTGAAATTCAGTTTCTCTATTATATTTTTAACTTGATAATTTGCCATTAGTACTTTTTTCAATTTTTTTTCCATTACATTTTTCTGTTTTCTAGTATAAAAATTAATAAATTTATCTTTATATATATATTTTTATTTATAATAAATTTTTATATTCTGATGCAATCTCTAATTCAATGTTGGGTAAATGACCTTTTAAAAAGATGCTAAATTGTTATTTGGTTGGTAATATCTTTTAAATATATACATATATTCCAAGTAATTATAGAATTCATATTTTGAATATTTCTAAGTATTAATTTATGGTTGCCATCGCGTTAAGGCAAACAACAAACGTCCAACATGATCGCTAAATTTGTATTTAATACAAGAACATTGCATTTTTGCTTAAATTACAATTATCTATGAACACATGTATTTTTTTTTTAATTTTTTTTTTTATTTACTGACTACGAGGCTTTTTTAACCAACAAAATGGCTATTGAACGAACTTGAAACTCAAGGTTTTCTGTTAGTTTTGCACTTAAAACTTTTTTTTTAATTTTTATTGACAATTAATTTTAAAAAACTATTTAAAGTAAAAATAAATTAGTTTTAACATATTCAATAAATAAAATTATTTAAACATAAAAAAGTAGATACTTTTTTTAATTATTTATTTTTTTTAATAAGTTGAATTTCTAAAATATTTTTTTATTGTAAACGTTTTTAAATACATTTATCGATTTTGTTGTTATATATTGTAATATATTTTTAACTTTATTATTTTATTTTTTTATATTTTTTTTTTGCTTTTTTTATTTGTTTAAATACATAATTTTTAACTAAATTTTTCTCTTTTACTTCACAACTTCTAACGATTTTGTTTTTTATAGCTTTTATTTTTTTTTATATTAATACAAATTTTTTTAAAATTTTGTATACACTCTTTCTCATAATTTTCTTTCACAAATAACCTAAAAATGGGGTTTCAACTTTTAAGCGAAAAATTAATTTTTTTTCTTTGCAATTTTATAATTTTGTTTTTATTTTGCAAAAGATTTACATAGTTTTATACATTTTTAATTTTAAATTGTTGCATTTAATTATTTTATAACCTTTTAAACTTCGTAAAATATTTTTTCTTTATACAAACAAATATTATATTCCACGTTAATAATTTTTAAATTTTTTTTGGTAACTTTATAAAGTTTAACACAATTTTTTTAAAGTTATTTAATCACTTTTTCATACTTTAAAATTTTTTTTAGCACAAACAATTTTTTATTTAACAACATATTTCTTTTAATTTGAATGCTTATAATTTTTTTGTAATTTTTTTTGTTTCTTTTGGGGTTTCAAAACTCAATATATTTTTTTTTAATATTTATTGATCAAGTTTTTTGTTTTAAATATTTTCAAATCAAATTTTTATATAAGTGCATTTTTTGGTGACATAGGTCTTATAAATATCACGCGAGCTAAATATTTTTTTTTTTAATTTTAAACTTGTAAGCTTATCTACATAGTGAAATTTTTATTTTATTTTAAATCACCCACCAACCAATAAGTAAAACCGAAATATTTTTAAAAACACCACTTATTTAGTTTTTAATATAATTTAATATTTTGCTTTATAAGTCTTTGTTAATTTTTTTATTTCAAAACCTTGTTTAGACTGTTTTAAACTTAAAAAACATAAAACTTAAAAACTGAACTCATATATAGGTGTTTTCTTAAAACACATCTCTTCATTTTCACTTTAATAATCTTAATAATTTTTTTCATTTAAAAAAAATATGTTTTTCATTCTCAATATTTCGCACTCTTAACCGATCGCCGTAACTGTCAAATGAAAACTAAATAACCACATACACACCAAATATTATCTATTCGAGTTTCTTTAACATTAAAATAGGCAAAAAAAAATAAAATAAACTAGCCAATTCATAGAGCTTTACTATGAATAGTTTTTCACCACGAAACTATTTTTTAAGAGAAAAACTAATACAAAGGCAGTTTCATTTGTTGCACTCACAAAAGCTAAACTGTTTTTTCTTTGTATCAACAACATAACAAACGGATCCAGCCTAGAAAATTTGCTAAAGCTGATGCCCAAACTAGTCAAACTACAACTAAAGAATGGGATAGATACTTTTGCTTAAGAGAAAAACTAACAAGCGATAGAAACAAAAATTTAAAAATATATAGGAAAAGAGCTCAAAACTATTATCACTAGAGACTTAAACAAACATACTTTAAAAAGCTTCAAGTATTGAAAAAAATTTATTGAGGCTATAAAAAGCATTTTTGCTCTGAGTGTGACAAAATAGGCTAATTTTTTGTATCGTTTTCTGTTTTTTTTTATTCTTTTAAGACAAACGCTTATTAAAGCAACAGTGGGATCTTATGATTATTTTCTAAATTTAAAAAATTTTTTTTTTTAAATTTAAATTTTTTAATAATATAATTTAAATTTACTACTTCATTTTGGTATACATATTTTAAATTTAATAATATATTGCAATAAAAAAATCTGTTCTATCTAATGAGCTTTAGGTACTAAAGCAATAAGGACAAATATTTCCTTTTCTGAATTCTATTTACTAAATAAATTTGCCTTCTTTTAGAAAAAAAAATATTGAATCAACTTTCTTTAAAGTTGTTTCCCTCGTTTATCAATTAGTTTCAGTATTTCTATCCCATTGTGCAAATCAATATCACACAAAATTTAAAAAAAAACCCTATTTCCTTTCTAAAAACAATAAAAAAAATTTAAGCATTTTTTTTTTGTTCTTTTTTTTGCGATCTTGCACTTTTAGGTTTTCTTTAACAATTTTAAAGCCTACGAACAGCATGTGTGTATAGAATATCAATAGAACCAGCCAGCAAAAAAGTGTCTGGCTTGTCACTTTTTGTTTGTGAATTTGCGCAACTATACCTTTTTTGTTTTTTTTAAGCTGCTTTTAATAGGATTTTAAAAACTTTAACAACAATCTATTGAACACTTATACACACTAGAAGCTTTTTATTGTTGTTTTAGCTAAAAAAAAACACACATTTTTGCTGAGTTGAAACATTTTTGGTTAGTTGCAAAGCCAGTCTTATGGACGGAAACGGGTTTGAATTTAAGTTTTCAGGGAACAAACATGAAACGCCAGAAATATCTTTTACAACTAACATGCATTATTAGTTAAAAGTAGTTGTTGTTGCTAAAATATTTTGTTATTTGCTAAACCAACAACAAAAATTGGAAAAGGTTTTTATTTTAAAATTTATAATGCTCATGCATGTGTGTGGATGTGTGTATGTACTTATTAAAAAAAAAAGAGTAGCAAGTATAATAAATATAAAGAAATCCAAAAACAAAATCAATAAGAAATACACTTATCAAATAACCCTCCTCTAATATGTACAAATGTAGCTACTCTGAGTAAACAACAAAAACACTTATATTGGCAAAGATCCCCCCCAACAAAAAAAAGCTTGCTCTATCCAACTATCTAATACTTAAGCATTACACCAATACATTGATGAAATCAATTTTTTTTTGGCTCTCGTTGCATTCGTCTTGTTTTATTATTTTATTTTTGCTCCATGTTTTTGTTTCTTTTTAATTTTTGCTGCTCAAGATCTTATCACTCACACTAAAACATTAGTATTTGTTTGGTATTTGTGTAATCGTTTGCATTTGATCCATTTTGAAAGCTTTGCAATATGCAGCCAATTGTAGAGTCAATCGCTTTAACAATGTGATGTGTTTGTTGGAGTAGCAGACAGCGACGCTGTTGGCACTGTATGAAACTGGGGTAAATGACCGAAAGTCCGACAAACAATGCCTAGGTTAAGGTGAAGGTCACATACACAAGCAGTTTTTGTTAAGTGTATTAAAAATTAGAATGAAACCAGTGTTTTCAGTTAATTTTATTGGTTAATCCCAAAAATACGATACCTTCTAATCTTAATTCTAAATTAACTTTATTTTAAACCTCTTTTTGAAGACAAAAAAACAATTTCACTTTAAATTTTAAAATGCGATAAATAAAAATATTTTTTGACTTAATTTGTTTCGTTTAGTAATAATAAGACCAGGTAACACAATTGAATTTTTTTGTGTTGACTGAAACTTTATTGCAATTTTTTACTAATTTAAGGTCGCTGATTTCAAATCTAATCTTCGTTTGTCTCCATCACCTTGCTTTTTCAAGTTACATCGTTAATCATTTTTCTGACATTTTTGCAAAAGATTAAAACTTCAAGAAATCACAACTTTACTCCTCATTACGCGATTTTCAAAATTGTTTTTTTTAAATATGTAATTGTTACCATTGAAAAACCATCAAACTTTTAAAAATCACAAAAAAATAATGGTTGTGGAAGTAAAAAAAATCTAATTTTTTATAAAAAAAACATGAAAACTTCAAAATGGAAAAAAGTGTAAAGTTTTATTACTTTCACGTAAAGCCACGTAACCTTTAAACAATATTAGGCATCAGTCATAAAAAGCGATGAACGCGCTCCGCTTTTATCCGCAATTAAGTAAAGGTAAAAAAAAAAATAAAATCAAAAGTTGCAAATCGATTTGAACGAAATATGGCTCGTTTTGTTTAGAACATATTTGCCTATACGCTCGCAGAAAAATAACAGACTTTTTGTCCTTTTATATTTTATAAAAAGTTTGAAAAAATTAAAATTGTTGAAATTTTCTGCCACAACTTCCCCGATATCTCTGCAAAATTTTTATAATGTGCCTACCAGCGACGGCCAATCTGGGCCCGAACACTAATCGGGGTTTACATGTGCACGATTCGAGTACCAACGAAAACTTAAAGAGTAAACAAGAAAGCAGGAACATGTCTTATTTCACCCATACATTTTCATAAATTATGTTCTTCCGTTAGCCACCAATGAAGATTACATTGTGCCAAAAGATACATACTTTACGTTTGTTTGTTTGTGTGTTTATTTCTTGTTTTTAACATCTAGGTATTTGCCGCCGGATTTTTCAATGTAAAAATATCATATGGTTGTTGGTACTATATTTGTAGCGCAGGTACTACCACCTTGTACAGATCCACCTTGCATTATGTCAAAAACTTTATGAAAAAATTCTTACTTTACAAAATCAAAAATGCTCAATAGGGTGAACATTGAAGGTTTATCATGTTAAATTCCAAATGTATGGAAAAGTGTCACTTTACCATCCATATTTGTATTTATTTGTGAGCGTTTTTCTTTTTTTTTTTACTTTGGGATGAAATAGCTAAATTGATTATAATTTTCAGTAATTAGTTAATACGAAACGAAAGCGTTTTTAGTACATCGAGGCATTACATTCGAAAAGTGCTACCTGCAAATTCACAGTTTTACACTATTTTCTTATTAACCAGACAATGTGTGTAGATAGCACAAACACAATTAATAAAAATAAATGTTTAAGTCAGGGAACACGTTTCTATTTAAGAAGTCTTGTTGTGTACACAGAACTGTATTAAAAAAGAGTTTCGATCTAAAAAAAAGGCTATTAAAGTCCTCAACAATAATGTGAACCTAAGTTACATGTCTATGTCACCTGAATTGTGCAGTCCTTAAATTGTTATCGTTGTTGTTTTCAAAAATATCAACCCATAATACACTGTATAAGCCGGATCAATAAAATAAAAGTAAAAAACTGCAAGCTTAACTTTTTACAACTTCTTATATACCTAATACATATTCCATTATTTTTTATTTTTTAAAGTATGTTAGAAACTGCCTTGGTATTTAATTAAATATTTTTTTCTCAAAAATATTTCCCTTAACCAACTATTGATTGATATGTATTTGATTTCTTTTCAATTTCTTTCAACCTTCATAGTTGTACAAACGTAGATCATCAAATGTTAGTATAGAACCTGACCTGTTAAAATACTATACCAATTCCTCTTAAAAACATACATGTCTACATAAATTTATATTTATGTACCTAGATAAATTCATGCATAAGTTTTTTCACCAGTAAATATTTAAATATGTCTTATAATAAACTTGACCTTGTAGCCTACTATTCAGTTTAACACATTTCTATAGCACTGACATCATTATTTTTTTTATTTATTTTTTTTTTTCAAGAATTGTATACCTATTCTAACATATATTAGACTTGCTTTTGTTTTATTTCTGTCTACGTTTTTTATTATTTTTTCTTTTAAAAAAATCTACAAGCTTTTTTAGATTTGTATTGTTATGCCCCTATTCCATAAAAGGAAAGGATGTGAAAAGGTTTGTTATAATAAATATCACTGCAACTATTAGCTAACCAGACTTTAAACCAGACTTCAGACTAAAACTGTATAACAAAAAAATAAATAAGAGGGCTACATTCGGCAATGCCAAATCTTATACATTCGGCAATGCCAAATCTTATATACCCTTCACAACGGGTAGGGGTTCTACCCTAATTTTTTTGAATTTTGTGTGGCAACCCCCTTAGGGGTGACAATATGGGGTAAGTATGTTTTAAGAAGATATTTGCAAGGAAAAATGAGTTGGGGCCAGTCCTATATTTGACCTATCCACGAACGCCCTAATAGCTGTAGAGGTGGATTTATTACAATTTCCCAAACTTTGTATGAAAGCTCCCTTAGGCGATGGAAATAGGGGGTTAGTATGTTCCAGAAGTATATTTGGAAGGGGAAACTAATGGGGGTCTGGGGAAGCAATGGGCATTTTACATCATTTTGTATGGCAACCCTATTAAGTGATGGAGATAGGGGCAAGTATGCTGTAGGAATATGTTTGGGACGGAAAACTAATGGGTCTCTGTGACACATTTTATTCATCTAAGAGCGACTCCGGAGAAGCTGTAGGGGGTTTTACACTAATTTTTTTCGAACTTTGTATGTCAGCCCAGTTAGAGGCTGGAGATAGAGGTAAGTATGTTCCACAAAAATGTTTAAGAGGAGAAATAATTGGGGTCGATCAAACATTTGACCTTTGTAGGAGCACCCTGGAATCTGTGGGAACGATTTAAAAAAATTTAATTTTGTATGGCAATCCTGTTAGCAATTAGAGATAAGGGGGTTATTATTTTTCACAAAATATTCGTGTGAAAAAAAATTACTGGGAGTCATTTTTACATTGCACCCGTGCATAGGCAAGTTCGGGGCAGCTGTAGAGGTTTTTAAGTACAAATTTTAAAGAAAGAAACAGAGACAAGCTTGGTTTTTGGCTTATATCTCGGCCAGTTATCGGCTCCCATCTATAAGGACCAAGTAAATACATACTTTGTGGGGTCGCAGATGGATTTTTAGGAAATCACAAACGGAATGATAAAGTTATATAGATATACCCTTACCACTTGTGTTAAGGGTATAAATAAAACAAGTAAAGGTTTTATACCGAGTCATACCAAATATAATGTACACTTAACCGATGTCTAGGCATGCAATAAAAAACTAACTAAATGCCAAAAAATGCATTTAAGAGTCTAAGCTTAATGAAAGATTAACGATGGATTTACTGAGGTAAATGATATAGGAATAGTTTTCCAACCTATCTGATAAAGCGGCAATGGTTTTCATTTTTTCTGCTGTCAAACTTCATTAATAAAAAATATTGGCTATACTGATCTGCCTTGTGAAGTTACCCTAATAAATGGACATTTAATAAATACTTAGTAAATCGAGTTTGTAAAATATTATAGGAATTTTAAACCTTTTTTAACAAACACGTTTTGGGATCCTGTCAACAGGCTCTCAAATAAATATTTTACGTACATACATACATAGGTACTTCTTACGGAACGACAAACCTAAATATACCCTCAGAAATTTTATGAAGGGTACAGGAATACTCAACTGGTTGCGAAATTGTTTAACAAAAGATCTTGCAATGTTTAGATTTTAGCTCAACAACAAAAACAAATAGTATTAAAGCTCTCATTCTCTTTTTTTTAGGGATCGAATACGAAAAAAAATCGTCTACGAATGTCTGTTTGTGTCTATTGTTTTATTTTCAAATTTTTGCCAGACATTGTTGCTTTGCAAGACCTTGAACTTGAAATTAGGCAAACACATACAAAGAAACACATATTTTCTCAAATAAAATTTTATCGTTTGACTCTCTACACATAATTTTAATTAAAAATATTCAATACGTCTATTAAAACTATGTATGTGTGGATGTATTTACTTTTAAGCAGGGAATAAATTGAAGGCACTTCTGTATGTTTGTATTTCAATAGCATTTGTAAAAACCCTACAGATAAAATAACTATTATGTGTTACAAATATACTAATAATCACTTTTCACTTGAAACTAGTTGCATATCTGACCTTTTTTATACATCGAACTATCGATTTTATCATTAAGTTGTCATAGCAGCCCAACTAGTTTAGTTTTATATAGTTACATACTAGTTAAAGTACTACACTCAGGGAAAAAACGAGCTAGATTTAAGCTAAACGGGCTTAAAATAAACCGAAAACGTCATAAAAGTCTGTTAAGCTTGGAAATCCTAAAATCAAGAATGTATTCTTAATTTTAGAACGATAATTTTAAGATTGCTTCGTTCTACTTTTAAGCCTAAAAAACTTATTTTAATAGTGTTGCAATCTTAAAATAAGCCTAATGTAAACTTATTTCAAGATTGCTTCATGCTTGATTTAAGAATGTTAAATCTTATTTTAAGAACTTTTATTCTTAAATTTCACGCTTTTCGAAATTCGATATTCGAATGTATTTACCCCTAATCCCAGCAAACAAAATAAACACTTTTAATAGTATTTTAAGTTTTAGTTTTATTAAAGAATTTTCAAAAATAATAAGGAAAGTTCACAAACATACGTAACTACATAAATAAATGTATGTTATCTTTATTATATATATTTAAGTCTAATGAAGGCTTTGTTATGATTAATATAATATATATGTAAAGGAGGGCTAGTAAAGTTACAAATATATATAATTAGGGGATTCACAAGGTGTCCTATTATGTCCTATTTTCATATTGTCATAAAATTTCACAATGGTTTTTTTGTCTTTCATACAAAAATAGTTCTTTAAAAGTACTACGTCGTTTAATATACATATTAAATTGTCACAACAACTCCACTTACACCTGCGCCGAGGGCCCAATAGTTGGTAAAGGTTGTTAAACCATTGTCAAAATTTTATGACAATAGGACAAATAGAACACCTTGTGAATCCTCTAAATGTGTATATTTTCAGGATTTAGACTGGGTTCCATTTCATATGACTGATAATGATCTTGTAAGCTTTTTACAATAATTAGACAACACATAACATAAATATTTTCATTCTGATGCAAAAAATTTCTCATTTTATAAAGGTCAAGACTGTTTTTTTTTTTTTAAATTGCTAAAAAATAATTAGTTTTATAAAGCGTATACTTAATTAGTTGCTGGCAAGGAAATTTTAAAAACAAGTTATGTTTGCAGATTTAAGGTCAAATGAAGTATTAATTCCAAAAAAAATTGTTGTACATAAAGCCATGTCAACAGACACGCATCTGTTTATTTTAAATTAAACACTTGGAAAATTTTAAAACATTCGTCTGAATTTTCCAAGCACGAATCAAGCTTATATAAAGTCTTATCAATATAAACATAAAAAACCTTTATATCGATATCCAAAAGAAAAGGCTGTTCTGTCAATCCAGCTAAGTAGTATTTAATAAGAATTTGGTCAATTTACCGCTGGTAGCTATTTATTGACGTCAGCCTCAAGGCGAAACTTTCTTCTGCATCTACAAAAGTTGCCTTTTTGTTTAGTTTTACTGAGTCATTCCTGAATCGAGTTAGAGAAGGCAGCGCTGCGTTGAGTAGTATAGTAAATATATAGTCCTGAGCATCTACAGAAAATAAATGGGATAAGTATACATACATATATGTATATGTAAATATTTTTATACGCGCAGCTATATATCGATTGATTATCTACTTAATTTAAATATTTTTAATAAATAAGCCTTACTTTTGATATCAGTTCATTTGGCGTTAAATAACTGCTGCCGGCAAAAATCATTGCGGATATGGGTTTCGTAATACAAAATAATTTTGCATTTAAAATCCTCCCATTTGGAGTACAATAACTGTCCTTTTGATGGGTACAATAAATCAAAATCAATTTTGATCTAAAAATATTACAAAAAAATAATACATAAATTACTAACATTAAAAGATAATAAATTTTTGTTTACCAAATCTGGTGCTCTGGAATCTGATAGCTTAGGCCAGGAATTTAAAAAATCAAAGCCTCACATTTAACCTTCTTTTTCTTCCAATCGAATAACTTTTCACGAAATTCCATGCGCAGCCCTAACGGAGGAATAGCTTTCTTCATATCCTCTTTTTGCATGAACTATAAGCTTCTATAAGTCACTTGTGCAGCTAAAGAAAGTTGTAAATGTATCTCAAGGTAACAAAAAGGTATAACTTAATAAATCAAACGTATTCTCCACTTACCATTTTAATATTCAAAAACAGATTGTAAATAAAATTCTTCCAGTAGTTTTCTCAAATTTTCCTCATCCTGGTCCGTGGCAGCATGCACGTTCTTTTCCAATATTCAGAAGCACAAGTTTATTGGACCTTGCTATTGGCGCGTCACAGATTTCTTTTTGAAAAGTTTGCTATACAGATCACGCTTCATTTTCAAAAATTGTTCTCCTGTAACATAAAAACTGTTTTATTCGGCCGGAATAATTGTTTCAATTGCTGCAGTCATCCAATTATCTGCAGACCTTTGGTCAGTATATACCATTTTACAATTTTCCATCGTACGCACCCACTATATATTTTACTTTTAAAACTTTTTACCGAAACAAGTTCACACGCTTTAAAACAAAACACAAGTAGAGAAAACGCCTACTAAGATTGTTATTCTTATTTTAAAATCATTTCGGATTAATTTAAGAACGTCAGACTTGTTTCTAGAATTATAAATCTTAAATTAAGAATATCACTATTACTATTAGCTTAAATCAAGAACTTTATTCTTAAATTAAGTTTTATTTTCTTGATTTAAGATTTTAATTTTGTTTTAAGTTTGCCATTCTTAATTTTCTGCTGTTTTTAAGATTGCAAATACTTAATTTTGTCAACGTTCTACAATTCTAAAATCAAGCATGACCAAGCTTAATTTTAGCTTGCAGTTTTTCTCTTAGTGTAGTTTTAGTTTTTTCATTTATAGCTTTTTATAAGTATTTTATTGTACCCTTCACATAGTGATAAGGGTATATATTTGTTTGTCATTCCGTCTGTAATTTCTTAATTATCAGTTTGCGACCCCATAAAGTATATATATTTTGGATCCTTAAAGATAGGGAAGTCGATACAATTGTTCAAATGTTGTAAGTTTCCTGTTTCAAAACTATGATAGCTATGTAGGTACACAGAAAAAACAGCATATATATTTTTTCAAACAAACATTTTTTTAAAATTTAAATTTTTTCAGGCAATATTTTATAAGACCCTTATAAAATTGTTATCTGATTTTAATGTCAAACAAAATAAACTAAAAATCAAAAAATTGTTTTGCTTAATAGCACTAATTTTTTTATTGAAAATAGTAGGCATTTTTTCCCAAATAAATTTTTTCAAAAATCTAATAAAATTGTGTATCTGATTTTACAATTTTGTTTATAGGACCGATTTTAGACAAACAATTTATTGTTAAATTCTTAAAAAAAAATTCTTTAAATGTTGCTCTTTTTGGACTCACACAAACTTATCATTTATAAATTTGTGTGAATCCAAAAAGAGCAACAGATATAAAACAGTCCTGGTTGCAACTAATACATAACTATTCCAAAACGTTACTAGTTTCAACTTTATTTGCAGGGAAATTTTTCTAGATAAACACTATTTGATCTTAATCCCCACTTAGCCAATATTTGACAAATTAGTTGTGATCAATAATTTTTCATGTTAGTTAAAAAATTTCAGACTAAATCAGCTTTCATTGCAACACCTATAGGTATAACACTAAATCACCTGATAAGAAAAAATAGTTTAAAATTTTAATAACCTAAAACGAAAAGCAAAATACTACAAAGATTTTAAACGACGGTTTTATAATATAAAATTTGTTTAATACAGAAAAAAGTTATGTCAAAATAAAAATCCAACAATCAGTTAAAATATTAATTGATTTAAAAGGTTTTAACAACCAACTTTGTAAGCAAAAAATTATTGAAATACTTATATTTATATTGACAGAAAAACCGTTTTAAATTTCAAAATATGTATATGAATTTAAAATTGGCTTCATGAAAATTATAAAAAAAAAGTAGAAATTTCCAAAAAAAAATTTTATTTCACTCAATATCCATTGCCGTTTTTTTCGGTGTATTCATTATAGAAAAAACTAAACTGGAAATTTTTCTAAAAAAAAAAATCCGAATTCGTATTTGCCTAAAACTTATGTTAAAAATAAAATAAGTTTATAATATTTATCTGCATATTTTTATAGATTTTTAAATAATTTTTTTTTTAATTTTTTTTATTTATGTAATAAAAAGATATTTTAATTAATTTATTCAATAACTTTTTTTAGGTAAGAATTTTATACCTGCTTAACAAGGAAAACGAAATTCGTAAGTAAATTTTTTTAATTATAAATGTTTGCTTATATATTACAATTATTTACAATTATATCAAAGAAATCTGTCAAATAAGCCCTGATTAAAGCTACTTCAATTATTATGGATATGAGTATTAAAATTTAAAACCCTTTTTCTTCAAAGTTATTGGCATTTTTAATAAATTTGTTTTTTTAGCAATAACACTTCAAAAAAACATTTACACATATAAAATCCCTTAAAATATCTTAGGGCTAAGATTTTAGAGATATAGTTAGTTAGTTAGTTAACTTTATTAAGACTTATTTTTTCGTGTTACCAAGTTTACAAGCAGTAAGTACTATAAGAAAACTTAAAACTATATTGCATTATTTTAAATAAAACTTAGAGAAATACTCTATTTTTTCTAGTTTTTTGACCTTTTTAATGTTAATAAATAAGACTATTTTTTTAAGCTTTAGGTCTATTTTTTCGTTTATTTTTTTGCAAATTTTTTCAATATTTCGCCACTCCGTTGTGTGGCATCATCAGGAGGTTATTTTAGTTAAATATTAAAGTTGTTATTTTGGTTTTAAAATTAGCTTTTGGCTTTTCGAATAACGATTATAATATTAACAAATTTTTAATATAAACTTCAAAATATTTTGTTAAAGAAAATTTACAAAAGTGTACTAAAACTAAAATATTCGAAAATTTAAAAAATGTGTTATTACAAAATTTATACTATTAAAAAATGTATCCATATACCAATATAAGTGTGAATGTCAATTTCAATCTTTTCTAATATACAAAATCCTAATATTAAGAATAATAGTGTTACCAAAAAAGTAATAATATTATTAAGTGTTATACAGAGAAACAACATACAAAAATAAACAAAAAACCACAATACATGCATAAAAGAGTTTTGAAGAATCTAGTTAGTACAATAGTTACAAAATTTTAATATTAGTGTGTATATTAATTTAAGCTGTTCTAATATAAAAGTGTAATGGTAAGAATGCTAGTGTTACTAAAAATAACATTAAGTGTTATATACAAAAAACCAATATACACATAAACCAAAAAAACAATAATACATGTATTAAAAAATGTTTAAAGAAATTAGTTTAACATTGTATGTTTAATATGTATTAATGTAGTTACAAAAGATTAGTATCAGAAGTTTGTGTAATAAAGTGTATTTTTTTTTTTTTTTTTTTTTTTTTTTTTTTTTTTTTTTTTTTTTTTTTTTAAATTAACTTATGAATAAAAAACATAAACAGATGTATGTATGCCTAAAAAACCATATTAGTCAAAATTATATATGTGCTTATATAAATCCTATCTCTGTTATTTTTTACATATTAGATGTCTGTAATTCTGGGCAACATTGTCTGTGTCTGCTTTAAAATTAATTCTATGTGTTTTTGGAACGTTAATAAGTTCATTCGTTTACTCAAAGTTTTTAAAAATTTTTGTATATTTTTACTGGATTGCGTTCGTTTACACAAAATCCAGTAAATGAGAACACAAATTGAGAGCGCAAAGTGACAGTTGTCTTACTGAGTATTTAAACATTTTTACTGGACAAAATTTTACTAGTAAAAATTACTAGTAAAATAAAACATATGTTTTCTGATGTAAACAAAAAAATGAAATAACAAACAGCTAACAAATTGAATAACGAAAAAAATTAAATGGTATAAAAAGTAATTTAATGTTCACAGGCGAAACAATGGAACAGCTTAGAAATATAGCTAGTACTTTAAGTTTAGGGGAAAGAGTAAATGGAACCAGGCATGGCTATGTTTTGCAAAATGCAGTATTGTATCTAATAGAATCGTCATCTGAAAGCAAAGATGAAGAAGATATAAGTTTGTTTAAAATGTTAAAAAAAAAAGCCAGGATTTTTTCACCCCAACTTGTGTTTGAGAAAGGAAAGAGTATTACGCAATTCTGTAAAAAGCTACTTCCATGACACGGTCCCGACCTATACGGATGTTTAGTTTCGAACACATTTTAGAATATCCAAATCAATTTTGTTGCGGCTTTTTCTTCTTAAGATTTACTTTTTACTTGGGTACTCGGTGCAGTCACTTATTACCCAAAATTAAATATTCGTGTTTTTTTTACTAACGCTAAGTCTTTCCCTAGCAGTATGTATTGCTCCAGGTAACGTACAAAGGAATAGTCTGAGACTCAACTTAAATTATACCGACAGACTCAGAATCACTTCCTTAGCCAATTTAAGCATATCTGTCTGACTGGGTGTCCATATATTCGTGTGCTCAAAATAAAGGTAGCATTTCTGAAAAAAAAAAATTTGCCAAAGGGAGCAAGCCCATTGTTTGTGGTGGTGATCGTAATAGACTTTAACCCCAAAACCATGTTAACCCCACTCACAAAAGTCAGCTTGTTTTTGCCTAAAAAAATTTAATGCATTTTTTGAGTAATCAAATAATTGCAATATATTTTAATCTATCAGCTGTTTTGAGTAGGTAAACTTTTTGTTAAAATTTTCCGTTCGCGTACTTTTTACTTAAAAAATTTTAAGTGAGAGAAATTTGGTAAAATTACTCAGTATTTGCTAAGTTACTGGACTTTACTGGGAAAGTAAACGAATGAACTTAATAATATTTAACATTTCTAACATATATCTACGTTTATAATTATTTTCTTTATCCAATATTGAAACATTCTCAAAGTCTGGGTAGTGATCAAATTCCGAACAATGAGAAGATAACGCTGTTTTCTGTGAACTAGTGTCCCTATATCTCTGGTCAGATTTATGTCCAGCAATTCTTGTTTTAAGTTTATTTTTTGTAGTTCCTACATATACTTTCCTACATTCCTCCCTATCATTTCCCTTGCAAGGTATCTTATAGACTATATTCGCCATATCCAACTTTTGTATTCTATCTTTTGTTTTACTAAATAATTTACCTAAAGTATTGTAAGTCTTAAAGGCCATGCTATACTTCTCACAGTCAAACACTTTTGATCTTTTAACCCTTTCTGTCACTCCTGGTACATAAGTAAATGATTTATAAATCTTCGGTCTCCTTTCATTATTCCGACTATCTGCATTTTGGTCTGTAAATTGATTAATTAATTTAGAAATAAGTCCCCTGGGGAAACTGTTATCCCTTAAAATATTCCAAATAATCCTCTTGTTCTTCCTATGAAATTCGTTGTCACTTATTGTAAGAACCCTTCTCACCAAATTCCTTGCCGTATTTGTGATAACTTGTTTGCTATGCTTAGAATAATAGTTAATTATCCTTCCAGAAGCCGTTGGTTTTTGATACCAATCTACTTTTAAGCCGTTACCTTTACGTATAATTAACGTATCTAAATAAGAAAGTCTTGAATTGTTTTCTTTTTCCATTGTAAACTTAATACTTGGATGAAAACTATTTAAAGTGTCTAACATATACTCACTAGAGGAATCAGAAACAATACAAAATAAATCATCCACATACTTAGTCATAATTCTTGGTTCTATTGTCATTTTCGCAATACAAGTATCCAATAATTCCTCCATAACTAAATCTGCCACTATCGGAGAAGCAGGAGAGCCCATAGGAAGTCCCTTATCCTGTATATATATCCTTCCATCATATTGAAAATATCTGTTGTCCTCAATGCAAAATTTTAAAATCCTTAAAAATAGGTCCTTATCAATATTTGTATACTCCTTAACTTTGTCCCATTTTTCCCTTATGATATCCATAGCCACATTCACTGGAATACTCGGGAAAAGAGAAACTACATCAAATGAAACTAACCTTTCATTGTCCTGTATTTGTTTGTCTTTTATCCTATTCCTAAATTGCAAAGAGTCCTTGACATTATACCTAGACTGATCAGTAATTTTTCTAAGAATGTCTGCTATATATTTACATATACCATAACAGGGAGAATTCACATACGAGCAAATTGGCCTCAAAGGGAAATTTTCCTTATGAATCTTCGGAAGTCCATATAATCTGGGTGCTGTAGCTACATTAGTTTTTAATATGTTTTTTTCCCTAACTGTAATAATTTCCTTCTTAAAAAGTTCTTCAACTAAATCATTATTTGTCTTCTGCAATCTACTTGTCGGATCTTTATTTACTAATCTGTACTGTGTCGTATCACCTACAATATTGTCCATTCTCAAATTATAGTCTTCTTTTTTAATTGCAACAGTACTGTTTCCCTTATCTGCTTTTAAAATAAGTAAATTTTTGTTTTTCTTTAAAAACCTATCTGTTTCATCTACCTTATTTAAAATAAATTTATCCCTGTTCGTTAGTTTAACCTTATTCATATGACTATCTAAAATTGTCGTAAACTTAGTCCTTGCTATTTCCTGGTCCTCCTTTTCCTGTATGGTCTGTATTAAATCCTCTCCCTCAGTTATTAACCTCATAGTCGGTAATTCTTCCTTCCTAACCGGCAAAGCGTGTTTATGCCCTAATGAAAGAGTCCACTGTACATCAGTAGGAATATCCGTATCTGTTTTATTAACAAACCAATTTTTATTTAATCTGATCCCTAATTCTTTCTTTTGCATCAACTCCAAATCATTAAACTTCCTAATATGAGTCGCCTTAACCCTCTCTCTATACGAACAAGATATTCTATCCTCATACGTGAAAAATTCATCTAATTCGTCCGTCGTTAAAAATCTTCTCAAAATATCGGTTATCACCCCCAACTCACCTTGAAACTGTTTCAATATATTGTGCTTTTCTCCAATACAAGCCCTTAAAATTTTGTTTTGAAAATCCAAGATAAATTTCTTAACTGCCTGTTGAATCCTAGGAAATCCTTTTTCCTCAAAAATATTGGATACATTTCTTGTTGAATTCACTATAAATTTTGGGATAATTCCGGCATTTCTGCACCTTATAAGGAATGTTTTAGCTGATTTCGTCTTTATTATTTTGTCCCTTATAGTCTTGAACCGATTTATATTGGTT
This sequence comes from Melanophora roralis, assembly GCA_963583895.1. Taxonomy (NCBI): domain Eukaryota; kingdom Metazoa; phylum Arthropoda; class Insecta; order Diptera; family Rhinophoridae; genus Melanophora; species Melanophora roralis. Next base: position 58,927,930 of record OY757190.1, on the reverse strand, counting down.
TTAAGGCGTTGATCCTTCTTAAATTTATTGTAACCCATTTTCGATTATCTGTTGTTGTTGCGTGCTCACTTTTTGTTTAATATTCTATTTTTTCTAGTTTTTTGACCTTTTTAATGTTAATAAATAAGACTATTTTTTTAAGCTTTAGGTCTATTTTTTCGTTTATTTTTTTGCAAATTTTTTCAATATTTCGCCACTCCGTTGTGTGGCATCATCAGGAGGTTATTTTAGTTAAATATTAAAGTTGTTATTTTGGTTTTAAAATTAGCTTTTGGCTTTTCGAATAACGATTATAATATTAACAAATTTTTAATATAAACTTCAAAATATTTTGTTAAAGAAAATTTACAAAAGTGTACTAAAACTAAAATATTCGAAAATTTAAAAAATGTGTTATTACAAAATTTATACTATTAAAAAATGTATCCATATACCAATATAAGTGTGAATGTCAATTTCAATCTTTTCTAATATACAAAATCCTAATATTAAGAATAATAGTGTTACCAAAAAAGTAATAATATTATTAAGTGTTATACAGAGAAACAACATACAAAAATAAACAAAAAACCACAATACATGCATAAAAGAGTTTTGAAGAATCTAGTTAGTACAATAGTTACAAAATTTTAATATTAGTGTGTATATTAATTTAAGCTGTTCTAATATAAAAGTGTAATGGTAAGAATGCTAGTGTTACTAAAAATAACATTAAGTGTTATATACAAAAAACCAATATACACATAAACCAAAAAAACAATAATACATGTATTAAAAAATGTTTAAAGAAATTAGTTTAACATTGTATGTTTAATATGTATTAATGTAGTTACAAAAGATTAGTATCAGAAGTTTGTGTAATAAAGTGTATTTTTTTTTTTTTTTTTTTTTTTTTTTTTTTTTTTTTTTTTTTTTTAAATTAACTTATGAATAAAAAACATAAACAGATGTATGTATGCCTAAAAAACCATATTAGTCAAAATTATATATGTGCTTATATAAATCCTATCTCTGTTATTTTTTACATATTAGATGTCTGTAATTCTGGGCAACATTGTCTGTGTCTGCTTTAAAATTAATTCTATGTGTTTTTGGAACGTTAATAATATTTAACATTTCTAACATATATCTACGTTTATAATTATTTTCTTTATCCAATATTGAAACATTCTCAAAGTCTGGGTAGTGATCAAATTCCGAACAATGAGAAGATAACGCTGTTTTCTGTGAACTAGTGTCCCTATATCTCTGGTCAGATTTATGTCCAGCAATTCTTGTTTTAAGTTTATTTTTTGTAGTTCCTACATATACTTTCCTACATTCCTCCCTATCATTTCCCTTGCAAGGTATCTTATAGACTATATTCGCCATATCCAACTTTTGTATTCTATCTTTTGTTTTACTAAATAATTTACCTAAAGTATTGTAAGTCTTAAAGGCCATGCTATACTTCTCACAGTCAAACACTTTTGATCTTTTAACCCTTTCTGTCACTCCTGGTACATAAGTAAATGATTTATAAATCTTCGGTCTCCTTTCATTATTCCGACTATCTGCATTTTGGTCTGTAAATTGAAATAGCAAGGACTAAGTTTACGACAATTTTAGATAGTCATATGAATAAGGTTAAACTAACGAACAGGGATAAATTTATTTTAAATAAGGTAGATGAAACAGATAGGTTTTTAAAGAAAAACAAAAATTTACTTATTTTAAAAGCAGATAAGGGAAACAGTACTGTTGCAATTAAAAAAGAAGACTATAATTTGAGAATGGACAATATTGTAGGTGATACGACACAGTACAGATTAGTAAATAAAGATCCGACAAGTAGATTGCAGAAGACAAATAATGATTTAGTTGAAGAACTTTTTAAGAAGGAAATTATTACAGTTAGGGAAAAAAACATATTAAAAACTAATGTAGCTACAGCACCCAGATTATATGGACTTCCGAAGATTCATAAGGAAAATTTCCCTTTGAGGCCAATTTGCTCGTATGTGAATTCTCCCTGTTATGGTATATGTAAATATATAGCAGACATTCTTAGAAAAATTACTGATCAGTCTAGGTATAATGTCAAGGACTCTTTGCAATTTAGGAATAGGATAAAAGACAAACAAATACAGGACAATGAAAGGTTAGTTTCATTTGATGTAGTTTCTCTTTTCCCGAGTATTCCAGTGAATGTGGCTATGGATATCATAAGGGAAAAATGGGACAAAGTTAAGGAGTATACAAATATTGATAAGGACCTATTTTTAAGGATTTTAAAATTTTGCATTGAGGACAACAGATATTTTCAATATGATGGAAGGATATATATACAGGATAAGGGACTTCCTATGGGCTCTCCTGCTTCTCCGATAGTGGCAGATTTAGTTATGGAGGAATTATTGGATACTTGTATTGCGAAAATGACAATAGAACCAAGAATTATGACTAAGTATGTGGATGATTTATTTTGTATTGTTTCTGATTCCTCTAGTGAGTATATGTTAGACACTTTAAATAGTTTTCATCCAAGTATTAAGTTTACAATGGAAAAAGAAAACAATTCAAGACTTTCTTATTTAGATACGTTAATTATACGTAAAGGTAACGGCTTAAAAGTAGATTGGTATCAAAAACCAACGGCTTCTGGAAGGATAATTAACTATTATTCTAAGCATAGCAAACAAGTTATCACAAATACGGCAAGGAATTTGGTGAGAAGGGTTCTTACAATAAGTGACAACGAATTTCATAGGAAGAACAAGAGGATTATTTGGAATATTTTAAGGGATAACAGTTTCCCCAGGGGACTTATTTCTAAATTAATTAATCAATTTACAGACCAAAATGCAGATAGTCGGAATAATGAAAGGAGACCGAAGATTTATAAATCATTTACTTATGTACCAGGAGTGACAGAAAGGGTTAAAAGATCAAAAGTGTTTGACTGTGAGAAGTATAGCATGGCCTTTAAGACTTACAATACTTTAGGTAAATTATTTAGTAAAACAAAAGATAGAATACAAAAGTTGGATATGGCGAATATAGTCTATAAGATACCTTGCAAGGGAAATGATAGGGAGGAATGTAGGAAAGTATATGTAGGAACTACAAAAAATAAACTTAAAACAAGAATTGCTGGACATAAATTTGACCAGAGATATAGGGACACTAGTTCACAGAAAACAGCGTTATCTTCTCATTGTTCGGAATTTGATCACTACCCAGACTTTGAGAATGTTTCAATATTGGATAAAGAAAATAATTATAAACGTAGATATATGTTAGAAATGTTAAATATTATTAACGTTCCAAAAACACATAGAATTAATTTTAAAGCAGACACAGACAATGTTGCCCAGAATTACAGACATCTAATATGTAAAAAATAACAGAGATAGGATTTATATAAGCACATATATAATTTTGACTAATATGGTTTTTTAGGCATACATACATCTGTTTATGTTTTTTATTCATAAGTTAATTTAAAAAAAAAAAAAAAAAAAAAAAAAAAAAAAAAAAAAAAAAAAAAAAAAAAATACACTTTATTACACAAACTTCTGATACTAATCTTTTGTAACTACATTAATACATATTAAACATACAATGTTAAACTAATTTCTTTAAACATTTTTTAATACATGTATTATTGTTTTTTTGGTTTATGTGTATATTGGTTTTTTGTATATAACACTTAATGTTATTTTTAGTAACACTAGCATTCTTACCATTACACTTTTATATTAGAACAGCTTAAATTAATATACACACTAATATTAAAATTTTGTAACTATTGTACTAACTAGATTCTTCAAAACTCTTTTATGCATGTATTGTGGTTTTTTGTTTATTTTTGTATGTTGTTTCTCTGTATAACACTTAATAATATTATTACTTTTTTGGTAACACTATTATTCTTAATATTAGGATTTTGTATATTAGAAAAGATTGAAATTGACATTCACACTTATATTGGTATATGGATACATTTTTTAATAGTATAAATTTTGTAATAACACATTTTTTAAATTTTCGAATATTTTAGTTTTAGTACACTTTTGTAAATTTTCTTTAACAAAATATTTTGAAGTTTATATTAAAAATTTGTTAATATTATAATCGTTATTCGAAAAGCCAAAAGCTAATTTTAAAACCAAAATAACAACTTTAATATTTAACTAAAATAACCTCCTGATGATGCCACACAACGGAGTGGCGAAATATTGAAAAAATTTGCAAAAAAATAAACGAAAAAATAGACCTAAAGCTTAAAAAAATAGTCTTATTTATTAACATTAAAAAGGTCAAAAAACTAGAAAAAATAGAATATTAAACAAAAAGTGAGCACGCAACAACAACAGATAATCGAAAATGGGTTACAATAAATTTAAGAAGGATCAACGCCTTAAAACCAATATAAATCGGTTCAAGACTATAAGGGACAAAATAATAAAGACGAAATCAGCTAAAACATTCCTTATAAGGTGCAGAAATGCCGGAATTATCCCAAAATTTATAGTGAATTCAACAAGAAATGTATCCAATATTTTTGAGGAAAAAGGATTTCCTAGGATTCAACAGGCAGTTAAGAAATTTATCTTGGATTTTCAAAACAAAATTTTAAGGGCTTGTATTGGAGAAAAGCACAATATATTGAAACAGTTTCAAGGTGAGTTGGGGGTGATAACCGATATTTTGAGAAGATTTTTAACGACGGACGAATTAGATGAATTTTTCACGTATGAGGATAGAATATCTTGTTCGTATAGAGAGAGGGTTAAGGCGACTCATATTAGGAAGTTTAATGATTTGGAGTTGATGCAAAAGAAAGAATTAGGGATCAGATTAAATAAAAATTGGTTTGTTAATAAAACAGATACGGATATTCCTACTGATGTACAGTGGACTCTTTCATTAGGGCATAAACACGCTTTGCCGGTTAGGAAGGAAGAATTACCGACTATGAGGTTAATAACTGAGGGAGAGGATTTAATACAGACCATACAGGAAAAGGAGGACCAGGAAATAGCAAGGACTAAGTTTACGACAATTTTAGATAGTCATATGAATAAGGTTAAACTAACGAACAGGGATAAATTTATTTTAAATAAGGTAGATGAAACAGATAGGTTTTTAAAGAAAAACAAAAATTTACTTATTTTAAAAGCAGATAAGGGAAACAGTACTGTTGCAATTAAAAAAGAAGACTATAATTTGAGAATGGACAATATTGTAGGTGATACGACACAGTACAGATTAGTAAATAAAGATCCGACAAGTAGATTGCAGAAGACAAATAATGATTTAGTTGAAGAACTTTTTAAGAAGGAAATTATTACAGTTAGGGAAAAAAACATATTAAAAACTAATGTAGCTACAGCACCCAGATTATATGGACTTCCGAAGATTCATAAGGAAAATTTCCCTTTGAGGCCAATTTGCTCGTATGTGAATTCTCCCTGTTATGGTATATGTAAATATATAGCAGACATTCTTAGAAAAATTACTGATCAGTCTAGGTATAATGTCAAGGACTCTTTGCAATTTAGGAATAGGATAAAAGACAAACAAATACAGGACAATGAAAGGTTAGTTTCATTTGATGTAGTTTCTCTTTTCCCGAGTATTCCAGTGAATGTGGCTATGGATATCATAAGGGAAAAATGGGACAAAGTTAAGGAGTATACAAATATTGATAAGGACCTATTTTTAAGGATTTTAAAATTTTGCATTGAGGACAACAGATATTTTCAATATGATGGAAGGATATATATACAGGATAAGGGACTTCCTATGGGCTCTCCTGCTTCTCCGATAGTGGCAGATTTAGTTATGGAGGAATTATTGGATACTTGTATTGCGAAAATGACAATAGAACCAAGAATTATGACTAAGTATGTGGATGATTTATTTTGTATTGTTTCTGATTCCTCTAGTGAGTATATGTTAGACACTTTAAATAGTTTTCATCCAAGTATTAAGTTTACAATGGAAAAAGAAAACAATTCAAGACTTTCTTATTTAGATACGTTAATTATACGTAAAGGTAACGGCTTAAAAGTAGATTGGTATCAAAAACCAACGGCTTCTGGAAGGATAATTAACTATTATTCTAAGCATAGCAAACAAGTTATCACAAATACGGCAAGGAATTTGGTGAGAAGGGTTCTTACAATAAGTGACAACGAATTTCATAGGAAGAACAAGAGGATTATTTGGAATATTTTAAGGGATAACAGTTTCCCCAGGGGACTTATTTCTAAATTAATTAATCAATTTACAGACCAAAATGCAGATAGTCGGAATAATGAAAGGAGACCGAAGATTTATAAATCATTTACTTATGTACCAGGAGTGACAGAAAGGGTTAAAAGATCAAAAGTGTTTGACTGTGAGAAGTATAGCATGGCCTTTAAGACTTACAATACTTTAGGTAAATTATTTAGTAAAACAAAAGATAGAATACAAAAGTTGGATATGGCGAATATAGTCTATAAGATACCTTGCAAGGGAAATGATAGGGAGGAATGTAGGAAAGTATATGTAGGAACTACAAAAAATAAACTTAAAACAAGAATTGCTGGACATAAATCTGACCAGAGATATAGGGACACTAGTTCACAGAAAACAGCGTTATCTTCTCATTGTTCGGAATTTGATCACTACCCAGACTTTGAGAATGTTTCAATATTGGATAAAGAAAATAATTATAAACGTAGATATATGTTAGAAATGTTAAATATTATTAACGTTCCAAAAACACATAGAATTAATTTTAAAGCAGACACAGACAATGTTGCCCAGAATTACAGACATCTAATATGTAAAAAATAACAGAGATAGGATTTATATAAGCACATATATAATTTTGACTAATATGGTTTTTTAGGCATACATACATCTGTTTATGTTTTTTATTCATAAGTTAATTTAAAAAAAAAAAAAAAAAAAAAAAAAAAAAAAAAAAAAAAAAAAAAAAAATAATAATATGTAAAAAATAACAGAGATAGGATTTATATAAGCACATATATAATTTTGACTAATATGGTTTTTTAGGCATACATACATCTGTTTATGTTTTTTATTCATAAGTTAATTTAAAAAAAAAAAAAAAAAAAAAAAAAAAAAAAAAAAAAAATACACTTTATTACACAAACTTCTGATACTAATCTTTTGTAACTACATTAATACATATTAAACATACAATGTTAAACTAATTTCTTTAAACATTTTTTAATACATGTATTATTGTTTTTTTGGTTTATGTGTATATTGGTTTTTTGTATATAACACTTAATGTTATTTTTAGTAACACTAGCATTCTTACCATTACACTTTTATATTAGAACAGCTTAAATTAATATACACACTAATATTAAAATTTTGTAACTATTGTACTAACTAGATTCTTCAAAACTCTTTTATGCATGTATTGTGGTTTTTTGTTTATTTTTGTATGTTGTTTCTCTGTATAACACTTAATAATATTATTACTTTTTTGGTAACACTATTATTCTTAATATTAGGATTTTGTATATTAGAAAAGATTGAAATTGACATTCACACTTATATTGGTATATGGATACATTTTTTAATAGTATAAATTTTGTAATAACACATTTTTTAAATTTTCGAATATTTTAGTTTTAGTACACTTTTGTAAATTTTCTTTAACAAAATATTTTGAAGTTTATATTAAAAATTTGTTAATATTATAATCGTTATTCGAAAAGCCAAAAGCTAATTTTAAAACCAAAATAACAACTTTAATATTTAACTAAAATAACCTCCTGATGATGCCACACAACGGAGTGGCGAAATATTGAAAAAATTTGCAAAAAAATAAACGAAAAAATAGACCTAAAGCTTAAAAAAATAGTCTTATTTATTAACATTAAAAAGGTCAAAAAACTAGAAAAAATAGAATATTAAACAAAAAGTGAGCACGCAACAACAACAGATAATCGAAAATGGGTTACAATAAATTTAAGAAGGATCAACGCCTTAAAACCAATATAAATCGGTTCAAGACTATAAGGGACAAAATAATAAAGACGAAATCAGCTAAAACATTCCTTATAAGGTGCAGAAATGCCGGAATTATCCCAAAATTTATAGTGAATTCAACAAGAAATGTATCCAATATTTTTGAGGAAAAAGGATTTCCTAGGATTCAACAGGCAGTTAAGAAATTTATCTTGGATTTTCAAAACAAAATTTTAAGGGCTTGTATTGGAGAAAAGCACAATATATTGAAACAGTTTCAAGGTGAGTTGGGGGTGATAACCGATATTTTGAGAAGATTTTTAACGACGGACGAATTAGATGAATTTTTCACGTATGAGGATAGAATATCTTGTTCGTATAGAGAGAGGGTTAAGGCGACTCATATTAGGAAGTTTAATGATTTGGAGTTGATGCAAAAGAAAGAATTAGGGATCAGATTAAATAAAAATTGGTTTGTTAATAAAACAGATACGGATATTCCTACTGATGTACAGTGGACTCTTTCATTAGGGCATAAACACGCTTTGCCGGTTAGGAAGGAAGAATTACCGACTATGAGGTTAATAACTGAGGGAGAGGATTTAATACAGACCATACAGGAAAAGGAGGACCAGGAAATAGCAAGGACTAAGTTTACGACAATTTTAGATAGTCATATGAATAAGGTTAAACTAACGAACAGGGATAAATTTATTTTAAATAAGGTAGATGAAACAGATAGGTTTTTAAAGAAAAACAAAAATTTACTTATTTTAAAAGCAGATAAGGGAAACAGTACTGTTGCAATTAAAAAAGAAGACTATAATTTGAGAATGGACAATATTGTAGGTGATACGACACAGTACAGATTAGTAAATAAAGATCCGACAAGTAGATTGCAGAAGACAAATAATGATTTAGTTGAAGAACTTTTTAAGAAGGAAATTATTACAGTTAGGGAAAAAAACATATTAAAAACTAATGTAGCTACAGCACCCAGATTATATGGACTTCCGAAGATTCATAAGGAAAATTTCCCTTTGAGGCCAATTTGCTCGTATGTGAATTCTCCCTGTTATGGTATATGTAAATATATAGCAGACATTCTTAGAAAAATTACTGATCAGTCTAGGTATAATGTCAAGGACTCTTTGCAATTTAGGAATAGGATAAAAGACAAACAAATACAGGACAATGAAAGGTTAGTTTCATTTGATGTAGTTTCTCTTTTCCCGAGTATTCCAGTGAATGTGGCTATGGATATCATAAGGGAAAAATGGGACAAAGTTAAGGAGTATACAAATATTGATAAGGACCTATTTTTAAGGATTTTAAAATTTTGCATTGAGGACAACAGATATTTTCAATATGATGGAAGGATATATATACAGGATAAGGGACTTCCTATGGGCTCTCCTGCTTCTCCGATAGTGGCAGATTTAGTTATGGAGGAATTATTGGATACTTGTATTGCGAAAATGACAATAGAACCAAGAATTATGACTAAGTATGTGGATGATTTATTTTGTATTGTTTCTGATTCCTCTAGTGAGTATATGTTAGACACTTTAAATAGTTTTCATCCAAGTATTAAGTTTACAATGGAAAAAGAAAACAATTCAAGACTTTCTTATTTAGATACGTTAATTATACGTAAAGGTAACGGCTTAAAAGTAGATTGGTATCAAAAACCAACGGCTTCTGGAAGGATAATTAACTATTATTCTAAGCATAGCAAACAAGTTATCACAAATACGGCAAGGAATTTGGTGAGAAGGGTTCTTACAATAAGTGACAACGAATTTCATAGGAAGAACAAGAGGATTATTTGGAATATTTTAAGGGATAACAGTTTCCCCAGGGGACTTATTTCTAAATTAATTAATCAATTTACAGACCAAAATGCAGATAGTCGGAATAATGAAAGGAGACCGAAGATTTATAAATCATTTACTTATGTACCAGGAGTGACAGAAAGGGTTAAAAGATCAAAAGTGTTTGACTGTGAGAAGTATAGCATGGCCTTTAAGACTTACAATACTTTAGGTAAATTATTTAGTAAAACAAAAGATAGAATACAAAAGTTGGATATGGCGAATATAGTCTATAAGATACCTTGCAAGGGAAATGATAGGGAGGAATGTAGGAAAGTATATGTAGGAACTACAAAAAATAAACTTAAAACAAGAATTGCTGGACATAAATCTGACCAGAGATATAGGGACACTAGTTCACAGAAAACAGCGTTATCTTCTCATTGTTCGGAATTTGATCACTACCCAGACTTTGAGAATGTTTCAATATTGGATAAAGAAAATAATTATAAACGTAGATATATGTTAGAAATGTTAAATATTATTAACGTTCCAAAAACACATAGAATTAATTTTAAAGCAGACACAGACAATGTTGCCCAGAATTACAGACATCTAATATGTAAAAAATAACAGAGATAGGATTTATATAAGCACATATATAATTTTGACTAATATGGTTTTTTAGGCATACATACATCTGTTTATGTTTTTTATTCATAAGTTAATTTAAAAAAAAAAAAAAAAAAAAAAAAAAAAAAAAAAAAAAAAAAAATACACTTTATTACACAAACTTCTGATACTAATCTTTTGTAACTACATTAATACATATTAAACATACAATGTTAAACTAATTTCTTTAAACATTTTTTAATACATGTATTATTGTTTTTTTGGTTTATGTGTATATTGGTTTTTTGTATATAACACTTAATGTTATTTTTAGTAACACTAGCATTCTTACCATTACACTTTTATATTAGAACAGCTTAAATTAATATACACACTAATATTAAAATTTTGTAACTATTGTACTAACTAGATTCTTCAAAACTCTTTTATGCATGTATTGTGGTTTTTTGTTTATTTTTGTATGTTGTTTCTCTGTATAACACTTAATAATATTATTACTTTTTTGGTAACACTATTATTCTTAATATTAGGATTTTGTATATTAGAAAAGATTGAAATTGACATTCACACTTATATTGGTATATGGATACATTTTTTAATAGTATAAATTTTGTAATAACACATTTTTTAAATTTTCGAATATTTTAGTTTTAGTACACTTTTGTAAATTTTCTTTAACAAAATATTTTGAAGTTTATATTAAAAATTTGTTAATATTATAATCGTTATTCGAAAAGCCAAAAGCTAATTTTAAAACCAAAATAACAACTTTAATATTTAACTAAAATAACCTCCTGATGATGCCACACAACGGAGTGGCGAAATATTGAAAAAATTTGCAAAAAAATAAACGAAAAAATAGACCTAAAGCTTAAAAAAATAGTCTTATTTATTAACATTAAAAAGGTCAAAAAACTAGAAAAAATAGAATATTAAACAAAAAGTGAGCACGCAACAACAACAGATAATCGAAAATGGGTTACAATAAATTTAAGAAGGATCAACGCCTTAAAACCAATATAAATCGGTTCAAGACTATAAGGGACAAAATAATAAAGACGAAATCAGCTAAAACATTCCTTATAAGGTGCAGAAATGCCGGAATTATCCCAAAATTTATAGTGAATTCAACAAGAAATGTATCCAATATTTTTGAGGAAAAAGGATTTCCTAGGATTCAACAGGCAGTTAAGAAATTTATCTTGGATTTTCAAAACAAAATTTTAAGGGCTTGTATTGGAGAAAAGCACAATATATTGAAACAGTTTCAAGGTGAGTTGGGGGTGATAACCGATATTTTGAGAAGATTTTTAACGACGGACGAATTAGATGAATTTTTCACGTATGAGGATAGAATATCTTGTTCGTATAGAGAGAGGGTTAAGGCGACTCATATTAGGAAGTTTAATGATTTGGAGTTGATGCAAAAGAAAGAATTAGGGATCAGATTAAATAAAAATTGGTTTGTTAATAAAACAGATACGGATATTCCTACTGATGTACAGTGGACTCTTTCATTAGGGCATAAACACGCTTTGCCGGTTAGGAAGGAAGAATTACCGACTATGAGGTTAATAACTGAGGGAGAGGATTTAATACAGACCATACAGGAAAAGGAGGACCAGGAAATAGCAAGGACTAAGTTTACGACAATTTTAGATAGTCATATGAATAAGGTTAAACTAACGAACAGGGATAAATTTATTTTAAATAAGGTAGATGAAACAGATAGGTTTTTAAAGAAAAACAAAAATTTACTTATTTTAAAAGCAGATAAGGGAAACAGTACTGTTGCAATTAAAAAAGAAGACTATAATTTGAGAATGGACAATATTGTAGGTGATACGACACAGTACAGATTAGTAAATAAAGATCCGACAAGTAGATTGCAGAAGACAAATAATGATTTAGTTGAAGAACTTTTTAAGAAGGAAATTATTACAGTTAGGGAAAAAAACATATTAAAAACTAATGTAGCTACAGCACCCAGATTATATGGACTTCCGAAGATTCATAAGGAAAATTTCCCTTTGAGGCCAATTTGCTCGTATGTGAATTCTCCCTGTTATGGTATATGTAAATATATAGCAGACATTCTTAGAAAAATTACTGATCAGTCTAGGTATAATGTCAAGGACTCTTTGCAATTTAGGAATAGGATAAAAGACAAACAAATACAGGACAATGAAAGGTTAGTTTCATTTGATGTAGTTTCTCTTTTCCCGAGTATTCCAGTGAATGTGGCTATGGATATCATAAGGGAAAAATGGGACAAAGTTAAGGAGTATACAAATATTGATAAGGACCTATTTTTAAGGATTTTAAAATTTTGCATTGAGGACAACAGATATTTTCAATATGATGGAAGGATATATATACAGGATAAGGGACTTCCTATGGGCTCTCCTGCTTCTCCGATAGTGGCAGATTTAGTTATGGAGGAATTATTGGATACTTGTATTGCGAAAATGACAATAGAACCAAGAATTATGACTAAGTATGTGGATGATTTATTTTGTATTGTTTCTGATTCCTCTAGTGAGTATATGTTAGACACTTTAAATAGTTTTCATCCAAGTATTAAGTTTACAATGGAAAAAGAAAACAATTCAAGACTTTCTTATTTAGATACGTTAATTATACGTAAAGGTAACGGCTTAAAAGTAGATTGGTATCAAAAACCAACGGCTTCTGGAAGGATAATTAACTATTATTCTAAGCATAGCAAACAAGTTATCACAAATACGGCAAGGAATTTGGTGAGAAGGGTTCTTACAATAAGTGACAACGAATTTCATAGGAAGAACAAGAGGATTATTTGGAATATTTTAAGGGATAACAGTTTCCCCAGGGGACTTATTTCTAAATTAATTAATCAATTTACAGACCAAAATGCAGATAGTCGGAATAATGAAAGGAGACCGAAGATTTATAAATCATTTACTTATGTACCAGGAGTGACAGAAAGGGTTAAAAGATCAAAAGTGTTTGACTGTGAGAAGTATAGCATGGCCTTTAAGACTTACAATACTTTAGGTAAATTATTTAGTAAAACAAAAGATAGAATACAAAAGTTGGATATGGCGAATATAGTCTATAAGATACCTTGCAAGGGAAATGATAGGGAGGAATGTAGGAAAGTATATGTAGGAACTACAAAAAATAAACTTAAAACAAGAATTGCTGGACATAAATCTGACCAGAGATATAGGGACACTAGTTCACAGAAAACAGCGTTATCTTCTCATTGTTCGGAATTTGATCACTACCCAGACTTTGAGAATGTTTCAATATTGGATAAAGAAAATAATTATAAACGTAGATATATGTTAGAAATGTTAAATATTATTAACGTTCCAAAAACACATAGAATTAATTTTAAAGCAGACACAGACAATGTTGCCCAGAATTACAGACATCTAATATGTAAAAAATAACAGAGATAGGATTTATATAAGCACATATATAATTTTGACTAATATGGTTTTTTAGGCATACATCCATCTGTTTATGTTTTTTATTCATAAGTTAATTTAAAAAAAAAAAAAAAAAAAAAAAAAAAAAAAAAAAAAAAAAAAAAAATACACTTTATTACACAAACTTCTGATACTAATCTTTTGTAACTACATTAATACATATTAAACATACAATGTTAAACTAATTTCTTTAAACATTTTTTAATACATGTATTATTGTTTTTTTGGTTTATGTGTATATTGGTTTTTTGTATATAACACTTAATGTTATTTTTAGTAACACTAGCATTCTTACCATTACACTTTTATATTAGAACAGCTTAAATTAATATACACACTAATATTAAAATTTTGTAACTATTGTACTAACTAGATTCTTCAAAACTCTTTTATGCATGTATTGTGGTTTTTTGTTTATTTTTGTATGTTGTTTCTCTGTATAACACTTAATAATATTATTACTTTTTTGGTAACACTATTATTCTTAATATTAGGATTTTGTATATTAGAAAAGATTGAAATTGACATTCACACTTATATTGGTATATGGATACATTTTTTAATAGTATAAATTTTGTAATAACACATTTTTTTTAAATTTTCGAATATTTTAGTTTTAGTACACTTTTGTAAATTTTCTTTAACAAAATATTTTGAAGTTTATATTAAAAATTTGTTAATATTATAATCGTTATTCGAAAAGCCAAAAGCTAATTTTAAAACCAAAATAACAACTTTAATATTTAACTAAAATAACCTCCTGATGATGCCACACAACGGAGTGGCGAAATATTGAAAAAATTTGCAAAAAAATAAACGAAAAAATAGACCTAAAGCTTAAAAAAATAGTCTTATTTATTAACATTAAAAAGGTCAAAAAACTAGAAAAAATAGAATATTAAACAAAAAGTGAGCACGCAACAACAACAGATAATCGAAAATGGGTTACAATAAATTTAAGAAGGATCAACGCCTTAAAACCAATATAAATCGGTTCAAGACTATAAGGGACAAAATAATAAAGACGAAATCAGCTAAAACATTCCTTATAAGGTGCAGAAATGCCGGAATTATCCCAAAATTTATAGTGAATTCAACAAGAAATGTATCCAATATTTTTGAGGAAAAAGGATTTCCTAGGATTCAACAGGCAGTTAAGAAATTTATCTTGGATTTTCAAAACAAAATTTTAAGGGCTTGTATTGGAGAAAAGCACAATATATTGAAACAGTTTCAAGGTGAGTTGGGGGTGATAACCGATATTTTGAGAAGATTTTTAACGACGGACGAATTAGATGAATTTTTCACGTATGAGGATAGAATATCTTGTTCGTATAGAGAGAGGGTTAAGGCGACTCATATTAGGAAGTTTAATGATTTGGAGTTGATGCAAAAGAAAGAATTAGGGATCAGATTAAATAAAAATTGGTTTGTTAATAAAACAGATACGGATATTCCTACTGATGTACAGTGGACTCTTTCATTAGGGCATAAACACGCTTTGCCGGTTAGGAAGGAAGAATTACCGACTATGAGGTTAATAACTGAGGGAGAGGATTTAATACAGACCATACAGGAAAAGGAGGACCAGGAAATAGCAAGGACTAAGTTTACGACAATTTTAGATAGTCATATGAATAAGGTTAAACTAACGAACAGGGATAAATTTATTTTAAATAAGGTAGATGAAACAGATAGGTTTTTAAAGAAAAACAAAAATTTACTTATTTTAAAAGCAGATAAGGGAAACAGTACTGTTGCAATTAAAAAAGAAGACTATAATTTGAGAATGGACAATATTGTAGGTGATACGACACAGTACAGATTAGTAAATAAAGATCCGACAAGTAGATTGCAGAAGACAAATAATGATTTAGTTGAAGAACTTTTTAAGAAGGAAATTATTACAGTTAGGGAAAAAAACATATTAAAAACTAATGTAGCTACAGCACCCAGATTATATGGACTTCCGAAGATTCATAAGGAAAATTTCCCTTTGAGGCCAATTTGCTCGTATGTGAATTCTCCCTGTTATGGTATATGTAAATATATAGCAGACATTCTTAGAAAAATTACTGATCAGTCTAGGTATAATGTCAAGGACTCTTTGCAATTTAGGAATAGGATAAAAGACAAACAAATACAGGACAATGAAAGGTTAGTTTCATTTGATGTAGTTTCTCTTTTCCCGAGTATTCCAGTGAATGTGGCTATGGATATCATAAGGGAAAAATGGGACAAAGTTAAGGAGTATACAAATATTGATAAGGACCTATTTTTAAGGATTTTAAAATTTTGCATTGAGGACAACAGATATTTTCAATATGATGGAAGGATATATATACAGGATAAGGGACTTCCTATGGGCTCTCCTGCTTCTCCGATAGTGGCAGATTTAGTTATGGAGGAATTATTGGATACTTGTGTTGCGAAAATGACAATAGAACCAAGAATTATGACTAAGTATGTGGATGATTTATTTTGTATTGTTTCTGATTCCTCTAGTGAGTATATGTTAGACACTTTAAATAGTTTTCATCCAAGTATTAAGTTTACAATGGAAAAAGAAAACAATTCAAGACTTTCTTATTTAGATACGTTAATTATACGTAAAGGTAACGGCTTAAAAGTAGATTGGTATCAAAAACCAACGGCTTCTGGAAGGATAATTAACTATTATTCTAAGCATAGCAAACAAGTTATCACAAATACGGCAAGGAATTTGGTGAGAAGGGTTCTTACAATAAGTGACAACGAATTTCATAGGAAGAACAAGAGGATTATTTGGAATATTTTAAGGGATAACAGTTTCCCCAGGGGACTTATTTCTAAATTAATTAATCAATTTACAGACCAAAATGCAGATAGTCGGAATAATGAAAGGAGACCGAAGATTTATAAATCATTTACTTATGTACCAGGAGTGACAGAAAGGGTTAAAAGATCAAAAGTGTTTGACTGTGAGAAGTATAGCATGGCCTTTAAGACTTACAATACTTTAGGTAAATTATTTAGTAAAACAAAAGATAGAATACAAAAGTTGGATATGGCGAATATAGTCTATAAGATACCTTGCAAGGGAAATGATAGGGAGGAATGTAGGAAAGTATATGTAGGAACTACAAAAAATAAACTTAAAACAAGAATTGCTGGACATAAATCTGACCAGAGATATAGGGACACTAGTTCACAGAAAACAGCGTTATCTTCTCATTGTTCGGAATTTGATCACTACCCAGACTTTGAGAATGTTTCAATATTGGATAAAGAAAATAATTATAAACGTAGATATATGTTAGAAATGTTAAATATTATTAACGTTCCAAAAACACATAGAATTAATTTTAAAGCAGACACAGACAATGTTGCCCAGAATTACAGACATCTAATATGTAAAAAATAACAGAGATAGGATTTATATAAGCACATATATAATTTTGACTAATATGGTTTTTTAGGCATACATACATCTGTTTATGTTTTTTATTCATAAGTTAATTTAAAAAAAAAAAAAAAAAAAAAAAAAAAAAAAAAAAAAAATACACTTTATTACACAAACTTCTGATACTAATCTTTTGTAACTACATTAATACATATTAAACATACAATGTTAAACTAATTTCTTTAAACATTTTTTAATACATGTATTATTGTTTTTTTTTGGTTTATGTGTATATTGGTTTTTTGTATATAACACTTAATGTTATTTTTAGTAACACTAGCATTCTTACCATTACACTTTTATATTAGAACAGCTTAAATTAATATACACACTAATATTAAAATTTTGTAACTATTGTACTAACTAGATTCTTCAAAACTCTTTTATGCATGTATTGTGGTTTTTTGTTTATTTTTGTATGTTGTTTCTCTGTATAACACTTAATAATATTATTACTTTTTTGGTAACACTATTATTCTTAATATTAGGATTTTGTATATTAGAAAAGATTGAAATTGACATTCACACTTATATTGGTATATGGATACATTTTTTAATAGTATAAATTTTGTAATAACACATTTTTTAAATTTTCGAATATTTTAGTTTTAGTACACTTTTGTAAATTTTCTTTAACAAAATATTTTGAAGTTTATATTAAAAATTTGTTAATATTATAATCGTTATTCGAAAAGCCAAAAGCTAATTTTAAAACCAAAATAACAACTTTAATATTTAACTAAAATAACCTCCTGATGATGCCACACAACGGAGTGGCGAAATATTGAAAAAATTTGCAAAAAAATAAACGAAAAAATAGACCTAAAGCTTAAAAAAATAGTCTTATTTACTTAGAGAAATATTTATAAAAAATATTTAAATTTAAAATATAAAACGAAATTGTCATAAATATAAAAATAAAACGATTTTATTGTTTTTGAATGTAAGCACACATTGAGGTAAAAAGTAATTTTTGGAACTACTCTAAGTACATACGCACCAGTCACAACAAAAATTATATCCTTAAGTTTTTTCTATTCAGAAATTTCTAACAAAATCTTTACAAAACATTAAACAAAAAGTTGTCCTGCCTTTTATTTAGTAAAAAAATAGCAAATGTAACTAGTAGCATCTTAAACTGGTTGAAAATTTAAAATGCCAAATGCTTATAGTCTAGTCTAGTTGTGCCAGTGTGCTTTTAAAAACCATAACAAGAAGAAATAATAGTCACCCACCCAACAAACTAAAGACTACATGTAATAGTGTCAATGTCATCGTCCAACAACTAAAACTACATCTACAGCAACAGATACGATTATATACATATATATATGTTGACTATGAAGTGTAGACGTTAGAAAAACCTTGGCCATTACACACAAACACACACATTCTTAACATATCTATTTCCTATTTGCACAAAAATACATGTGTTCTAATATGCTGAGTGCATTCATGGATTGTTGTGTAAATGTGTATGTAAGTAGTGGGTAGTTTTTGGGTACAAAAAACTTTCACTTTTTATTCTCTACATTATTTTGCTATTTACACGTGGTGCCAGAGCATTTCTAGTGAATGAAAGAATGAATGAAATAGTTTACAAGTTGGTTTGGTTACGTGTATTTGTAAGTGGTTGGCGATAATAATAATTGTGTATGAATGTTTGTGTCTTACAGAACTAAGTCACTTTTGTGTGTGCTTACATTGGTAAAGTGTTTTTGTTGAGTAAAGCTTTTAGAGGTGCAAACTATTAGTGGTTGCATTTTAAAATTCATTTTAAATACACAGGAACAAAAATTTATTCTCTGTATACCATTCACACACTTTGCGATCAAATTTTAAAGCTTAACAGAATTTTCCAAAAAAAAAAAAAGATATTTAAAATAACAAAATCCCACAACTTTAATCCTTTCTAAGTTGACCTACTCTGTGGCTTAAAAATATAATATTATTTATACCATACAAATGTACATAGTGGCTGTACAATTGATTATTTACCAAGTTGTGGCGTCTATTCCTGAGCTCTTTTTAAACTGGTATATTTTGTGTTGTTTTTTCAATGTCGTAGTCATTCACATTAACATTGCCAAAAGCCACTAGAGCAACAACAACATCAGTTTGAATAGAAAATGCATGAATGAATGGTAAAAATAGAAAATGTGAAAAACTAAACCATCAACTGGTACTTGTTCGTATGCACAAATGTATGTGTCTGAAGGTTGTTTGGCTAGTTGGGTTAGGTTAGGTTCTGTTTGAAGGTTGATGATGTAGATTTTACTTCTCTAGACTATAATATAGAATTCTGTAATAAAAAACCTAAAGAGGAAGCTGATGACAACAATGCGTCGACTAGACGAATGTTTTTTAGTTGTCCAATAGTTGAACACACACACAACAATTTATTTTCATATATAAATGAAAATGTATTGACTTTACGCTACACCCAACAAACCACTTTTAAATAAAAATATAACTTGAATTCTAAGCTTGTCATTTGACATTTTATTAATTTTTAATAAAAAGTCTTATTATTTTCTTACTTACATATGCATGTACAAAATAATTGCAATTTTTCTAACAATGCTTGCAATACGCTTTTCGTAGTAATAGCTTTACAAGCACAATTGTAAACGACCTATTTGTACTACAGAGGGTAAGTTACGGCATTCGATTCGAAATTACAAAATTCTTATTAGAATTCCTATATTAAAAGCATTGACAATTCGATCTATTGAGTAGAATTTCCATTCAAAATGAATGCCGTAATTTGTCCCCAGTTTTAAAGGTGTTTTTGTATAAAAATGGCGTCCCGTTATATGGCGCCTGCGTAAATTTTTTATTGTTTGCAAAATGCTTCAGTCAGCCTAAAAGTTTAAGTTAAAGAAATTAAGTACCCTGCAGGAAATGTGTATCAATTGGTCGGCGTACTCATCCTGTTACAGGCACAAAACATGATTTGGACAAAAGTGATCGGTTAAAAGGGCACGCATTAAGTAACTGATTAACATAAATATGTTAATATATACACACACGCGTACATACAAACAAAGTAGGTTGAACAGGATCTTAAACAATTAATGCAACATTTTCTTATATAGGATTGGCCTGTTACCCGTTCTGATGTGTTAGTTTTGAACCAATCGCCCCCTCCAATGACAACGCAATGTAAAAGTTACAGGTTCTCTTCATAAAAAGTGCAAGAACTAGAACCAGTCCCTACCCTAAGGAATCGTTCACGTTAATAGTCTTGGACCAGTCCACTTCCCCGTAGGGTCATTTAATAAAATAAGTTAATTAAAAAAAGTAAAAAGGTATTCCACATAAACTTTGTCAAAGTGTTTGAAGTGTAACAAAAGACATTATTGTAACGTATGTTTGCTTATATAACTAATTTAAACATATTTCAATTATAATTGGAAACTTAGTACATATTTTTTGTAAGTTTTTTAAAAGTAGTAACAACAAGTATTATCACAAGGGATCAGTTTTCTTTATTAAAAATTATACAAATTTATAAGCTTAAAGCTTATGGTAAGAAACTTGTTATTAGCCTTTTCTATATACATACATAGTTTTGGTTTGTTGGGAAGTTTGCAACTTAAATACACACACGTATGTACATATATAAATAAGTACAATTTTTAATTGTAGTTATCCATATGAATTCGTTTCAACTTAGTATGTGATGCAGTCAACTTGCTAGACGTTAGTTGTATGTTCATTGTGATTTGCTATCACATATTTACATACACAGAAAGAAAAAACACGTTCTTAAATCAAGAATTTTATCCTAGAATATATCCAAAATCGTATTTTAAATTTTTAAGTACGATCCGTGCTTGGGTTTTCTTAAATCTTTAAGTACGATCCGTACTTGGGTTTTCTTAAATCAAATCTATTTGAATTAATTCAAAAAATTAAGCAGAAAAAACATGTTTTTTTTTATATTTTTACATTTAGAAACAAATTGTCTCGGTGGGCTAGATGGTAGCGTGCTGGTGTTGCGATTCGGGAGTCCCATGTTCAAATTCCAGCTGCGGCAAGCACAGAAAAAAAATTTTTAAATAACATATATTTAATATGTATAAAATAAGAATAAAATATAACACTCTTCTTCTTCAATAAAGCTCCGTAAGTCAAAATATAAATTTATTTAAAAAAACACGTCTTTTACGCTTAAATCAGTCTTTCAAAACCCTCATTATGTATGGCTTCGAACGTAAATCAATCTTTTTTTTTGGCTTAAATGTGGATAAATCCTTACTCACCGTACTTTTGGCACCGCTACGGCTTGATTTCAGTTAAGATTACTTGGTTAATTTTTTGTGAGTACAAATATGTATCTAGGAAAATCTTTTTCGTTGTAGTTGTTGCTATTTCTGTTTTTAAGAGACATGTGGTCGCCATTAGTTTTTGTTTGGAAAATAAAAAGCGGATTTTACGAATAGAAAAGTGAATTAAATATGGCATATGTATAGTACGTATGTATGTATGTGTGCATGTAAACTAAAAAGTTTTTGTTTATTGGCCCGTTGTTGGTTACTATTTGGCTACAATCAATGCTGGATACTGTTGTAGCTTCTAGTTGTTACGTATCTGACTATTTTGCATTTACATTTTGTGTGTAGAAGAGACGAATAGAGCAACAAGTGGTTTTGTTTTTACATACATCCATACATACATATATAGTTTATGCAGTATTTACAAAGATTTTTTCTATTGTGAGCATCTTTGTTTTCATGTCTGCTATGTTTGTTTCTGATTTTACATGAGTGATTTCCTGACCTTGTTAATCACCAGACAAAACGCAGACATCCATTTACATACTTATGTATGTATATCGTAAAATAAAATAAAAAGAGGAAACTGACGAAAAACTCCCTCCACAGTTTTGTTAAATTGTCTGTACTAGGTATGTATGTATATAGTTATATGTTAATGATTGTTTTGTTTTTTTAATTAAAGCAGCAGTAGAATTGACAAAAACGAAAAACTTAGCTTTAAAGTATTGACTTTTTTCCGGTAAAGTTTAAATAGGTTTAATAATTAAAAAGGTTAGGAAATTGCTTTTTTTCTTAAAATCCCCGGGATTTTTGAAATTTTTAAAACCCAGTTTTTCAGTCAAAAAATTATTTTTGATAAATATTAATAAGTTAAATTTTATTTAAACTAGCGTTAACCCTTGTTATTGTCCTCTTAAACTACTTTAGTTTATAACTTAAGTGTATCTCGAAGCAAGTAAGAAAATTATATTCGTTCAACCGAGTCATGTTATGTCCTATACCTATACTATGTTTAGAAAAATGTAAGCCAAGAGTGTCTCCGGGCGACGAACACTAGTCGGGTTTGACATGTACACAACACAAGTATCATTGTTCAATTACGTTACAAGGTATACGAGTATTCTATGACGCAATAATGCATCAGGTGGTGGTGATTTTACAACAACAAAATTGTGGTGAATTAAAATTTTCATTTTCGTTGGCTCAAATATATGTTGAACAAATTTGACAACCCATCCTCGATTTAGGCAAGAAAAAAATTAGATCAGCTGTGCTGTTAACTCCACCTGGTTAATGAACTCGCCTTGGACTTTACCTTGTATGATGAATCTACCATGACGAGTATCTACAAAAACCCACAACAAAAAGAGCAAATTAAAAGAAAAGTAACAATAACAACACAGAGGGATCTTTCATTGTTGTTTTTTATATAACAAACACAGGAAAAAGGCCCATACATTCTTGAAAATCATTCTCCGTTCTTGGGCAAGGTACATTGAACAGAGAAGGAGCAACTGATAAGCTGATTTTTATTTTCGCCATATGTTTTCTAGCTTAGCTTGGCAAATTTTTTATGTTATATTATGGTTGTGTACACTGTGTGTATGTGTGATAGCATCATTTTTGACAACTAAGCTGGAATTTATTAACAACAAAATACATGCTTAATTTTTACAGGAAGTTGTTGTTGTAGGGACGAGGTTGCCTTATTATTTCAGCATGTTCTTGGGCGACGCTAGTTTAGATTCTAAAACTTAGGACCACCATTGGCACAAAGCGTACGCAGGTTAATGTGACTTTCGTGAGTAGATTCAATTTAATTTTCGGGTATTCAATATTTAAATATAATTATTTTTTTTGCAACTTTTTTCATATTTTTCAATAAATTTTCGCCTTTGGCGAACCAATAATAATTATTCAAATCTTAAAGCTAAATAATTAAAAATAGTCCAGCTATTGCCAGACTAAAATTTTAGTTCTCAAATTAAAGTATAAAACTGGTCTAAAGGTTTTATCTAAGGGCAACAGTATCCTTCCTCATTAAAGGAGTGTGTCCCTTATGCTGTAAAATGTTTCGAGCGAGCGGAAACACATTCAAGCTTACTTAAATACTTCTCCACATAGCTTAGGATTTTACATTTAACTAGTTGAACTTGTAGATCCTTTTGGATGTTGCTGTATTTAGCATACCAAAGAATACCAGTTATCATTCTTAGGATTTTGTTTTGACGGCGTTAAATTTTTCCTATGTATGAGGCGGAAGCAATGCACCATAATTGTATCCCGTAATACCGATTTCGCAATTTATAAAGTTTAATGCGATTTCCGGGAATTGGAATTTTAAAACATGGCACCCATAAAAAATCTTGGATTGTTTACACTATGTGGATATATAACACTATTCTAGAGAGTGCTTTTTTCGGGAGAACCGATAATAATTATGTTCAGCACAATGGTATGTGGCATTAAGTTAGATACATTTGCAAAGTCTTTTAAAGATAGAGTAATATTCGAGTCAGGTCAAAGTGCTTATTCCGTGAGGATATTTGTATGAAAGATATCTCAAAATATTTACCGATAACCTTCGTCATCATCATCACTGGCTTTGTGCTAGTGTCAAAAAAACTTATCTGTGCCAAATTTCGTCGAAATATCTTCAAAATTGCGGGCTGCACTTTGAAACTGAAAACTACTCCGTTTTCTTTCTATAGAAATATCTAAACATTTTTCCATCACTGTACGTACATTCATACATACATATTGTTGATATGTTTCTACCTACATACCTAGATTTTTTTCTTTTTTCTCCTGGGTACCTATTCCTCCTAACCTACTTATTTAGCTTCCTTTTAATAGGTTTTAAATTTTTTTCTAAACTTTTTTTAACCCACATTTTATTGATTTTGATTTATTTTGGCCGCGAAACTATGAACATTTTTTATACTTTTTCTATAAATTTAGTTTGAAAATTAAAAAGTTCTTGGAATTAATTTAGTGCTTGTTCCTTAGTTTTATTTGTTCCATTTTTTTAATCTGTTTGTTTGATTTCATTGTTTTTCGTTTTATTTTCACTTTCAATCTTCCAAATTGAGGTTTGCTGATTTTTTTTTCTTTTGCACTCAGAAATAAGCAAATTGCTACTATGTGTAAGTGTATTAGTAAAGTAGCTAATACATACACATACATACGTAGGTGCATATTTTTAAATGGATAATGATTCGTTTCTAGCCTTTATTTCCCAGCCAGCAAAATTGACCGATTTTGTCTGTATCATAAAAGTCTAATAAAAATCTGATTTTATGCGTACGAATACCTTACAGATTTCTGTTAGACATATCTGAGAATTTTGATGTGCGTCGTGAATGAAAAATTTCTAAAGGTTCTTGCTCTCTTGTTCTTTGTTTTTGTATTGGTTTGTGCCTTTGCTAATGAAGCAACGGTGCTTTTTCGCTTACTACATGTGTGTTTAAGTGTTTTATTTTTTATTGCAGACCACATGGACACTAAACTAGCAAACCATAAACGGCCGCTTAACTCCAGTTTAGGTTAAGTTGTCTGGCAGATTTCTGTTAGGCATGTCGGCTACGAATTTCTTAAGAAATGTTTAACTGATTTCTAGTCAACTGATTACTATATATTCTTTGTGGACAGAAGCCTGATAGAAATCGGTAAGACGTTTCTGCCAGATATTTTACAAATTTTGCCCAAATTTGCTGGCTGGATTTTTGTACTATTCATTTCTATTCAACGCACTGCATCCACACATGCACAATTTCATACAAACAACCATTTTAAATAATCAATCGAACTCAAGCAAACAAACAAAACTACCACAAACATGATCATCTGTCTCCATTATCATATTGGGGAGTATAAATTACTAACTCATCGTCATCATTAATATAAGAGAACAAACATGGTTTGTATATACATTTTTGTTTGTTTGTATAAATAAAATCTATACTAATATAATAAAGGGGAAAAGTTATTTTGTATGGCTTGATTTTTCTCAGGAACTACTAATCTGATTCAGATGATTTCTTCGCCAGTTTTATTTTTTACCTCCAGAACGGACATAGACTATATTTTATTTTTTTACTTTAAGTGGGCGTAGTATATCCTATACAAATTAATTTGGTTTTAGGGAATATCTGGAGAACTATTATCGCTGCCTGCTTAAAATTTTGTGAAAGTCATTTTTTAAAACAGTTTTCTATTTGAACCACATGTTTTTAGGGTCGGAGCAGCGGAAGAGGTAGGCCCGGTACAAAATATATTCTTTTTAAAAAGGGTTAATAAATATATATTTTTACAATTTTGTTTAATAGCCTAAGAACTACTAAATGGAGCTTATAAAAGGATAATATCAAAGCAAAAAACAATATATGTAACAAACATACACGCACACGTGGTATTTGCATGCTTAGGCGTATATTGAATAAAATAACAATTTAATTTTAAGAAAAAAGCCATTAATGCAGTTTTTATATGTCTCACACGATTGGGGAAAAAACAGCAAAAACAAACAGAAAAATAATAAAATAAATGATAAAATTAACAGTTAACAGATAAATGTAAACAAAAAACGATAAAAAATTTTAAAGTAGGTTCTTTTAATTTACTTCTTAGTATGAATTAAACTTTTTAATTCACCGATCTAATGGTGGAAGCGAAGCGGGCCGGGATAACTAGTATATGATAAATATGTTTGTTTTTATTTGTTATTTACTCAACTACTACTTGGTTCGTCCCTAACTAAAATTCAACCTTGAAAATAGAGAAAATAAACGCAAACAACAAACAGCAAAAATGCAAACCCATATACAACACTCTATATATGTATGTATACATGCATGAAAATATAATATAGTAAAATAATATTTGGGAATAAAATATATAATTTTATGTGGAGCTCTCTTAGAGCTGCATGAAAAAAGACACGAACGAAAAATTAAATGCAAAAAAGCAAACGTATAGGTTATACTGGATTCAAAGGGAATATGTATGTAAGTATGTATTTAATCAATTAAAACGTACATACATACTTACATATAGATATATCTGAAGCAGTAGTGACAAAGAAATAGGTGTTTACTTTTCGAAAATTTTTAGGATCTTAAATTTATTAAATCTTTACGAGTAAATCGGTTATTACATTTTAGCATGTTTTTTAAGCACTGTTTCCAATTACCCAACTTTAGTAAGTATGTTGTGCTATAAGGCAAATCGCTAAAAAAAATGTGTTTTTACAAAAATTTGATGATACAAATGAAATCCCTCAACTTTTCCCATTTGGTACTGGTGTTTCACTATCTGTATAGATGTAAATGTTTGTTGGACTTGAATGAGCCCTGAACTACGACAAAAATTTCGTGATTTCTTGTAGTTTTTCTTGTAGAACTGTGTTGTAATTTTGAAGGTGAAATCAGTATTTGGTTTCCACGTTTTTGCCTCGGAGCCTTATTTAACTAGGGCTTTCGATATAATATCAGTGCAGTACAGCTAATCTAACATTCTCTTTGGGTATACCGTGGATAGTTCTCCTTCAATGACTAGGTTGAAAATTTGAGAGTTTAGATTGTGTACTCGTATACATACTTATCATTTTGAAAGCAAAAAATAATTATTTAATTGCTTGCAACCAGTTTGCTATCAGTAATCAAAAGGCTGGTACTCAAATGTACTCTGAAATGCATCCAACTTACTTACTTACTTAATTGGCCACTAGATTTCCAAACACTCTGATTTTCTGTGCTCCTTTAACTGTTCAGGTTGAGCTGAAAAAGGTTTTCTTCCAATCGCATCATACTCAAACGCCTTTTTCACTGAAGCATCTCTTAAATTCGCACAACATGTATAAGACAGCGCAATCGTCGGATTCTTATGCGTTTTACTATTTTCTTCGATGTCAAGATATAGCGCTTGATCCAAACAAAACCGAAATTTTCCGTTCATGCAATACTCCAAGCTTTTACCTGCTTGAGCCAGTAAATATGCCTCAGCGCCGTATCGTAGTATGGATAAGATAAGCGGATTGTATAGTGTTAAGTTTGTCTGTCCCTGTTCACAAATTGCTTGATTAGCCTAAAATAAAAGCTATTCGCCTAGTTTCTAAACTAATACGTTTTCCTCTACCACCTCAAAGTTGAGGTAGCTAACGATCACACACTGCCCCAACTTCCTTGTCTTGTCTTAATATAATTTTAAACCAATTTTTACCGAATCCTTTACTATTTTAACAAAGGCAGCAGTGACATCTCGCAATGTGTGTCCAATGATGCCGATATTAACAGCACATGCGAGTAGCATGTGGCTTTTGGTAAAGACAGTGATGTTTCTGTTTACTGCTGTATCTCATACGACGTTCTCCAATAAAATATTAAAGAGTTCGCATGGCAGGTTGATTGATTGTACTGAAATCGATTCAAGCTAGATGCATTCTGACCATGATACCAACTTATGACCGAGCAACAGGATATTGTAGGTTGTGCCAGAAAGATTCTGAAACGGCCGCATATGTTCTGTAAAAATGTTAAACCTTTACGAACTTCAGGCTAAAAATTACATGCAGGTAAAAAAAATCCCAATTTTATCGGTTTCTAATAGGTTTTGTAGTAGTGTGTTTTGATTAAATGCTAGAATGAACTTGGCAACCTTTTTAAAAACTAACAAAACTCTCTTACTCGTATATTAGCGAAGCTTACATACTTACTTAGTTAAAAAAAAAATAGCAGCAACCTCATTTAAACAAATCCAAAAACAATTCATTGGTTAATATGTATGTAGGTACCCATACTGTTGCACTTAAAAAATATTCCCAAAAAAAATTTGGAATAGAGTGCGAATATGAAAAAAATAAAATATCTCACGGTTTCAAAATTCGCCCAGACTACAACAACTCACAATACATTAATGCAAAATACAACGACAACAATAATAAAACACACATAAAAAAATTTTTGGGAAACATTTTCTAATACATAGAGTAAAACAGGAGAATGCAAAGAAATTCTCCTCTAAGCAAGACTCCCTCAAACAACAAGAGCAATAGCAATAGCAGCAGTAATATCAACAACAAAAAAGTTTAAAAAGCAAAAGATTGAGTTTTTATCAGAGTACAAATTTTCTCAAGAGTGAGCGATAAAAAAACACCATTCATGAAAAATCTCGAGAGCGAAAAATCCTAAAAAAAAAATTTTCTTCTCACGTTCATAAAAGAGCGTGAAAAAATTTTTACCAATCCTCACTCACTTATGAGAAGTTTGTCGTTTTTTTTTCACGCTCACAAATCACTAATGAAAAATAAATACCAAATTTTATTTCTCACTCACAAATGAATGAGAAATTTCTTCTTTTCACTTTCGATTCATTCTTTTATGAGCGCGAGTGTTGCTTTAATATTTTTCACGCTTTGTAACAGAGTTGCCGGAAAATAATTTTTTAAGCGTATGAAATTTGTATCCCAATAAGAGTAAAAAACTTCTTGCATTTACATAATTTTTTTTTTATTTTGTTAATATAATAAATAATAAATAAATATTAATATAAAGGATTACTTTTAGCAGTATTTATTGTGAAAAAGTCTTATTTATAAAAAAATTGTTTTTGTTAAGAAACTTAAATAATACATTATATTTTATGTTGTGATTTTTTAGAAATTTTATAGTCTTCACTGACACAAATTTTCATAGCAATCTTTAGAAATATTTTTGAACTATTTTCCTAAATTATTAATTGACGTTTTCTGATAAATAAAAAGTATTTCTTGTGTATTGTGTTCAAGGTCGTAACTGCTCTTTTTTTAATTTACCTTACTTTTGCAAATAGAACTCCTTCAAACTCTTAGGTTCTATTTAATTGACCTGAAAGATAAAGTTTCAAATTGTTGTACATAAAAAGATTTGCGTGTGTATTGTATAATAACCACCACAATTTTTTGTAACAATATACCTAAAACCTAAAAGGAGGCAGGTACAAATTAGTGGAAAATCCCAAACAAAATGAAATGATGAACAATTATCTCTAATGGTGGTAAAGCGAAATGCAATTTTTTTCAAATCCTTTTAAAATTTGCATGAGTGTGTGTAACAGCTCTATTTTTTTTTTGCAATATCAACATTAAATATTTGTAAAAGAACCTTATTTGGATTTTAAATAGCGTGAAGTGAATAACAATCAGTGCCTAAAAGACAATTTAATTTTACAAATATGTGTTTTACGATGCATCTTCAAAAAAAGTATTTTCTTAATAGAATCGTGCAAAAAGGAACTTAGTGAAAGACATTACAAACTGCTTCACAAACAAGATATACAACGTAATGATAAAAGTGATAGTGACGATGCTTTTGTTTGTCACTGGAGTAATGCTTCCCATTTTTGTAAAACCTTAACCGCATATTTTTATTACTAAAATCATTAAATCGGATTCATTAAAAAATTTAAATGAAATGAAGTAAAATAAATGCAAATATTTTATTATGAAAGCAAGAAAATTAAAAAAGTAGTTAAGAACCCCAACGTATAACAGTTTTTAATTTATTAAAAACATGTTTAAAAAAAAAAAATTATTCCTACTTTTTTTAAGCATTTCAAAAATTATGCGACAAAATTTTACATATGGCAGCACCAGTAACATGACCAAAAAATTTTATGTGTACACATTTACATATGAATGCTTCGCGAAAAAATTCATTTATGATTTCTCACTTATGAGAAGTACTCGAATTTGATGCTTTTCATTTATGTTCGTGAAAAGAAAAAGTAAATTTTTCTTTTCACTTCTCACTTATGACTGGTGAAAAAAATTTTTTTTTTTTCTCACTCGAGAGTGAGAAGGCACAAAATGTTTTTTAAAAACTCATTCATTAATGAAAAATTGCTGTAGTAAACACAGCGCTCACACTCGTTCTCACGAGTGAGAAGTGAGTGAGCAATTTCGAACTCTGGTTTTTATAGAAAAAATCCAACAAACCCAAACAAACTCCTGTTGGATGACGATACGGTGTTTGTTGCCTGGTTTTTTGTTGCTGTATGTAGAATTCTAATATATTTTTAATTATGTTGTAGTTGTTGTTCTAAGTGGTGTTGTTGCTGTATTTGTATGCGGTATTTTTATTGTATGAATATATATTTTGGGCGCAGCAGTTCGCGCGGTTCAAGTGAATATTTTGGATAGTTTTTTAAGCAGTTGCTTAATGCGCTTTTTTAACGCTAGTCAGGGTCAGTTGCGCATAATCCACCAACAAATGCAAAAATAACCTAAATTTGTATTAATGACAAAAAAAATAAAAATTTTCTCTAAAATTATAGCTTAAGCGCTCGGTCGGTCGGTCGGTCGTTCAAAATAAACAGTTAAAAACGGTAAAAAATAAATAGCTGAGAAACAAAATTATAAAATTAGTGTGTTATTTAAAAAAAATAATAATAATAAATAAAAAATAATAATTAAGTTTTAATAAAAAACATATTTAAAACAAAAAACTATTGAAAAATAAAAATATAAATTATCAAAATTTTAAAACTGAATTGACAAAAAACAAAAATTAAAGCCAAACTTAAAATATTTTTGGTGAAAACTTTTAAAACTGAACTAAAAAATTTAACCAATATTAAAAAATTTGAAATAAGTATTTAAAAAATCTAAAATCCCTATCTGCGAACTATTTATGGATTAAAAAAACAATAATGAAAATTTTTAAATTTAAAAAAAAAACTTTCATATGTAAAAAATACATTCTAAAGATTAATTATTATTAAAATTAAAAAAAAAACATTTGTAAACGAAAGATTTTTTCATACAACATATCATGGTTGTAAAAAAATAAATCCCAAAAGACAAGTTTTGGAAAAATTAAATCTGAACTGTTTTGCTCAATTTAAAAACTTAAAAACAAAAATGACTTTTATAAATTGTAACAATTTTATGCATAATTTAAAATATTTAAATTAATTTGAACTATTTATTTACAAAAATGTTAAATGTCATAAAAATTACCAAAAAAATATTTAATTATTTAAAAATTGTGCCTTAAATACTATCATAAAAATTTCCTTAAATGCAGTAAACTACAACAACAACTTGCTATGTAGGAACATATGTATATGTGTATCTTAAAAAAAATAATATAATACAGCAGAAACAAAAAAGGTGAGATATACTAACTACCTATGTATGTATGTAGTGGCATAACTATAACCTTGAAATTGAAAAAGAAACAAAAGTCACTTTTTTAGTAAAATCAACGAAAAAAACGAACACAAAATAATGATTAGATTATTTGCTCTCACTTCCTCTCCTTACTCTTGCCAGAAAAATGCACTAATAATCAGAAATAATCAAAACTAACATAAATTTGTACATTCACACATCTATGTTTGTATGTAAGTAAATATAATACGAACACAGTCCGAAATTAAAAAAAAAAATATTAAAGACCCTGAACCCTACACCCCTTCTTTCTTCGAAAAGCAAACTATTTTCTAACTCATAAAAATAAATTTAAGTAGATGAAATAAATGTTTAATATATATGTATATGTATGTAAGTACATATTTGCAATTTTAATATTTAAAATAATTTTTTTTTCAAAATAACTGTCAGTTTACAAAATTAATTAAAATTTTACTACGTACATACATTACATAGGCTCCCAGCAAAATTGTACCTCGTCTTGCTAGCTTTTATACAGGATTTTAATAAGTTTTTACTTTTATGTCATCAAACAAAATCAAATCGTGTAACAAAAAATAAATAAAAACTAACGACCAACGCAAACCACAATAAGGATTTTTATTTAAGGAGAATTAAAAAACGAATTAAAAATTTGTCATGATAACTTAACAAACTTAAAAAATTTCGCCGACCAAATCCGATAACTATTTTAATGTTTTAAGGCATTTTCGGCATTAATTATATCTTAAAAATTATGTTTTTTTTGCAGTTGTAGCTTTGAATTTTGTTTGGAAGAAAGACAACCCTGACCAGAACAGCAAAACAACGCAATGCATCTTCCTAAAAGACCCTAACATTATAATGCCACTATATATGTACCTACATAGCCACTTTTGTATAATAAAGAATAAAAATTAGGAGAGTTTTTATATGCCGCTAATAGTGTTGTCGCCTAATACCATGTTCAAACATACATTAAAAATTCAGACAATTTATAGTTAATTGAGCAGTTAAGTTGTCTGGTCCACATACTCATTTTTAATGTGAAAATCTGTGTGTGGATTTGAAAAAAAAATAACTACATTTTAAAAGAAATTTTAAAATTTTTAACTTTTTTTACTAACTATTGGCATATAATTGCAACAAAATGTTCGCCCACATTGTTTGAAACAATTTTTTAGTTTTTTAGCATACATTTTGAAAGCTTTCAAGCCTTTATACTAACTGAACACAGTTCTTATTAAATCAGCAGGGTTGCATTTTGAGCTTTACTAAATAAGTCAAGCAATTTACTACTAATTGCTCAATTTAATAATTAAAATATTGTATGGTAAATTAAGCTCAATTAATGCGAAAAAGTGCTAATCAGGCAATTAAGGTCTATGTGTGAACATGGTATAAGCATTTTAAGTAGTACAGTAGTGCTAAAATAAGTTTACAATATATATTACGATTTTGCGATTCAGTAAAGCGTTTAAACACTATTCGCTATCGTTAAAGTCAGCTGTTCTTGTTTAGTAAACAGCAAAACTTTTTAATAATTTTTACAATCGTTATACTTGTAAATTTATCGAAAATAAATTTTGTGTTGTTAGTTTTATCGATAAAAGGTTATTTTGTATATTATATATTATTTTTACTATAATTATGCTTTTCGCTTTGTTAAAATTTATTTAACAACAAATTTTTTGAAATAAAATAAATATAAAACTTAGCTTTTCTTAGTGAATCGTAGCAGAAAACGACAATTTCTGTCGCTAAATATAAAGATCGTCGAATCGTTAAAAGTCAGATGAAAATAGAGCACGCTCTTACTAAAAATTTGTCATGTGACATATGTATGTATTTTACACATGCAAAGTTGAAACGAACGCGTTCACACAGCATATATCAATTTCACAATACAAAATTTGACAAGTCAAATTTAAAAGCACTTTAAGTGTGTTATTTATTTAAAAAAAAACTTCGTTGGAAGCTAGAAGCAAGCAAGCAAAACCCAAATAATGTTAGGTCCCCAGATACCAGCCTGGCCATCGTTTATAGTAATTGTTGCATTACTTAATGTTATTTTTATTAAAAAAATTGTTTCGGGTGAAACATATTTTTCTTAATTGTGTGAAATTTGCATTTAAATTTTGTAAATGTAATATTGAATGCAGATATACAGTTATTTAATATTTAGCAATACAGTAGAACCTTACAAGTTAGAGCCACTTTGTTCCACGGGTTGTTTAATTTTAGCAAAATATATGTTTGCTACCCACTAAAGTAACATTATTTGCTTCACCCCATTCTTTTACTGCATTACTATTTTAAGTTATTATTAAAATGGTAAATTTCAACGCAATATTTATTTAAAGCGTTTAATTTTTTTTGAAAAAAACTTCAGTGCCCAAAAAAATTCTGTTAAATACAAAAAGGCATCCAGAAATCAGAAGCATTGAAACCATCGGCTCTCATATTTTTTCCCTAATAGTGTCAACTTATATCTGGGCGTTTCGAATATGTGAGCCTTCTAATTATATTAACCTATAATTTTTAGAGATTAAAATCAATAAATAAACGTTATACAGTGAACTCGCGGAAACGTGAACTAATTTTTACCAAGGGTGTTCATGTTTTCGATTTTGTTCACGTTTCTGATTGGATATGTTTTAATTATTTTCTAACGAATTTAATTTTTTTTATCAATTTATTGTTATTAGTTCAAAAACATCCAAATCTAGTCAAAACTTAACAACGCTTTAACCCGAAAAGTCCAATTTAAAAATTTTAAAACCTAAGTTTTTTGGGTAATACATAATTGACTTTTTAATCTGACCACAAAAATCAACCTTTTGCAAATAAAACTATGTATATCGCTTATAGATCCTTTTATTGCATAATTCGGGGTCTCCCAAAACTAATAAAATTAATGTAAACAAACAAAAAACCTCAGAAAAAACTGTTCACGTTTGAGGGCTTTCAATGTTTGTTCACGTTTTAGAGTAGTTAATGTTAAATAAAAAGTGTTCACGTTTCTGGATGTTCACGATTCTGGATATTCACGTTTTCGCGAGTTCACTGTATTTCTAAACTTCACACACTTTGAAAATTGTACTCAATGGCAACACTCACGCTACTAATTTCTATAATCATTTTGAAGCAAACAGTAAACTTAAGAGTGAAAGTTTTGTTTGTTAGAAGTTTTATGTGTAGTTGTGTTTTATATTATTTTAATTCTATTTGTTCTTGTTTTCTTATAGAAAATGACACAAAATACTCATACACAAACAATCGTTTTGAAATTAAATTGTTTAATGCATTAGAAAAAAGAGCGTAAAAAATTGAGATGTTTCGCTTGAAAAAAATTTTTTTTTATAGAAACCTTGACCATGAAACAAACAGTTGTGATTCAATGGGTTTATTAACACCAATTTTGTATTGCATATTATTCTTTTTATTTTATTTTTAGTAGTATTTCATTATAAATATGTATGTATGGATGTACCTTTCTAAGTACATCTTTTTTCTCTGAAATAAAATTTAAAAAAATTTTTGTTAAAATAAAATTTTTAGAGAATATAAAAAAAATACTTATTTAACTAAAAAAACCCGTTTACACAAATGATGATATCAATATTTTTTGATAATTTCGTTGGTCTATTACAAATTTGCTGTACGCCACACTGGAAAAAAAATAATAGGTTGATTATTTTGAATTAAGTTGCATATTTTGAATGCCAGTTTTTCCTTATAAATCTATGTTTTCCTTGTCTTAGTTTTATTTAAAAACATCTCTTTTTTAAACCTACTTTATAAAAATGGAATGCTTTGATACATATTATAAGCTTTTAGTATTTCACTAAAAATATACATTAAAAGCCTAAAACTCCCATATCAATGTCGTTATCGACTTTTGTGTTTTTTTTTAATTAAGGTTTAAAAAGATATTTTCCGTTTAAAATAATATTTGTAAGGCAGAAAAATTATGATTTTTTTTTGAAATATGACAATGCGACATATAACTAACATTCATATCTAGTGAATTATCCAAATGTTTTACTGGGTCATTTTAATTTTTAACAAAAATCGTTACATATTATCTTTTACCGAAAACTTAACAGAAAACATTTCTTAAAATAAAAAACATTTATACTTTTTTAAAATTCTGTTAAATGGGTTTACAATCTATTGCTTGGATTTTTTTAACCTTTACTCTCTTTTTATATCATTTCGTTGCAGTTTACGTTTAATTTACCAATAATACAACATCAGAAACTACAAATAAGTTATTAATTAACCATAAATAATAAATAAAAATCAAAATCGGCGAAAGAAAGGATTTATCTACAAACATACAGTTTTTGTTGAAGAAAGTAAATTGAAATACTTTTTATTTATATACAAAATAGTATATACTTATACCATTAAAATAATATAAAAGTTTTATATAAAAATATAAAACGCAGACACAATGGATGAAACACAACATTTTTGTCTGCGCTGGAATAACTACCAAAGTAGCATAACATCAGCATTTGAGAATTTACGAGATGATGAAGATTTCGTTGATGTCACATTGGCATGTGAGGGTCGTAGCATAAAGGCACATCGTGTTGTTTTATCAGCCTGCAGTCCATATTTTAGAGATTTATTAAAGGTAAGTGAAATATGTTTTTTTG
The DNA here is from genome assembly GCA_963583895.1 of Melanophora roralis. Taxonomy (NCBI): domain Eukaryota; kingdom Metazoa; phylum Arthropoda; class Insecta; order Diptera; family Rhinophoridae; genus Melanophora; species Melanophora roralis. The sequence continues at coordinate 58,891,464 of OY757190.1, read as the reverse complement.
TTTAATTTAAATCTTAATAATAAATAATAAACTCCCCTTTAAACAAAGCAGAAAACTTTAAACTTTTAAGGCTAAAACTACAATTGCGTGTTTGTTATAATTTTTAACTTTTAAAAATTATTTTGTTGATTTATTTTTTGTTTTCTTTAATGCATTTGTTAATGTCATAAATAGCTCTTTTATTAGTGTTTTTTAAAAAGACGACGTCAAACTTTAACAACTTAAACAAGTCATATTTATATGACTAAAACTGCAAGAAAAACGTAAACTATCATTATAATAACTTGCAAAAAATCTAAGTTTTATTATTAAGGCAGGCAGCATAGAATAACTAACTAACAAAAATGTATGCATGTTAGTGTGTTTATATATAAACAAAGTAGTTATAAATATTTTCTTTTCATACTGCAGTTGTAACTTTATAAATTTTAAGCGAAAACTAAATGATATCCTTGCTATCTTGCTAAGCGTTTTACACACCCCAATGCCCCTTTACTTTAGAGGCCACAAATGTTGCCTTTTTCCGCTAAAGCAAAAAAAATAGAAAATTGTATGCAATATGCATTAACAAATTTATCACGAAACCCGCCAAAATAAAACAAAAAACATGTGAGAGCACAATATTCGGTTGTTCCGAATTTAATATACACTTTACAAGGTTTATTTGCGGTATTTTTTTTCCTATTAGACCCTTAAAGAAGAAAAAATAAGTACAAGAGCTCAAAGCTAATAGGGATAAAAGACATTTGACTAACTTTCTGGTGCTTTTTTTAATTTGTGAAGAGTTAAAAGATATACTCTGGTGCTTTTTGTAATTGCTAAACCAATAAAGATACAAACCTAAATCAAGCTTCGATCGACAGCTTAAGAAACGGGTTAAGAAGGGGACAAGAATTATTCATTGGTACTTTCTAGGTACTTTTTTCTAATTTCGGAACCAATGAAGATAGAAACACAATTTTTTTGCGTTCGACTGGCTTAAAAAAGCTTAGATATATTTTTGTACATTTTTGAAAACTGTATATCATTTGGGGTCCAAAAACGAGTAAATATTATGTTTGAGTACTTTTAAGGAATTTTTTTGCATTTTTTTTAAATTATGAGTATAAAAATATGAAATAAAGGCCTATTGACCCCAATTTAAGCCAGAAGTAAACCAAGTGAACAAAATGTGCTTCTTAAATTTTTGGTACTTGTTTACACATTTGGCCCAAAGAGGCCAAAAGTCAACTAAGTGGAGAAAAATTACTTTTTTGGATTTAGATTCCAGATATATGAAACCAGTGGTTATTGACCCAATTTGAGGTCAAAAGTCAATTTTGATTACATTTTTGGTAGTTTTTTTAAGTTTTTTTAAAATTAGGAGTCTAGAAATGTGTAATCAAGGACTCTTTTCCAGGATTAAGGTCGAAAGTTAACTAAGGGGACAAAAAGTACTTTTTCCACATTTTCGATACTTTTTGCATTTTGTAAGATTATGGGTCTAATATATAAAATTTTGAAAAAATTTTATTTTTAAACGCTCATAGCACTCCTTTGCTTTGTTTTATTTAAGATGTCAAACTGCTGTAACAAAGTAGCGCGTTAAATGTTAGTACATAAATAGGGATCCAGAATACGTCTATATAATAAGTTCGGAAATAAAAACTTTTCTAATAACAAATGAAATGATAAACTGATATTTTCTTCTATCGCTATGTAAGGGGTTTCAAAAGAACTTATAAACTTACATAGAACACTTAGTACGGTTAAAAAAAAAATTTGGCAAGTTAGTAAATAAATTAAAATGTGTACAAAACACAAATTTAAATATTTTAAATAAATATTTGTTAAGTTGAATAAAAAAAGAAAACATATTTTGCCTTCATGCTTTAAGAATACGCCTTTATTTTTATTCTTACTGTTTGTTGCTGGTTATTTAGAAATTCCCAACAAAAGAACAGTTCTAAAGCAGTGGTTATCAAACACAAAGCTTTAAAGAAAGGAGACTTAATAAAAATATATTAAATATGTTAACTCTATAGCACATCTCCTTCAAATATTTCTTAAAAAGTATGACTTGGATAATATCAGTGCAATGTGCTCCATTACATATTCATTTTTCAGCAAAACAGGACCTCGCTTTAACATTTTGGGAAGCTCTTCCTTAAAACTTTTTACAAACTGTTGGTATGTATATGTATTTCAAATAACTTTAAAGACAGAAAAAGACGTCTAAATGTGGTTTCGGTTTTCAGCACGTGATATTTTATAATTTTTATTCTTATTAATTAGGTTGCTATTAAAGTTTTTACTTTAAATCTAAATGTCAGAGACACATACAGACACACTAAAAAGAATATTTATTATGTATTTGTTTGTACCTGCAACCAACAAATGTGAATCTAAAATATACAAACTGCGGCAGACATTTATGGTCTAATATAAAAAAAAATTGGTGGTAGAAAGTAGACACAAAACAAAAACCTTTTTTTAAGCACAACAAAGACAAAATGGGGCAAACAAACTATAACGATAAACTATTTTAGAAAACAAAAAGAAATAAATAAACTTGTAGTGTATTGCATAGTTTTAGGGGTCTTCTTAAGAATTGCCTCTGTCTAATTTTTTGTTTTTATATTTCTTGCTATTTTGCTATTCGTGTTGAAGTTTTTGGGTAATGTTTGTGGCATTAAAATGAGCAAATATTGTTTTAGTTTTAAAACCGCATCAGTTTTCAACTACATACTTGTTATTTTTTTCTGTAAAAATTTTTTTTTATTATAATTTTAATGCAATTATAAAAAAAATATTTTATAGCTGTTTAGCAAAAATTATTTTTTTTAATGTAATTCGCTTGTAAAGTTTTGTATGAAATAAAAAAATTCGCTCTAATAAAAAAGGGAAGTTTTTTGAATGCTTTTGAAGAGAGTTTTCATAATATTTAACTGGAAGCGTTATATGTCACTGGCAAATGTTTTGGCTTCTTACCTATCTCAGTTGATTTACCAATATCCGGTTGTCTGTATTTTAAATCAACTTATAAATAAAAAATAAAAATTAAAGCGACTGCCTTTAAATTGAAATTCATTAGAAATATTATTTTAAAAAACTAATTTTAAAAACCAGCAACATTGATTTTTTTCAACATCTAAGATATCAGCAAGAAAACTGCGATCGCCCATGAGAAGAAATTTTAGTCAAATAAAGTTTAAAATGCTTATTCTGGTCAGATATTTTTATGGGAAACATGTTAAAAAAATTTAACCGATTACATTTATGTATATTCATTTCAATAGTTAGTGACATAAACTGATACACAGAACGATAAAGGATCCAAGAAAAAATCAATGGTTTAAGAAATTCTTTTGAATGCCAAACAATGACTTGTTGAGTTTTAACATACCAGTTTGTCAAAACTAAGTATTAATTCTTTAAAACCATATAAAAAACACCGAAATACGTAAGTATTACTTACTTTTACCTGACTTATTAAACCAAATCATTAATATTGAGGATTTTATTACTTGATTTGACGAACATAACCGTTGAATTAATTAAAGTAGTTTGTGAACCCAATGGACTTTTAATTAATTTAATGAATAAATTCATTAAATGAAGTTGCATATACAATTATAAATTCATTAACATTATAAACCTTTCCATTGATTTTTATAAATATTTTACTTTACTCAATGCATCTGTTCATATAATGAACCTATATGCAAGGATGATAAATAATAGGTCTGTTCATTTCTGGTTATGAATTTATATCAAAAAACGGGCCAATAATGTGTTTATTCGGGATAATAGTGTTTATCATAAAGTAAGACACATGGGCAACATTTTGTAAAGATAAAGTAATATTGGAGCCACATCCCAGTGAAATCTTTTTGAAATTGTGTAATATGCCCTCATTATTTCATAGGTTACAAGGTAATGTGGTCGCTTCTACAAACAATTCACTTTGGTTAGGGCGCTAAGAATTACATTTATAATTATAATTGAAAAAAAAAGATTACTATAAAAGGCCTTGTACAACATTTTTGTTTTAAAAACCCTAAAATTTAAATATTATTTTCAGTTAATGCTTACGTGATTGTTTTTGTAAGCACATTTATAAACGAGGATCGTGAGTTTTTGGACAACTCAAACAAAAAAAACTTGTTATTCAGTCAAAAGGTAACTAGTGTTTCTTCATCTTCAATATAACTTATCAACTTACAAGGTTATTCCGAGATGATATTTGTATAAGGGTAATGTATAATATTTGCCACATTATCATAAAAATTTCACTTTCAATAGGCTCAGTTTTAACACCTAAAAAAATTTTATGGACAGAATTTCGTAAAAGTATCTTCAAAAATGCGGCCTGTTGCCCTAAGATGTAACCATTACAATTTTTGTATACTTTGATTAGACAACTTAAGTTTTAGTCTGGCACTGGTTGGGTTAGGTTTTTAAGATTTGAATATTTTTAGGTCGTGAAAGCCAAGGTTCAATAGTAAAAATATGTTGAAAGCAAAGGCGACCTTTTTTTACCACAAGAATACATGGTCACCCAACCAGACTGACTGTTGGGCATACTTTGATCGACTCAGGACACAAATGGGTTGTGCACAACCAAAAACAGCATTAAACTGTTTTGATATACACAGTCTTTAGAAAAAAATTTTCAGTTTATAATGAAAAAGTAATTTCATTTTTATTTTGTGCTACAAAACTTATCTTTCACTGAAATTTATCCCTTAAAAACAATTTTATTACAAAAAGTTTTCTATTAAAAATACAATTAAAAAAAAGAACAATAAAAACTTATTTGAATTGACTCCATTTACTATTCAACGAAGAAAAAACATGATTTGGCATTAAAACTTGCGAAAAAAAACTGCGTTGACAAGTTTACTTGAAATTAAATTGAAAAAATAGTCGTTAACAAATTTGTAAAACTTCTTGCATCAAACAATAAAATGGGCCTACTTATGCAAAAATTAATGTTAAAACTGCCTTAAAAAAACTAAGACAATAACAACTTTGAAGAAATACACAAAAAGAATCCAACAATAAAAAAAGAAACGAAAAAATGCTTAAAAAACATTATACTAAGTAATGTCACGACATTTTGCATACTAGTATGTACTACTTTGAAATGCATAAAATATCGCGCAACAAAAAAAGAACACAACATTTAATTTGCTAAATAGCAAAAAAACAACATACATACATATATACATACAACTCAACAAGCAATAATAACAACAATATAACACACAATTGAACAAAATACAATAGCAAGAAAAACAAAATTAAATTATTGAAAGACACACTAAAGAAAAGAAAAAAAGTTTAACAAATGCAACTAAATTAAACTGAATTCGACAGCAAACTACAACCAACCAACAAGAAAATATATAAAAACATGGTCAAGCAAAAAAAATAGATTAAAAAAAAGATTATAATTAAATTTATAATTTAAATTACATTTTAAAAACAACAACAACAATCAAGAAAAGAGCCAAATTATAACAAAAAAAAAAGCAAATGCTTTGTAAAATAAATTTGGAAGCAAAAAAATTTAAACAAATTAAAATAGCACAAAACTTTGTTGGCACAACAATATTAACAACAAAAAAAAGTAGAGAATTGTTTTTGGTCAATTTGTTGTTGTAAGTACAAGTGCAAAATATACAGTATCTAGCTGATTGCTCTCTAAGTGAATTGGCTTAACAATTTTTGTATAAATTACAAGTTGCTGTATAGAAATACAAATGCCGTTCGGCCTGATGAATTTGTCAAGGACTGACTTTGGGCAAAACAATTAATACTTGTGTGACACCGGTTAATGAAACTATAAATGACAAGTTTTCTTAGTTCAAGTTACAGAGAGGCTTAACAGTAGGCAACATAAAAGTTTTTAATATCCCTTCATTTAGCTTCATGTTTTTTGTATTGAAATGTCCTGCTGTCAAAAAGAATGTCCCAAAAGTTTTAAAAAATTCAGTTTAACTTAAAATTAAACAAATTTTTATTCCCTGAGTATATCTCTTAGATTTTTTGCCAAATATTTTCATAATGGGAACTAAGACAAACACTAATAAATGCTTTTATTCATACTCTTAGAGAAGTTTTTAATTTCTAAAAGGAAGAATCTGTTGAACGGATATCAGGTTTACACTGATTTTTGACTTATAGACACCTTAAAATATATTTTTTCAACACAACATATCGAGGAGGGGCATTTTGAAGTCCCAAAATAATAATCTAAGACCCAAATATGATTATATCGATCGACTTGGTATTACTTTCTGGGTCATTTGAAGCATGCCAGTCCATCTGTCTGGCTGGGTGTTTGTGTATTCTTTTAATCAAAATACAATACAAGCCGCTTTTTTAAAATTATTTTTACAAAATTTGTTAAATTTTTTGCTAGAAAAACCATACCTATTGAAAATAGCGACGTCTAATCATATTTTATCAATTAAAATATGTGGCATGTTTTATTTCTTTGAAATAATTCCCTCTGTTTTTGGCCGCTCGTTATTTAAAATCACTACACTGTGTGTCGCCCGCGATTGCAAGCACCTTGATTTAGATTGAGTTGATTAATTTATCCGATCAACTTTTCTTATGATATATTTAAACAAATGGGGGTCCGCCATGTCTAAGACTGGCTTTTATATTAAATATTCGATGTTTTCGCTTTTTCGTAGGTAACATGGTAGCTTGTCCCGCTCGCAAACTGACAAATTGAGTCTAGATCGCCAACCAATTATGGAAAATTTGACTAAAAGTAAAAGCTTCTGTGTGGTGAATGCATTTATGAAATCGTAATTTGTATATGTAACATTATGGTAAATTGTCTCCATTTAATGGCGCATACGTCAAATAAAACAAGTAAGAAATTTTTAGTCGGCCAAGCCCGAATATATTATATATACCCTACACCTCCTTTGTATGAGGGCTTTATGGACAAATAGACCAATAAAATTTGTATTAAGTATGGTAGCTGGTGACAAAAAGATAAACATATGTCAAATATTTTGAGAAGGTGAAGTAATATTCGAGGCATTTAAAGAACAAAATGTTAATTGCAGGAGGACATTTGTATAGGGTAACAAAATGCTTCGTGCTAGTATTAAAAAACTTATCGTGGGTAATTCCATCAAAATATTTTTAAAATTGCGGCATGTAGCGTATTCACAAGAATACGTGAGCACCCAGACGGACTGACGGAAATGCTTAAATCGGCTCAGAAAGGGATTCTAAGTTGATCGGTATGCTTGAAGCTGGGTCTCATACCATTACTTTTGAGCGTTACAAGCATCTGCACAAATTCATAATACCCGGACATCTTATGTATGTGGTTCATTAATTGGCTAATATTTTGCTTCCTTCCCTAACTTAGTCGATTTAGCAATGTCATTAATCTTCTTCGTACAACCACTCTTAAAAGGCAAGATAATTTATTGATGAGCGACTTAGATATTACCAAAAAGATGCAATAGCCATTTTTTTTAATTTAGGTAATTTGTTTTTGTACATTTCGGTTTCCATACAAATTACAGATATGTTTGGGACCACGACGCGTATACTTTATTTTTTAACTGATCACATCTGCTTAATTATTGGGCTCTTGAAGCACTTTAGACCAAAATTAGGCAATGTTATTGACATAGTATAAAATCTTTTATAATTGACTTTATCAAAAACTTAAACATTTTGAAAGACTTTTTAATTAAGCTACAGTTTTTCAACAATTTACTCTCGTTCTTTTCCTCTGTTAATATGCTAAAAACCTAGAAAACAATAGCATTTAATTTTCAACTATGTATTTATGTAGATAAACTCTAAAGGTGTTAATATTTAATTAACTGCAGATAGAATTATTATTTTAATTAGGGGTTTAACTGCAGTAAAGTATCAGATAAAGGCAACAAACACCCTGTTATTTAACAAAAAGCAAACTAAAATATAATGGAAAACACTTTAGGGAAATGAGAGCAAAACAACAACAAATACAACTATGTAATATTTGTTAAAAGCTAAAAGCACAAGAAGTGATAAATCTGTTTTCTGTCTTTTTTTTTTGGCAAATAAGCCACTTGTAATGCTAATTGTCTTTTTAAACTGGACAGGGTTAAAACATTTTAACTGTAAAGTAAATTATTGTAGATGTGAAGCTTTGTTTTATCTTTATTATTTGTTATGGAAGTTAGTAGGCTTTTATAGCATTTTTAAAAGATTTTAAGCTTTTTTTTGTGTAAATATTATTTCTTATGGTTTTTATTCAAAAATGTAAGTACAAACAGCCTCTAGAAAGTGTAGCGCTTTTTAAGCAAAAATTTAAACAAAACAAAAAAATAACAAAAATTAAAAAAAAAATAATGAATAAAAAAATGGCGTTTCTCAATAAGAGGTGCTAGAGCTAAATACATACAAACAAACTCGCGTAATACTTAATGTAAGCAAACATGCACTTGTAAATTGCAATGGCATAGACTGAATGGTATGGCCCACTTTCTTGCTGCTTGTTAATTGCTGTTTCTTTTACATTTGTATGCAACTAAATGTTGTTGTTGTTTTGGGTAAGCTGGTAAATTGTGTTATACGGACAACGCTGCAGCAGTAAAAAAGCTAAGATACATACATATTATAAGTCAATATGAACAGTAAATTAGCAGCTTCAATACATTGTATATACAAACAACATTTACATACATATGTATATTAAAACAAATGAAGAAAATAAGCAAACTGCAACCAATTGTACTGAAAATGAACATTAGCAAAAACTGATCTGATATATATACATACATATTTGTGATAACATACTTTACATACATATGTATGTGCTTATGTATGTATATACGTACTAAAGCTATGTAGCTCGCCCTATATACATACACTTGACTTTGGAGTTTGTAACAAAATTAAAAAAAAAAAGAGATTTTTTATTGCAATTATTTTTTTTCTGTTTATTTATATGAGCAAAGCATATTTATTACACACATTTTTTTTATTGGTTTTGAAAACGTACTTGAATTTTTTTCAACACTACACTTTATCTCTGTGTGCGAGTATGAATGAGTCTTTGTAATATATACGAGACCTAAACAAGATTTTCGATCTGTTGACCTCAATTTGAACAGCCACAAAAAAAAGCGAACAATCAACACAAATATTACAAAAATAGCAACTGCAGCAACATTTAAAACTTTATCGAGCAAAAAAGAATTAAGAAAAAATAAATAAATTTTGCAAAAAACAAAACATTGCAATTTTTTTTCAAAATCATGATCATCCTCATGCGCACAGAAATACTTACATACAAACATTACAGCACTTAATCTTGTACAAGGAAACAATCATCATCATTGTTTTCAAATATCTCACCAATACTGTAAAAATATGGTTACAAAATTGTAAAAAATAATGCCTTGGCTGCTGGCTGACTTTGGTTGAGTGACAAAGAAAAGGACGGATGGCAAAAAGGAACGAAAGAAAGAGAGACGCGCCTAACTTTAGTTAAAATATGCATCTCAAGTTTTATCATCTGATGCATGACCTAATTTCTAGATGAATGATTACATGCAGCCTGCATGAGTGTAGACATTTATTATACTTTTCTTTTATAAATGGATACATACATATGTAAACTTAAATGCGTAGAAAAGTGGAATATTACAAATAAAGTATGACTGTTGAAAGCTATAAATATTTTAAGCCCTTAGTATGTATGTATCTATATACATATGATAATATACTATACAGTGTACTAAAAAAATAAATCAACACCTCTTAAAATATTTAAAACTTAGAGAACATTTAAAATTAAAGGGGAAAGATCATGTATTTATATTTAAAGTTCTTATTACTCAACAAAACACTTTATCATTGATTATATTTTCTTTTCTTTTCTTTTAGAGTACACCCTGCAAACACCCAGTGATTTTATTGCAAGATGTAAATTTTCATGATTTACATTCATTGGTTGAGTTTATATATCATGGTGAGGTGAATGTACATCAAAAGTCCTTGCAATCATTTCTTAAAACTGCCGAAGTTTTAAGAGTTTCCGGCCTAACACAACAACAAGCAGAAGAAACTAATAGTGTAAGTACAACAATTTATTTAAATATAATATTCTGCTGCCTTAAATCTTAGATGATTTCTATTAAACGCGCAAAATATATGTAAGGGTGGGTGGTTTTAAAAAAGCCAGGACGGTTCTTAGATAAACTTAAGTCCTAGGGGGGACTTGATAAAAAATGTTTGTGTTGCCCATTAGCCATCTTGCAAATACTTATGTAACAGCAACCAATTTGTTTCTCACCGATCGCTTAAAGATCATTTTCTGAGTCAACTAAATGTCGTCCTCCAGCCCGTCTATCTAGGTGTCCATGTTTTGTTCTGCTAAAAAATGCAGATCGCATTTTAAATACTTTTTTAGAAAAATTTGGCACAAGTAACCTTACCTAACCCTACCTAACCTAAGTTTAAGGATAGGGACTAATCCATTTTAAACCGGTAATTAACGGCCTATTATTACGCAATCTCTCACAGTAGGCATTTATCCCAACATAATGTTAACCTCTTTTACGAAAGTCGCCTTACCCTTCCTATTTGTTTTACATAAATGCATGTGTATGTTATTATTAAATATAAAATAAATAGTGGCGTAGGTTATAACAGGCTCGGAAGTATAGTAGGGACAGAACGCTTGGAAATTTTCTTTTAAAAAAATGAAGGCATTAAAAGATTGATAAGCTACTTTAAGGCTGATTCTGGAAAATTTAGATTTTAAAGGCAGGAAAGGTTTTATTTTTGTTCATAAATTGTACTTTTTAAAGTGTGAAAGAGCCTTCTAAAAGGTTGCCTGTTAAGCGAACAGTCATACTACCATTACTCTTTGGGATTCATGATCAGTACTCTCTGAAAATTCATTAACAATTGACTCTTTAACACCACTGCCAAATTATCCAAAATTACTTTGAAAATAAGGCATAAATTCGAGCATCTTACAGACGATTTATTACTACAAGTTTATGTTTAGCGACGATGCCCAATTTCGCCTTAACGGGTTTGTTTTTTTAACAAAACGTACCCTATAGACTCCATCGCACGTAGTCGCTTAACGATTAATGGAAATGTTAGACTGGATTAACAAACTGGTAGTAGTACCTGTTGTAACGTATGGATTCGTAGTGGAGTATGCTGTAGAAAATAGTTCTTCACTTGGCATTACTCGCATTAATCGATTAATTGATACCAAAATTTACTAAAGTGACTGGCATGGTGCAATTATCTTGACCAGGGGGTGTTATGAACACAGCTGAACTACTTTTTTCATGCATAAATCAAGGCTGGGTTGTCAAAGCTGTTTACTTTTACATAACTTTTTTTGACACCTGAGCCAACGAAAACTACAACAAAAACGATAATTTTATTCACCAAATTTGTTGTTGTAGAATCGCCACCACCTGATACAGGTGAATGTACCATGGCCACTGGCATATGCTGATAAACCAACAACAGATTACGCCTTAAAAGACAGCTTAAAGTTAAGAATGTGTTTTGTAAAGAACGTCGAGTTAGCGGTTAGCCACACGCTCAAAATTATTCCCCCAATATTATTCTATCGAATAAAACCTTTTTTTTTAAATTAAAATTTGTTTTTTTGTGTTATTTTTTTATAATTTTTTCTTCAATAATTTAAATATTATTTCGCATCAAAAATTTAAATCTTTATATACCACAGCAATTACTTCAAATACAAAATCTCGCCAATAGTGGTGTACGCACACCTTTAAACTCACACCACTCATCAATGCAGGATGATTCACCTTTGTATCCGCGTAATATAAGTGGTTCACCGCCGCCACCACCATTTCCACCCACCCAGTTACCTTTGTATAAACGTAGCATTGCTATGATCAGACGCGAACAACACAATACATCCACATCATCGGCTGAGGATCCCAATAACATTTTAAAACGTATGCGTAGTTCAGATAATGGTTTGCCACCCAGTAATACAAATAGTCCCGATATAGTACATCCACGCAGTACTTCGCCACAATTAACGCCCACAGATTTTTCAACCATGAAACACAACAACAACAATTCACCACCACCTAAAGATGAGAAGCGTAAGTTATTTAAAAGATTTCTGAGTTAAAAAAAGTAAATTTTTTATATTTTAATCTTCATATTTTTTAGGAAACGGCTCCTCTCTTAGTGTTAGCGGCAATGGCAATGGCAACGGCTTAAATTCAAATACCAATGGCAATGGAATCTCTTCGAGTGAAAAGCTGGGCAGTCTAACACCTTCACCTTTAACCCGTTCGGTTGAAGATGTTAAATCAGAACCCATAGAACTGGTTTGTCCCAATAACAATGATAATGAACATAGCAATGATTCGGTTGGAGAAAATGAAGTACATCGTACAAATAGTGCTGATTGTGGTAAAGGTTCTTTGAGGTGAGTTTTTTTTTTGTTTGAGGAAATGATAATTTTTGAGTTAATATATTTTTGTTTTAGCTCGGTAAACGATGAAGAAATTGAAAATACCATGCCACCACATCCAGCCTCGGCTCCATTTCCATTTTCACCAGGTGAAAAGTTATTTCCAACGGCACCATTTCCACCGTTTTCCATGAGCAACATAGATCCAGCAGCATTTGCCAGTAAGTAGTGTTAAAACTTTATCAGTTTTTAATTTACTTAAAACAATTTTTTTTTGTTTTGCTTTTAGATTTAAATCCCCAATTACAAACTGCTGCCGAATTAGCTGCTTCTCCTCAAGGTGAGTGCTTTCTTTTTATTACAACTATTGCTTAGAATTCATTGACATTTTTTTACATCAATGCGTACAATAAATTTTCTTTAATTTATTTTTTTCCAAAACATAGTTTTTTTTAATTTTTTTTAAATACATATAATTTTTAAAACTAAATAAGTCTTCATTGATATTCTTTATTTAACTTTTGGTTTATTTATTTATTAGTTTTTTTTTCTTTTATAATTAGAATGAAAAGAAAAAATCATAATATTTTTTTTCATCGAGCTATTAAGCAAATTTCATTAACTTCTACGCATTCACATTCTATAAAAAAATAAATTTAAAAAAAAAATAAAAAATAAACAGTTTCAAACATTTTAACCAAATCCAAGGAAATTTGAATGGAACAAATTACTGAAATAAAGGGTTAAAAAAGTTTTTAAAATTGTTTTATATAAAAAAAATTCTTTTTGACTTTTATTTTGCTTAAACCCCCAAAACTATTTAATTAATTTGACTGTAAGTCCTTTTTGTAATAACTAAAAAGAGAAATTATGATAATAAATTTCTTTCTTGTTTGATTGTTTCAAATGATAAATGATTTCAAATATTTTTGCTTGACTTGTAACTTTTTTTTGATAAATTTTATAAAGAAAAACGTTTCTCTATGTAACATATATGCATACATTCTTACACATATGAAAATTGAAGTGAGTGTTTAACATGAGACACTCTTAACGGTAACTTAACTTGTTAACATTAATGCAGCCATACTGAAGTATACATGCCCCAACACACATGCATACATTCATTATTAATAAATTTTTACATCCGGTGGATTTTTAAATGTTATATCCTTCTTATTATTTTACACAACCTGTTGATGGCACCCGTGACGATGTTCATAGATGATAGTGATGTTAAATTACCATCAAAGTTTTTAAATGTTTTAGTTATTTGGTTTAGAACTAATTAACATTATCAAACATTCCCACATACTTATGCACTCGACTTAATTGCTCGTCATCTTCTTTACCAAAAAACGTTCTTAAATCTATAGCAGCATTTGCTTTTCTATTTACAGGAAAAATGAGAAGTTTTTTAATTATCTTGTTTTAAAATATAAAAAATGTGTGTGTGTTTATGTGTGTAAAACCGCAACAATTTCATCACTAATAAACACTTGCACGCTTACTACTGCAACAGAACAAACCAGTCTTTCCGTTTCCTCACCTTGTCTATATCCTACCATAACTACCGTTATCATTTTTAAAAAATCAGTTTTGAAAAGTTTTTGTTTAAAACAAAAACATTTAACAAAAGCCTTTAAGCATGTGTGTAAAACATGATTATTGCTTGAAAAACATAAGGTTAGATGGTATTTGCAACCCCATTTTCTCATTATCTATGTGGCAAACGGCTGTCTTGCCTTGTCTTTGCCTTTAAAATTATTAGTTTTTCGATAAACAACAAAGTTGTGGCTTTTTTTTTGATTTTTCTGTTTACAAATAAAATTTTAATCCTTTTATAATTTTTGTAATAGAAAATCAAACAAACTAACAAACACCAGCACTTCAATTTTCATAGTGTTTTATATGCAAACAATAAGAAGAAAAAAATATATAAAAATTTTTTTGTAAATTTACCCTTTATATATTTTATTCACTACATTATCTTATCAAATAAAATTTAAAATATTGAAAAAAGAAAATGCAGAAGAAAGTTGAGGCGTTTTGCATCGTAAAATCTTACACTCAAATCCAATATGTTAGTTCAATCGGTTTAAAATAAATATAAAACGAAAAAAATTAAGTTTTAAAATCAATGTAAGAAATAAAGTCTTACATTCGTGTTGCAAACGAGTAGAAAAAATCTAAAAAAATATATATTTTCCGTTAATTATTTTTTGTGTACTAATTTTTGTATTCGTACTCTTGAATAATTATTTTTTTGTTGTTTTTAATTAATTATTAAAAACTTATTCGCATTATTATGACTTTCTTTTTATTTAAATGGATTTCATTATATTATTGTTTAACAATTCAATTTTAAACAACCATTCATAAATTGGTTAATAGTTTAGTTTCGAAAAAAAAACAACAATTTTCATTCACCCACCTTTTATTAATTTTTTTCTAAATATTATTGTTTTTAATCAATCATTAATATAATAAATGTGCTTTGTTTTCCTTTTTTTAATTCTCTTAAAAATATTAGAAAAATTATTAAGAGCTAAAAACAAAAAAAATATTTTTTTTAAACTTAAAATTTCAACTTAACGTCGTATACTCGTATGTGTGTAATTTTTCAAAAAATTATTTTTATTTTTTTGCTCTATTGTGATTTCATTTCATATAAACGTAATTGTGTTTTTATTTGTTTTAACATTTACATGTTTTTGTAATAAACATTTTTTACCATCATTTATATTTGAACTTAATCGTTCACGCACGATTTTTTTTTATTAATATTTGAGCGTGAAATGAAACAAAAAAAGTTGTGGAAACATTTTGTCTTATGCAGAACAAATAGCAGAGGGTTCGGCTTTTTTGAATATTTCAGACTGTATTAATTGATTGCCATGGTTAAAAAAATAACGGGAAAACTAATTTTCAACGCTCAAAAATACAGACTTTTTGCCCACCATTTGACTTAAATTTTTGTTTGTTTATTTAAGTCAGGACTCACTTATTTAAAACAATCGTACGATTATATCGATTAAAAAGTGATAGAATTTTGTCCCAAAAAAATCTAAATCGCAGCATCAAACAAAAATAAGATACTTTACGATATACAACTCTGATCGCAAATAATTTGCAAATGGAAATCTGTCATATGTTCGCTTTAAACCTAATCGTATGACAAAATTTGATTGGCATTGATTGTTTGCTTGTCTGTGCATTCAGTACTTGAGATATTAAAAGAAGGTTTAGTTTGGAATAGACTTAAACATATTTATTTTTTTAGTGTTATTCTAGTATGAAGATGCAAAAGCCCCTTGATTTGGAGCCAATCAATCAAAATTTTCCCCAACCCTTATAAAAATATTCTCATAAAATTCGACGTTAGCATAGTAAACTTAACAAAACAACATTTTAAAATTAAAATAAAAATCTTAAGAAATTTTTTTTATAAATAAAATATTCAAGCTCGAGATCCTCGAGCTTGAATATTGAATATTTTATTTACAACAATTGAAAGGTCGAAAAAACACATCATTAAAATTTTTTTTTTAATTAAAAATAAATATGTTTTCCGAATTATAAGATTTTTATTAGTTCCATTTTAGGAAAAAAAAATTTATAAATTTATAATTTCAAAACCACTCTAAATATTTATATATTCTTGGGTAGGATAATAGGATCTTGTTTAACCTACTAAGGATCATTACTGCAACTTTGTAGCTTTTTAATTTAAGAAATATAAAATAACCCATAAGTGCCTTATAGGCTAAAGAATGTTATAGGCAAGTTATAGAAGTGGCCCTAAATTTTTTTATATGTTTTTGACTTAATTAAGCATTAATTACATAAAAAAATAAAAATTGAAGCGGAAATATTTTTTGAAGGATCATATATAAAAAAAGTAATAACTCTGCAATCTACATTTGTTTCTAGTATAATCTGAACCTCTGCATTTAGGATAGAAAAGTGTTTGTCCAAGGTTTGCTGTATATTAAAAATGTTAACAACTTGTTTTGTTCATTTTAATTTAATGTTTTATTATGTTTTATTACCAAAAGGCTGCATTTTATTTAGTTTTTTTTTTTAAACAACTAAAAAATTTCAAAAAAGGAACAAATACTTTTTTGTCAAAGGGGAAAATTGGTTTAAAAAAGAAAAAAATACGAATACAAGAGTGGGTATTATGTTAAAGGAGAACGAATAAAAAGAGACCATTAAACCTTTGTTTTATCTGCGTTAAACTTTTACAACTACTTTCTTGTAAATATTATTAGAAAAACAGAAAAGAATTGGTCCCGCATATAAACAAACAACCCCCTATTCCCAAATAATAATATGTTAAAAATTCTCCAAAACCCCCCCGATTGGTTAAAAAAACGGAATCAAGTAATAAAATCAATATAAAAATTTTTTATTAATCAATTGTTTTTAATTTTTTTTTTTTTTTGTTAAAATTTAAAAAAATTAAACCACACATGCATACATACATAAATCACAACCACACACATCACATTTTTATTTAAACACTTTCATACATGCAAATCACATAAACATTTCCTTTTCATTTCAACATCTACACAAAAATTTCATTACTTGGCTTATTTAGTTAATAATTTTTATATACAAATATTATTTTGTTAACATTTTTAACAAACTAATAAAACTTCTTAATATCTTTTTCCCAAAAACTTTACTAATATGTTAATTATATAACATAAACAATATGATAAGAAGTTTCCAAATTGCTTATTACTATTAACCTCGCAAACAAAAGAACTCCAAAAAAATTATGAATAAAATTTGTAAAAAGAAATCCTTCTCAAACCCCTTAAAGTATTACACACGAAGTTTAAGATTATTAAACACATAGTAAAACAGCTTTATTTTAGCTTTAAGTTATACTTAACCACAAACAATTAATAAATCAAACAAAAATTCCTTAATAAATTTTATATATTTTGTAAATTATACTAAGTTACACTGTAAGAAGTTAAATTCTTTTGAAAATCAAAACATTATTGGTGTTTTAAACAAAAATGCATGACAAATATTAAATTAAAAAAAAAAAATTTTATAACCAAAGTAATTGTAAAAGTTTCGGTTAAAAAACTATTGGGTTAAGGTTTTTTAAATAAAAAAATTAACATGTAAAAAAAATATGTTTACATTAAAATATTAAAATTTGTTTTTGCTTTTTTGTTGTATAATTTCAAATTGATAAATTTTTGTTCTTTAATTACTCAACAATTACAATAGATATGGTCTTTATTATTTTACTCTAAGCTATAAAATTATTATTAGCCATGTCTAATCTAGAGTATAAGATTTAACAACTGAAAAAAATCAACGGTTAAAGGACAAAACTATATACACAAAATACCTAAACACTGAAAAAACCAAAGGTTATAATACAACTAAAACCAACTTAAAAGTATGAAACCAACAAAACACACACACACTATGAAGTACACTATCAAATCTAGCTTTTATGAAAATCAAAACTAACTAAGAGGAACAAAAATGGGTAACTGAATTGGTTTTAGAGGCAATATGGCTTGAAAGAGTTTTATACCAATCCCCACCACACTGAGAAAACATTCTAAAAGTCTACCAATTAAAGCATGTTTGTATGAAAAAAAAACAAACCTAGAAGTATGCTACAAAATTTGTAATATATGAAAAGTAGTTAAAACCCCCTTTCCTCCTTCCCCAACTTCAACACATACATACTTTTCTACTACCGAAGAAAACAAACACACAAACACAATTAATACACAAACTTTAAACCCCCACTCTTCCAATTACACCAATAATTTTTTGTACATTTAACAAAATTTAGTTGAAATTCCTCCCAAAAATCGAAATATTTTCTCAAATGTATTAAAAAAATAAAAAAATACAAAATACACTACAGGAAAAAAATATGGTGATGGTGTTCAACACGAAAATGATACACATAACACACACGCACACACAAACCAGCTAAATTAAACAAACCCTTAAAAAAAAGCTGCGAAATTATAGGCCAATAGTTATCTCGTTGTTTACATTTTAGGAAAACCTTAAAAGTTAGAATTAAACTCTAGCAATTTTTCAAATTAAACGGAAAACGACCTCAACGGTAAAAAAAAACTAAATTCCCTTGTTTTCTAGAGTAAAGAAAACCTCCTTCCCTAACATTCATTAAATTATTTTGACAATCAAAGCTTGAAAATAGCAGCCTTCCATCTTTAAGAAACAAAAAAAAAAGTAAAAAAACTAATTTTAGTGAAAATAAAAACAATCAAAAAAGAAATAAATTTTTTAGCAATAATGTTTAAACTTAGTTTAAACGCCTTAAGTAAACCCAAAGTTAAATTGAGAATAACAAAAGGAAAGTAAGAATATTTCCCTTAAATTTAATTTAAAAAAACAACTAAACAAAAAAATCAAATTGATGGAAAATTTTGAAATTGAATTCTAAATTTAACAGACAAATAAAAAACTTGCATAAACTTTTAAATGGTTTAATACGGCGTTTTTCTTTCCCTTGTCGTCAGGTCAACTGACGACAATATCACTTTCTACAATCAACAACAACCATCACTTCTACAATAATAATAATAATAACAACGATAATGATCACAACCACCACGACACAACAACTATCAACAATAACAATACAAATTTTTGCCACAATTTTTTTAAAAACAATAAATGTTTTTCATCATCATCACCCCTCTATTCTGCATCATCTGCAGCCATGTCAGCCGCTTCTGCCGCCTCAGCCATGTGTGGCCTTAATCTATCACCGTTTTCCAATAATTGCAATGCCAACAATAGCCACAATAGCGGATCCTCAAATAGTCAAATCTTGCCTTCTGCCCTTATGCAAAACAATACGTCGGCCGGAAATGCAGCCTCAATGGTTGGGAACTCGTCCAATAATGCGGGTAACAATAACAATAATACAAATAATATGTTTGCTGCCGCCGCAGCAGCTATGGCCAATATGGCTGCCTCATCTAGTAACACGAATGCCTTAAATACATCCGCGAATAGTTTAAATACGTCTAGCGGTGGTGATGATTTTCGCTGTGATCCCTGCAATAAAAATCTGTCATCCTTGACACGTCTCAAACGTCACATACAAAACGTTCATATGCGTCCGACAAAAGAACCGGTTTGTAATATTTGTAAACGGGTCTATAGTTCATTAAATAGTTTACGCAATCACAAGAGTATTTATCATAGAAATCTAAAGCAACCGAAACAAGAACCTCCAACACCGGATATGGGTGGTGGCCATCATGCAAACAATATGGGTGTTACGGTTAATAATCCCTACTATGCGGCCATTAATCATCGTTCATCTTCATAGGGTTTTATGTACTTTGATTATTTAGCAAATGTTAACTTTTAACCGTTATCATAGTAATAGTTTTTTATTATTAATTATTACAAAAACTAAAAAAAAAAATTTGAATTGAATCAGCAATAAGCACACTAATTGTCAAAGTGAGAAAGTTCTTTAGGAGGGAAAGTTTGCTAAAGTAATATTCAAAAGGTAAATTCAAGTATTTCGATTACGAAATCGCCATATAACTGTTTATTTTTTTAATGTTAATGCTAAAAACGTTTGCCCCTCAATGCCTCAAAAATCATTTAAAGTTTATCTGCGTTTTAAGTTTAAAACTTGTGCATTTAAGCCCCACTTATAGGCATACAGAAAAAACAGCTGTTTTTACATGTTTACGATATTACTGGCAATTGTCTAATAATCGTAATTTGTTGACTTATAGATTGCGTTGTTGAACTATGTTTAAAATGGAAACAAGGCTTACAAAAGTATTGTTTAAACTGTATATGGTTCAAAAGTCATAAGAGGAACCAGCCAACAATATATCGTTACCTTAATATAAAAAGGCCCTAACTCATATTTTTTAAGTCAAGCTTTTTTGGCTAACCGTGATATATGAGCCGAAATTAACAACAGTCTGGGCTTATAAAAAATATACGAGTTAGGGCCTTTCTATATTTAAGTAACGATACATAAGGTTAAACTTTACCATGAGTCCTAAAATTCAAACTCAATCCGTTACTATGCCCTTCTTTTTCTGATTAATTTTCATAGACCCATAAAAAAAGCAATATGTTAACAATTTCTTAGAACCGCAGTGGTAATGTGATATTGATATTATCGTGAGCTTGTTTCAATTTAACATAAAAAAAGCTAAAGCCAATAACTCTTCAAATTAGAAAAAAATATGTAAATTTCTATACAAATGGCAAACCTAGCGCGTCTAAACTTTACAAAAAAACCATAAAAATAAACAACTGTTAAAAAGAACCGTTTTAGCATTATACACTGCACTACCGGCATTTTCTAATAAACTACAGCTACTTAAGCAGATAAGTGATTTATTTCCTGTGTTTTATGTGCTTAGTTTAAATGATCTTAAAAATCGAAACTCAATTAAAAAAACTATTGTTTAAACCGTACACACAAAAAACTACAAAAAAAATTTTTCAAACAAATTCTTGTTCAAAATAATTTATTTTTTTAGTCAATTTATTTAATAGTCTCTAATAATTTTTTATTTGATTTTTAAATCAAACAAAATTTTCGCCTAGACAAATAAAATATTTAACCAGCTCAGCAAAATTTTTTAACAGAAACTAAAATTCTTGCAAAATTGTTTGTCTAAATTTACAACTTTTGTTGTAGGTCCTCAGCCAGACAAAATATTTACTGATTCTCTGAAATTTGTTACTGATTCTACAACTCAGTTTTTTCTGTGTAACTGTGTTATTGGTTATTATTTTCTTACGGAATCCAACTATATTGAATAGTCTAATAATAATAAGGCTTGAAAAAATAGACTTATTGATTAAAAATAAATTATTTATACCGTACAACAATGTTTTTGCAAATTTAGTTTCTGTTTTAACAATTATTTTATCTAAGAATCTATAAATCACTTAGTCGCTAAATAAGTGGCAGTTTTTTAGGAAAATGTCGGTAGCACCGTGCAAAATGTTAGAAACAGCTGTGTTTGCCATATTTTGTATGATCTTTATGTGAAGTTTAAACGCCCAAGTTTTTCCGTTAAAATGATATAAAGATTATCTGGGTTTAGCATTTTAAACTTAAAACGGCGATAAGCTCACGTTAACATATTTAGTATTTTTTACAATTGAAAATTTAAAATATTTCCCCAGTTACCATTTTAAAATAATTTGCTAATAAATTATTTGTAAGGATACACCTATTTAAATAGAATTTTAAATGCAAATACCACAACCCATTTTTCTCAAAAAGTTTGCGCGATCAATATTTAATGTGAACAATAAAATATTTCATACTTTTTAAATCTAAACTTTATTTTAATTATATTTATTAAAAATACACTCGAATTTTTTTAGTGCAGGTCGCTCTTTTCAATGTCCGTCTAAAGTTGTAAAGTTATTAAATTTTTTAGGCAGGAGAATATAGCTGCTCTATCTTCGAACTTAAAGCAACTGTAAGTAATTCTGATTTATTTAAATTTCCTTGCCACTGCTCTGTTAATTTTCACAAAGAATAAAAACTTGCGCTTTTAGGGCTTAATGTCAATAATACCCCCAACACTAATAATAATAATAAAAGGAACAATTTTCAGCTTTGTCGTTTTTGTCGGAATAAAACTACTTTTAAAAAGCAAAGAGAATCTTATTTCAGGTTATTTTCCTTTTGAAAAATATAAACTACAAACTTTCTTCAAAACCACTTTTTCACCTAAAATTAATAAATTTACACATATAAATGCAGGTGCTTAAATAAATAAAACAACTTATTTATATAATTCTATAAGAATTGTTTGTTGTTTTGTAAATTTAAAATTAAAAATATCAAACCAGGATACAAAGTTTATACAATTTATCTCTTGTGTAATCAAAATAATCTTAAATTTTACCACACCCAATAAGTTATAAAACACAAAAAAACTTTAAGCAATATAGTTAATAATATTAACAATTTTTAAAAATTTGTCAGGTTTTTTAAGATAAAAAAATAGATTAGTGAATTTGTTACATATATAAAAAAATTTATATAAAAAGTGGCTTTATTATATTATAATAAAAAAAATATATAAATGTAAATCTATAGTTTAGCAATTAAAATACATATATTATTTGTAAAGTTTTTAGAATATAAAAGTTTTTTTTTTTAAATAATTGTAAAAAACAAATTTTTATATACCTACATACATATATTGAAAAAAAGAGTATTGAATAAGTTGCAATAGTTTTAAAATCTAAATAAAAAATCAGGCATTTAAATGAACGACCGACCGACCAACCAAACTGTTTAAGAGCTTGATTTTTTTTCCTAACACATACATATATATTTTACAATATGATTTAATAAGTTCTTAATAAATAAAAAAAATAAATATATATTTTTTAAAAATTTTAAAAAATAAATTTTTTTAAGAAATTATTAAAAAATTTTATTAATTTTATTAATGGAGATACTTTTTTTTAATAATTGTGTTCGTTTTATTTTTATAGTGCATACAATATTTTTAAATAGTTTTATGTTTTCAGTTTTATTTTATAATTCTTATGTTATTTTTTTTAGTTTACATAATAAGTCCTAGTAATGTTTTTACTGTGCCTATAATCATTTTGTAAAAAAAAGCAATAACCACAAACTATCACAAGTCAAAAAGCACCTAATTTTTCATACACTTTTTTTGTTAATTAGTATTATTAACACAGATAAAAAAATATAGTAGAGATTCCTTTCAAACCCATATAAACTTCTCCTTTCTCCTAGAACCTTTTTTATTAATAATTGTAAGTTTAATCATTTTTTTATGTACCGCAAAATTTTTATAGAATTTAAACTTTTTAAAATTTTAGCAAAAAATCTATTGATTTTGCTAATAATCTTAAATAAAAACAAATTAAATGCGAAACGTTCCCCCACAACATTGTAGGTGTGCTAAACAATGAAAAGAAAAAAGAGACACTAGTGACATATAATAAAAAATATAAAGAAGTACATATAACAAGATTTTTGTGTACTTTTATGCAAAAAAAAAAAACTCAACAAATCAATCAGGCCAAAAATGTTTCAAAATTATACTAAAAATCATATGAAAATCGCTTAAGGATTAAATATCAAAAGCAAAAAAAAAACTTTTAAGCAAATTCAAAACCTTTTTTGAAATTGTTAAACGTAAAAAAGCTCTAGAAATCGTTTTTTTTATATAAAAAAAAACAATTTTTAGCGTTTTTATAAGCAACGTAAGTGTTACTTAATTAGTTTTCTTTTTTATAAATGTATCAATGTGTTGTTCATCATCTTATCTAAACAAAAAAATATTTAATTTTATTCCTTTCTCCCACAAATGCCTTCAATGCTTAAAATTCAAGTTAACAGTTTTTCCAAGCTAAAAAAGTAAAGAAAACCTAAACAGACATCAAACCAAAATGTAATTAATACTTAATTTTCCTTTTTAATCGTTTTATTTGTTAGAAAGTTTTAAAACAATAAAAAAAATAAAGGCAAAATTTTACTTGGTTTTTTTCATAAACTAGAAATCAGATTCCTAAAATTCAAATTCTAAAGTATACTTTGAGCATTTTTATAAAGCCTGGATTTGTTAGTGTACCTAGCGAACAATTAAACAAACAAAAACAAATTAATACACTCAGAAAAAACAAGTTTTCTGTTTAACAAAGACACATAAAGACAAAATTATTAAAAACTTAAAAAACATTTTTTTTTTAATTAAACAAAATTAAACAGAAACGAACCATACGAATCAAAAATCACAAAAACAAACAAACAAACTACTACTTATACAAAATGTTGCAAAAACAGAAAGTCACTATTGTCTCTTTTCTCTTCTCTTCCTATATTCAATATAGGTGGAAGCACTAACCTACTCGGTGGCGTTATAGTACCCGGGGTCACTTCTAATACAAATAGCAACCACCACCATCATTCCACTCATGCACTACATCAACATGAACATCATATGCATAGTCTCCATCAACAACAGCAACAACAATTGCAAGCAAAAGAACGTAATTCCGATCAACTTGATAATTATTTAGAAAGCGAGCGTGATAGAGAACGCCATGGTCATCGTGCGACACCTGATCTAAAAAGCCAACAAGAACAGCAACGCAGTTCCTTTTCTAAAACTTCTTCACCCCACCATCACCCACAAGCACAATCCCGACAATCACAAACCCCACCTCCTCATCTTTCACATGCTCATTCCCAATTTGCTTTACAGCAACATCAATTATCATTGATGCCCTCTCATCATTTACACTCCCATCATGACCTTTCTCCCAGCGGCCATCATCACCATCATCACATGACCAGAGCCCCTTCGCCCTATGATCATCATCATTTGTTGCAGCATAGACGTTCCACCTTGTCACCCTCACCCACCGGTCGTTCTTCAAACACTTCCTCGGCGGCTGGTATTTTGGCTTCTTCTAGGGCATCCGAACTGGCTGGAGGTAACCGTTTGTTACTCCCCCTTCCACTAAATGCCTGTCATAGATGTGATGTTTGCGGAAAATTGTTAAGTACCAAACTTACCCTTAAGCGTCATAAGGAGCAACAGCACTTACAGCCTCTAAATAATGCCGTGTGTAATTTGTGCCACAAAGTTTTTCGCACTCTTAATTCGCTTAATAATCACAAGAGTATTTACCATCGGCGCCAGAAACATCATTCGTATTTTCATCATGGCTCCAGTGTGAGTTCCGCCGGCGGACCTGGCAGTCGTCTCCATCAATCGCTTAGTTCTTTACAGGCTGTTGCAGCCGCCAATAATTCTGTTTCAAATCGTAATAATGATAATGCCGTAGCTGCTGCTGCTGCAGCAGCCGCCGCAGCTGCTGAGCTATTACTGTCACCCATTGTAGGGGCTGGCGCTGGTAGTGCAGGACCCACCATGCAAATGCCCTCACATACTCAGCAGTCCTCACCAAATATGGTGAAACCTTGTATGGACTACTTATAAGATCAGCATAATTTTCTACAACATCTCTTTAGTTTTGCCATGAATCCAGCCGCCGCAGCCGTTCCAACTCATCCGGCTCTAACGCCCTCATCAACGACAATTACAAATGAGGCTGATCTAATTGCCTCTTTAAACCCGCCGCCGCCGCCACCACCACCACCAATAGTTGATTTAACACAAATAGAAAATTACGCCATGGGCTCATGTGAGGATCCCTATAGTAGTATGAATTTGTTAAATCATTAAATAATAACTCATTTTTTCTTTTTTTATCTCAATGCTATGCGCAAAGTCCTAAAATTTTTGTCTTGAAAATTGCTGTCGGACAAGATGTATTTCACATATGACTTCGTCAAATTTTTCACAGGAAAAAGTAAGTTTTTTTTAATTTTGGTTTGAAAGTTATTGTTGTATGTTATTGCATATAAACATGTGAAAAAAAATTGTAAGCATCTGTTAAATGACAATTTTGACACGCTAACACAATTACACATGGATTGCAAAAGTGGCAAGTCTTATGTAAAATACATCCCGTCTGAAAGCACCGTCAGTCAACTAAATATTTAACTTTTTAAATGGTGGTTTAGAATAAAACACTCAGATGCCAAATAATGCTAAAGATTGTCCAAAAAAACGTTGAAAAAATTTTACAATTTAAAAAAAAATGTTTAGTTAAAAAGAAAAGCTATTTTGATCTGGTATATCATGCATATTTCAACTCAAAAATAACACCACAAAAAATATTTACATTAAAGAAAAACCAGTAAAAATTTTATAGTCAGCCAAGTCCAACCATATTATACCCTACGCCACATTTGTATGAGGGCTTTTTGAAAAAATAGACCGATAGGTTTTGTATTCAGTGTAATAATTGATGGCATAAAGATAAGCACGTATTCATAATTTTGCGAAGGTAATATAATATTCGAACTATTTATAGCCCAAAAGGCTTAATCCGGGAGGGCTACATCAAAAAATGAGCCGACCATATTTGTGTTCAGTTTACTAATTTGGGACATAAAGCTAGACGCATCTACAAATTTTTGTCAAAATAGAGTTATGCTTATTCCGGGAAGGTATTTGTATGGGAGCTATATCAACAAGAGGACTGATCATATTTTTGTTCAATGCACTAGTTGAAAACATAAAGAAAGACACATATATAAAATTTTGTGGAAATAAAGTAAGATCCAAACCAGTTATAGCCCAAAATGCTTATTCCGGAAGGACATTTGTATGGGGGCTATATCAAATAATAAACCAAAAAACTTATCTGTACCAAATTTTATCAAAATATCTTCAAAGTTGCGACCTGTACCTTGATCACAAGAATACATGAACACCCACCCGGACGAACGGAAGGATATGCTTAAATCGATTCAGGAAGTAATTCTAAATCGATCGGTGTGCTTGAAGGTGAGTCTCAGGCCACTATTTTTGGGCGTTACAAAGATCTGCACAAACGCATAATACCCCTACCACATATGTGGCGTAGGTATGTGAGGAATTTAAGTTCACGATGAAAAACACTTTACGTTGCGCTGTCTGTTATACTTATTAAAAAAATTAGAATTTAGTTAATGCGAAGCATCTTAAAAAGAAAATTACATTAATTCCCAGCTGAAACACTGTTCTACTCAAACATTTTTTGGATTGCGAATAACGCAAATCCCTCGCAAAAATGGCATCACTGTTAATATAAATTACCCAAAAAAAATTTTTTTTAGCTTTTGTTTTTTACTTTTTTTTTGGCTTAAAAATGTTAAAAAAGTTAAACGTATTCGGAAAAACAACAATTCAAAAACACACTAATACCATTCATAAATCTTTTTAAAAATATCCCCTTCCTCTAAAACCTCCATTTTGTTCACTTTTTTTTTTGGATCTCAAAAACAAAACTAAAAAGCAAACAACTAAAAAACAACAAAAACGAAACTTACAAAGATTTATTTTTTATTAATATTTAGGCGAATTCAAAACTGTGATTTTTACAAATATTTTTTTAATTTCATTTTTAAAAATTTAAAACAAAAATGAATGAATAAAATAGCTCATAGGATGAGCATCATATAAGTATATGAAAATAAAAATAAATTATATGCAAATGTAAATAAATGGGTTCGACTAAATACAAGATAACCTATAAATTTTATATGTGTACATATATACTACCATATTCATATACATATGTATATATTAAGAAAACTTAGTTAAGAACCATTTTAGTGTATGAAAAAATGACTTGTGCAATTAAACTATTTTTCGTTGACAATACATTTAATTTAAATTTTATAATGATAAACATATGTAAGGAAATTATATAAAAAAATATCTAAAAACTGTAACTACATTACTAAACTATTTAATAACTTATAAAGGACTTATTGTGTAAAATTTAAAATGAAAGAAAAAAGGTTTTGAAGAAGATTTCAAATCACTGTAAACTTTATTTTAGATTTAAGGACACAGTAGTTATAATTTAAATAATAAAATATATGTATTTAATACATAAAAATTACACGCACACACACACAAACACACTCCTACACAAATTTTACTAACATGAGAGCCATCAAATCTATAACAAGTTGAATGTGAAAAAAATGTTTTTAATCTTTAAATAATCTTCTAAGTGGAAATTTAGCGGTCGCTTAGCAGTTTCTTGTATTGGTTACCGAATAACGAGTATTAAGTATTTGTTTTTTTATATGAGATACGCAATACTTAAAAAGTAGCAGTGCGTTACCTTGAATGTCGCATTTTATTCTCCTTTTACAGATCAACTTTTAAAAAAGATTTCAAATACATTTTTCTATATTTTGGCTTAAAAAAGTTAAGTAATTAAGGACTATTTAAACTTTTATTTATTTCAAATTTTAGTAAATAGTCATAAATATATAAAAAAAATGTACTGAAGTGTTAAAAACATTAATATATTTTTAAAAGTCCCTTAATTTCTTTTTAAAAAAAATTTTCACATTCTGCTTGCATCCATCCCATCCCCGTTAATTTACATTTTTTCACTTTATTTTCTTTAAATATGTACTTTCAAACAGTTTTTAAAATTTTTTTATTTTTTTTTTGTTTGTGTTAAACACATTTAAGAAGAAGAAGAGAGCAAAAATATTTTTGTGTTATTTTTGCACCGAAAGCAAGGACTGATATTTTTTAGGTTAAGAATCAAAAATTTATATATATTTTGGCAATTAAATACCAAATTAAAAAAATATGAAAACAAATATGTGATTGGCTTAAAAAATATTTTTATTTAAGTAAAGCAAAAAAAAACAAAATCAAAACTTTTCGAAAAACTAATATAAAAACAAAGAAACGTTTTTTGTTTAAAAAAAGACTGAATTTTTTTTAATTTTTCGCAGGAAATCAAGTTATTTTCTTTTCAAAATTATAAATGTAAGTGGATGTAGTATTTAAAAAAATATAAACATTTTAACACAACAAGGTTTCTTATTTTATTATTATTATTTTTTATTTTTTATATCTAGCAAAAATGTATAGTTTTTGAAAGGAGAAGTCTGAATTATGTTTTTTATTTAAGTACTTTTCGAAATACCAAATTTTTTTTATACACCTTATTTTATTTTAAACGTATTTTTCTCTCATGTATGCAAAACAAACAAAAAATAACATTTAAGTATTATTATTTTGTATAATGTCAATGTTTTCACTTTTAATATGATTTTAAGCAGTTCTTTCTCTTAAAGTAATAATTTTATTCATTTCCTTTTAATAACCATATAATCATTATAATTATTATACAATTACATACATATATACAATAAACACATTTATTTTTTTAATGTTAATTAAAATGTTCTAATTTTTTTATTTTTACATAAATATTTTAAAATATGTACATAGATAGTATCTAAACAAATGTATGACAACAATTTTTCAAAATATTTTTTGTGTTTTCAATTGTATCTTTATTTTGTTTCAATGTTAAAACTCAATAAAAATAAAAGTTTAAAAAGAAAATTTTAAATATTTTCCCTATATTTGTTTTATGAATGTTTATTTTTAGATAAAGCTTTTAAAACCAAACTTAATTAAACCAAAACAATAGTAGCGGTTTTCATTCTTGGTTAAAATAAATGACAAATGATGTAAACAACGCAACAACAACATTAAAAATGTATATTTAAATCATTTATTATTAATGCGCATCTTACTAGGCACTTTATCACCAAGAGTGAAAACGTCTAGGGTTAAATGTTACAAAATCTGTAATGACATAAAATGTTTGAAAACAGTTAAACCTATTTTAATGTTAAAATAGCTGCAAGTATTTGAAACGCTTTAAATGAAAAAGAATTAAGAAGTAACAAGAATTAAACTAAGTTTTGTAAAAGCTTAAAAATTGAAAGCTTTACAAAATATTCAAAAGACTACTAGCAGTTATAATATATTAAAAAAAATGTTTAGGTTTTTAAATATTTTTGAAATTGATTTCAAATTATGGAACACTTAAGAATTACTTGCCAGCAGAACAAAAATTAAAGTCTTAAACAACTAATTATAATTTTCAAACGGTTTAAAGTAGTTAACTCATTTAAAGTATCTATTTTAACAAGACAACATATAACAACAGAAAATAGAAATAATTTTTCATTGAAAAAAATCAAATTCCTATGCATAGTAACGGTAAAATAATGGTTTATTAAATAAAATAAAACATAAATATGTTTTATGGATATTACTACTTACACTCACTCTTAATAATCAAATCCAATAGTAAAAGTAATAAACCAAATGAGAATTTTAACCAACAAATGAAATAAGTAAAAAAAATATACAAACTTAGCTTAAACTTTTACTTTCCTTGACATACAGTAAATATTAAATATCATTAAAAATCATTTAAAAATAAAACAGTCGCATAAACTCCATTGTATGTACTCAGAAAAAAATAAGCATAAAAATAAAAATAAAGAAATAAAATAATTATCATATAAATTCTGACTCCCCCTAAACAAACAATAGAAACGGTAATTGAAACTTAAAAGCTTTCTTTAAGTTTTAATGCCACAACCTTGTTAATTTTTGTAATCTATAATTATATTATTAATTATTTTATTCAATTTGTTTGTTATAATTGCAACTATTCTCAGTTAAATATATATAAAACAATTAAAACAAAAATAATTAAACTATGTCTTACCTTATTGTTTTAAGCAAATATAAAAAACTACTTACACAAAAACTTTTACTTCCATTTTCTGTTTGTATTTTTAATTGCTACACGTGTATGATTCAAAGAATAATAATATTTTTCTATATAGTTAATACTATTTTTTTATAAATATATATATATTTTGTTACAACTTATTTAATTATTGTTTTTGTTTCTGATTACATGGTTTCCTTTATGTAACTAAGATGTTTAACACACTTTTTGTTTTTTGAAATTATTTTAAAAATGAAAAACAACATTTTGAAAATATTTAAAAACTCATTTAGTTTGAGGATTTTAAGTTTTTAAGATAAAAACTAACAAAACTACAACATTTTATTTAAAAAAATAACAAAAAAAACATATTTTCGTAAAATAAGCATAATTAAAAAAGTTATAATTTTAATATAAACAATAAAAATAACAAAATGAAGTGAAAAAAGCTTAAAAGGTGTTTAATTTTTTCAAAACTCATCATTACTAATTTTAGGGTAATATGGCAAGGCTGCAAATGAATTACACCAGTCATCATGTAACTTCCTTAACTGTGAAAAAAGAAAGTTTTTAAAGCTTTTCTTCATTCTTACAACTATTTTGTTAGCTTAGTTAGTAAGTTCTTACGAATTTTTTCTGGGCCTGTTTCTAAAGGTTTACTCTTATCTTTTTTGGAAAAACTAGATTTATATGTATTTTTCTTATTTCATGTTTTTTTCTACATCATGATTATATTTTCTGTGATTTAATTTATCCTTAATGTGTGGTTTATATTAACTTGTCTTGAAACGAAAACCGTACGCAAAATCAAATATGGTGTTATCATCTTATAATTTTACATCACAAAAAATCTTTTGTTTCATGTGTTAATTAATTCTCATTCTATCTTGCCTTCACCACTTTGTGTCTTCTCCACCAGCCATATATGTACCTACATAAGTATTATACTTTATTTAAGCATTTTAATCATCTTTATATATGTATGAATTTTATTTTTTATTCTTTAATGGTATAAAGAAGAAAAAAACCTAAACCAGCAACAAAAAAAAACTAAGCAAATATTTTTTTATCTATTATTGTTATAACGTTTTTGCAATATATAAACACAATTCCAGGAAATTCGCCTAAAAAGCTCTTCTCATGCCAACTATGTGGTAAGCTTCTTTGCTCAAAAGCTTCGCTCAAACGTCACATTGCCGACAAACATGCTGTACGCCAAGAGGAATACCGTTGTATCATCTGTGAAAGAGTCTATTGCTCGCGTAACTCCCTGATGACCCACATTTATACGTATCACAAATCACGACCCGGTGAAATGGAAATGAAAGACATTAAACTTTTCAATCAATACAATAATACGATCTGAAATCAAAAGTTGCATGACTCTGAGTCATGTCAGTTTTGTGCAACTAATATTAATAGTAATTGTAAAGAGAATTTACAAACTTTAAGAGGAGATCATCATCGACACTATCATAATCATTCGCCTGCACCTTCTCATCATCCTCCGCCGCCACCGCCTCCACCCCCACCAATTTCTCCTCTAGCTCATCGTTATCATCATCAGCAACAACATGAACAGACAAAGCAACAACCGCAACAACGACATTTTATGACAAGTTTATATGATTATTATTTATATCATTTGAAATCGACCTAAACCTCATCCTGACATACAAATTTATACAAAAGCCATAGTTATAAAAGCTCAACATTAAGCAATGCCATACCTAAAGTAGTGATAATATATTAATACAATAACTTGTATGTATACTTTACACATACATACATACATACATACACATGCTTATGTAAGCTTAAAGATGAAACTGACAATTTAGCATAATTATTGTTCTTACACGTACATACACACATACTTTTTATACGCATTTATACAAACATAACTACAACTGCAATTGTTACTAGAACTTGTTAACTCGAATCAAAATTTTTTAACCTTAAAACTCCTTTGAAACCTTATTCTTATGGACCATTATAATAATATTTACATATGTGGCCTTCTACATTTTACCTCTTAACGTATAACTAGTAGTTAATTTTTATAAGAAAACTATTTAGGACTTTAGCTTACTGGTAACTGACAATATGGACTCATTTCCTGAATTTAATTTTACAAACTTCATACATATTATAAATGTGGCGCTTCATCAGTGGAGAGTACAAAGGCTTTTTGAAAAAAGTTAAAAAATCTTTAACAAAAAATTTTGATAAACACACACATACAAAACCTCAGAGTGGTAATAAGAAATTTTTAAGCATTATTAGAGGATCACACAAATATAAATTGTTTATATCCTGCTAACCAATGAGAGACGAGGTGAGGAAAATAATCATTAATTTAAACAATCAATTAATTAAAAATAATTACTTAGAAACAAAATCAAAATTACTTTTAAGCTTTTACCTTATGAAAGCTCTAAAGCCTTTAGATAATGTAGTACTCTAAATTGCTAAATATAAAATTTATTTTAAAAGAAAGTCCAAACTCACTGACTCTCTATATCACTTTTAACTAAACTATTTGTCTCTCTCTCTCTCTCTCTCTCTCTCTCTCACTTTCTCTGTCTCTGTCTGTAAAATGACTTAATAGTGGGTTTTACTGTAAATTGTTAAACATCAACCACAAAAAACACTCAACTTTTTAAACAAATAATATGTAGAAAACTGTCTTTTAAATCTACTGTCTGTCAGTTTTAAAACATAACTACACTCTTGTATATTAGCCATAAAACTCTATTTTCCTCTGGTAGTTATTCGCTGGATTTTTATCACGTTTGAACCGACATATATTTCTTATCTCATTCTTTATCTCTTCCTCTAAGTAATTTCTGTAGTTACTACCATCATTGATATATAAACACATCTGCTATTAAGATACATTTACATGAGGTAATTCGACCATAATAGAGTATGATTTCAATATCATTTATATTAAATATTGGCATTATCGAAATTTATACATGTATTCATTTTCTTCTATATAGTTTTTGCTTCTTTTTCTGCTTCAATCTAGAGATGTAAGTATGGTGTACAAATATTTTTTTTTCTATACAGCTACTGAATTTAATAAGCAAATTTTAAATTTTTTATAGCGCATAGTGAAGTGTAAATATAAGCATTAAGTTTAACATACCAAAATGTTATTAGAACAATTATTTTTAAAATATTTTCGACACAATTTGAATAATTCATATTTTTAAGATATTGTTTCCCAGAAGTGCTTCTTAGTATACTACTTTAGTCTTGTTCTATATGCCAACATCTTTAATTTTGGAAATTTTTATTTTGCTGAAAAATAATATAAGTAGTACTTATTTTGCCAAAAATCAGTTTTTACTATAAATTTTACCCTGTTCATAAGCCTATCCGGTAAAGCCTAAGGTATACATGCAGTGGTGGTCTTGAAATTGGATACAAGATTTTTACAAACTTAAATATTTCGCACAATAAGTAATTAACATTAATAGCACGTTTTCTGTAAAAAAAATATTGTAACTACATCCTTTAAATAGTGAATAGGGTATAAGCTAATAGAGCTATCAACTTCAAACCTGGTGCAAGGTTGTTCTTTTATAGTTTTTGTATTTCGGAAAAAATTATGAACAAGTGTAAGCGGAGTGTAATCCCCTACACAAACAAATCAATTTTTAAAAATTGTTATGATATATTTTGGAAACTGCTACAGCTATCGACTTTAAACCTACTTCAACGTAGTTCCATTATGACTTCTATATTTCGGAGAAAAAAATTTGTTGGATAGGGTGAAGAGGGGTAGTAGTCCTTATACAAACGGAGTGATTTAATGAAGCTTTCTAATAAAAAACCATAAAAGCTATCGACTGCCACAAAATGTGAAGAGAATAGAAAATTTAGTGCAGCTAAATATAGCGTTCTTACTTGCTATCTTAAGCATTTACGAAGTCCACTATTTGTAAGAAAATAAAATATTTTTGTAATAATAATAGATAATCACACTGGTTTTGAATGTCTTACTAATTTGCTTCATTGTTATGAAATTTTGAAGGGTGTCTAACTGAGACTTTAGATGTCTTCTTACTTAAGTGAATGGCTACAAATACCGTTTTACTGAAGCAAGTAAGCAGCCAATTGCTACCCAGCGATTTTGAAACCATCGCTTCAGGAGCCAGTGCGTAACCCAGTTTGCATTTTTATATACGAGGGGAAATAAAAATTATTAGGAAGTCAATATAGCGTATATCCCTATGCTGATATTAAATTTTTTAAATCTTTATTTGTCTTACTGACCTTGATGACATACAAACATTCTTTAAATTTAGTTTGAAAAATCAGACAAATCGGTCAAGCAATTGCTTCTGCTCTTAATGTAGCTTTTAAAGCATAAAAAAAGCTTTTTTGGACATGACTTATACATGTCATATATTTTTAAGTAAATTCTAGTAACGTTCTGGTAAAGGTGTAAAAAGTTTCGAAAAATTACACTTTTATTTTTTTTATTAAAAGGGTAGGTACTGTCCTCTACAAAACTTTTTTTTCACTCGCTCAATCTACTTCAAAGCAACAAAAGGATCAGAGCAGCGAGATTTAAAGTTTAAATTTATTTTTCTGTCTACGTTCAAAAATATTTTTTTTCTGAATTTCTTTAAAAACTCATATTTTATTAAGCAACTAGTTAAACTAGTTAAAACTTCTTATACTGTAAGTTTGATTCATTACTGTTCAGTTTTGTTTTGGTAAGTTTTTTTATTAAAACTCATTTTTTTCTCATTTTAAGCATTTTTTATTTATCATCATTTCATTTATCATTCATTTTTTAGCCTCTTCATATTTAATGCTTTTATTGCTATTTGTGAACGTTTAAAAGTTATTTTATAAAAAGCTGCATGGTGTAAATACATTCACTTTAGTAGAAAATAAGCATGAAATAAATTTCCTTTATTAATGTAGTTATTGTAAATAATTTTTTTATAAGTTGGAAAATATATATATTTATATATAAAAAAAGTGTACAAAAGAAAACCAGAGAATATTCAATTTTAAATTTATATATTTTGCATGTTGAAAAATAAATACTTTTTAAAATTGGAATTCTCAAAAACAAAAAAACATTCGTAGATTTTTTCTTTCGCTTTAGAATCAATTTTAAAAAACCATACAACTTTCTTTAAATCTGTTGCTCTTTTTAAAAATGGCTAATATTTTTATCTCCTCAAAACAACATTATTAGACGCGTTCGATATTTTATAATAAAAGAAAAACTATAAAATATTTTAATACATTTTTATTACAGATACAAATATCACATAATTAAATAAATTAACCAAACTCTGTTTATATAACAAACCAAACATTAAAATTAGAAACGCTATTTCTATTGTAAAAATGGTGAAACAAAAAACTCTTGGGATTCATTAAAAAATTCTTAACAGTGTTATTCCCCGTTTAATGAAAAGCTTTAAATCTTAAATTAGTTTGAATTCAAAATTAATGGTTTCTGATTCGACTAAAAAAATATTAATTTTTATCGGAAACAGCACTGTTAATAAACAATTTGGGTTATTTACAATTACAGTAATAAAAAAACAAAGAAAAGCTTACAATTTTATCAATTATTTTATTAAAATATTACTTAAAAGTTGCAAAATCACAAAATTATAAAAAATCAAAAAACAGTAAAAAAAATCATTTTTATCTTCTGTGATCATAATCTACATTGCGAATAATCCAAATTTAAGATTCCTAGAGTTTTTTTTTGCAAAAGAATATAAACTTTCTAAAACTTCTTTTAATTATTTATTCATTTAGTTTTTTCATTTTTCACTTTCAATCAGCACTATTTTTTACTCTTTAGTTTAATATCTTATTCAAATTTTGTTTTATTTAATAACTGATATGTTACTTGTAATTGTTTTTCTAACCCAAACCAATTTAGGACCACACAATACAATGCGCTCTAATACCTCTTCGCCGACCAGTTCTACCTCAGCACCACCCTCACCACCCACCGCCATGACTTCTCCAAATTCATCGCTGGGTTCGATGATGTGCAATAGCAACAACAATAGCTTAGGTTTAAATAATGGAGCAGGTCCTTTTAACATACACACTTCACCGCCTCGACCTGGCAGTGGAGGGGCCGCTGGAATAACACCGTCTAACAACAATACCCCGCAAATGCCTTTACGAATGCCCCCACCCACCAGTGGCGGCATTAATGAACCCCAAGAATGTCCCTACTGTCGTCGAACATTCTCATGCTATTATTCGCTAAAGCGACACTTTCAGGACAAACACGAACAGTCCGACACTTTGTATGTGTGTGAATTTTGCAATAGACGTTATCGCACCAAAAACTCGCTGACCACACACAAAAGTCTGCAACATCGGGGCTCAAGTGGCATGTTAAAAAGGCTGTTAAAGACATCTATGAAAAATGTTCTAGTACCTCCACATCATCACCACCACCATCATCATCATGCTTTGACGCATCAGCGAACTGCTTTATTTGACTTTAGCAGTGAATTGGGCCAACCACCACCAGGCATCCAATAGGATTATATATGGAATGCAATTTTTTAGAGAATTACCAAACAGCAAATAAATAGGAATAAGCCAAAGTCAAAACCTCAATTCACTTTGGTTGACCCTTTAATTTTCCGTGCAATATTCGAAGATGTTACATACAAATGAAACGAAAATGAAAAAAAATGCATTCAAAACCATAAATACGCTACTTGATTGTTTAATTTTGCTCAATATTTTTTGCTAAGAAAGCCTCTTGAGTTTTGTACATACAAACAAATGAATATGAATTAAGTTTTGAAAAGGTTTTTGTTTTTATCTTTAAATTTTAATATACATACTTATAAGCATAAAAACATATAGAAGTATATATATTTCTGCTTAATAACTATTTATATTTACTTAAGTTATTCTATAGTTTCTTAATTAATAAATTATATGTATTTTTAATTTATTAAATACATACATATAAATACATATTTATATTTAAGTTTGATTTTTAAGTTAAAAGCCTGTTCACATACTTAAGGTTCGGGCTAAAAAAGGAAGAGAATGAAGGACTTTTTTTTTTTTGTTTACAATTTATGTTAACAAGTAAGAAAAAGGAAAACGGGAACTTTATTAAATAAGAAAGCAGCATTTATATAAAACATTTAGTAAAACCTTTTTTTAAACTTCCGTTATACATACATATCACAAAAGTATACTTAATTTTTTGAAAAAATTAAATAGAAAAAAAAAATATCACAACTATTGTTTTATTTTAATAAAAAATGCTGTTTTTTATTTTTTAAAATAATGTTTCTTCTTTTTGCTTTAACATTTAGTTCATTCAGTTAATTAACAATAGCAGTTTTTTCTTATAATAATTTTTAAATTGTGGGTATTCTTTTAAAGCAAAATTGTAAAAAAATAATTTAATAATTCTCTAAAAGAACATATTCCAACATAAATAGTTATATGCAAGCCCAAGGGCTTGTAAAATTATAAAAAAAAATTAATGAAATTATTACTTAATTGTAAGAAGAAAAAAACAACAACAAAAAGTATAAATATATCAGGGAAATATTTACATTATTTAATGCAACAAAAACATACTTCTAAAAACAAAATATTTTTTTGAAATACAAAAACTCAGTGATTTTCACCAGTGAAGTACAAATGTCATGAATAAAACATACAAAACAGCACACAAGAAAGCTAAATTAAAAACGTTTTGAAAACTTACAATTTCAAAAAGAATTTAAAGCTAAACATTTTTAAATAAAGTTAAAAAAAATATTTAAAAGTAAATTACAAAGTAGAATCACTGACTTAATCATAAATGAGAATAAACATATACATATATACTTATAGCATTTTATAGATTTTTTTTAAATAAAAATATTGTTCAGGTATTAAACAAAAACAATTTAAACTTAAATTAAAAAAAAAAATATTTAATGAAAATGTATTTAGTGAATCACAAATTTTTTGCACATATCTGTAAAATGTCTCAGGAATTTTTTTTAATTTGTATAGTACTACATACTTATACATATAAAGATTATATACAGCAACAACAAACCCCTACATATTTATATAAAATTTAACAACTTATATAAATTAAAAAAAAAAGATTTATTTTATTTAAAAAAAATAATAAAAAGCAAAAGAAAATAATAATAATAAGACGTTAGCGCCAACTATATCGTACTTTAGAGTTATAATAATTTCATTTAAAAGCAAGAAAACCCAGTGTTTATACATATGTTTGCGTAAAGTTTTCAAAAATTTTACAAAAATTATTCATTGGAAAATTGTGTGCCATTTCAAAAATAATAATTTTAAAGTATACACGTGGCGACATAAAAAGAACCAGCCATAATATGAAAGTTCTTTTGAATAAGTCAATCAATTCGTACAATAAGTATGTATATAGGCTTAATGCTATAATGAATCTTTGAGAGTTAAATTTAAGCAAAAAGGTCAAAATCAACCGTATGAGGCTTGGTTGTGCCGAATTTAAAAAATTTTCCATTAACTACAAAACTACGATATCCGAAATTTTACTTTATCGATGCTCTTAATAAAGGAATTCTTTAAAGATTTCTTTAATTTCAAAATATATTCAAATTCATTTCTTCGATATAATTGGTTTCGAAAATAATAATTTAACAATTTTAAAAACATTTAAGCTTAAGACAGTTTACCAAGACAATAATTATTGTCTAAGAAGTAGAAGAAATTTTATTGTCTTCAAAAACAAAATTGTTTCCGGCCCTTTTTTTGTCACCAAGTGTATATAAAAAAGTGTTACCCTTATCTACAAATTAAAAAAAAAATATTGTTTTAATTATGGGCGCTTTAGCATTAAAATTTTATAACTTGCTTATTACTTTATTTTAAATAGTTACATATGTTATAATTTTACTTATAAGTTTAGTTTTAAAATATTCCCTTTAATTTGAAATACCTCGTAGTTTTTAGTTTTATTTAAATGGTCTCTTTAATTTTTTTTTTTTTATTAGTTCTTTAGGTTTTTTTGTATTTTTATTGTAGAAATTTTGAGCTCAAATTTTGAAGAAAAAAATTCCCACAAACTGTGATCTTTATTTTCAATATTAAAAAAATTATTCTAAATTTATGTTTGGCTGTTATCTAAATTTATAAATATATATTTTTTTATAATTTAAAAAAAAAATATTATTTTTTGTCAAAATTCTGTTTGGAAAAATAAAAATTTATGTTTGTTTGAAAAAAAAGTTTGGATTTGTTTTGTTCTAACAGAAAGTAAACTCCGAGTATAGCCCAGAAATAAATCCAATAAAACACTTTATAGAACCAGTGCCAATTAAACAGTTTTTATTCTTTTTAACTATGGAAAAAAAGAAAACAAAAATGGAACACTAATAAAGGACCATGGTAACACCTCAGGTTATTAATATGTATTAACAAAAATTAATATGTATTTATTTTTAAACATTAAAAAAAGCTAAAAAAAAAATGAAATAAGTATAAAACCGTAAAAATCTTTAATAAAACACATATTACAATTTTAAAGAATATAATTTTAACTTTTAATGAAAATGTAAACCTTATAACTTTAATAAGAAAAATTTTCACTAAAAAAAAAAAATTGATCATTTTCAAAAAATTCCTTAAAAACAATTAAAATTAAATAAATCAAATTGAAAATTTTTCTAAAAAAAATTGTTTTCATAAAAATTTGTATAAAATAAAACTTAAACCACCCTGATTATTATAAAAAAGCATGTATTTAATGATTTTTTTATTTATTTGTTCGAAATAAATTACATGGACTTTGTTTTAAAATTAAAAAAAAAAGGATCAGTATGTATTATTGTTGTTATTCAAATAAAAAACTCAAACTAACATGTTAAAACAAATTTCAAAATTTTTTTCTTAAATTATCTAAAACAAAATGCAACGCATATCAAAGAAATTTTAACAAAACTAAACTTAACAAAAACAACAAGAAAAAAGGCAAAAAAAATCACTTTAAAATTAAACCCATTTAGGTAATTAAAATTAAACAAATTATTAAAACTTTTTAGTCAAAATTACGAAAAAAAAACTAACTTAACTTTTAGTCGTACTACTTTTTTAATTTTGACATTTTTTAAACCAAAATCTGTGATTTAAAACAAAAATTTTAATTTTTATTATTATAAATGATATATAGAAAAAAAAATTTTGGTAAATAATTTTTGAACTTTTTCTTGACTCTTACTCTCTTTTACTAAGTAACTAGTACTATATAACATAAACATTTGTTTTAACATAAAAAAGATTTAACAACATATTAAAAAAATACGTTTCCCTAAGACTTACCCCCTTATTTACTAAAACTCAACGCTTAAAAACAAAATGAATTAAACATTTTTTGTTTTTTTAAAACAATTGTTTTGGTTTTAATGCGTTGTGTTTGACACAATAAGGTCATTAATATCAATAGCAATTTTTTTACAGACATACAAATGTATACCCAGATCATAAACAATACTTAAATGCATGAAATTGATGACGAAAGTTTAACAACAAGTTAGACAGTCACTGTTCATTGACCTTAAATAATAATGTCAAAAAATAGTTTTCATAGCTCTGATAAGTTTACCATTATAATTTAATAATGATAAATTTCAATCTTTACGCACACTTAGTATCTTTTTAAGAATTGAAAATATCAAAAATATAAAAACCACAATTTACTGACAAAAGTCCGAATTTATAAAAAAAAATTAACATATAAATATAATTAAACAAAATTAAAATAGCTGTAATGTTTTAAATAAGTCTACCAAGATATTATTGAACAGAAAAAGATACGATTAAAGTAATGAAATTATTATTATTTAATGTAATTGTTATATTTAACGAAAACCACAACAAATAAAATAAATTTAAAAAAAATTAACACAGAATTGTATGCAATTTAAAAAAAGACGGATTAATATCGGTGGAGCGTCATTAAACTAATGATAGACATATGAATTGTATTTAATCTTTTTGTATGAGGAAATACCGGCAAGTTGAAGAATAATTTTTGGTTAATTATAAATTATTTGAATGTATACAGAAATAAAGTAAAAACAAAAGAAAAAAATTTTAAAATTAAAATTTTAATGTCTTTTATTTGGGTAAGATTCAGGTTCTCTTTTTAAATTAAAAATCTTTCGACCTGCACAATCCCCAGGTTTCTATTTTCTATTATAACTCTTCTAAAAAAATTCCTTAATTTGCTTGTTAAAGGTGGGCATGTTTAGATTATAACTGGGGTATTCAATTAATCGGGTTTTGGTTTTGTTAAGCAAATAATCAATTGACTTTGGAATTTTTAATTTCATCAATAGTTGATAAACTCGAACAACTTAAATTAATCACGCTAATAAGTATGTACTAACTACAATGTTTTCTATATATCTTCATATTCTCTAACCCGAATCCGAGTATATTTCTTAATATTTAAGCAAACCCACAAACTTTACTCGATTTGAAATTGAGTACACAAACCTGTTTGACTGGTAATGGTAAAATTATTTGACCAGCGCCAACGAAAACGAAAATTTTATTCGCCATGACTGCATCAAAGCTGTATTTTTGAACAACACCATTTAATTTGAAATCGACTTGAACAGGGGAAAAATATTTACATATGTGAATATAAAAAAATATTAAGACTTATATAATCTTATACTAATGTAAAAGAATTATATATATGTTTTTGTGTTAGTTACAACACTTGCAACTCAAGAACGGCTGGCCTGATTTTAATAAAACTTGCAAAAAGACATACCTTATATTGTGGAAGGGGTTAAGGCTAATTTTTTAGAAATGTTGGCTGGGTGTGGCACCTTCCATTTAAACTGAACAGTTTGTTTCACATACCTCAATAACTATTATAACTTCAAATTTTGTACATATCAATTGATTTTTAAAGTGCATAACTAAGTTGAGTATGGGCAGAAAGGGAATAAAGGACGTGGTACCTCTTATACAATTAAAATAGGTTTTTACATATATTTCAATAACTGCTA
This sequence comes from Melanophora roralis, assembly GCA_963583895.1. Taxonomy (NCBI): domain Eukaryota; kingdom Metazoa; phylum Arthropoda; class Insecta; order Diptera; family Rhinophoridae; genus Melanophora; species Melanophora roralis. The sequence continues at coordinate 58,848,759 of OY757190.1, read as the reverse complement.
CAGCTGAAGTCCCCAAGCTTTGTACTGGTGTTAATAAGCATAATTAAGATGTGTATGGGCGGGAAGAAAATAACGGGTGTGACACCTTTTTCAAAAAATAAATGTTAACATATATAGGGGTATATCAAAAAATAAATAAATTTTACATAGCTTTTTTAAACGAAATTTTTATACAAAATTATAATTTGAAGTCTACTTTAAATTTTAAAAATGATTTTAGCTATAACCCAAAAGGAAAAAAATCGTTTTCCCTAATTGTTCTTATTTTGTGTGGAAAATTTTTAGAGTAGAAGTAAAAACGAAATTTTATTTAAAAATAAAGTAATTAACTATTTGTTAAACTCCATATCCTTATTTGTAGAATACAAAATAATTAAAGTGTTAATTAAAAGAAATAATAAGGCACAACTGCATGTAGCTCAAATGTTTTTATTCTTGTAGTGTCTAAAAACGTAACACTTTCTTAGGGCTCATGCAGTATTAAAAAAGTGCTACAAAATAAAATGATAATATTTTTCCTCAAAAAACATTTTAATATTCATACGTACATACATACAAATTTTTATGCATATTATCAAATTCTTTATAACTATGTATACATATTTGAGTTATGTCTTTTTATATTTCTTTTGTAATATTTAAATTTATTCAAACATTGGGGGAAATTATTTTTCACATTTTTATTCGAAAACAAAATCCCTTGAAGGGGTTGACTATAATCAATTTGGCTAAATAATTTTTTCACATTAGCAAAAGGCTTTGGTAATGGCATTTGTTTATAAACAAACTCACATAAGTTTTGTATATTTTATTATCTTATATTGTAATCTTTTTTTGATAAACAACAAACCAAGAGATTTAAATTTTTTATAAAACATACAATATATACCTTGCTTAAATTGGCTGTACACGTAGTAACTCTAGTTAAAAATAAATGTTTTTAGATTTTTACAAATGATCATTACATAATCAAAAAAATATTCTCAAATGTGGTCTTTGAGATGAAAGAGTAATAGGAATACTGTCCAATTTTCACAGTAGATAGATGTTGATGTGGTTAGTTTTTTTTTTCTTTAAAAAAGGGAAATTTTAAACAGTTTGAGCTAATGCCCTCTTGTTGATCAAGTGCGATACGTATTATTTTAAATTTAACTGTCACTTTCCCCATTTTCTTAATAGGAATTTTGTCCACAGTTAGTTAATATAAAAACAGAGTTGTTATCATCTTTATAAGTGTCAACAGCTGTTTAAAAGAACATTTTTGGCTGCAAGTTGAAGTTAGTGGCTCAAGAATTTGTAAACATTTATATACACATGTATACTTTAATATTCTGAAATTCCAATTTGTAACCACAAATAATATTATCTTTCTGATAAGTTTATAACAATTGAAAAGTTGTAGCCATATTGTAATAGAAAATATTGAACAGAAGACCATCAATGGTGTATTTGTGAATTAACAAAGATTGTCTGGAACTGTAAGCGGCTTTTCTGGAAATTCTGTAAGAACAGAATAGCAAGCCATGGCGTTAGAATCAATCAGGCAATTTTATTTAGAAATACCGCCTGTAACACGTTTCTATACAACAGCCTGCGTTATAACTACACTAGCAGTGGTAAGTAGAAAAATGTTATGGACACGTCATTAGCTTGCTTAGGTTATACGACAAATATAAATGTATTTTACTTTTTCTGTATTTTAGCACTTGGATTTAGTATCACCACTTCAGCTGTACTTTAATCCCATTTCAATTTTACGAAAATTACAATTATGGCGCTTAGCCACTACATTCTTATTCTTCGGCTCAGTGGGCATAAGTTTTTTCTTCAACATGGTATTCACATATCGTTATTGTCGCATGTTAGAAGAAGGATCTTTTCGAGGTCGTAGCTCTGATTTTGTTATGATGTTCCTGTTTGGTGGTGCCCTAATGACATTTTTAGGCCTGTTTGTAAACCTGTTGTTTTTGGGTCAGGCTTTTACGCTTATGCTGGTATATGTGTGGTCGAGAAGAAATCCTTTTGTCCGCATGAATTTCTTTGGCGTTATGAATTTTCAGGTAATGTATGCTTTTGAACACTAATTATTTTTACTTTCATTGTTTTATTAATTTATTTTTGACTTTTAAGGCCCCTTACTTGCCTTGGGTTTTGTTGTGCTGTTCAATGATCTTAGGAAATACCATATGGGTAGATGTCATTGGCATGGGTGTCGGTCACATTTACTATTTCCTAGAAGATGTATTTCCATTTCAAAGAAATGGCTACAAGTTCTTAAAAACTCCTAACTTTTTGTAAGTATTTTGTTATCGTGTTGGCCATTTCGGAACATAAACTAATTCCAAAAGTTACTTTACGCTTATCACAAAATCAGAATTTAAAAATTTTTGAGGTAAATTTTTAAATTTTTCGATCCATGTTATACCTTAGATATCGATTCCTGAGAGTACCTGAGACAAAAAATATACATAATCCTTTTTTTCATAATAATGAGAAATCGCAGATTTCTGCTGATATCTTAGCTATTTATACACCAATGTACTTTGGGTAATGTAACTCATAAGGTGTTAATGGTATACATACATATATCAGTTTGTCATTTCGTTTGTAATTTCCACAATATTAATTACCGACCCTATAAAGGGTGTATATTCAAGTTCCTTTTAGACAAGAAATTCAATTTAGTCATGCCCGTTTATTGAAATCAAGTTTCATGAAACAAGTCAAATCCTACGGATCGTGTTTTGCGGCCAAACTATCAAAGATGTGCTTTAAATGATCCCTGTTTAAAATCAGAAAAATCGGTTAACTAGGGACTGAAATATAAGAAATAATGTTGTATTGGATTTTCTGAAATTTTATTAAACTATATTTACACCACCTAAGTTTTCATCTAAGTTGAGTGTCAAAAAAATAAGTTCATATATTTATGAGTGTCAAAAACAATGTGACTTAAATTTTGAGTATAACATTACGTCTAAATAATTAGTTTTAATCGGCTAATTATAAAAGCTGTCAAACTGGTAAGAAGTACATGACAATAACACAACATGCATTTAATCCGGTAACTTTTAAAAACTTGCAGTTAAAACTTAGACGTTAAATAATTTGAAAATAGAATGCGTTATATTTTTGTAACTAAAATTAAATGAAATATTAACAAATAAAAACAGACATCTTATCACACTACACAAATTAGTATTTGTTGTGAAACTCAGATAATAACTCAGCTGGTGTAAATATAGCTTTAGAAATTTCTGAAATATAGTTATAGTGCATTTACATTGCCCCGAAATCTAGTACTTACTGGATTTAGAGCCCAATCTAGTTGATTTGATCTAGGTTTCCCAAACAAAAAAAATCAATTTCGGCACTAGATTTTGTGGAAATCTACTCAAAATATAGTAGCAATCAATGCAACTATATTTTTGTCCATTAATTTTATTAAGGCAGAAACCTTTTCATGACTAGGTTGTTGTCTTAGCTTTGTTTCACCAATACAATTTACCTAAAACTTAAATCAGTTATGATAATAGAAAGCCTTATTGTGGTTGGTGCTGGCGTAGTCGTTTTTTACCTTTTGGTACTGTATTACAAATAGGCCAATGTTAAATGAATAGGCACCATTGTCGATTTTGTGTTGAGTTCGACAACAGTGAAAAACATGGAACGTAAACGATATAGACTTAGAGAAAGATCTGAAATCAAATTTACTAGATTTCGAGGCATTGCAATGCACTATTAAAAAGTTCTAGAATACGATTGGAAGCAGTGTTGTTAGGTTTTATGTAAATTTGTTTTATTTAAAGTGTTTAAATAATTCGTTAATTGTCAAATAATTCGTTTTTTGTAGGAAAGTGCTTTTTAATGAGCACATTGACCGTGATTACCAACCTCTTCCTGAAGATCGACCTGGTGGTTTTGACTGGGGTGGAGCAGAAGCTCAACCACAGCCAGCTCCCGCGGCTGATAATGGACAAGTTGCTGCAGAAGGTGCACAAAACCCAGATGAAAACAATGACCAAAGACCGGCAAGACCAGCACCTAATTAATTTTTAGAAGTAAATTGCAAAAAAATATAGGAAACAAACACAAATAGCCCGCCCTGTTTTGCCGTGTTAAAAGGAAAACACCAACTAGCACCACAAAACATTTTCTAATGTGTGAAATTAATAATTTTCCATTTTTTTATAACTTTGTTTTTTTTTATTAAATATGTAGTATGGGATATTGTGTAATTTAGTCATTTTATATAAATGATATAATAAATAAGAAAAGCAAACAATTTTTGGGGGAATTGAGTGAAAAAATCTTCTTAAGACTTAATGCAGACTAAAAAAAAAATTTTTTTTAAATATATTTTAGTAAATAAAAAACAGTTAATTTGAAAGGAAACAACGTTTGTTTGATTTACATTTTATTCATTAACGGCTTTTATTTATTAATATTTCTTGTGTACATATGTAAGTTAAAATATTATTTTATTGCATTTATATTCGGATGAACAAAACCATTTACATGGTTTATTTATTTTAATAACAAAAATGTAAAAAAAGACACTGGCTTTTTTATTTACGTAGTTATACATTTCTGGGATTGTTCATGCTAAAATAATTCATCAGGTGTGCGCAATTCGATGAATTTTTAACTGTTACATTTTTCTTTTTTATTTTTATATGAAGTTTGACACAGGTATTATTTACCCTTATTTTGATTGGCGTTGGAGTTGTCGTTTTTAGTTTTTTGCTACCGTCTGACAAAAAGGCCAATGCTATATGAAAAGCACCCTTGTCGCTTTTGTGGCGTACTCGACAACTTTCGACACGACTACGCCAAACACAATAAGAACTGTTTTTTCAAACTCCAGATATAAGCACACATGATAAATTATTTCACCATGGGATTGTTTTTCAAATGCTACCCTTGAAATAAATAAAAAAAAATGTTATTATGTATGTATTTGATTCATAATTCGATTCTAATAAACATTCATTACAAGCTAAAATTTTACGCTTTCAGTCCTATGCTCAATGATAAAATTTTGAATTGAAAATTTATAATATTTTAACTACAATTTCATAAACGTCCTAAATGTATATCTACTGCATTACTATTATTTTTTTTTTTTTCAATTTAACTTAAGTGTTTTTAATTTATGAAAATAAAATGTACTTACTTACATATGTATGTATGTTATCTATGAGTTTAGCATTTAAATAACAATTTATGTTTCATAATTTAATATGTTTTCATATTTTTTTTTAATTCTTTATGTATATAGTTCTGCTTCATATGTTTATAATGTTGGTATGTATATGGTGTATTAATTTAATCAAATGTGTTATTTTTAGGCAAAAGATATTCAGGCATGTTCTTAATTCCTTTTTTATTGGAAAAATATTCACTACCGTTCAGAGAGTACTGATGATGAAATACGTAGCTGGTTTCGTAAATGCATTTTACTCGGCTAGTATCGAAAGAAAAAAAGGATTTTTTAATATAGTTTCTTTCAATATTAATGGAAAAATATTAATTTTTAATGTTTATTAAAGGAATACTTGTCTATGGATTACTTTTTTGTTTAATAAGGGCTTATTTGACAAAATTCTAATGAAGTTTTTAGAATAAGCCCTTAAAAACCATAGAATAATTTTTATGGAATACGACCGTTGAGGTTTACCAAAGAAATTTGTAAAAATAAATAAAATAAATAAAAAGGCTGCCAAATTAAGTAAAAAACACAAATATTTAAATAAAAACTGTATGTACATATAAAACAAAAATACATAATGACAAAAGAACGATTTAAAAAGGTAAACTAGGTTAAGTTTTAAAAAAGGGAATACCAAACACTGGGATGCCTCGCAACAATTGTGATTTAAATTGGCGCTCAATATGGTAATTAACTCGGTTTTTGCCACTTGTGAAAGTTTTTTGGGAAAGTTGAGGGATTCTTTAAAATCTGGAAAGTCGGAGATGGGCGTCAAGGTGTTGAAATTCCTAGGGTCGTTAGCAAGAACCAGGAAAACCAAGGCCAGTTTGTTCATAGGTATTATAATTTATTATTATTAATTTAATTTGAATAGTTTCTAGATGGAACAAAGGGGCCCATCTGAAAGTAAACGTAAACAGGTTATCGGCTTTCCGGCCGGCTAATGCAATATTCGGCTAATATGGGAAATTGGCAACTACATACAGTAACCATTGCTCTGCTAAGATCTCGGTAAGAAATAACATCAGCACTTTAGTTACAAAAGATGTGTCCCCGTACTCAACATTGGGATCCCGCATGACCACAATTTTACGTAAAACCGTTCAGATACTCAAAGATTAATTTTCTTCTTACACAAAGCAGCCCGTACCTATTCTTTGGGCTCATTTGGAAAATTGTCAAGCAATCAGGTATTTAAAAAATTTAACAATAGCAAATGATAAAATGCAATGCAATGTAGATATGCATGTAAGTATCTGGCAAACAACTTAATTAGGTGATTTTATTCCTGAATGTTATTAAGTGCTAACAGACTTTAATCATTATTTCCACAAAATTTACTTTTTAATTTTCTGATAACTGTTCCAAACACTTTGTGTTCTTTCGCGTTAGACATGTCTTTATACGTTCTTGAACTCTAGTGTTTTTGGTGATTTTAGAGTATTTTTTGTGTATTCTCATTTTACCGAACTTTACCCAATACGTAATGGAACACACTTATTATATCGACACTTACAGCCTTTTTCGGCCTTTTTTTTTTCTTGAGACCATAGCGTACACCAGCAGCCTAACACTGAAAGTGCAAAGGCCGCTTTATCATTATTGCTTTAACAACGGTGTCAAACCATTCAACAGTAAGATGAAGTTAAAGTTAATGTTGTGATTTCATGTCTATTGGGAACCGCGCACTAGTTCCATATAATTTTTTTTGCAGAAATAAAATAAAACCAGAGCAAGCGCTAACCTAGTAAATCTGCAACTTGTTTTTCAACTAAGTTTTAGAAAATGACTTTTTTTAAGCAAACCAACGAAAAATTTAAATTTTGGTAAAACAGGTTCTTTAAAAGTTAAAATTTAAATGGCAAAATAAATCAAACCAAAATTAAAAAAATTATAAGGCATGTTCTGAAAATCACGTGTTTACAAATCCCTTGTGATTTTTAAATAACAATTGTAATTTTAAGTTATTTATTTAACAAATTTATTGCAATATTCAAATTAAGGTTATTAAAAATATAACCAAGTGCTTCGGAATTGGAAGGCATTTAGCTGGCCGGTTTAAAATCAGAAAAATTTAATAAGTTTTGTGGGTTTCTTGTGATTTCAAAAATCTTTCAGAACATACCTGTATATAAATGTTTACATAATTAAAACTATTTGCAAAAACATTACAACAAACTAGAGATACTAATTTTGAACTAAATTACAAGCTTTTGATATATACATTTAAATGTACGAAGCCCCGATTTTTTTTACCCGTAATTTAAGATCATAGATAAATGGTGCCACTCTCTAGATTTTTTTTGTCGCACGGTGTTGTCCGTAATCATTAAATTTAGAATTTGAACGAAGTTTTATTGAACCCTGGTAAATTAAATAAATTAAGACGCAATATCGCTTTATTTAAATATTATAATTCAAACAATTTTTTAAAACCCTTGTGGGTCCCAGCATGGCAATTATAAGCAATAAAGGGTTATTATTTATACATATGTACATATGTAATTTTAATGAATCTTCAATGCAACTTTTTGTAAAAATAAGAATATCCTCAAAATTTAAAACCGTAAAAGAAATAGCTTTTACCTTTCAAAGCAAAAAACATTTTATACCCCCGTATGATTAATTTCTTTAATTTCTGATGGTAACTTCGGGGCAATTTTTGGTAGGCGGGTTTGAAAATCGCTTTTTTATTTTGTTTTATGCTTTAACGTATATGTTTGCAATATATAACGGCTCTTGCATCATTTTTTTCGAAACTATCAGGCATGTGAAAGTGATTTGAAATTACAAGAAACATAAAAAAAACTTTTTTAATTTTGTGATTTTAAAGCAGTCAGCTTAATACCTGCTGATTAGGAATAACTTAGTTTTATATTCAATTTCAACCTAATTTTGAGTTATGCAGTAAAATAACTAAACATATAACTTAAAACAAGAATTGTGATTTTAAAATCACAAATGATTTGAAATCACGTAATTTTTAAAACATGCCTTAAAATAAAATAAATGATTTGAGACCAGACCGGACCGTAAGAAAATAAATTAATAAATAAATAACAACATAAAACTTTAATAAAATTCATATAATATATTTTTATTTTATAATTTTGTAAAATTTAAATGTAAAAAATATTTTTTGTTAATTAATGCAAATTCTAAAAATTATTAGAAATTAAGAGGCTTTTTTTAAGAAATTTTAATACAAAATCAGTAGTAAAAATTCTATTTCAAATAAAAAATTGTTTATGAAAATTCCTTTAAATGATTCAAAATATATGTTAGTCAAAAAAAAAGAAATTTGTACTCAATCGAAAATGTCTGATTAATAAAAGAAACAAAATATATGCGTGTATGATCTTTTTTTTATACAGACTCCTATTTTCTTGTAAAACGCTTAACAGAATAACTTAAATAATATAATTGTATGTTTTTGGGAAAAGTTATTATATTAAAGCTGTTTTTTCGTTTACAATTCTTTTTAGCTTTAAATTTTTCTTAAAACTAACTTTAGGGTTTTTTGTTTATTTATTCAAAAAAAAACTGTTGATAATAAGCAAATAAACACACAGTTTAATTTTTATAATCGTGATGAATTGTTTAATTGGGAGTTGGTTTTCTAGCCAAAGGAAAACCAAATTAGTGGGGAAAACAATAATATTATTTACTAATAATCAAACTTAGCCAACAAAAACCTGAGGAACTTGTTTTTAGCATATAAACACAGACAGAATAAAAATTAATAATAAAAAGAAAATGATTTTACAAGTAATAACTTATAAAAACAATTTTACATGTGAACAAATGATACAAGATGAATTAAGTGAATTGAAGTAAAAGTGAAATATAATAAAATAGTTACACCTAATGACTACTGAGACAAAAGCTAAGCAATATTTAACTAAAAATCTTAAACTAATAAGTCGTAAATAAAAAGAAATATTACAAGAAAATGGTAAAGACATCTTAGCAATCGTCGAATGCATTTAAGCAATTGAACGCAATTAATTACACAAACAATTTTGTAACAAAAAACATGAATAATTAGGTATTTTGTTCTTTTTTGTTTAAACACAAATCAATATTTAGAAATAACTTAGAAAATATATGCATATTAAAAATAGTAAACACTACTTAAAATGAATTATAATAAAACGAATTACATTGCTACAGTCGCGAGTACCACAGTTATATCATCAGGTTTACCTCCTAAAAAAGAATTAAATTAAAGGATTAAAAATAAAATTTGTAATTGGGAGTTATGCATTATGTTTAATAACGCACCCGTCGCATTAATATTGTTTCGCCTTGCATTTATAGCAAACGGTGACATAAAGTCACTGTCAAATGACAATGAGCGCGCCATTAGCGCCAGAGAGTTGGCAGTCATTTGTAATTTAACGGGATCGGTGACGCCCTCAACCTGTAACAAATGCAATACAATAAAATGCCATATATTAATTAAAATAGTTTTTCACAATAATTTATAAGCAACGATGTTATCATCTTCCTAGTAAACACAAAATTATAATAATTCTAATGTGCAAACAAATTTTTCCTATCGCTTTCTAACAAATATTTAAAATTTTTTAAAGTGAATTTATAAAAATATAAATTCAATTTACCTCGTTTAACACCTCCAGTAACAGTTTCTCTGGAACATTATCAAAGACGCCATCCGTGGCCACTAATATAACATCACCCTCCTTGACAGGAAAACTTAAGGTGTCCGCGGAATCTGGACTATCACTTAAGACGTTATGATCGTGACCGGGTGGTGGCAATGACAATTGGAAGGGTGTATTAAAATAATGTTGTTGTTCTTCGGACCTATGAACAATTTCGCCTTTGCGTACAATCATAAAACCACTGTCACCAATATTTGCAGTATAAACCGTTGAGTTTTCACGATTTAATACTAAAACACATGCGGTGCTACTACCTGTAGGTAAAAAAAGAGGCAGAGAAAAAATATTGGCGAATTAGATATTATTTCTCTTTTTAATTTAATTAAATAAAAATGCATTCATATGCGACTATCTGCGTACATACATACATACATTGAGTGTATGTATGATTTTTTTAACAACAACAACAAAATTATAGACTTGCGCCAAAATAAAAAAAACTTAAAAATAAACCTATAGAAAATTGTTTGTATAAATAATATTTATTTACAATATAACAAAAACGTCCACGATCAGCGACACAAAAAATTTCTATTTTTAATTTACTTTGTATAATATATCGTCACCTAAAATACAAAAAAAGCATCACTTTTTAAAGCTTTAAAGAAGAGATGAAACGCCTAATCAAATTATAAGTATCGTTATTACAACATTTTACCGAGAAGTTAAAAATTAAAATTTATGCCTTTTTTAAACAGCTTCATTATGAAAAATTCCTTTTAAAATATAGAGTCCCTATAAACATAATTATTATTAATTCTATAAAATAAATTTTTAGATTTATAGGGTTTGTTGTTGGTTAAGTTTGTCTTTATGCATTTCATTGGTTCTTACACCAAATCATCAGTAGACTTCAACCCAAATTCTTAAAAAACTCATGAATATTTTTTGTCTTTATATAATAACCTCATTAAACAAAATGAGAATTACTATAAGCAACTAAAACGTTCAAGTTTTTTTAAGAATCCAACAAACCAATATTCGCTATTCGCTTGTTTTGCTTTTACTAAAATTTTTAGTAAATTTTTCTTTAACAATTAGGGGATTCACAAGGTGTCCTATTTGTCCTATTGTCATAAAATTTTGACAATGGTTTAACAACTTTTACCAACTATTGGACACTCGGCGCAGGTGTAAGTGGAGTTGTTGTGACAATTTAATAAGTATACTAAACGACGTAGTACTTTTAAAGAACTATTTTTGTATAAGGGCCAAAAAACCATTTTGAAATTTTATAACAATATGACAATAGGACATAATAGGACACCTTGTGAATCCCCTAAATATATTTTAAGCAATGAAAAACATTTGTTTTAATTGAAAAAAATTAAAATGTTTTTGTTAAAAAATAATAATTTTAAATACATTTTTTTCATAACTCTTTAATAATATTTTTAGTTTATTCTTAATTGTATCTTTTATTTTAAAAACATTTTTAATAACAACAAATATCTTGCCATTACAAATAACATTATTCCTTTTTGCGTTTCCTTTCAAATTATCTACTGTGAAGTAAATTAAAAAAAAAATTTTAAGGCTTCAAACACCGATATGTAGTACAAATATGGTCAAAATTTTGAATTATATGGAGAGGTTTTTTTGAAATATATTTTTAAGAATGTTGACTTCTGCAATAAAGTTAAGAAGCCTTTCCGTTCTTTTTTTGAGGATATATTGGCCGCATACATAACAGAATGAGTCCGGATTGTTTTTAAATCAAAATGGTCTGGCTTTCTTGCTCATTTTTATTATGGAGCTTGAATTAAAACTCGTATTCTAAGTTAGAAATAAAAACACGATACTAAAATTTATAACTCTGAAATATCTATAAGGCATTTTTAAATCCGATTCCGGATTCCATGACAACCCTGAATATCTACATTTTGGAAAAAATAGTTCGCTAGGAGCAAGGAAGCAGTAGCTCCTTATAAACAAACATTTTTCATGAAATCTTTGATACCCTATATCTCGAAAACTATAACCGCTATCGACTCAAACTTACTACAAAATAGTTGTACTACAATATCTTGCATTTGGAAAATCAAATTAGTCCGATAGGAGCAGGGGAAGCAGCAGCCCCCGTAAAAAATGTGTATATTATTTTGAAAAAAGGTTGATGCATGTAATTCCAAAATTCAGTTCAATAGCCTAAGTACTGGTAAGGTTAGGTTACAAAGCGTAGTGACGAATGAATCTCGCCACCTCCACCCAGAGTCCTGCATGCCCACTGTGAATTCCTTCAAAAGAGTTGTGAAAAACAAGAGAAGAAAATTTATTCTTTTAAAGAAAAATAAAAGAAAGCAAGAACGTCATCGGTTTAGGTCAATTCGTCACCTCCACCCAGAGGCATGCAGGTCCTTTGTAAATCCCTTCAAAAGAGTTGTAAAAACAACAGAAGAAAATTTGTTCTTTTAAAAATGCAAGGAAAAGAAAAGAAAGCAATAACGTCGTCAGCTTAGGTCAAGGAAGTCAGTATCCGCCAATCACGCGCAGACCCTGAAACCACATACTTAATGAATCCTATTATGTTCCCCAGCCAACAGCCTAAGAGGCCCTCAGCAAGTTCAGGTTCCTATGTCATCGGAGCTGCAGCCATGGTAGACAAGGTGTTCCACAGTCTCTATCTCCTCCTCATCCCCGCATTACCTGCAGAAGTTCGAAGAGTTCCTGTCCCATTTAATCGTAATATATCTCACATCGCAGTGTCCTGTTAGAGTACCAATTATACACCTCAGAACCTTCAGCTCTCCTTGAGCCGAAGGTCAATACCCCTTCTGCCCAGCCCGGGCCACAGAAGCCTGGACATCCCGCAACCACTACTGTCCCTCCAGGCTTGTCCCACTTTGTCCATTTCCGACCTTACCGGCTCAATATCCTGGGCCGATCCCCTCCTCACCAATTCATCTGCAGTCTCCTCCCTCTTCCCTCCACGTCCTTCCCTATCAATTCCACACCCTTCGTCACCACCGGAATCTCAGCTTGGAAAACACTGCACTTGCCCGAAGGTCCGTATGATGTCCCTACTCCCGTATCCATTATATAAACAACACCGCGGCTGCCCACATCCATCTTCGATCTAGCCTAAGTACTACTAAACGGAGCTTATAATAGGTAAAACTAAGCAAAAGACACACACATGCTGATTTGCATGCTTATAAGTACTTGTCTACACTGATATTGAAAGAGAAAAAGTTTTTTTGTATATTTTAATTTTTTTCGCAAATACTGAAACGACTTGAATAATTTTTTTACCAGAGGTATATGACCTCAGTGTAAGTCACTTTAACAAACATTTTTCCATTTGTGCAAATAGTTTTTAGGATCGGAGCAAGGTAGAGCTACCCCCGCACATAATTTTATACTTTCTAAGAAAGGGTTACAAATATAATCTCAATGAAATATAAATTCCATTTAAAAACAAGGCAACAATAAAGTTTTGTATCTGTCTTTTACGACCAGTCAAAATAACAACAAAAATTAAATTGAAAATTATTAAATTAACACAAGATATATAATTAAATAAAATAATTAATGTGCACAGAATTGAAAATATTTTTTTAATTCGCCGTCATAATGGGGGTAGCGAAGCGCCCGGGTTAGCTAGTACCATATAATACCGTAATGTACGTTCTTCTATCTTACTTTTCATAGTTTTTCTAGGTTTTGTTTTTGATTTTAATAACATTTTACACAAAATTTCCACAAGCACAGTAAAAAATGTGTATTTAAAAAATAGTGTAAAAACAATCTAGGTAATTGCTTTCAGAATTCTATATATTTATCGCCGTCCTAAAAGTATCTTATCCCTTCTCTAAAAATATTTTTTGTAAAATTGAACTTGAAGTTTTAACAACTAATATTAAAAAGTAGGCGAGAATAACCCCCGTCCTAAATTTTTGTTAAACGCAGTGCCTTTAATTTTACATTCTACACCGAATAATGTAAAATCATACAGCGTCATCGAGAAAATCTTTAAAGCTTTAGATATTTTCATCTTAAAAAAATGTGTACATTTTGTCGTATACGACAGGTTGACGCATACAATAAAAAAAATATTATAAAAACCGCCCTTATTTTTAGGCCTTTCATATGGTTTGTAAGGCTATACGTTAGTTTGTTATTAGCGACCCTATAAAACATATGTATTTATTTTCACATTTTAATTTCTTTCCTATAAGTCCGTTAGACATTGTCCGCCGGGTTGTCTTCTGAATCTGTTTTTAGTAGTCCAATTAAGTTTTACACTCAAGTTATTGGTATCAATCCATCATAAATATTCTCATTTTAATTGCTGTTTATTTCCAGTAGAAACCTGCGAGCGCTTATTTTTCTTTCATATACAGAAATCTGGGGATTGCACAGATGGAGAAATTTAAATTAATTTAACGATGAAGTAATCTAATCTCGTTTTTTTCTGATTTTGTTTTTCTATTATTGTTAATTTAAAAAGTTATCAAGAGTAGCGCAATTTTATTGAAAAAATATATTTATTTGTTGATTATCAAGTTGATTATCTGTGTTAAGCTTATGTAAACAAAAAAACACTTATTACAAACAACCAAACATTCAGTTCTGCTCAAATAATTATGTCACTTGTTTAATTTTAATTTTTTAAATTCAGTCTTGTTTAATTTTCAATATTTTTATGCTAAATATTTATGTAATTAAGGCATTTAGAGTGGGTAGTATCAAGGCGAATTCAAAAAATTCGCCCTCTGTATTCCCTTTTTGTGTTTTAGAAAAAGAGTGTCAAAAAAATAAATAATGGTGTTTTCCTTTCTGGCAAAAATGTTACATTAATGCTACCATTCGAGCGGGTTTATGTTCCATTCTTAAAATACATGCAAGAGTGAAAACAGTTTTCGTTTTCCTTTCTGAACATGTTGCACAAATAACTGGCAAGAGTGTAACATATCTTACCCCCAATTATATTGCAAGTGTAACAAAGTACCACTTTTTACAACTGTGTTATGTAAGTAAATACTTTTTTATGCAAACGAGTTTTTAACACAGAGTGCAGTTTTTATTAAAATCAAGACATTTTTCTGTTCCATTGAAACAAAAAAAAATGGACAACTTTATAAGTGTGGGTGTAAACTGATAAAAATATTACACATACTTATTGTAACATTTTTTTTTTAGAATGGAAAACACCATAAATTTTAAACAAAATTAATAGATCTGACAATCACATTCACAAAATTTCAAGGCGAATTTATAATCAGCTGGGTTCTTTAACACTACCTGTATAAGTGTACAATTTCATGTTAAACGGCTCTAATTGTACGTCTTGACGAGACAAATTCATGTCTAGACAAATGTCAAAACTCAAAAAAACAAAAACGGGATTTTTATACTGGGTTTTTTATATACTGAGTTTGACGTTTGTCTAAGCATGAATTTATCTCGTCAAGACGTGCAATAATGAGAAAACATCGATTTCATGTTAAAAAAATCAAACAAATTAGGACTAAAGAGAGCGAAAATTAAATAAATAATTTGCTTCATATTTTATTTTTATTAATCGGGGAAGCGTCGAAAACGATTACATACTGAATAAATTGCTCTTCTTCTATACGTTCTGATGGAAATGCCGCATCACATTTTCTAAAAATGGTTTCTTAAAGAAATTTTTGAACGTTTTAGTTTTTTTAATAGTAATTCTCAATAAGTTTATTAAAGTTATGATATAAAGGCAGAAAATATTCATGAATTTTTTAAAAATTTGATTGAAGTCTACTGATGATTTGGTGTAAGAACCAATTAAATGCATATCGACAAACCTAACCTTCAACAAACCCTATAAATAAACAAAGAAAATTGGGATCAAGTCCTGAATGACCTTTGAAAGAAAATAAAAAAATGTTTTTACGTAGAAATAAAGTTTGTATTACGATAAAAAAAATACTTTAAACCATATATACATATATATATATATATATATATACATATATATATATATCAAAAAAATGCGCGCGTTTTTTTTAAAATATTTCTACAAAAAAAAACATTTATCAAATTCCAGCCAACCCAGTGCTTAAAACATATTTGCAAAGAGAAGATGTGTTCGAAAGATTGTTCTGTAGAAAACAAGGCTCATAAAAGATGTAACACACAGTGGTGCCAACTCTTGCATTATCAAAAGCACATACAAAAAGGGTAAAAATTAAAAAAAAATCGCAGATAAAAAAGCACCAACCTAAATATTCCTTCTTGCAAAAAATATTCGACAATTAGTCTATTTTATCTGAACTGGACTAGTTAAAACATGGTAATGCAGTCACGGACTATGCCATTGTAAAATACACTACTCCGATGTAATACAAAAATGGGGTTTATGGTTCGGCCCTAGGACATCATAATGTTAAATGAACCATATTTTTTGCATACAGCTGGAGTTACATTTGAAGAAATCCTTCTTCTTCATGTACTGGTCCATATACGCATGCATGATTCGCACCATCTACATGGTTTTTATTAATGTGCATATCAAAAAAATAAAATAAACGCTTGAATTTTATATTGAGACCGGTTGATGAACATAAAAAATATTATTATACTGTGCAAACTGAAAACATACACAGACGGGATAATAAGGTTTTGATTTTACTTCTCAGTTTAGCGAGATTGGTGACCATTTACTTTTTAAGGGCCTCAAAATTTTCGGAAAATCATTGGACTCGTAAAAAATGGTGTAATCAAATTTTGTTCAAAAGCTGATTCAGATTTGGTTTTAATGCCTAACTTTATCCGGCAATATTGATTGAACCTAAGACTCCATTTAATTTATATTTTTACATCTAATGGAAAAATAATTTCTTTTTTGAATTTTTTACCCTACACATAGTAATAAGCGTTTATATTAATTTGTCACCCCGTTTGAAATTTTTTTATTATCCATTTGCAACCTCATAAAGTATATATATTCTGGATCCTTATAGATAAGGAAGTCGATATAGCCATGTCCGTCTGTTGAAGTTTCCGGAGTCAAATAAAGAATTACGGGTCAGTTATTGATGTCAAACTATTAGAAATATCTTGGAGATAATCGCTATTTAAAATCAGCAAGATCGGTTTACTAACGACCGAGATAAAAGCGAAAACCCAATATATCTCATTTTTTTAGGACAAATTCTGTACATATATCCTTATATGTATATCTCAGTATATATAGTCACTCTTGACACAAAACTTGGCAAGGATACTCTTTAGAGACCAAAATTAAGAAAAAAAAATTTCAGGTATGATCAAAGGGAAGTGGTATTCCCCCTACAATTGCACAAATTTTGTGAAATATCTTATGCGCTAAATCTTAGAAACTTGACAGCTATCGACTTCAAATGTTCTACAAAAAGTAATTGGACAACAAGACTTACATTTTGAAAAAAAAATTTTGGGTAGGAGCAGGGGAAGAAATATCTCCAATAAAAATTAAAAATTTTTATAAAATTTTCGATACGCTATATTTTGGAACTGTAACAGCTTTCGACTTAAAGTTTTCTACAAGAAGTAATAAGACAATAAGACCTACATTTTTGGTAGGAGCAGGGGAAAGGAGCAGCTCCCATACAAATTAACAAACTTCTAGTCTTTAAATGTTCTACAAGAAGTAATTGGATTATAATGGCTACATTTTTGAAAAAAAAATTTTTTTTTGTTGGAAACATACAAATTAACAATTTTTATGAAATTTTCGATACGCTATATACCGAAAACAATGAACAATTTTTATAAAATTTTTAATACGCTATGTCTGGGAAACTATAACTGCTATCGACTTTGCATGTTGTACAAAAAGTAATGATCAAATAATTTTTACATTTTGGAAAAAATAGTTAAAAAGGAACAGGGAGACTAGAACCCACATACAAATTAACAACTTTTATTACAATTATGTCGAAAACTTTCAAAAATCTCGGCCTAAAACATTTTACAAGATATTTCTATTATACATACATACAAACGGTAAAATTTTGTAAATTTTTCTATTTTAAAAACTAGAATTGCCGGAACAAAGAATTTTTATTATAATATTTGCAGAATGAAATAACTCGGTTAGAAAATATAGCTGGGTATATTAAAAGACCATTGTAAAGAGTATATAAGATTCGGCGCAGCCGAATATAGCGTTATTTTTGGTTTAGTTTAAAATATGGGCAATCGTGTATTTTTGTTTACTTTTTTGGAATAACTTGCAGGTAATCCAAAATCTTTACTAACATCAATTAAAAAAATTTGAGCCGTCACTAAGCTAAAAAGTTTATATGCACATTAATACATGAGGTTCTAAAAAACTGTGTGCAAAGTTATGACTTTAATTTATTGATTTAAAAGTATAGATTCGATTTAATTTTCAAATTGTAATAAAATCCTGTACTTAGTTTGGCAATATTTGTGACCATTTTACGGGTCTCATAGACCATTAAAAAAATGTTGTCCTTAGTTTTTGTTCAACAGCTGATTTAGATTTGATTATAAAGACTAACTATGTATTTGTATTAACCAATATTGTTTCTATTTTTACGTATTATTAAAAAAAGTTCAAATTAATTATTTCCTAAAAAGTTATAAAAAAAAATAATTTTGGTCCGTGTATAAAAAAAGGAAAAAGTCCAGAAAAAAATTTTTTAATAAAGAAAAAAAAACTTAAAATCACTACATATGTATACCCGCTTTTTAAAAGTGGATATTAAACAAAATTTCGGGTAATGCATTGCTAAAAAATCACAACAAAATACCCGAAAGACTGAAATGGCAACATTAGTAACTCAGCCAACATAATTGCCAAAATATACAATATATGGATTAGAAAAAAAAAAAATAATAAAAAAACACAAAACAACAAAGGAACAAAGTCCACTTACAAGAATATTTGTAAACAAAAAAATATACCGACAGCAACAGTAGAAACAAAAATACTTTTTGATTTTGTTTACACATATTTGCAAAATTAAAGACTCAGAGGCAAATATTGACAAAAAATACATTTAAAAAACTTAAAATTACAAATCATTAGAGTCCCACAATAGACAAAAAATATCCAGGTAATAAAAAAATGGACATCAAGTTGGTTACCACATAATTTAAAAAAACTTTATGCGGAACTGGCATTATATCATCCATTTAACAAATTTTATTTGAAATGGCTTATAATATCACTAAAAAAATAAAAATACATCTATACATATGATTGATTCTGAGATAACGGGATAATTTCAACATAAATTTCGACGCCGAAGTTTTGTGCAAAATACCGCATTTTGAATTCGTTACTGCATTTATTTAACTTATTTAATATTTCAGCTAGGCAATCAATTATTATAGGCGCACGCACATCAATTTTTTCAATTTTTTCGAATTATTTTTAAAATATGTCCTCAGTCGGTCAGTAAACCCATACTTTTCCTTTATAATTACATATTTATTTTCAGTTCATTTACGAAACTTAAAAAGAATCACTTTGTTAACTTCTGCGATAATCCTTATTCCCCTGGTCATTTTTTTTTTGACATAAAAAGAACAAACACATAAAAAATTAATTTCTTACCATAAAAAAATTTGTAATGGATCGAGAGTTGATATTAAATGTTAACTAAAAACAAGTAAGAGCGCTATATTCGACTGTGCCGAAGCTTATATACCCTTCCCATTGGTCTTTTTATATACCCAGCATCTGGTCTAGCCAAGTGTTTATTGTACCGCAAATACTAAAATAAAAAAATATTTAACATTTCATAAAAAAACCTTCGTTTTTATGAGCGGTGTCGCAAATGAATAATAAAAAAAAAACTAGAAACGGAATGACAAATTAATATACATATACCCTTATCACTATGTAAAGGGTATAACACACAACCAAAATTTAACAATATATTGAAAATTGGGATCAAATCCTGAATAACCTTTGGTAATTGCTGTAATATATTGAAATTTAATTTTTAAGGCAACACAGGGGAATGTCAAACGAAGTGTGAACGCTTATTTCGAAGGACAAAACGTGACTTAATATAGTTAATAAAATTTTTTTCCACATAATTAAGTTCTTGAATATTAAAAAGTTTTGAGATTTTAAAGTTTAACGCATAAAAGATTTTACAATAGATTGACGTGTATTTTCAGGGTCAAAGTATAAGCATTCATAAATATATTAGGTAGGTTAGGTAGAACAGGCAGCCGTTGAAGAAAAGGATACAGCTCACTTGGGTCCGCTTAATTCGGTCCCTTTGTGTTACCTGGAGAGGCAGATAGAATAGGTTGAGATGGAAGAAAAGAAGAAATTTAGAGAAGGATAAGAAAGAAAGAAAGAACAGAAAATAAAGCAAACTTACCAGGGTCTCTGGTGGGAATCGAACCCACAACCCCCAGACTGGTAGACTCGTGCACTTACCACTGATCTACCGGGGCACCCATAAATATATTAAATAATGAGTAATGTTTACATTTATAGAAGAAAGAGATCACTTGATAACATTTTTTTTGCCCCTATTATGGTGTAGAACCCAACCCTATTTTAGTTGTAATATAAAATTTCGTATCATGATTACAACCAAACCAAACAGCTACTGACGAGTTTTAGTTTTTTGATGTTTTTGTAAACCAAACTTACATAAAGTTGTAAAAGATTATAAATCATGCGCTGGTTTGGTTTTAATCATAATATCCAATTCCACAATAACAACTCGACTTAGTTGAGTTACCCATAATAGAGGGGTTTTTTATTGTAATTTTGTTAAACATTTTGTTACTAAATTTTTTAGAAATTGAGACAAATTTAAATGAAAGAAGGGCATGAGGGGAATGATATTTAAAGACTTCAGTAGACAATTTTTTAAGAACAAAACAATTTTTAAAAAGATACTTAAGTGACTACAAAGATCTTTTAAAGCTCTTTTCAAAATGAGATTAGAAAATGGGATATATTTTACTTTCCCGATTTAAACAAACAGGGATATCAAATTTGCCGGTAATCTTAGAATCACCCATATATATTTTACCAAATGCCTACTTATAAATGCGAGGAACTGCGCGATGGTTTTACTTTTATTTTAAGTTGACTTTTTTCGAAAATATTTTTCCTTTTACCTTTTTTAGGGGAGTATACAATAACCGGTTTCGGTATGAGCGCTAACTACCACTGTAATCGATGGACCACTGTACATAATATAAGTTCCTTTGGGCATGTTTCAATCAATGCAAACGAAAATAAAATGTAATATTGTTTTTTTTTTCAATTTATTGTTTGTATGTGTGCACATTGTTTTATCAAGTGATCTAAAATCACATGAGTGACTTGTTTCTATGACCACAATTACACTTACAGTATTTCAGGCAATTAATTATTTGTTTATAAGTTATACTATTAAATGTGCTAAATGTAAGCAAAAAATAAAATTATTATTTTAGAAACTTAACAAAATCATAAAGGAGCTAATAAGTGTCGTCTAAATTGTTTTTGTAGTGTCATTTTAATGTCGTCATCAATTGTCAACATTGTAAGAAATTTATTAAGGCATAAACAATTTAATTTAGTTTTATAGCTAAGTACTTACCTAGTATGGGTTTTTTCTGTTCTAATAATTCACAATAACTATATGCTAAAAGATTAACAGGCCGTTGTGGATTAAAATTTACGCAGTGGACTAGACGTTCACAGGTTCTCATGAGGAATGATGAAAACTGTCCGGGATCAATGCCATAACTACGCCAACCACCTACACCATCAGCAACGCCTGCAAAGACAAACAACCAAATTCTAAGTGAAATATTCTAAAAACTTGCATGTTGCTTCTAACCTTGCAATAAAAAGTTTAATTAAAATTAATAAAAATTTTATTGTATGTAACTTTTGTTAAACTAATAAAAGCTAAATTTTTTAAGGAATTATGTCATACAGTTTCATTTTAATAAATACTTTGTGTTTTTTTACAATTAATAGATTTGAATAAACAAAACAAATAAACTTTATTTTACTTAAACATTTTTTTTTATATTATTTTGAAACTTTTTAAAAATTTTACCCCAATATGTTATTGTAAGTATTATAGTCAATGTTACCATATTTACGCTCTTGATGCTCAATTTTATTCTTTTTAATTCTTAGTCGTCTACCTTTCTGTGGTTTAGAGGCAAATTCTGCAGTTTTTTTTTAATTTTTTTTATTCTAATTTCTTTATGTTTTTATAGGATTTTTTATAGGTTAAGTTTGTCCATATGCATTTCATTGGTTCTTACACCAAATCGTCACTAGACTTCAATCAAAGTCTTATAAAACCTAATGAAAAGTAAAAGGGAAAGAGAAAATCAAAACAGCTAATAGCGAAAAGTAGTATTTTGGGTTTTTGAAGGAACTCTTGAATGTTTTGGCTTGTGCATAACAATTCTCAATAAGTTTATTGAAGTTATTATAGAAAGGCTGAAAATATTTATTAGGTTTTTTAAGAATTTGGTTAAAGTCTACTGACAATTTGATGTAAGAACCAGTGAAATGCATATGGACAAACTTAACCTACTACAAACCTTCATATTCTGAATAATATTGGAAAATGTTTATAATTTCTTTATAGCAAAATTATTTAATAAATAAATTTGATCCAGAATAAATAACCATCTTTTACCATTTCTCAAATTTAGAAATCTATTTTTAAAGCTTCTGTTATTTTACCCCCGTATTCATAAAAATTAAAGTAGGATTATAAAGCGCTTATTTGACAGATGTCTATGGCATAGATGTCAAAAAAGCCCATTTTAATTATTATGAAAACGACCGTTAATATATAATTTTTATTTGATTAATTAGCCCTTCTACACCATTTTAGATGTAACCAGCTAAACCCCGGTGTGCTTCGCTACCCCAATCATAGTAAAATTAGCTGTGTTCCAAGTAACTTTGGGCATGTTTGTGTATATGAGAATAAAAACAGAATTAGCTCTCTCCAATTTTTAAACTTACCCAAGTCTTCTTGAACAGAAAAATGTGATATTGTTATTGATGTTTCCTACTTTTTAACTTTAAACTAAATTTAAGTCGTTAAAAGTCATAACCAAAACATGTGTATCACTAGTAACACACACTTTATTTTTTTAATCCATAAAAGCAAATACTTTTTATATTTCATTTTATAGAAATGCAACACAAATACTTACGTTTTCTTTTAAAAATAAATATTTATATTTTTTTTAATTTGTCTGAATCAAAATTTTTAGACATGTAAATAAAAAACAGCTGATAATAATGTTCATGCACAAACTTACCCGAAAAAAAAGTTTGGGTAACTTTGTGCATAAAGAGAATTGAAATTACTCTCTCATAAGCGCCTTTCATGCACAATTTTTGTTATCTGGTGATCCACAGTCTATCTCCTCCTTATCCCGCATAACCTGCAGAAATCTGGAAAGTTCCTCTCCCACTTCTTCGTCATATATCTCACAACGCAGTGCCCTGTGAGAGTACCAATAATGCACCTCGCCCCTGCAACCCTGCCCCCCTGTTCTGTAACTGGCGAGAAGTTTTCGCAGCGAGAAAATTTTTTTTATTGTCATAGTCTTCCGATTATTAACAGTGTGACTTAGATAATACATAAACTCGCATTATACGTTACAAGTTAAAATAATTAGGTTTATCGTGTTCATCCTGTCTTTTACAAGGCGACTATAAACTTTTCGATGCGAAAAGTTCTCACTAAAGTTACAGAACACAGGCACTGCTCTCCTTAAGCAGCAGGTTTAGTGCCCATCCTGTCCAGCCTGGGCCACAGTAGCCTGGAGATTTCCAAGTCCAAGTCCCTATTAGTTTATAATAGAAACCCAATGCCAGAGCCTTACCGGCTCACAACAAAGCCTAATATCCCATGCCGATCCCCTTTTTGCCAATTTATCGGCAGTCTTATTACCGGCAACGTCACAATGACACGGAACCCAACAGAGCCTTACGCTGCGTATCGTTAAGGTCGACCTGAGAGCACTTCTACAGTCGTCCACTAGTCTAGACCTGTCATAATGTCCCTCTACAGCCTTGAGCGCGCCCTGACTGTCAACGTAGATTGTCACATCTCCTCTTTCATCCGCGTCCTCCGCTATCGATTCTGCGGCTTTCATATCCATCTGGAAAAACGCTGCACCCGTCCGGAAATCTGTATGACATCTCTACTCCTGTATTCATTATATAAACACCAGCCCCTGTGCCCACCTCCATCTTCGGTTTATCAGTTTTGCACAACCTTCATACAGTCTCGCGGATCCCTTTCATGACTCCCTATCCGGAAACACTATCTGATGTACGATCCTTAAGTCCGTCAAACCAAATTGCCGCAGGAGTCGACCATCCCCGACCCTTTCCAGAATGCCGGCGTGTGCAACTGACCCTGCCCTAAGAATACCAGACTCACTAAGCCTAAACAACTCCGTGCCGTTTCCAGCAAAGAAATCCTCAATGGGAAGAAAATGCACAATGATATCCAGCGCTGCCTGTGGTGTACGATTCTTCGCCCCTATAATGTCTAGTACAGCACACATCTTGATCTTGAACAAAAGCTCCCTTATAATATCCAGCGCTGCCTACGGTGTACTATTCCCGGCCCCTGTAATGCCTATTGCAGCACATCTCTTGATCTATGACAAAAGCTTCCTTATATCGTCGCTCTCAAAAGCCCTCCACCTTACAAGGCTACGGTACGTTAGAATTGGTGTAACAACGAATGTGTAAATCCAGTTCACCATAACCGGTTGCAATCCCTAGAGTTCCTGCAGGCATAATAGGCATTCAGAGCCTTCCCAACCATCTCCTTCGCATTCTCGCCACCCAGGCCGATACCCAGATACCTGCCCCTACCCAACAGTTGCAGCTCAACTTCGTCGAGCACAAGCAGCTCAAAGTCTGCCTCCTTGTACTTTGTGGTGAAAAGAACTAGCTCCGTCTTTTTACTTCCAGCCCCTTGTCCCTGGCACAAGACAGATCGGATAATGCACTTTGCATCACCTTACTCGTGGTAGGCGAAAATTTCCTTGTCACCAAAGCCACGATGTCGTCTGCATAAGCCACTACCTTTATCCCCTTCGAGTTAAACCGCTTCAGTATCCTATTGACCCCACTCCTTTTCAGATGTTCATTTCCCAAGCCAGAGTTGATTATCCCGCTGCCAAGTATAGAATATATCCACTCAATTAGGATGCCTTGAACTCCTACTTCTCTCAGTGCGTTCCCAATAGCCTCTATCGACTCCCTCGATATCTAAGAACGTGGTCAGCGTGTACTCTTTCCTACACAAATCCCGCTCTGTTAATCCACCCACATCATGAAGGTCACAGATTTACCCCTCAAATAAGCATGTTGAGCATTCCTAATGACGTGCATATCAATCGTGTTCCTCAAATAAAGATCGACCAGTCGTTTCAACGTATTCAGTAAGAAAGACGTTAAGCTGCTCGATCTGAAGTCCCTTTGGTTTTGAGTGGCTAGCCTTATCAGCCAGATATCGGTCAGATTTGTCGATTTGGCCAACATTTTTTGTCAGATATCTTAGAAATAACGGCCAATTTTGTTGGCTGGGTAGTAGCAGTTATAAATCTTAATTTCTACAATACTGATAACAAGCCAAATTTGCCCCTATTTTTTATCAGTTGAAGTGCATAAATTTTATTTACAGACATAATTAGAAGAAAAAATATCTTATTATCTTAAGTGTATAAAAATATGTAAGATTTTTAATGAAAAACTAAATAACAAATATAACTATAATAGTCAAAACTATTTACCTTACGATCGATTTTTACCGCATAAAACTGCTTTTACTGCCTTTTTATATTAATTTTTTGTATAAAATCAAGCCCAGTGTGTGCCAATAAGAATTTTTTTTAATTATTCTTAGTTTTTATACTATTATTATTTCTTGGAACAAAA
The DNA here is from genome assembly GCA_963583895.1 of Melanophora roralis. NCBI lineage: Eukaryota > Metazoa > Arthropoda > Insecta > Diptera > Rhinophoridae > Melanophora > Melanophora roralis. Next base: position 58,822,964 of record OY757190.1, on the reverse strand, counting down.
GCTGTTAAACTGTTACTTTTGAATTTTAAGCCCCTACCCCCTAGCAGGGGTACCACTACCCCTGCTACGATCCTTAAAATAATTGGTTCAAGAGGAAACATGTCCTACTTTTATTAAAAAAAACTTATCCAAGTGCTTGCTCCACATTCGAAGCGTTCTATGGTTAAAATTCTATTTAAATCCGTTTGTTATTTTAAAGGCAGAAAATGCTAACTACTATTAAAAAGGTGGTATCTTCCTACCAAATTGTAAAGTTTTTTATGCTTAAAGGCCTAATAACGTTAAATGCAATATATAAAAACAAAAACAATTGTTTGGAAAAACGAATTTCTTTTTAAATTTTTCAGTACATTTGGTTTTTGTTTATAGCGTTGCGTTGTAGAAAATAAGGGGGTAAATTTCATTAAAAATTTGTTTCTAATATATAGAAAAGCAAAGTTTACCCCGCTTCGCTTCTATTGGTCCAAGTTTTTAATAAAAACACCTTTTTTCCTTTTAGGTTTCTATGTAAACATAGGTAGTTTAAATGGCAAAAGTAGTTACAGTTATTGAAACAAACATTACATAAAACAATTTTTTTATTGAAAGTATCAGGTTCTCTGCCCCGCTACTAAAAATTTTCAGAAAATTGTTATACGAGTAACTTAGAGTTTCAAATGAATAGAAATTATAGTACTATAGATATGACTTAATAAACTTATTGTTTAAAACCTGCCTCTAGGTTCGTCGCAGATTTTCGTATGATGTGTAAACATGAGATTGCAGAAACATTGTGTCAAGTGGTTGGGAAAAGGATTCCACAAAGAATCAGGCAATGTTTTGCAGTGTAAACTGTAAATACCATTGTATCCATCATGGGAATCATGTGGCTTGGAAATTAGAAGGCAATGAAGAGGAAGCCTTTTTGCTTTCGTATTGGTCTTACTACTTTTTCCCCTCTTTACTTAAAGAGATGCACAATGGACCCAAGAGGTTTCCGAGTGTTAATGTATGAGAGAGTTTTCCTTCTTTCATCAACATAACCCAGCCTTTGTTTGTCGCGATTTTATAAGAGGGTTGAACGCGAATATTTTACAATCAAACTAATAAATTTCATTATATGTACATATGTATATGGTAAGCAAAGCCGAAATTTGATTTTCGATTTTACGACCAACTATTTTAATCTCGATTTTCAAAAACCAAATAATCGAACTCATAATCGATTATAATTCATAGTCGACTTTTATTTTGATGCTATATTAAAATGAATAGATATATGTACTCAAAAATTATTTTAAAGTAAATAAATTACACTTTTTCCCAAAGAAAGGTATTACTGGAAAAGGTGTACGTACCTATTTAATGGTTACAAAGAACGCAGGTCATAAAAAAACTTCATACATAAGTATATACTTAAGTGCAAATATCCATTATAATTTTAATGTATAGGTCTAAAAATTTAAATGCGCACACACAACAGATATACACATTTAATTTTCCAAGACGATAAGTTATTTTTAGTAAACTTTGCACATATCTATTTCATCTTTTTTAATAGTTTAAAATTTTTTCCAAATCGGACTGCATTTTTAATTAACTTTTGCCGTCAATTATTTCAAATTATAAAATAATACACCAACGCTTCATATTGACACATGAGTTTTCGGTGCAGATATTTTAAAATAAGTTGTTTTAAAAGAATAGTTCGTAAAATTTATAGCATTTAAAAATGTTTAAGGTAAAATCGATTTTTGGGGCTCAATAATCGATTTCAGTAAAAAGCCGATTACAGAAAATCGATTTTTTTTTGGGTCAAAATCGGTTTACGACAATAGTCGAAGTCGATTTACCAGTCCCTAGTACTAATAAACCTTCTTCGATTAAAGTCAAAAATCGATTTTAAGCCTAAAAAAATCTTTTTTTTTGCAGTCGGCTTTTTGTAAACGATTTTATACTAAAACTGATTACTGAGCCAAAAAAAAACAGTTTTCAAATTATTTTTTAAGTTTGGAAACTATAAATGTTTTGTAGAATCAGCTCATCGTCATTAAAATTAAAATATGTATTTCTTTCGTATGAGTTTTAATTTTTAGACTTATTTCATTTTATACATTTAATTAATTATTTATTAAAGCATGCACACATTTTAAAAATGTTTTTGAACTATCTTAATTTACTAATGTTTTGAAATTTTTATAATCATTAAACAGGTGTTCGTACCTATTTTATAAATACCTTTTTCACTTTAGAAAAAGTTCATTTTTAGTATTCATAGTATGTATATTTATATAACATTCTGATTTATTTTACCACATTTACCAATTTTAGTTAAGTCATTATTAAAAATGTGTACAAACAAATTTACAGTAACTTTAAACATTGATTTATTTATTTTGTATTCATAATGTTTTAGCATCATTTAGCATTGTGAGAAATCAAACTTTTTAATAATAACAGGTTATTATTCAATAGTTGATTCAATTAAAATAAATTTTAATAAAAATGGACTTTGGACTTTGAATGTAGAAGGCTTATTGCTATGACTGTTACAATTTATAAAGCAAATTTAAAATGCAAAACGCAAGTAAACAGGAATTCTAGCTAGCATTTTTAAAAAAATAATTTGTTTATTAAAAAAATATAAATTTTAAATTAATTTTTATATGTAGTTTATGTAGATCAAAAAATATTTTTAAAAAATTATCAAAGAAAAAAAAATTATTTAAGAAAGTGTATGTCAGATTTATTAATTTTGTATGAAATTTTAAATTCTTTTTTTTTTTTGGCATATACTTTCTCAAACACAAAAAGGAAATGCAGAAGGCGAATTTTTTTTAATTCGCCTTTATACAACCTGTATTAGAGTACTCTAGAGTTGTTTAAAATTACTTCCATATTAAATTACGGTAAGTAATAACTAAAGAAAACTCTTCAAAGGTACAACAAAAAGTATTGGGCTCAGTCAACAAAGTAGTTTTAAAAACAATTAAGGTGAAAGAAAAAGATGTATGTATACCGGCCAGAAGCCATTAATGCAAATTATACTTTTTGGTCTCCTTTTTTAAAACTTTTTGTAGCTTTAATTTTAACTAACAAAATATATTTTTTCCAAAAAAACTCCCCATATCTATAAATGTTTATCCCTAATTTTTAAAAAGAAATATAACATACATACTAATTTTGAAATAAAATTATTCAATTAAGTTCACTACGACCACCTACTGTATAAATAGAAAAAAGCACAGGGTTTTGAATAAAAATAAAAGTGTCTTAGCGCAAGTACATATATACAAATGTAAATATGTATTTATGTATGTAGAACAACGGTGGCCATGTTGAACCCTGAAGCCAAAACGCTTAGCGGGTTTTACATGCAAATAATAAGAGTCCTAAGGAAACACTAAAAACACAAAAATTTGTTTTAATGCCATACCCAGCAAACATTAATCGTCACCCAAAAAAGCTAGTACATGCTTTTCATATTTTTAGTAGTTATCTTAAAATAGATATTAAAACTAATTCAAAAACCAAGTTGTAGATTTACATTTTTTTAGATCTAAAACTTCTTACTTTGACAAAAGCGGCTTTTCCTCACATCTTAAATGCATAAAAAAGGTAAACAACATGTTTGTATGAAAATATTTTAGCATCGAAAATTTTAATTTTATGTGGTTTAAATTATGCAAAAATGAATAGCATACCTCCAAAGAAAACCCATGTAAAATTCAATGGTTTTCCCAAAAATTTTAAATGATTCAAGTAACCCAGCAAAAAAAAATTGATGCGATTTTTTACAGACCACATTTAAATCACATCTAAAGATGCTATTGCATATTTTCTGGTTTTTTTGCATTTAATTAAATGCAGAAATAAAAACTGGCATTATAAATGAATCACCGATGTCATTGTTTTGTTTGTATTGCGCAACGATTTACACTTGGTTGAAGTGTTGTAATAAATTTTAGGTTTATATCACATAAAAAGCTAGATTTAAAAAGAACATTAAAATCGCATTTTAGATCAGAAAATTCCTTCCTTAGTAGGAGTGGTTTTTCCCCACATATTAAATGCAGAAAAAGTCAAGTTTTACATCAATTTCAAAATAACACCTTAGTATGGAAATTTTTTAGCATCGAAAATGTTGATTTTATGCGGTTTAAATTTGGCAAAAATAAATAGCATCCCTCCAATGACAACCCTATGTAAAATTCATTGATTTTTCCTCAAAATTTGAAGTGATTTAAGTAAGCTAGTTCTGGGTTTTTTCTACTTCTTTTTCCTCGCTTTTTTTACTGGGTAAGCTAAAGGGTGATTTTTTAGCTATTATCTTCTTGGCAACACTGGTTTAAACAGCTGACGCACGTTTCGTGTTTTGTTTCACTATCAAACATCTTCAGTTTGGTATATAATTCAACCATGAATCGTCTTACAAATGAACAACGCTTGCAAATTATTGAATTTTATTATCAAAATGCGTGCTCTGTTAAGAAAGTACATCGCGCGCTTCTTCCATTTTATGGTCAGCTCATTTTTGGCTAAATGGGTACGTAAATAAGCAGAATTGTCGATTTTGGAGTGAAAATCAGCCAGAAGCATTGCAAGAACTACCAATGCATCCAGAAAAAGTTACAGTTTGGTGCGGTTTATGGGCTGGTGGCACCATTGGACCGTACTTCTTCAAAGATGATGCGAATCGTAACGTAACTGTGAATGGTGAGCGCTACCGTGAAATTATATCCAACTTTTTTTGCCCAAAATTCAAGAGCTTGACTTGCATGACATGTGGTTTAAACAAGACGGTGCCACATGCCACACAGCACGCGCAACAATGGACTTATTGAGAGGCGAGTTCGGTGAACATTTTATTTCACGTTCGGGACCGGTCGATTGGCCGCCTAGATCATGAGATTTAACGCCTTTAGACTATTTTTTGTGAGGCTATGTTAAAGCTCATGTCTATGCAGACAAGCCCATTTCAATTGACGCATTGGAAGACAACATTGAAGCATTTATTCGTGAGATACCAGCCGAAATGTTGGAAGGAGTATGCCAAAATTGGACTAAGCGGATGGACCATTCGAGACGAAGTCAAGGTCGACATTTGCACAGTTAATTTTGAAGGGTTTTTTAATTAATAAAACACACAGTGAAAAGGTCCCCATCTCATAAATGCCTTCTCCCGTTAACCACCAATGATACGCAAATTTATAATACACATTGCTTATTTTCCGAAACAAAGTCATAATTCAAAAAATTTAATTTGTGATCATGTTTTGCTTTATATTGTATATAAATTTCATCTTTAAATTGTTTCTACGTATAACGTTTGAAAATAAACCTCCGCTTACCTTTTTTAGGAAATGTAAGCCAATCGAAAACTTTTGCGTTTGTCTCGAAATGGCTTTTTTTGAAATATTACGTTGTTTTAGCAAATGAGCGATATGTACTTAAGATGCAGCAGGCAAAGAAAAATGCATGCAGAACTTTTTTTGTTGAAATTTATTTTTGCCAGCTTCAGGATTTTTCTTTGGTTTAGTTTGTTTCATTTTTGCTCTATAAAAAAGTATAATTTCTAATAAAAGAAAAAAAATCGCAGAGTTCATTCTCAAATTTTAATTAGGTAATTGCTCTACAAGAAATTTGTGACCAAAACTAACACTAAAACATTTTTTTTTCGGTCATTTGTGACAAATATTTCTTTAATTTCTGAAGGTGCGAGGAAGATAAAAATTACACGTACACAAGGTTTCGGTAATCTTTTCACATCGCCCATAAGAATATGATGGAAAATAATGACTGAAATACCAGTCATCTGTGACGGCTTTTTTTTATTCTGTTTTTTACAAATTAATTTATGTATTCACGTTTACCAAATTAATTTCGTTCGGTCGGGCGTTAGTAACTTTTTAACCTAAAAAGTTTATAAGTAAATAAGTTAAAATAGTATTCAGATTTGAAGTTCAACGAATTAAAAGGAATAATATGTTATATGTTATACGTAATATTATTTAATGAAATATACATAGCAGCTGTAATGTAATAAAACTCAGCAATATCAATAAAAGTGCGATGAGCCTTTAAATAAAATGAATTTTCATATTGTGATGACAAATATTAAGAAAGTGTCGGCAAAATTGGGCATCTTAATCGTTTTTAAATTTTTTTTTAATACAAAAAATTTTTTGTTCAAGCACTCTTACTTATTATGCATGTTTATATGTGTATTTTCGTTCGTGAAGAAGAGAAACGGAGAAAGTTTGGATTAAAATTGAATTGCAGAATATGATATATAATAATATAATTTTTTTGGAAAACAGCTTTTTTACAAATTCACTTTTTTGTAGTTCTTGCTTTCTCAACATAATCTTAAAACAATAACTAGCAAGGAAAGTTAATCTCCTACACAAGCGTGAAGGAACCCTTTTTTAACCACTTTAAAAAACAACACCAGATCACGATACTTCACGAAATCCCTGAAGTAACAACCAAGAAACTTCTGATCGCAACGTCTAATGTTCTAGACAAATCTCACTACAAGTTTTAATTTATTAAAAGTAACCCCAGAGGGGGCAGATACCACTTTAAGACAGTATAAAATCTGTGGCATAAAAAGAGCGTATGCTAACTTCCGTCTAACAGAAAAAGGCAGATAAGTTTTAGTAGAATGGATTCTCTGTAAGGTACTCCATACTCTTCCAGACTTATATTCACATGGTTTAAAAACTAAAGTCCACTGTTAAGCACGACACACAAGCATTTATGACTATCAATACATTCAGTAACCACATTATCCAGATGAAATTTTGCATCAAAAAAAGAATCATAAGTAAGGCCAAACATCATTGCCTTAGTTTTAGAAGGTTTAATACTTAGAAGGCCATAAAAACACGACTCAAGCAACTGTTAACCGTCTCCGTAAAAGCAACACCTGAGCTCCGATCACTATTGAATAATAAATAGTCCGCAAAACAAGAAAGCTTCACATGCTTCTGAGTTAGTATGCCAATATAAATCATTTACATATAAAATAAACAAGAATGGGTCCAGCACAGATCCCTGAGGAACGCCAGAAAAAAGGGAGAGTACACAAGAACTGGCTCTATTAAGCTCCACGAAACAAAACTATCAAAAAATTAAGCATGGTCAGATGTCGATACACATTTTACTTGACTAAAAGATCTAACGATAGAGATATCACTAACCAAAAAGTAATTCAACAGAGATGTCGAATCATTGGGCAAATTATAGCGTTTAAAAATAGAGTTGTGTACAATAGATAGATTAAGACCCAAACACAATGAATTCATAGCATTTGATTTAGAAAAATTAAAAAGATTACAATTAAAGTCACCAACAAAAACTACCCACATCCCTACTTCTGAAAAGACGGTCACTCCTGCAAACAACATAGCCCGGCTTACTTACAGCACGACCATAAATTGCATTATAAATCCATTTCTCAAAGGCAGCAAACAAATCAAACACATAATGCCGCAAAAATGGCCCGATTTCATCAAGCTTAATTGATCCTGGCGATGGTTTTAAACTTTTACAGTTAAAGTGTCGAATTTTGAGTTTACTACATTTACAAAAGTGGTTTTTATGTAAGAATTACCACTTACTATAGGACCCATATTACCACTAGCAGACAGCAAAATCAATAAAAAAAACTTGAGTGGGGAATCATATATTAGGTAATAATTCATATTATAAATAACAATAAGTCTTATTTTATAACATACATACATAGATATTCTACTGTATTTTCTGCATCTTAGAAAAGATAACACGTGAAAAGCTTATACTAAAAGTGCCCTTTGGTATGTTATTTACATACCTATTTAACAATGCTGAACTCATTTTGTTTTTATCATCAGAAAGAACTTACCTAACACATCAGCGTTTGTTGTTGATGTTTTAAACCAAGAGTCCTCGCCATATTTACCAGGCTTGTATTTAGAAGTTAAAAAATCTTTTGGAAAGCCGCACACTACTGATATAAAATGAGGACGAGATTTAGTTACCTCACCAGATACGGCTGAGTTTGTAGCAGTCTCGATAAGTGTAGAAAACCCATTGCGCAAGGCCCGTGAAATAAGTCTTGAAGTCCAACCGAGCGAAGAATGCATGACGCTAATTTGCTTCTGATAGAGTATGTATGGCTATGTTAATGTGTGTTTTTAGAAACGGTTTAGCAAGTTGGTTGGGATTTACTTATTTTTGCACCATCGATTTTCAAGAGGGATTTAAGATTTCGTGTGACTTTTTTTAATCACTATTTATCACATTAAGCACCGTTTTTTTATCAAATATTAAATTATTTAGGCGTTTTGGTATTAAATTATTATGTAAACTTTTTGAATGTACCTTTGCTTCTATTTTTACGAAAAAGTAACAAGGGTAACGAATAAGACAAGCAAAAAGGAATTGAAAAAATTCATTTTTCTATAGGTGTTTTAACTATTTATAAAATTTATTAACTAAAAATTGTTTATGTAATACCTAATTAACACGAAATGCTATCAAAATTTTGTAACAAACACTATTTTTAACGTGAAATCCAATTTATCCTCCAACTACGCGTGAAAGAACATTTTTTACGAGTGAAAATGTGTGCTGTAATCAAATAGAGTACCCGTTTAGCTGTATCTAGGTCAGCACTGCCAAACTAAAACAAAAAAGTACATTATTATCAGTGTGGCCATACTAATTTTTTAACTTTATTTTTTAAATTTAGACCGAAATATTTACATTTAGAGCCTATTCAATTGCATTAACTTTTTACAAGATTTATTTAGTTTCATTAAGTTATATTTTAAGATAGATAAAACAACAAAAATTTGTCAAATTTTTTTTTACGGTACATGTCACAATTATATTGAAAGGTATCAATCTCTAAATTTTCTTCGAATTTACAACTTTACAGTTTCCGAGCCATTGATTTGCTTAATAATTTCCTTTAGCGGCATTTTAAGAGCGCAAACCAATACAAAAATACAATAAAAAAAGATAACAGGAAGTTATGGCATTTAAAATATCGTTAGAACTTTGTTGCCCAAAACAGACACTTTTAATTGCGACAGTTTTTGTCTTTTTTTAATCTCTTATATAAAGAAGGTGTATGTATTATGTTTGTATTTTATAGCTGGCCACACCAGTGGATCGATTTTTTTTAAATTTTTACAGGGAGTTACTTCAAGCCTGGAAGGAACAATAGGCTAAATTTTTTTGGAAATTATTGCTGCCACGCCCACACTACGCCCATTTGTGTGGGAAGGTTAGGTTATGACTTGCCTAACAAAATTAACCATAGCCATACTGATCAAACGCATAGAGCTAAATACATGAAATTTATAAAACGTGTTATACTACGTTTCCATCTACGTGATTTGCGCCAAATCATTTAATTTGCTCAAATTAAGTAATTTGCTACATGATTTCCCATATATTTTTCATATGAGCAAATCATCTCAAATGACTTGATTTGCTCAAGATTATTTCGAAATTTGTCTGTGCAACACTGCGCGGAGGCTATTTTTACAAATGCAACTTTGGGGAATCCATTATTGGTGAGTAGCAAATCCGAAAAAATGACAGCTGATTGCAAGGAGCTTGCATCAGGTGGGAGTGGTTCTACAAAAACAGCTTAATTTGTTATAAGAATGTCAAGACAAATAAAAAAAACTCACAAATTCTTTTTCCTCCTTTTTAGCTTTTTTTTGAAAACTACAGTTGTTGTTTGTAAAAAAGAATCAAATACATAAACATAAACAAAATTTGATATTTTAATAACGAAACACCGGTTTCAGCTGAATAACCGAGGCCACCTGATATACGTGTCAGATTGAATTCGAACATAAAATTACTTACAACGTAATGGAAACACTTCGAAATGATTTCCTCAAAATTACTTAATTTGCTTATAATGGAAACGTACTATTAAGCTTTACATGTTTATTTAAATACACATGATTTTTAAAAAATTGAGCCCATAAAGGGGATAAAAAGGGGAAAAGGGGAAAAATCTGTAACCTACTATCTTTTGATGTATATAAGATATAAACAGACAGGTATCTGGAGTTTTTTTTTTCAAATTTTGGTCCGAAATGGAGAAAAAAGGTGTTAAAATTATATTTTGGTACTTCTTGGTACTTTTTGTTACTGTTAAAATAATAAAGATAGAAACATTATTCAAACTGCGTTCGACATGAATACATTACCTTCCAGCAGGACGGATGGACTGACATGTTTTAATCGACTCAGGAAGTGATTCTGTATCGATCGGTATAATTGGAGGTGGGTCTCAGACCTTTTTCTTTGGTGAGGTGCAAATATTTGCACAAAAGCATAATAAAATTTGGGTATAACAATATTAGAGAAGTTTGAACTAAATAATAAACAGACAGGTATCTGGTATTTTTTTTTAATTTTGGACCGAATGGGGAAAAATAGGTTTAAAATATATTTTGGTACTTTTGGGTATTTTTAGTTACTTTTAAACCAATAAAGATAGAAACATGATTTAAATTGCTTTCAATAGGTCTTAAAAATATGATTACGTTTGTCGTACTTTTTTCAATTTTTGACCCAAGGGGGGGAAAAAGGGATAAAAATATATTTTGATTTTTTAGGCGTTTTTTGTAACTTTTAAACAAATAAAGATAGGAACATTATTCAAATTTGGTGCGACAGGCCTATATATAATGGATACGGTTTTGGGTCCTTTTTTAATTATTGAACCCTATAGGGAAAAAGGGTTAAATTATGTTTTAGTACTTTTTGTACCTTTAGAACCACCATTAAAAATAGAAAAATTATTTAAATTGCACTCGTCAGGCTACCAAAATATGTTAATATGTTAATAAACGGCTAGAATTATATTTAGAAGTTTATAAAAGAATTTTTGATAACTAAAGCTTTCTGGATATCTTCAAAACTATAAACCTTATGAATTCCCAATTTTTATATGTTAATTAAAGAGTAGGGCTGACTTATAATTCGTTGCAGCTTAAGTGGGGCAACCAGTAAATAAAAAATATATAAATGCTCTTATTTACATATTTTGGTAATTTTACTATGACTGGTGTAGCGAAGCACACCGGGGCTTAGCTAGTATAATAATAATACTTTGCTCATATATGTATAAGCACTTAAGTTTTTATTTGAAATAAATTTCTCTACAGACGTTTTTATTTTCAGTCAAATCCCGATAATTTGTACCCCGATAAATCGTAATTCCCGATAATTCGTAATAAACTGTCGGTCCCTTAAAAAAATCTCGTAAATACGTAAATTTCCATACATTTTTTCCTAAATAAAATCTTCTTTACCTCTTATAAATCGTAATTGTTTGCCAACTACCACTTGTAATTCGTAATAAAAACAACAGGAACATAGAAAGAATGATTTTTTGTTTACCGCCATTTTTGAATTGGGTTTTTGCTTTTGCTTGTGTGTGTGTTTATTTTCTTAAGATTAGTTTGTTACATGAATAATAAAGAAAAATGTCAAAGCGCACGCATAAAACTTTTTTTTTTTTTTTGTATTTTATTTTTAACAATTGCTTGTTATGTTTCTTTATATCGTTGTAGTAAATTAATTGAAAAACCCCATTAATTCGTATTTATTTTACTTTAACCCCGTTAAATTGAAAACTCCTATAATTCGCAAGAAATGACCGGTCCATTGCGATTACGAATTATCGGGATTTGACTGTAGTAAGAAATCTAAAGTGTATTTTTGTCTTAAAGTCAAATCAAACAGGACCGAAATTAATAATTATCTTTTAATTCTTAAGAAAAAAAACACACATAAAACACTTCCTAAATTTTTTTTCAAACAAACACTTTTTTTAAATTATATTTTTTTTAGACAATATTTTATAAGATCCTGTTAAAATTGTTATCTGATTTTTATGTCAAACAAAATAAACGAAAAATCCAAAAATTTTATTAAGTTTTTTATTGAAAATAGTAGAATAAAATGGTTTATCTGATTTTACAATTTCATTTCTAGGAACAAAATCAGTAAAACATTTAACTGAATCAGTAATTTTTTGTCTAAAATCGGCCCATCAAACAAAATTGTAAAATTAGATTTCTGAAAACATTTTTTTTTAAATGCCTGCTTTTTTCATAAAAAATATAATTGCTAATAAACAAAATATTTTTTATATACAAACGTTTCGTCTATGTTATGACAAATATCTAAAGTATGAAAAAAAAATTTTAAAACCACAAAAAAAGTTTACCTTTATTTTTTGGCTTTAAGTTACTGTTGTTTTTAGCTCTTTTTAAGCGCGATTTAGCTTTAACTTAACATGAAAATCTGGTCACACTGATTATTATTATTTTCATGGTGAAATTATTACTGCGCCATGATTATTATTATTAGTATTATTAGGGATTCCCTTAAATCTAAAAGTCACTGTTATACTAATCGCTGATTTGCCACTCTAATTAAAATATACCAAAAACCAATATTTTTAAGTCACAGGTAAAAAATCACATATAATTTAACGTTTTAAGTGGATTCTCATGTTCAAAAAATTAACTTAATATATATTTAAATTTACTTATAAACTTTTATATACTAACAATGATATCAAAGTATGTACACTATTTTAACTGTCTAAGGGCCGCTATTAAAAGTTGTTCATAAAGTGAACTTTAACTAAAGTCAACTCTTATTTAAGTAAAGAATAAAGTGACCTTTAAAATTTTTGGTTACTACAACCTCCCTTTAAGTTATACAGAAAATTAGTTTAAAGTAGGGATGCGCAAAAATAGCCTATATCTTAGCAGAGGAAACTGGAAATCCCCGTCTCAATGGCCTTCACCAGAGTTCAATAACAGTTCTAATGGTCTTAACCAGCTCGACTTCCTGCCGACCTATGTCTTCATAAAGGAAGCTGGAGCTCACGAATATTATTTTAATATAAAGTTTTAATTGATTTAATTAAGATCATGGAGAACTTCATATATTTCTTTGTTTAAATTATTAAGGGACTTCTACAGGGCATTCCCCTTTTTTCCTTATTCAAAGTATAATTGACTTCTTCAGGTTATTTTTCTAGTCTTCAGTTTTAATGGTCTTCTCCAGATTAGGAAATGGTAAGCAAAGCTAAAAATCGATTTTCTATTTTACGATCAAATATTTTAGTATCGATTTTCATAGTCGATTAATCGGAACCCATAATCGATTTTAATTCATAGTCGATTTTTATTCTGATACTATATTAAAAAAAAATAGATAGCATCAAAAACGATTTTTAAGTAAGTTAATTTAACTTTTCCTTAAGAAAGAAAGGTATTACTGGAAAAGGTGTACGTATATATTCAATGATTGCAAAGAACGCAGGTCATTAATAAATTCAGATATTTTAACTTCATATGAACATAAGTATATAGGTATATATCCATTATGACACATTTATTTAAGGTATTTAACAAGGCGAATTCATTGATAAGATGCTGTTACGAGCACATCTGATCTATTTTTTTCTTGCATAAATCGAGGCTGGGTTGTTAAATTTGTTTATGCTTACAGGTCTTTTTTGAAACAGCAGCCAACGAAAATCACAACAAAAACACCACCTAATACATTAATTCACCACCACCTAATACATTAATTCGCCTTGGTAGTTGCACTTAATACAATAGAGGGTTTTTACACTAGAGTAAGCACAACTTTTGTTCTACGTATTTACACAAGACTAATTATGCTGGCATAAAATTGTGCATGTATACACAGCTTTGTGTGTGTTAGTATTTTCTTTGTTTATTTCACGTTTGCCTTTGTGTATGTTTTGTTCTGCTTGTGCGGGGTTGAAGCTGGTTGAAAAATTGTGCCAACCAAAAACCACTCTCTTCACAGAAAAAGCCAACAAACTGCGATTTTATGCCAGCACAATTAGTTTAGTGTGAAAACCCTCATATTCACACATCCATATCGGAAGCTATTATGCAAAAAGGCACAGCTAACAAAAATATAATTTAAAACGAGAAGAGAAAATCTTTGTAAACGTGCAACTTTAAAAAAAATAGCTCATTTGATCAAACAACTCCGTAATTAAAAAATATTTAGAAAAAAAAGCGTATGAAGATTTCAGTTTTCTTGTATTGTATAGAAAAGAATAACGAAAATTTATCTTCGAACGTTATAAGTAGAGACAATTTAAATGTGAAGTTTATATATGGTATAGAGCATTACATAACGAACAATTCTGAATCGTTAATTTCAAAAATGCATTTCATGAATTATGACATTATTTAAGTAAATGTGCGATATACGTAAATCGATAGAAAAACATTAGTGTTTTAAAATTTACATAAATGGTTTTTTGCGTTCCAGCTACTTTGGGCAACTTAAAAAAATAATTAGAGAGTAATTTTCTCTACGTTTTTTGTCCGAATTAGAACAAAATCTGGAACCCACCTTATATTGGATTTGACTAAGGTAGATTGAACAAGGTATGAGCAACTGATCAGCCGACATATATCTCCACCATATTTTTTCTAGCTTAGCTCGACAAATTTTTTATGTTATATTATGGTTGGATATACAGTGTGATATAAATATTTTTGACAAATTAGCTAGAATTCAGCAACAAAAAAAATATATGCTAAATTCTAACATAAAGTTGTTGTTGTAGGAACGAGGTCACCTTATTTTTCCACCATGGATATGATGCTACTTGTTAAATTAAATTTGGCAGCACCAATTTCGGCACACAAAAGAAAGGATTTTGATTTTTACTTTAAAATAAGCTAATGTTTTAGGTGGTAAAACATGTCTAATTTAAAACCGTGCCCTTATCTGGAAAAGTGTTATCGGAAAAATCCTATACATTTTGGAGAATTCTCCCATCCTCATTGTAAGTTTTTCAAAAAAAAGATAAACAAATTGATTGACGTAATAAGAACACAAACATCTCACAGTGGATAATATATATAAAATGGGGCTGGATCCGGCGACTAAGCAGTACAACATACCTGCAAATCTATCATCCAATGAAGAATTAATTTTACAACAAATGAAATTGCTTGAAAAGCTCTTTCCCAAAGTAACAGGAAAGCAAGAAAACCAACAAGGTTGTTCAACTTCGCAAATACGGAATCAGTTGGAAGCAGACGATAATTCAATATGCGAAAAACGTTCGAATTCCCCACAACCCACGTCCTCTTCAGGCAAAACTATAAGTGATGATTCAAATTTGGCCAAGAAACAAAAAATAACACGAAACATTAAAGATTACATACCAGTGGTGGTGGAAAAGGGACAAATGGCTCAGAAATTGGAATTAGCGGCACCATACAATTTTTTTCTAACTGCCATAACAGATTCAAAACCTACGCATAATGAACCTTTAACAGTAACCATGCAAGGTAGACGTTTTTTAAAGCAAATTTATTAACTTGAATTGATTTGCGGTATTTTTTAACAGAAATTCTTGACGAAAGTTTGGGCATTATAGAAAATACAGTACAAATAAATTTTATGGTTGATATTGGCTGGCTATTAGGCCATTATTATTTTGCAGGCATATTGTAATTATTGAAATTTATTTTTAAGACCATTAAATTATTTAAAAGAATTTCCTGTTTTAAGAAATACGCCACTTTTAGTTTTGTATGGTGATGATACTCCCGAACTGCAAACTATCGAAAAGCACAAACCTCAGGTAACAGCGATTAAAATTAAAATGCCGACGCCATTTGCCACATCACATTCCAAGGTTATGTTATTAGGCTATAGAGATGGTTCTATGAGGACTATTGTGTCGACGGCTAATCTTTATGAGGATGATTGGCATAATCGAACTCAAGGCATTTGGATAAGTCCCCTTTGTCCTGCTTTGCCGGAGAATGCTGACACTGCAGCAGGTGAAAGTCCCACAAACTTTAGACAGGATTTAATGCTTTACTTGGCGGAATATAAATGTGCAAAATTGCAACCCTGGATTGCACGAATTCGAAAATCTGATTTTAGTGCCATTAAGTAGGATAAGCGTTTGTGCATAACATGTGTAAAAGCACATTAATTTGAATAACTTATTTTTTGGTATTGTTTTCTGTTTCGTGCAGTGTTTTTTTCATCGGTTCTGTACCTGGTGGTCATCGTGAAGGACCTCGTGGTCATCCTTGGGGACATCCACGTGTTGGCAGCCTCCTGCAAAAACATTGTGCCCCGATCGATGAAAGAATTCCTGTCATATGCCAAAGTTCCAGTATCGGTAGTTTAGGTGCAAACGTCCAGGCCTGGATACAGCATGATTTTTTAAATAGTCTACGACGGGACAGCTTGCCTTTAGGTGTACGTCAGCTGCCCCCTTTCAAAATGATTTACCCCAGTTATGGCAATGTCAGTCGTAGTCATGATGGAATGTTGGGCGGTGGTTGCTTACCTTACAGTAAAAACACCCACGACAAACAGCCGTGGCTCAAAACTTATCTGTATCAGTGGAGCTCAAAACTACGTCATCGATCTTTTGCTATGCCACATATAAAAACGTATACTCGATATAACTTGGAAGAAAAATCCCTATATTGGTTTATATTAACGTCGGCTAATTTGTCAAAGGCAGCGTGGGGATCCTACAATAAAAATGTGAACATATCACCATGTTTACGGATTGCCAATTATGAAGTTGGAATTTTGTTTTTGCCAAAATATGTGGTAAGAATATTTGTATTGTAATGTTAATTTCTTTCTTACAAATGCATACCATTTGCGATTCCACATATTGTGTATATACTTTCTATTTTTCAATCTGTCCGTGTGTGTTTAAGTTTTGAATAATCAGACATTTTATTCACATATTGTAACATTAATATACATACAGTATTGATCTGCACTTCACTTTCAATTTAAACTTGCTTCAGTTCAAGGCGCATTCAACAAGGTAAACCCAAGGCGAATTCAAAAAATTCGCCCTCTGCATTTCCTTTTTGTGTTTGAACGGTAGATTGTCAGAAAAATTAAAAATTCATTAAAAATTAAATTTTTATAACGGTTTAATGTCAAATTGATTTTAACCAGCTGGGTTCTTAATATTACCTGGCTGAATGTGCCTCGTTTCTACCGTTCTAACACAAAAAATGAATGCAGAGGGCGAGTTTTTTGAATGCGCCTTGGGTTTACCTTGTTGAATGTGCCTTGTACCAGGGTACACTAATACAAGTAGTATCAAGGCACATTCAACCAGGTAATATTAGGAACCCAGCTGATTAAAATCAATTTGGCATTATAACGTTATAAAAATTTAATTTTATATGAAATTTTTAATTATTCGGACATTCTACCGTTCAAACACAAAGGGAAATGCAGAGAGCGAATTTTTTTAATTCGCCTTGGGTTTACCTTGTTGAATGTGATTTGGGTAGTATCAAGGCGAATTCAAAAAATTCGCCCTCTGCATTTTCTTTTTGTGTTTGATAAATAGAATGTCAAAAAAATTTTACATTTCAAACAAAATTAATAAATCTGACAATCACTTTCACAAAATTTCAAGGCGAATTCATAATCAGCTGGGTTCTTAACATTACCTGCATTAGTGTACCCTGCCTTGTACGAATGTTACGAAATATTTTCAGTCTTATGCATCGAAAAACATGATTTATGACCTTAAACCTTGTGTAAAGAAAATTTTTTAGTAATATATACATCATATATTATTTGTGATTTCCATTTAGAGGAGCAAAACATAACAGTTTATGAGATTAAATATGATTACCGGGAGTTGGACTTGTTGGCACCCATGATAAAACTTGGATTGTTCACAATATGTGTTTTGTAAAAATTAAGTAATATTCGAACCAGTTATAGGCCAAAATTTGTAATCTGGGAGAGCATTTAAATGGGGCGACATAATTGGCAATGAAATTGCCGATGCGCTTGCTCGTAGGGAAAATTAAATTTAAAATAAATTCAAAGGTGTTTTTTTTTTGTTTTGTGTTTTTAGATCGGAGAGAACACATTTCCCATTGGAGCATCCCGTGATGGTATACCACCTTTTCCTCTACCATATGATGTACCTCTAACACCGTATGGACCTGATGATACACCTTTCCTTATGGATTATTTGCATATGTAAAACCAGTTTTTATAGTTATTTGCATGTTTAAGTATATACACGCATAAACATAAATTTTTATATATTCTTATTACAAGTTCTTTGCCCCTAACAGATAAGAAAGAATACGCTTGTTTGGTTTTTATTTTATTCATATACATACATGCATTTGTTTTTATATATTTGCTTGTAATCCCACTGGTGTTTGTGACTGGCAATTACTCAACAAAAACGATTTAATGAATAATTATAAAAAAAAAAATATTTTGATACTACTTGTTAATGCACAGAATTAAAAAAAAAATACAAATATACATATAAAAAATGAAAAGTAAAACAAGGAGAAATATTTTTAAAATTTTTTCAGGTAGTATCCATCCAAAAAGAATTCTTAATTGTAACACATGGTTGTAATGATGGTTATGAACTGGTTAAAGCACGAATGTTTTATGGTAAAAGTTTAAAAGATCTGTTTGCTTTCTTTTATTTTATTGCCATTAACACATAAAACTGGTTATAAGCAGCGTTACCAAAAAAAGTTTAAATACATACCCCAGTATTAAAAGTAGGAAAAAAGAAATATAATTTATATCACAAAAATTCACATTTTAATTTGTGTTCAAAATAGAGGGCATATCGAAGAAAAATTTAAAGTAGACTTTAAATAATGATTTTATATGAATATTTTGTTTAAAACACCTATTTTAGTTTTATATATAATTTTTTTCCGGAAATGCCCCTAAATAAATTAAAATCAAAAAATAAATATTTAACTTTGTTTTATTTTTTCATAGTTATTATAGTCCCTGATTTTTTGTTATTAAAATACCGTTTTATATACATATACAGATTTTTTTCAATAGAAGTGCAAGACAATATCCATATACATAGATGTGTTATCAATTGCTACATGGTATATCAAGTGAAGCTAATGGCTTAGAAAAAAATTGCTTATTAGGCACACAACGATGGCTGTTATGTACATATATTTAAAAGTCACAGTTAACAACAAAATGCTTACCCTAGTCATATCAACGTATGTATACAGGCAGGTTTAAAGCTGCTGACCACAAAATATACTGTTGGCACAGCAGATATACATATGTATACATATGTATGTATGTAGTTGAAAAACGTCTTTCTTATTGCAAGAAAAGCGAAAAACATATAAACAACTGATAAATAAAAGAAATTAAATGAAAATTACTTACGCTGGTAAAATATATTTATTAATATGCATTTTGCGTTCAACAGTTGCTAAAAGAATGACGGAATTAAATGAAAAAACTTTAAACTTTCCCTACAATATTTCTTTGGTCGATAAAGAAATTAACGAAGAACTCCTAAATTATTTTCATGGTTAGTTTATAAAATTGATTCACATATTATTTTTATTACCGTAAGTATGATGTTTTTTTTTTCAAATATAACAACATCCTCTTCAAACATAGGAGAAAAAGATGGTTTTGTACAAGTTGGCCCAGAGAAGTATTTTTTCCCGTTTAAATACAAGCAAGAAGCTGAATCGTATTATAATTTTCAAGCTCGTCCTAATGATATATGGGTTGTTACTTTTCCACGTTCCGGTACAACATGGACCCAAGAGCTAGTGTGGTTGGTGGTAAATAATTTAGACTTTGAAACAGCTCGAAAAACTCCATTGACACAAAGGTTTCCTTTCTTCGAGTAAGTAAATTTATAACGTACGGTTGTAAGACATATTCAGCCTTATTATGGTTTGTGCTAGAGTAGTCGTTTTTAGCTTTTGTGTACCGTCTAACAAATACGCCAATATTAAAGCAATAGCACACTGATCGTTTTTGTGTCGACAACAATCGAGCAACAACGCCAACACTATAAGACTGATAAGCAGGGCAACTAAAAATATGCAAAATCATATTTTTTCTGTGCATCGCATTAACCTATAATGTTGTTTCTCATCCGTTCGACAACTTTTTCAAAATTATGCAAATGTTAAAATTTAGTGCTTCATTTTTTTTTTTCAAAAAATAGGATGATAGCTATCGACTTTAAACCCCCCAAAAACAAAGTAATTTTGTTTTAATATTACTTGGCTAGATTAGATGAGTGGGTGTACAAAAAGACCAATGTGAAGGATATACACGATTCGGCACAGTTTTTACTTGTTTCAAAATATGAAATGTTGCCTTAAAATTAATTAAAATGTGGTATTTAATAAATGTGTTCAAATTTCTGTGAACTTTTGACAAAACCACTTACGTGCTTAAAAAAAGCGAATTTAACAGAAGAGCAAATAAAACTACTTTCACTTTGCAAAAAACTTTTTGTGATAAATATCTAAAAAGTTTTAAAACCTCAAATTGTAAAATAGCTTACGAGAATGTTTTTTCAAAATTAATTTTTTGCATATCTGCAACATATTTTTGGAAATTCTAATAAAAGTAAAATATGTTGTTTTGTTAAAAGTGTTATGGACTAACAATTTAACCTATTTAAGATAAGTGTTTTTGTTATATTGATATTTTAAAAAAATATGAAATTGAAAAGGTATTTGCAGTTAAGAAATATAACTTTCAAGTTAACAAAACAACATATTTAGATATACAAAAGTTAATTTGTCATATACAAATATTTGGGGTTATGCATTGACATAAGCTTTTTTTGAAAAAAAGTTAAGATATATTGCATTTACTTTTAAAAATAAAGTAAAATTTCGGAATAAGTTTATTTAACTGATTTAAATCTAGTAGCCTTAGGACTACCCAGATTAGATAGAAAAATCCGCAATCAAAAGTTAAATTGACTATAAAATCATAGATAATTGACATAAAAACCTTGAAGAGTTGTCTTATGTCGACATAAACGGCTTTATCAAATGTCCACAATAAAAAGATTTAAAAATGAAAATACGTTAAAGTAAAAAATTCGTTAAATCCAGTACTAAAAAAAATTATTCATGTAACAACAAATCAAAAGAACAATGCTTATCATACATATCGTATTACAAATAAATGGATTTTATAAAATTATATTATTGAAAAAAGTAATTATTTAAAAAAAAATAAGAAAAAAGTACATAATTTTTTAAAGAAACTTGTTATTGACGTTTGATTTCTTTAAACTTTTTTCAATGGCTTTCTTTTAAAGCTCACGCAAAATTAACATCTTGGATATATCGATATTATTTTCCTGTCCCCACTGGATACATATAGCAAAGCTTTTGATTACCCCTTGTTTTTCATCAGCAGGTACATCGTTTTCTAATCGTTAATTCATTTCTTCATCTTCTTCCTCATCCAAAAAAACTTAACATACATATGTCATCCTCCATCCATTGGTTAATGTCTTCTGCCGTTAATTGATTCTACGAATTTGTCAAAAATTAATACAACTGTTTGTTTTAATACTCCATCTATGTATGTATGTATTGATATAAGTTTTACGAATTTTTCGTGTATCATGCTATGAACACATAGACACCAGCAGGCTACCGGCAGCATTCTCTCAAAAATAAAACACATGCATTTAAATGTACACAATTATTTTGACGGCTACACAGCAACACGGCACCATAACTAAAATTGCAGCTGTGGCCAGATTAAACTAATTTCTATTTTAGTAGGCGGCAAATCAGAAAACTGAGAGAAAATATGAAAGAGTGTAAAACAGTGCTGCCAATCAAGTTTCTATTTTACTCAGCCGTAGCGACTTAAATCTTTTTATTGATTTTGTAACTACAAATTAAACAAAAAAGAACATTTTTATTTAAAGTAGTACAGCTAAATATGTTGTTAACCGCAGATTCGGCCCTATGTTATTTAAATCCACTTGTCTTGTATATATTTAAATTCTGCCACAATCTTAATTTTATTTTTGTTACTTAAAATATTAACTGTAGTGCGTACATACATAAATATTTACCTACATGCAAGCATACATATTTACGCTACAAATATACTTACATACATGCATAACTACGTTAATAATATTCCAGATAAATGTCATTGCATATATTTTTCAATGATAAAATAGCAAAAAACACGAAATATTTTACTGTCTAAAAATTTAACAATTTAAAATTGTACCATTATGAAAATTAACAGCACTGGTGTATGTATGCAGCCGCCGCCTTCAATATAATTAAGTCGCTAACTGCATGGCAATAATTCAGCCAGCTGCATTTGAAGTCGTGTTGCTGTGTTGCTTGCTGTCGTCTATGTGTTCAAGGCATTATTTTTATTTGTTCGTTACATTAGGAATGAAATGGGATTTTATTTTGCTATACACAGTAATAGCCTTTTTACACTTACGTACATTTTGCAGGAACGCATGGAATATGTTAAAAATGTGAAAATTGTGTTTACATTTATAACATCTTTCATCCGTCAATTTTTACTGTATATAAGACGCCAAGTGATAAGAGATAAAATAATGAAAAAAATTATATTAACAGAATTTTTATTTTCAAAATTATTGAAAACTAAATAAAATAAATGTAAATAAAATAAAAATTGTATGTAAACATTTATTAATTGTTTAATTTTCTGCCTTTGCGAAATTTACAAAATGCATGCATGTTGTGTGTATGTACATATATTCCCATTTGTATTAAAAAAACATATGCACACACACACACATATATAGTTCTAATTGTTTACAAGACGTAATTATATAAGATGGCGTTAAGAAAGCAAATCAATACTTTTTTCATCCATGTTTTATGCTTTTTATGTCAAAAACATGTTTCTGAAATGTCGTTTTTGTTGTAAAAAATAACCTCACCTGATAAAAACAACCCTTTATTGTATACATTGCTGTTTTTATTCAACTTTGTTCACTAGTGATGACACCAAAATAATCGAAAAATGATAAGTGGAACCAAATGATTTAGGAACATATTTTAAAGATGACGAAAAAAGTTGACACACAAACCTGTATAATTCATATAGAAAGATGATAACATTTTTGAAAATTGATGAAAGATGAAAGATGTAAGTAAGTGTAAAAAGGCTATAAGTTCATTCGTTTACTTTCCCAGTAAAGTTCAGTAACTTAGCAAATACTGAGTAATTTTACCAAATTTCTCTCACTTACAATTTTTTATGTAAAAAGTACGCGAACGGAAAATTTTAACAAAAAGTTTACCTACTCAAAACAGCTGATAGATTAAAATATATTGCAATTACTTGATTACTCGAAAAATGCATTAAATTTTTTTAAGCACAAACAAGCTGACTTTTGTGAGTGGGGTTAACTTGGTTTTGGGGTTAAAGTCTACTACGATCACCACCACAAAAAATGGGCTTGCTCCCTATGGCAAATTTTTTTTTTCAGATATGCTACCTTTACTTGGAGCACACGAATATATGGACACCCAGCCAGACAGATATGCTTAAATTGGCTAAGGAAGTGATTCTGAGTCTGTCGGTATAATTTAAGTTGAGTCTCAGACTATTCTTTTGTACGTTACCTGGAGCAATACATCCTGCTAGGGAAAGACTTAGCGTTAGTAAAAAAAACACGAATGTTTAATTTTGGGTAATAAGTGACTGCACAGAGTACCCAAGTATTCAGCACTTTTTCAACTTAAAAAAAGTAAATATTAAGAATAAAAAGCCGCAACAAAATTGATTTGGATATTCTAAAATGTGTTCGAAACTAAACATCCGTATAGGTCGGGACCGTGTCATGGAAGTAGCTTTTAACAGAATTGCGTAATACTCTTTCCTTTCTCAACCACAAGTTAGGGTGAAAAAATCCTGGCTTTTTTTAACATTTAAAACAAACTTATATCTTCTTCATCTTCGCTTTCAGATTCAATACTGCATTTTGCAAAACATAGCCATGCCTGGTTACATTTACTCTTTCCCCTAAACTTAAAGTACTAACTATATCTCTTAGCTGTTCCATTGTTTCGCCTGTGAACATTAAATTACTTTTTATACCATTTTAATTTTTCTCGTTATTCAATTCGTTAGCTGTTTGTTATTTCACTTTTTTTGTTTACATCAGAAAACATATGTTTTATTTTACTAGTAATTTTTACTAGTAAAATTTTGTCTAGTAAAAATTTTTAAATACTCAGTAAGACAACTGTCACTTTGCGCTCTCAATTTGTGTTCTCATTTACTGGATTTTGTACCTAAGGTAAAACTTTTGCCTGTTCGTTAAACCTCGAATTCGCTAAACCGAGAGTTCGTTAAAGATAATATTTAATGACTTGGAAAGCCTGTTGTAAAGAACATCCAATTTTATATCATAAAAAGGAAACAGGTCGATAGACAATATTGGAACATATATGTATGTCCACAGATTTGATTATGTAAATCATGAAATTTATTTTAAGAAACACATTTCATAATAGTACCTTTTCTGCTGCTAGAAAAATAATAAAATCATTTAGTTTTGTATAATTTTACAGTTCCTTTCATGAAAGAACTCATCAAATTATTCTGGTAAATCATTGCAATAGGTACTTCTTTTTGTAAAAACCATACATTTCAGGACACAAATTTTTAATCAGTACGCCAGATAAAAAATCAGTACATGTACTGATAAAATCAGTACGAATGGTCATCCCATGTATTATATACATACATATATACTTTGTGGTAAAAGTTTAATAAATTTTTTCAATTATATTTTTAAACTAATTTTTAACAGATTCTATAAAATTTGTATCTTTTTACTCTGCCAATTTACTTTGCCAAAATCTTAAAACAAACAAAATTAAGGTTCACTTGCCAGTTAATCGGTTAGTTTTCGTTCATACTTATCTTGTAAATTACTGTATAGGTATTTATCATATTTTTTTTTTTACCAGATTCTCTTTATTTATGCATCCGGTGATTAAAGAAGAACTGTTAAACGAAAATGCCTTCAGCAAAGAAAATCAAGAACTTATAGAGACCATTTCAACGGCCGGTTATAAGCTTTTTTCGCATATTCCAATTACACAGAGACGTTTTATTAAAACACATTTTCCTTTTTCTTTATTGCCGCCGAGTGTTATGGAGCAAAACAGCAAAGTAAGTAAAAAATACTCCAAAAAATAACTACTTAATTTAAAATATTTGTTTTAAAGATCATTTACGTTACCCGTCAACCTAAAGACGTGGCAGTTTCGTTTTATTATCTAAACCGGTTATTTCGTACTCAAGGATACGTTGGCGATTTCAAACGTTATTGGGAATATTTTGAAAGAGGGCTAAGTAACACATACATATATGACAATTTTCCTAAGCTTTTTAATAAAAACATAATTCTCTGTGTTAGATCCATGGATGCCATATTATAGTCATTTAAAAGAAGGTTTGCAGCATAAAAATGACGCCAATGTTCTATACCTGAAATACGAGGATATGGTGGCAAATCTTGAAGGTTCGATTAGAAAAATTGCAAAGTTTTTGGATTGCTCAATGGACGAATCGAAAATGGCCGCTTTGATTGATCACTTAAATATTACAAATTTTCGTGATAATCCTGCCGTAAATGTTCAAGAATTAAGTAGAGTTGGTGTTGTAAATAAATCTCTGAATGGCTTTGTTAGAAGTGGTGTTGTTGGTGCGTCAGAGAATGAATTCCGGCTAGTGCCTGGTCTGCTAGAAAGAGCTGAAAAGTGGATAGCAGAAAATGAAGATAAACTATTAAATAAGTTCGACCAGAATGAAGACTAAATTAACAATTAATACACGTTTTAAATGAATAAAAGCATGTATTTAAATAACAGACGGTTAAATTGTTGATATAACTTTAATGTTTTTTTACCACAAGAATTTTGAAGAACGTATTGTAAACTCAAATCGAATGCAAAAATTTATAAGTATGTATTTAAAAAAGACATTAGCGGTTTTCAATCTTGGTGATAAAGTGCCTGGTAAGTTCGGTATATATGGTAGTTCAGGTAAATTCACAATTTTTATTGTTGTTTCGTTGTTTACCACGATTTCTATAAGTATTAAAATTACTAGGCACTTTACCATTGGCGTAGAAAGCCATATTGGAAGGATAATTGATCCCCCCCTAAAACTAATTTTTCCCTTTAAATTTTGTATCTTATACTAATAAATTATTTTTTAACACTTAAAAAAATAAAAATTTCTTTATTTATTTTGTTTATTTTTACTGTGTCATTGGGAAAAATTGGGAAATAAATCAAAATAAATTAATTTAATTAATTAATTTATTAGGTTTATTAAGGTCTTATTTGGCAGATGTTTTTGGAGTGATTTTCTTAAGAAAAATAGAAAACTGCTTTAAAAATTTACGAAAAGGCATACATATATAATAAAATTACATAAAAAGAAACATACATATATTATTTTTGTATTACAATAAGATAAAAACGACAAAACATATAACATTCACGATACAAACCTAACAAGGAAGGACTAGATTTACCTGACAGACTTCAGTCTTAAAAAAAAAACGGAAAGCAACATACATATATACAGGTGCCTCATGCGTATACAGTGCGGCAAAAGTATATTCCCCCATACATTTATTTTTACCACTTAACCAAGGCAACTTTACTTCAGGTCTGCAATCAACTTTTCGGTATTATACTGGTCCATCCCTACGTATCAGCTAAATCATCCCCGCTAAAAGCTTACTGCTACATCAGCCCGCAACATGCTTACAAATTAAGGTCAACTTTTAGATTAAAGCAACTTATAGTTGCTTCTTAATGGGGTTCGGATGTATATTTTATTTCTCTAAGGCCGATTCTGTAGAAGTTATGGACGTTTTTACATAATTTTTGTAAATTTTTTATGGCACCGCCCTTTGGTGATAGTGATAGGGGGTAAGTATACTCTAGAAATACGTTTGGAAGGAAAAACTAATGGGGGTCTGTGATACATTTTATACCTCTAGGGGCGACTCTGGAGAAGTTGTAGGGGTTTTTACAAATTTTGTATGGCAACCTTGTTAGGGGGCGGAGATAGGGTGTAAGTATGTTTCACAAAAATTTTTGAGAGGAAAAATAAATGAGAGTCGTTCTTACATTGCACTCGTGTAGGGGCAACTCCGGGTAAGTTTTAGAGGCACAAATTTTAGAGAAATAAACAGAGGTACTCTTGGTTTTTTGCTTATATCTCGGGTAGTTAACCGGCGGTTTTGCTGAATTTCAATACCGATTTTTTCGCACATATTGTTCAATTTTGTTCGCAAGATGTTAAAAGTTTGTCTATGTGCTTCTTCTAGATTTAAAAAAATACGTGCCGGTTAGATTTTTAAACTGAAAATTCAAAAGTGTTCTTAGTTAACACATAGTAAAACCAAATGATGCGTTCTTGTGCTTTATGCAAAAATGTATAAAGTTTGTTTTATTCACGTTTTTCTTCTGCAAATAATTTGTGTTTTTTTCCTGGCCCCCTGTTTTGTAACTTGTGAGAAGTTTTCTCAGCGAGAAATTTTTTTTATTGTAATAGTCTTCCGATTATAAACAGTGTGACTTAGATAATAGATAAGCTCTCATTGTCAGTGTGACCAGATTTTCAAGTAAAGTTCAAGCTAAATCACGTTTAAAAAACAGCTAAAAAGTGCTAAAAACAAAAACTTAAAGCCAAAAAATAAAGCTACATTTTTTTATTCGTTTTTTAAAAAATTTCTTTGTTATTTAGACATTTCTCATAACATGAACGAAACGTTTGTGTGCTAAAAATATTTAAAAAGAAAATTTGTTTTTAAAATTTTGGTTTTATTTACGAAAATTTGATAGACCCATACCTTCAGTAAGAAAAAAATAATATGTGTTCATATACATATGCATGTACAATAGCTTTTTTAAAAAGTTTTTAGAAGCAGGTGTTAATTTGCTGCCTGTTTTGGTAAAAAAAACTAATTTGTAAGATATGTATTAAAAAAAAACAAAAATTTGTTTTAGATATAAATACTCAACACACTTTGTTCGTTCATTTTTTTTACAAAAACACGTAAAATTAAGTAATTTATTTACAAACTTTTTTCATAACTACAAACACATGAAAACAATAAAAAATCGAAACAATAAGATTACATTTACACGATGCAATTTTTTTAATATTATTATTATTATTATTATTATTATTATTATTATTATTTATTTAGTAGTATTTAAAGAATACTTTCGTATATATCTATTACAATATTTTAATACAAATTCTTTAAAAGCTCTGTAAGTTATTATTCTTAACAAATTTCACACATTTTTTCTTAAATAAATTAAATTGTCTCTCATCTTTAGCATCATTTGGCAGCATATTATATAAAATAAGACCTTTGTAGAATAAGGAGCGCTGCATTGCCATACTTGCCACTCGTTGTGGCCTAAAGTTACGCGAGTTTCGGAGATCATAGGGCTGTGTTTCGCCAACATATCTTAACTGGTCACACAGATACTGAGGTGCATCTCCCATCTTCATTTTTTGTATAAAGTTCAATGTATTTAGTTGAAGCCTCTGTTGAATTGTCAGCCATCTTAGTGTATCAAGCATAAGTTGTATTGGTGTATACCTATTACATTTTAAAATAGAACGCATTGCTCTGTTCTGGAGTTTCTGAAGCCTATCTATTTGTTGTTTTGTGCAGCATGAATATAAAATAGTGGATCCGAATTCAAAATGCGGTTTAATCATTACATTGTAAATGTCTATTGCCGTCATTATCGAAACTTTATTTCTTAATCTCTTAAAAAACCCGATTTTTTTGCCAATTTTTTTGCATATAAACTCAATGTGTTCCTTAAATTTTAAATTCTTATCTATTATAAAACCGAGATATTTAATATATTTCACTTTTTCAATTTCTTCGTCGTTTATTTTTATAACCAAATCGCTGTCCATATTTATTTCCATTATTTTTGTTTTGTTTTCGTTCAGTTTTAGTTTATTCATTTTAAGCCATGTATTAATACTATTTATATCTTGTACTAAATTTTCTTGACATTTTTCTGCTGTATCCGCTTCCGTAAAGATCAACGTATCGTCCGCATATAAAACCACTTTACACATTTTCAATATATTTGGCATATCATTAATGTATATAATAAACAATAATGCACCCAATATCGAACCTTGGGGCACACCGAATTGATTATCAATTTTGTTTGATTTTACGTTGTTCACTTTTGCCGTTTGTTTTCGTCCATTTAAGTATGATTTAAACCATTTAAGTTCATTTTCTTGTACACCGTATTTATATAATTTCTGTATTAAAATATCCCTGTCTATTGTCTCAAATGCTCTCTTAAAGTCTAAAAATATCGCCATTATTTTGTTATTTTTTTCTAAGTTTTTCCACTTATTTATCACGTAATTTACAGTGGTTTCGCATGAGAATTTTTTTCGAAAACCCTATTGGTATTTTGAAAAAAGTTGGTTATCTTCCATATACTTTTCCAATTGCTCTTTAATTATTTTTTCTAGTATTTTTTCACACGTTTTTAATGTATTAATTGGGCGATATTCTTCGCACTTTTTTGTATGGGCCACTTTTTCAACAGGTGTTACTATGGATTCTTTCCAGCTTTCAGGAAAAATTCCTGTTTCCAGGGATTTGTTTATTATATATAGCATTGTTTTCCCCATAATGTTCCAGTTATCCAAAACAATGTTTACTGAAACTTTGTCAAAGTCAGCTTTATTTTTCATATTTTTACATATTTTTTAAGCTCTTCAACAGTAATTGCACGAAATTTAAACTTGGAATTCACAGCAGGTACTTGATTTATAAATTGCACATTCTCTATATTATTTCTAATTGTCCTTATACTATCTACGAAGTAGTTGTTAAACTGACTAGCTATTTGGTAATTTTCATTATATTCTTTTTTGTTAAATATCACAGATTGTATCACAGGTTTATTTTTCTTAAGAACCAGATTCTTAATTTCTCTCCACATTTCTTTTTGGTTTCTGGCATTGCTTATTTTACTATTTACGCTAACATTTTTTGCATTGTTGATTTTATTTTTTATATATGTTTCTTATTATTTTATAATTTTTCCATGCAACATCAGTATTTTCAAATTTGGCTGTCTGATATTTAGCAGTCTTTTCGCGTTTCAATTGTCTTAGTTCTCTATTAAACCAATTATTTATACTATTTTTCTCTCTTATAAGCTGTTTTTTTGTAAACTTCTTAATTGCGTTTTGAATACATAGGTCAAAAAATTTTACGTTATCATTTAAGTTATTATCTTCCGTCAATTTCAATATTGAATGTAGTTCTCTGTTAAATAAGTGTTTGTTGTATTTGAACGTTTCTATTTCTTTGAACATCACTTGGCTACTGGTTTCACTTTCGCTTTCAATAATGATATCGATAGATTCATGATCCGATAATTTGTTACTATTATTGATTCTTGTTGTCACTTTATTATTGTTCGTTATAACGTAATCAATTAATGTCCTTGTATGTGCTGTTACCCTCGTATATTCTTCAACTATTTGTTTCAGCCCATTATCATTAAAAATGCTCCTCAATCTGTTTTTGTAGAAACTATCCACCGACCAATCAATGTTAAAGTCTCCTGTTATTACTATATTACAGTTATGCTCGCATATTTCCTCTAAAGCTTGTTCAAAGTTTTCACAAAATTCCGCTTCACTATAACTAGGTGATCTATAAACTGCACCTAATATAAAATAATTTTTCTCATATCTCATCGAGCATACATTTATCCAGTACCTTGAGTCACTTACTCTTTCAAAAATCTTTTTTACGTTCCAATGTTTCTTGTAGTATATTACAACCCCTCCTGTTCTGTAGGAGTTAGAAAAAGTTATTGTTTGATTGTAGCCTGGAATTAATATTTCATCCTCATCTATTTCATTTGTAATGTGAGTTTCTGTAAACACCATGAAGTCCGGGTTCTCACTAACCGCAATAGTTTCCACCTGATTAAAATTGTTTATCAAGCCTTGCACATTTGTACATATACCACATATCTTCTTTAGTTGTTAGGCAATTAGACCGAACCTTTTTCTTTTTTTGTTCAGACTATTTTGGTAAACCGGGCATTCTTTATTTAATGTTTGATGATTTTCATCCAGCCCCAAATTAAGTTTATTATTTATACGTACACAATTTATACATTTTTTAATTATGTCTTTATCACATTCTTTAGTTTTATGAGTTCCATGACATTTAAGGCAAACTTCTTCATTTTTGCAAACACTAGATTTATGATTATAACCTTTACATTTAAAACATTGTGTTATTTCCGTTCCATCAAAAACTCTACATTTTTCCCAACCGATATTAATTTTTTGGGCCATGATAATTTTCCTGTAAGTCTCATTGTCAGTTGTTATTTTTGCACTATATATAGTTTTATTATTCCTTTTATATTCATAAATTTTCACAATATCTATTTTACTGTCTTTTATCATTGGGTTTTGTTTCTTTATTTTTTCTATAAGTTCTTCTTCCGAATATTTAAATGTCATGTCGGTTATTTTAATGATCATTTCTATAGGTTTTGGCACCTTAATTTCGTACCCTTCGCTCATTTCGTTTTGAATAGCTATTTTAATTTTTTCCCTTTCTTCATCATTTTCAGTTTGAATTATTATAGTTCCATTTTTCTTGTTTTCTACATCTGTTATTTTTAAATTAACTGGGTTCACTTTTTTATTTAATTCTGTCTTAGTTTTTTCTATTCCCTGTTTTTCTTTAGGTTTTATTATTAGTGGTACTTGTTTTGATATATCTGGCATCACTATGTTATTTTTTATTGATTGAGCATATGACATTTTGTTTGGTTTGACATTTGTTTCTTTTATTGCTTTCTTTAGTTCATTACACATTTTTAAATTAGTTTCCTCTATTAAGTTGCACATTGTTTTATTTTTGTTTTCAAAGTCGATAACATTACCACATAATTTCTTAAATTCTTCTACATTTTTCTCACATATTTTTTGAGCATTATCTATTTTTTTAAATCTGTCTTCATATCTTCTCTCTATTGCTACCAATAATTGTTTTATTTCACTTTCATTATGTTTCAACGCCATTTCAAATTCATTTTTGTATTCTGTAAGGTGTTGTTTGTTTTTGTAAACACCATCTGGAATTTCCTTTAACACAATATCAACATTATGGATATACTGTATACAATCATCACATATATATCTTATGAAATTATTTGCTTCTAGCACTCCAGCTGAATATTGGTCAAGCCCTGAGCATTTGGGCGTGCAATGATATATTTTTTTACATACACCATCACACCGAACACCCGATTCACCCCTAATCGCAGTCCTGCACTTGCTGCACTCAGCCATCTCTGAGTAATTAGTTCTTGCTTTATTTAACAAAAAACAACTTTTGCCACTAAATAAAACAATCAATATTTAATTTAAATGATTTATTAATAGAATCACACACTGTGATCACTTTTATTGTTGAAATATATTTATTTTGAATTTATTTTGGCGGAGCTTTTATTATTTGCTTGTATATTCCTTCAATGAAATTTTTGTTTGTTGACAAAACGAGTATAAAGAGACTACTTTTCTACACAGTTCGTTAAAAATCGAAATTTTCATTCAAGTTACATAAGTACATACATATATATATATCATGAAAAATGCCTTTATTCATATAAATTTTGTTCAAGAAAAGAAAAAAAGATGGTCTTTAATGTAAAAAAGTTGCATTGTAAGAAAGCATTTTTAAAAATATTTTTATTTGTACATGTGTGTCTAAATATGTATTTAAAACCAATAACTGTAAAAATGAAAAAATAAAAAATATTATTATTTTTTAACCCTATCCATAAAAATAATAATTATCGTTATTAACCGTTTTTATTTAAATTAAAAAATGACCGTCCTGCTAAAAAAAACTAAATTTACAAAGAACATGATTTTCAACAAATATAGTTTTTAATACCATCAAAATGATGAGCTTTACTTAACCCTACGATGTTTCATTGTGCCTGCTTTTTTCTTGAAAAATTATTTCGGTCCTGTATTTGATTTTTTAAAAAAATAAACTTTAAAATTCTTATTAAATAAAACTATTAATATAATAATTTGTTTCAACGAAAGGCATATGTGTTTTTCATTTTTGAGCAATACATAAAAACATTTTTTAATTTAACCAAAAGACGGAACAAATGTTTGTGTCGCATTTGAATTTTTTTCTTTAAAATTGCCGCATTTAAAAGTATTTGTTTTGGAAAACAAATTCTTACGTTTTTTTTGTAAAACCATACCTTCCTTATTTCTTTGTTTTATTGAAGTTTTGTGCTGTTTTACGTTTTTTAAATGTCGCTAGAAGTAAATTATTAAACAAAACAATGGTTCGGAAACTGTAATGTTGTAAATTCGAAGAAAATTTGGAGCCTGATACCTTTCAATATAATTGAGATATATACCAAAAAGTATAATACGACAAATTTTTGACCTTTTATCTAGCTTCAAAAACTACTAAAAAAGCTGAATCCAATTTCGAAAAAAGCTAAAAAAAAAGCTAAAGGCTAAATGTAAATATTTCGGGCTATATGAATAAAAATAAAGCTAAATTTAGCTCCAAAAAAGCTAATATGGCCACACTGCTCATTGTACAACGTTAAAAGCAAGGGAAAATTTTTTTTCAGATAGGATCAGGGGAAGTGGTTTTTTTCTCTACAATCGCACAAATTTTGTGAAATATTTCATGCACTAAATTTTAGAAACTATAACAGTTATCGACTTCAAATGTTTCAAAAAAAGTAATTGTACAACAAGACCTACACATTGGAAAAAAAATTTTTGGGTGGGGGCAGGAGAAGGTGTATCTCCCATACGAATTAACAATTTTTAAGAAATATTTGATACGCTATATCTCGGAAACTATAACAGCTGTCGACTCCTAGTGTTCTACAAAAAGTAATTCAATGATAAGACCTACACTTGGGCAAAAACAGTTAGAGAAGAGCAGGGGGACTAGAAGATCCAATAAAAGTTAACAACTTTTATTAACCTTTTAATCTTCATCTATTTCTTTTATTTATACTGACGTTAAAATTTTGTGAAGTTTTCTATGGACTTTAAAACTAGCACTCGGCAGGGTATACTAAAAGACCAATGTGACTGGTATATAAGATTCGGCACAGCCAAACAAAGCGATCTTACTTGTTGTGTTGAAAAGTGTGAATGTCAAAAAAATTTTAATTTTTATAGATAACTTAATTTGTTTGACATTTACATTTCAAAATATCCGCTGAACTTTGATATTACGTGAATGAGTGAGCCCTGGAAAAGAACGTGCCTGGCTAAGGCGAAGACATGAATAAATACAAAGACAAAGTCTCCATTCTGTTTTTTTTCTGGAAATTGTAACATTTTTTGATTTTTAATGACAACTTTTTGTATAACAAAAAAATATATTTTGCAAAAATGTATTTTGGCATCATAAGTATGTATTTGAAATACCAAATACTTCAGTTTAGGTATTTAAAATGCTAAATACATTAGAAGGTGGTATTTCAAATACAAAATACAAAATACAAGTATTTGAAATACTGCCCAATCCTGGGTATACTCATCCCTGCAACAGCTTCAAATTAGAGCCAAAGTGTATAAAACCAGCTCAAAAAAAAAACCAAGTGAAATAATTTTGGTTGGTTTCATTTTCACAGGGCAAACATATTTTTTTTACCCTTCAAACGAATTCCAAACAAATTGACAGGTAGCAAATATTTACCTGTGTAGTTGCGCGTACCTACCGATTCTAAAAGAACGAAAACAACTTATTTTAAAATATATTGGCTCTAATCAGCTGGGCTGATGAGTCTCCCTGCTGATTTGCATCATGCTACCTGTATTAGTGCACCCTGGCATTTGTTTTATTCGAAAAATGTTTAGTCACCCTGTTCGAAACAGAGTGTACATTATAAAAAACTGCCATCACTATACAAATATCAATAAAAAAAACTAATACAACTACCATCCTTAGAAACACGCACACTACTATAAGCAATTGTTTTTTTGTCATCTTATAATTCTTGAATATAAAATTAATAAAATAAAATGTTAGATGGTTGGTATTGTCGCACACTAGCAAACGAACAACAAGCAGCACAACATAACGACAATGAGCAAATTGTAGGAATGAACGACGACACAGATTCAGATAGTCAAGACATTAATGAGAGTAGACAGGATGAAGGAGCCAATAGCAATACAGTGGATTATAAAAGCCAATATCGGTATTTAAAAAGAAAACTAAAGTTTTTGATATATGTAAGTGGACTAAAACTAGGTTAGGGAATTTGTCATAATAAAACTCGCTAATTATACGGTTGACGTTTTAGGAAAATGAGTTTTTTCAAGATGCATTAAGATCAAATCAAAGACGTATGCTTAAAGTTTCCAAGGACCGAGCATTTCTCTTAGATCGGCTATTGCAATATGAGAAACCACAAAACACTTCATCAGAGAGTGAAGAAACTGAAGAATCTTCTGAGGATGAGGCAACCAAAGAAATTAAAAAGTAATATACACTTAGTACTGTTTATAGGTTTAAATAATTAAATTAATTTAAAGGCGTAAATTAGAACAAAGTGTTAATGGTTCCACAACTGGTTCTACACGAGGTCGGAAAAAGAAAAATCAAGCGCCGGTCACTTATAATGAGCCTTTGGAACAAATTCCAAATTCAAGCTACAACCATTTAGATGTGAACGTTAACCAGCAAACTCAAGCAGAGGTCGAGCGGCAGTTATCTAAACGTTCAGTTATGGATTTGATACCGGAACGAGCTCCTACTACAGTTCCAGCCGAAATGTTTAGCAATGAACCCTCATTGGATAGCGAACCCACAGAACATTTGGTAGATGGCTCTTCGCCAACACATGTAGCAGCCGAAGAATGTGTTCCCATGGAGTACAGTAATTAAAGAATTAATCAAACTAATTTAAGAAATTAAATTCTTTAGTTTAAATGCACATCTTATATATTTATGGTAATAAATTAAATAAAAAAAATAAGCTTATACAACCAAAATAGTTATATCTAATATTAAAGGAAATATTAACGGCTTAAGTTAAAAATTACGACTTAAATGTACCTACAGCTAAAAGCAAATTACGTCTTGTGAAATGTAAAGCCATAAAAGGAGTTGATTTAGTGGGAAACGCTCTTAATAAGTAGGAATCGCCTTCACTTATATCTGGATTATGAGAGGCATTGGTGCTTTGCGCTATGAAGTCTTCGGTTAATTTTGTAAAATCCCATAAGGTTAAATAACAGTCAAGACCTCCAACTGCCAAAATGGTGCCATCTCTACTAAAGCACATTGTTTGTATCGAGTCTGCATGTCTCACCAAAGAGGTAACCAACTGACCGTGAGACAAATCCCAGACTAAAACATTGTGATCGGATGCACCTGAAGCTAAATAACGCCCACAGGTCGAAAAACACAAGACATTTATTTGACCTTTATGGCCTGTCATCAGACGAACTAGTTGCCCGGTTAAGACATCCCATAGTCGTACAGTTCGATCACTAGAACCGCTAGCTATATAGTTGGAATTGGGATGAAATTGTACGCAATCGACATCGGAGAGGTGCCCCGTGAATATTCTTAAGGGCTGATTCGAATCGGTTGCCCAAAGACGTGCTGTTTTATCATATGAACAGGAAGCGAAATAGTAGCCATGTGGCGAGAATCGTACATCCCATACAGGAAATAGGTGTCCTTTAAAAACAACAATACAAGTCCACGTGTGTAGGGACCACAGCCGTATAGTTGTATCTTCGGAGCAGGAAAGCAACATGTTTTTCTCTGGTGCAAAAGCGCATCTATATACGGGACCGCTATGACCATAAAAAGTTCTAGCAGACTCACCACTTCGA
This sequence comes from Melanophora roralis, assembly GCA_963583895.1. Taxonomy (NCBI): domain Eukaryota; kingdom Metazoa; phylum Arthropoda; class Insecta; order Diptera; family Rhinophoridae; genus Melanophora; species Melanophora roralis. Next base: position 58,786,100 of record OY757190.1, on the reverse strand, counting down.
TCGTCCATCATACGCACCAAAACATCTTCGGCATCTTTGTCTATATCTTTAAGCATTTCTGCATTTTTCATTTCTCTTAGTTTTGAAGGAGTTAGGGACCAAACTTTAATGCTTGAATCAGTAAAACCTACAGCCATCATATAAGAGTCTTCTGAAATTTCTGCACATGTAACACTATTGTGTGAGTTTAAAATAGTGTATAAGCAAATTGAAGGCAAGGACTCTTTGTTAAGAGCCACTCGCTTCGATGCCTCTCTTAGGGCTTTAAGTTTTTCTAGCTTATCGGCATCTTTAAGTTCAGGCAAAGGTATACGATCCATAGAAGGAGCATTGGGATCTGATTTGGACTTCTTTGAAAAAAGGGGATCTTTTTTAGGTTTTTTCTTCTTGGGCTTGTCGGGAGCATCGGGATCATTATCATCCTCCTCTTCAACAGCTGCTGGCGCTGGAGTAGTTAAAGACTGAAAATCTACCTCCTTTAGAAGACCATAGTATACTCTGAGTTTATTATCCTGACGACGGGCTTCGCCAACTAATGAACCTGCTGTAGCATTACACTGTAATTTGGATCTGGCTGTTCCTTCATAGGTATCAAAGTGCAAATATTTTGCTACTATATCTGCAATCAACTCTTGCTTACGGTCTTGCATTTGACGTTTAAACAAAGAATGAGCATCTCGCGACATACGAATAATAAACTTATCTGATTCCATAGAAGCATACCAATCATTATTTTCCATTTCAGAGCGCTTTGTTATCAATAATATGTTCTGCAAATCCTCCCGGTAGTAATAATCCAAGTCTGGACCATATTTCTCCACAAATTCTCTAGCAGATTTTGCATATCCACCTGCTACTAGCTTAAAGTATATTTGTACGAGTATAGGATATAACACCATGAATAGTTCATGTTTATAAATATCCAAGGATTCATCTACAAAACTACGCAAATCTCTATAGGCAGCATCATACAATTCGGGATCACTTCCTGGACCAGGTTTGGCTTCACCGTTGCTAGTAGTTTCCACAGTCTCACCTAGCGCTGAAGATAATATTGAAGTAATTTCTTTATCATCAACTTCCTCCAATTCATCAGGTTTAATGTTTGCTTCTTGACACAGCAACTCCTCTGTTTGTTTAAGATTATACTTCTTGATAAGTTTGAGTAAGGCAAGCAGATCACGTTTATCCGCCATTGGTTTTAGGTCTCCAGAAACTGAAGAATCGGTTCCGTTAACTAAAATATTTGAATTCATTTTTCAGTACGCTTATAATTCTTGTTAGGATTCACGAATTTTTAACTTTTCTCTAAAAATTTATATTTTACGAATGCACAGAACAATACTACAAGGAAAGAAATGCAACTGACATTGATGTAAAATAACGGAGTATATAATCTGGGTTGCCAAGACTTCCTAAAAGTATTTTACGGCTCATTTACATTTCAAACCACTTTCATAAAATTTTTACGGAATATTAAATAAAAATTCAAAGCAAAGTATATTAAGCAAAGTAGCGCCAAATTACAGTTATTTTTCAAATACATTATTTGACACAAAAAATAATTTTTAGTTGTAGTAATAACGACCACCTTCGAATAATTTATTTAAGAGATATAATCTTTTAGGGGTTATCTTTACATTATTTCTAGTCCTTATTATAAAGTATTTTAACTATAGGTTAAAACTTTTTTTAATATATTAATTAAATGTTATTTTTTTCATACTTTTTTAAAATGGAAAAATAAAATATCATTTTCATTAAACAAATTTCTGTTTTAGTGTGTGGCAAATGAGAAAACTGGGAGAAAATGTATAAAAGAGTAAAACAGTGCTGCCAATCGACTTTCTATTTCACTAGGGAACACCAATACAGGTAGTGCTAAGAACTCAGCTGATTATGAATCGCTTTGAAATTTTTTAAAAGCGATTGTCAGGTTTATCAATTTTTTTTGAAATTTAAAATTTTTTGACTTTAACTTTCTCAAACACAAAAAGGAAATGCAGAGGGCAAATGAAAGAAATATGAATGACTTACATAATTTTGTGCCTACGCATTATTACTCACATTATCATACTTTGTCCTTATTAGACTTATTAGTGAAGGTCCCCTATCAGCTTCTGAATGTGCTTTACATTACCAATTCCGTTAAGAGTTTTTGAGTGTGCGCTAACAAAAGTTTTGCAGGTACTGCGGAAGTCAAGATAGTGTAAAACCCAAGTCAATTTAAAGATAAAACAATTGAAAAAATGAATAAATAAAAGAAAAATAATGATAGATGTTTATGCATTTTATGTAATTTAAGAACGTCTTTATCTATTTACCTGTATTTTATTAATATTTGTATATGTAAAAATCCTTATCTTAAATTACTATAATCTAACTAATTTAATCGTATATGGTCCTACTGGCTCGATTAAATATATAAATAAAATAAGATGTCTGAAAAAATTGTGAGCATATTTTCTACACAGTAAACAATTGTCGAGTCCAATTACGAATTTGTAATGTAAACACTTCGTAAAATGTTTATATGAAGAGCGAAGCGGGTGATTGATGAGCATGCTATTACATACTTTTTCTACTACCTAAGTTTACAACTCTTATGTTATTATTTTTCTAAGCCAGACATGTATTGAATAATGCAATGCAAATGACGTTTTTGTTAATCTGTTCACTTTGATAGAGAAAATCAAAACAATTGTGAGGAAATAATAAGATTAATTACGCATAGTAGCTTTATGTACTTTCAAATTTATAAAAAAGATAAAATACTTTTAACTTATACAACAATAACAAGTAAACAAAGAAAAGTGTTGGTTTTGTCCAAATTTTTTATCAGTGATCTAGAAAAAGAATTTACATCTTGGTAAATTTGTGAGTAATATTTGAGTACGGTAAAAAGAATTTGTTTATTGAAGAAAAAGTAAACAATTCAATAATATGTTTTTACTTTTTGAAGTACATAATAAATCAATCTTTTATAGGTCTTCCCCAAACTGCTATACAACATACACACACTCACAAGGGGAAGAAAAGTAAAAATTTATAATTAAATTTCTCAATATATTAGTTTTTTTTTTAGCATTTTTAAAGCGACATACATATAAAACATAATGCCTATTTTGTATTCTGTTATCTCACGCGGCACAACGGTGTTGGCTAAGTACGCCGAGTGTGTAGGAAATTTTGCCGAAGTAACAGATCAAATTATTTCCAAGATCACTATGGATAACCACAAATTAACCTACTCTCACGGTGACTACTTAATACATTATGTGTGTGAACATAAATTGATTTATATGTGCATTACTGATAACGTAAGTTAAATACCTACATACCGACATAGGTATTAGAGCTATTAAAATTTGATACGATTTTCTACCTGCCTAATTCTTTCTCTTAATTTTCTTAGGAATTCGAGAGATCTCGTGCGTTTTTATTTTTAGCTGATATTAAACAGAAATTCATACAAACATATGGCTTGACAGTGGCCACTGCCATAGCTTATGGAATGAATACAGAGTTTTCCAAGGTACTGGCTCAACAAATGAATTACTTTAGTCAGTCAAATGAGATTGACGCCATTTCAAGAGTTCATGGACAAATTGACGAATTAAAGGATATTATGGTTAAAAACATTGGTAATTATTTAAATAAGATTTAGTACAGAAGGTGATTTAACCTTTTCTAATTTAAATCTTTTAGATAATCTAAGAGATCGCGGAGAGAAATTAGAATTGCTTGTTAATAAGACCGAAAACTTAAGTAATAATGTAAGTATTCATTATTATTCCTGTTCTTATTTCAGCATTATTACGGTAGACAAATTTACAATTACCTGACAAGGTATTATCGCTACGGCAACAACTAAACCAAACTCGATACAAAATTTTGACAGATTTAAAGAGTGGAAAAACATGAGCAAAAAATAGTCAGCTGTTGAATCGATACTACCTTGTAAGGTTATTGTACCATGGTTATAACATTATGTTAAGGCACGTATAATTGAACCCAAACGTATTCTATTTTCAAACTATTTAACGTCTGAGTTTTAAATTTAAGTTTTTAAAAGTTACCGGATTAAATGCTTGTTGTTGTATTGCCATACACTTTGTAATTAGCGGACTTAAACTAATTTCTTAAATGTAATTAATACCAAAAATTAAAAAATTTAAATTTTTTTGACACTCATAAAAATTTAAACTTATTTTTTTGACACTTAACTCAGGTGAGAACTTAGGTAGTGTAAATATAGCTTTATGTTTACATATCTTTTTTGACACATCAGCTAACGAAAATTTTCTTCGCCGGACATTGGGGTATTTTGCCAATCTAGCCGGACATTAAGCAAAAATGGAAATTTAAGAAATGTAAAAGTTTAAGTGCGCAGCTCGACAGATTACAAAATTCTGTGTCGGATATTGAATTTTCAAATCTTTTGCTTGCAATTTGTGTTTTGAGGCACTGTCAAAGTCAGAAAAGTTAAGTAAATTTGCCTGCAATTTATTAACTTTTGATGGTTTTGAGAGGTTTACAATATATTTTTTGTAGCTAAACAAATAAAGATTTTACATTGATATTTTTTTTCTGCAAAAGACTATATTAGCAGCTGCCTTATTTTATTTTTTTTATTTTAAATTTTAAGTTTTATCATGAAAAACTCCTTCGAAAAAAAAGAGGTTTTTTTGTTAATTTTTTTATTAAAAAAAAAATCAAAAGTTTTTTGAAGGTGATGGCATCAATTATCCTAAAAATCATAATCATCACAATAAAACCTGAAATCTCTACCTTCAGATTGTAAAAAAAAACGTTGCGCGTTTTTGCGCCATTATTTTTTGGCGATTTTTTGAAAATTTCCCTTGTTTTCTGTTTTTTCTCATCTTGTGTGCTTACATATGAGTAAGAAACTTTTTTGTGGGTCTCAAAACGTTACATTAATAATTTGTTTTTTAATGTTTTTTATTTAAATTATTACAGGTTAATTTAAATTAATTTTTAATAGGTTAAATTGGGTTTTATACTGACATTGTATGTATAATAAGGATTGTGCGAAGCAGTAGTTTTTACCCGCCCTTAAACTGGTAATACCTGTGCGACAACTTTCCTAATAACGCTATTTTATGCAAAAAAATAAATGTACCTGCCTTCAAAACCTTAAAAAATTGTTTAAAAAAATTATTTTTTAAAGAGAAACAAATCTGTGCTTCAAGATCTTATTTTGTTAGTGTATATATGTATATTGTGGTTATTGCACAAAATTGTTTTCAGGACACTTTTAAAACTACGAGCGTAAAATGGAAAAAGTCCATAAAAGATTAGAGTTATTAAAAATAGTACATGAATGTAAAGATAAATCTGTTGAGGAGAAATTGCGATTTTTAAAAAGAAATTGTGTGAACTTTAAATTAATTGTTACTTCTGTAAATAAGTTATTTTTATATATAAATTACTTATTTTCAGATAAATTTATTACATTAAATTACAAAAAAGCGACAAACAAGCTTAAAAATACATTTTTTGTGAAAATTAGCAAAATATATAAAAAAATTTTTTTTACAGGGGCGTTTTGGGGGTTGGGGCTTGGGGGCATTTCTGCCCCTACTCATAAAAGCTTAAAAATTTTACTTTTATAGTATTTGGGCGTAAGTTATCCATTATTTTTATTATATACATTATTTTTGCAAATTTTGCTTTATTCCGCCTCCCACAAAAGGGGAAGGGGACGACACTGTCCAAGTGAAGATTTTTTTAGATTTTGCTTACATTTAAAGTTGCATTTGCATAACAATAGTATTGAAAACTTAAAAAAAAATTTTAATTTTTCAGAGGTGATATTAGTTCTTCTAAGGGGAACTTTTTCCCCTTGGTTCGATTTAAATTTTTTTTAATCCTTAAATGCCTATGACTACCATACATGTTTCTGCCAAGTTTCATCAATCTAGGAGCACTCAGCAATTTTAAGAAGCTTTATTGTAAAAAATAAAAAGTATTGTCCGGCTAGAATGGCAATTTACCCCTATGTGCGCCGCAAAGTAGTTGTGTTAAAATCACTACCACCTGATACATTAATTCGCCTTGATTCACACTTATCTGCACTAAACTTCATGTTTGCTCTAGAAACTTTGCGCTATGGCAACACTTATTCCTATTTTAACGCTTATGTATTTTAAAAGTTTAGAGAAAAAAAATTTAAAAATAGTACATCATTACAGTCAAAAATTAATACAATTTTATTTAATTTTCAGTCTGTGGCTTTTCGCAAAGCATCACGTAATCTTGCCCGTCAGATGTTTTGGAAAAATGTTCGTTTGTATGTCGTTGTTGGTCTTATTATAGCATTCGTAGTATATGTTATTGTCAGCATGGCATGTGGTGGTTTGGCCTGGAAAGGATGTTTAGGGCCTAATTAATTTATGTTATATCTAGGAGAGTAATTCATGGTCGTATACCAATAAGACTAAAAGCATTAAATAAAGTTATGTCTATGAAACACATCCAAAATAACTATAAATTTTTATATATACATATAAATCATTATATTCATTAAACATACGTTCTTTACACTTCTAAAATTGTATTTAAAATCTTATGATGATATAAATTCAGATAAGAACGTCGGTAAAAGCCAAAAAAAGCATAAACTAAAAATTAAAAAAAAAAAGAAATTTATTTTAAAATTTTTAATATGAAATGTAGTAGTGTTTATGCATTTACCTGGTAACATTCATAAAGTTTTATTTTGTATTATTAATTTTTTGTAAAAAACTTTTTTGTATATAAATTTCGTGTTGAACTTGTTTAATAAAAGTAATTGTTGATTAATGTTTACGATTCAATAAAGTTAAAATTAATTAACCCTTTATACATACATACATACATATGTATTGTAAAAAGTATAGTTACTTGAAAACATAAAAAAATAATATTTTAAATAATATTCCATTGTGAAATTAAATTGCAAGTAAAATTTAGAATAATAAAACATAAAGATATAACATGTATGAATATTGCAAAGAGCAACTTTATTTACAAAACAAAACAATTAAATAAACCGAATTTTATCTAAATTGAGGTATTTATACATATGCACATACTTAGAAAATTCAAATTGAGTTAAAAAACAAAAACACCAAACAAAGGTTTTGCATATTCCTTAAACATCTTCGACATAAATCACGTCGTTAGCTTTAATCGAACCAACTTGCCTTAAACCCAAATGTACGCCCAATGTTGGACTGACACGATCATTAATCAAACGGTAGCTAAAATTAAAAAGGTATAATATATATTAACTTTATTATGTAAGCATTTTCTAAATTTTTCCACCTTTTTAGTTCTTTTAACGGATTTCCATTTGGATCTCTTTCGCCATTCTCGACATTTATATTGGTAAAAATGCAGCGTGTACATGGTGCTACTTTACGAAATACTGCATCGTTTCCTATACGCACCCACTGCCATTTGTCTTCAACATAGGCTTTATTTTTATCCATTTTTAAATAAAAATTACCACGAAACTGCAGCGGATCCACTTTATTGGTTAAGCGAGTGTTAAGATCTTCAATTGAAGCTAAATTCATCAACATATAGCTTGTGGCATCACCAAAGGTACCCTATGTTTTGTGTCACAGTAAATTGAAATAAAAAGAAAAAAATTAAACTAAAATTAAAAGGCTTGTATGCAAAAATTCATATTAAGGAAGAAATATACATAATTAACTGATTACAAAATCCCTTTTCGGGTTTTCGGCTAGTATAGGTATTTCTAACTAAACTATTCCACAATTGAAAAAGAGAACTTTGATTTGAATTGAAATAAAATGCAGAATAGGGCTGCTTATAACAAATAGCTCTTGATAACCAAGTGCTTTGCTTTGGCAAATATTATTTTTTCTTCCGCTGTTCGACCTTCTGTTAAATTATGTAGCTGCTTTTATTATTTTATTATTATTTTGTAGTCTGATAACCTTAAAATGTTGGTTAAATATCGAATAAAATTTCATTTTTTTTTTTGTAGACATAGCAATCGAATTTAAAACATTTAAGTTTTTCCAATTGAATAATATAAATTCCTTAGGGGTTTCTTGAATAAAAATTCTTGATGGTTTAAGTATGTTTAAAATAAATAAATTTGGGGAAGAGAACCTGAATCAACTAAAATGCATTTTTCGTAAGTTATTTAAAATTGGCAAAGAAAATAAAAATATATTTCTAAAAATATTTCGATCTTTTATTCTAATCACAACTTACAACTATGATATGTACTTATGTATGTATATTGAAACTTAAATATATTTGTTTTATCTTGTTTAGACTTTTTTTTTTAGTAAATTTGTTATATTAAAATTATATGCGACAGGTGATTATAGAAAAGAATTAAAAAAAAAAAACAAATAATTAAGAAATAACTTAAAAAAATAAAAGAAAAAGGAATAAAATTTTTCATTTTTAATTTCCTAATTTTCTTAATAGTTTTAAGGCTAGTCAGTTCAATTTGTATGTAACTACAAAAAACATTCTAATTTCAATTAAATTTGGGCTAAATAAAAGATATTTACTACCAACGCTCAGTATCAAACAGAGTGCTGATGAAGAATTTTATCGGGCTCCGAAAATCAATTTTACTCGGCTAGTGCCGAGAAAATAAATTTTTCAATATACTTCTTCAATAAAAATCTTATCACACTTAAACTGAACCAACTAAAAACTATAAAGATATATGTATAACTCAATTTAAACTGTAGCATTATTTTTTGGCAGGATTTTTTTTTGCGTTTTTGAAGCATTATTTTAAAGCCGATTTAGCTGTAAAATAGTTTTGGGCATGTTTACTTTGTAATACTCACCGAATCTGCTTGCGTTATAAAAGGCTCTTTTGTCAAACGAGAATTGACCGAACGAACTGATTTTGGATAAGGATAGTAAACCAAATGTAAACCAGAATCCTTGTTTAAAATATGACGTGAAAACCATTTATCATACTTTTCACCGCATAGCATTGCATCTAGTTTACTACCCCAAACCGAAGTGTGAATATCTTTTTCAGGAGCTTCATCAACTAAAGTTGTAAATTCCAATTCTAAAGGTTCCATGCCTTCAGCTGTAATTACCAACTTAGTTTCACCCACTAGTTTAGTAACGATTAAAACCATTTTTGGATAAACACGAGCTGTAACCATTTCGTATTTATCGTTGACCAACATTAAAGCGCGATCTTTGATGCCACGATAACGTAAGCCTAATACTTCGCAAAATACTTCAGCTTCTGCAGGCAGTTTTAAAGGGGAACACGACTTGATGGGGAATATATTAATTTGTTCCAAAGTACCTACACGACGCCATTTTAATGGCATAATATCTCGTTTCCAGTACCTGTAAAAGACATACGATAGTGCGCCAGTTAACATTGTAGCACCCAAGCCCACACCAAAATATATAACTTTACTAGACGCTCCGCTGGAAGCTGTACGAAAAGATATTGATATTTCTTCTTAAATATATACCTATGTATGTATGTATGTATTTATGTACAATTAAATGTTTAAGAACGTACTAGACATTGCTTTTTATCTCTATCACCAAAAAGCCGACAATGCAACACAAAGATGATAAACTTTAGCTTTACAATTTATAACTGAAGCAAACGTTTTATGTATATTTCCATTTTAGTCATACATACAAATCGAAGCAGAGAAATATTTCGTAAGCCACAACGACAAAGTGATTGGCCCACGAAAACAACATGTCTGTAACAGGCAGAGGGGTACAATCTGCTGTTATCTATGTATAGGTATGTACTTCTATGTTTGTTTTGAGAATATGTGAGTTTGTTTGTTTAAATGTAATATTATCCCGAAACAACTAATTTGATTTTTGGAAACCATTATTCCTTAAAATGGTCTTGGGCGTTTTACCTTCTATACAGTTGGTTACACAATCGCTATACAGTTCTTTCTTACACATATGAATGTAGGAAAAACACAAAGATATTCCACGTACCTATATAATTTTATAAAGCACATACAACATATTACACACTAAATTAAAAACTGTCAAACCCAAGATTTTTTTAAATCATTTCTTTTTCTATTACCAGTTTTCAGAAAAAATCTCTAAGAAGCACGAAAATGTGCCTTGCATAAAAGTTAACTTTTTTCTAAGACGGGGGTTTTGGTTATAAAAGTACAACCATTCTCAATAAAATTAATGAGCTTAGATTGTGACAGTTTAAGATTTTGTGTGCCATATAATGGGAAGATATGCGAAATAAGTAAGTTGAGCCAGATTGAAGCCAAGTTTGGCTATGACTACTATAATTTCATAGGTTTATCTAATTCAACAGACTTTCTAGGAATTTAATTATCAATAAGAATTCAAGTACTTTTCATTTTGAATAAATATATATTTTTATAGCATTCGACAGCGAAGCACGCCGGGGCTTTGGTAGTTACATACATATAAAACAAGTTTAAGTACATGTTAGGTTCGGCTGTGTCGATTTATGTGTTTCCTTAAAATTGGCATAAAATATACTTTATTAAATTGACAACTAAATGCTTTTTTTATACATACGCAGGGCACACTCACCCAGATAATATCAAGAGCCCAGCTGTTAAAAAAAAAAATTGACATTTTAACGTTACAAACATTCAATTTGGTATGAAATTTTAAGTTTTTCTGACATTTTACCGTTCAAACACAAAAGGTAAATGCAGGGGGAAAGGCACATTCAACAAGGTAAACCCAAGTCGAGTTCAAAAAATTCGCCCTCTGCATTTTCTTTTTGTGTTTGAAAGGTAGAATGTCAGAAAAATTAACAATTTCGTATAAAATAAAATTTTTATAACGTGAAAATGTCAAATTGACTTTAATAAGCTGGGCTCCTAATATTATCTGGTTGAATGTGCCTTGGCAGGGGGCGAATTTTTTTAATTCGCCTTGCTGTTACCTTGTTTAGTGTGCGTACCCTGTACATTCGTTTAATTTTTTACTTCTAATGAAATACAAGTTATTTAAAAAATATGCATTTTAGGCCCCGATTTTTTACCAATGATTTGACGCTATTGGACCAAAGTTATCTGGCAACTATGCTTTAATGCAAAAATAGTTCTGAAAACATACTACGTCGTTTAATATGCTTTTTAAATTGTCACAACAACTCCACATGCGCCTACTTAGAGTGACTAATAGTTGATAAAGGTTTTTAAACAATTGTGAAATTTTATAACAATATGACAATAGGGCAAATAGAACACCTTGTGAATCCTCTATTAATTTTTTCGCAGGTTTAGTTGCAAATCTAATATCAAATTTCACAATCCCAACTTAACTAGGTTGATTTATTATCAATAGAGTTGATTTATAATCCACAAAGGGGGGTAAAACTTAAAAAAATATTTATACGTATTTACATATATGTACATATATGTAATTACTTTTAGTAGTTGTTTACAATGTTTTATTCCAGAAACCACAATAATTATTTTTTTATTTTTATTAAAAAAAAAATACATTTTCGTATATACTTTTTTGTCAAAACTGTTGTTTTTTGATTTTTATTTTTTTTAATTTTTTATAAAAATCAAAAATTTAAAAAAATAAATGAAATCAAAAATTGAAAAAGGACTAGATTTTCAAAAAATTTAATTTTTTTGGAGATTTTGATTCTAAAAATATGGAACTAAAGTAAATTCTGTATTAAGACTGTAAAAAAATTGTGCGATTTTACTCCTTAATGCTCATACTCGTAGAACTCTCTCGCATATAGTACTTTGTTTTACTTACTATTCAAAACTACGAAAGTAACATGTTAAGAATTTGAAAATGTTTAGTTTATAAGAAAGTTAAAAAAAATAACATGTTAAATACAAATTAAATTTTAATCCAACAATGTTATAATATAGGGTATAAAAAGAGAAACCCTTTGTTTTCTTCATATAAGTAAGTAAGAACATATCGTTGACCGGCTACAACATCGGCATAATTAAAAAAAAAAATACGAACACACACATATTTCATGACTGCAAATTATAAGGTTTTGTACAGAATTGCTACTTATTTATTTACAAAAAATTTTTAAGGTTTATCATGGTTAGGGTTTTCAACATTTTAAGTTCTCACATGCATATGAAAAGTAGCTACCCTGCAGGAAATGTCAATAGTAAATCACTAGAAATTCACTATTGACACTGTTACCAGTACTACTGAAAAGCTTTCCCCCATGCGTGTCATTGAAAATCCACTACTGACATTGATACTATTAAGAAAGTAGTTGTTTTGGGTTCATATGTAGACATTGGAACCAGTGATTAACTAGTATCTTTTCGCAATTTTTGTCTACAGTTCTACTGACTAGCTATATCACTGGCAATGTGTTTTTGAAAAAGGCATTTATTATGCGTTTGTCATTGAAAATAATTATGAATTGTGTATATAAATTACTTTTTAAGCCCAACTAAAAAAATTGGCTGTTTTCCTAAACGCAGTATGGTTTGCATCACAAAATTTCAAGTTCTTCTTGAAAGCAAAGATTAGGTTTTTGATAATATCTTTTGATTCCAAATTAGTGTTTACAGCTATATTAATGTCCCAGAAGCAAAACGCGTTGTCAAAATTGTAAGGAGTGTATAAGGGAAGAAGTTGAAATTTCGTGATGCAAAGCAATAAAGGCCATTTGTCGCTGATAAACTTTTGGGTTTGACGGCGACCTGAAGCTTTAATTTTTCACTGACAGTTTTCTTTACTTTTTATTAATGCCTAATATATAACTGTAGACGTATTGTTGACAAAGTCGCCAAAGAGGTGCCATAATTGTCGACAAAAGTGTTGACATGGGGACACTTGCCCTCAGGTTTCCTTCAGGGTATTTCGTCGAGTACATATGTATGTATGTATCTCAGATGTGATACGTGTATTGATAAAATAACGTTACTCTTTATAACGCAACTGAAGAGTTTAAATAAATTTTCTTTAAAAAGATTTTTTCGATGAATAGGTACCTACATATAAATGTTTTTATGGAAATTTTTGGCATTACTGTCAGTAAGCTTAGTAGAGTTTTAATTTTGAAACTTTTTTACTTAGTAGTATGCGTTTTTTTTTTCTTTACCTAAAGCTTCATAAATACCGACACAATGCTAATCGCACCCACTTTAAAAAATCCACTGAATATTCACTCTTTTTTGACAATTAACATTTATTCTTAATTTTTATGAAAAAAGTTAATATAGTGCGTTACTTATAAATATAGAATTGGGAGATATTGAAAACCGTAGTTGGAATGTAGAATGAAAACTGTAGACATTTATCGAACGTTGCCGCCGCACATAGGGGCATTTTGCCAATCTAGCCGGACATTAAGCCAAAATGGAAATTTAAGAAATGTAAAAATTTAAGTGCGCAGCTCGACAGATAACCAAATTCTGTATCGGATAGTGAATTTTCAAATCTTTTGATTGCAATTTGTCGTTTTGAGGCACTGTCAAAGTCAGGAAAGTTAAGTAAATTTGCCCGCAATTTATTACTCTTTTGATAGTTTTGAGAGGTTTACAATTAGGGGATTCACAAGGTGTTCTATTTGTCTTATTGTCATATTGTCATAAAATTTCCACAATGGTTTAAAAACATTTGCCAACTATTGGACACTCGGCGCAGGTGTATTTGGAGTTGTTGTAACAATTTAATAAGCATGATAAACGACGTAGTATTTTTTAGAAACTATTTTTGCATAAAAGACAAAAAACCCATTGTGAAATTTTATAACAATATGAAAATAGGACATAATAGGACACCTTGTAAATCCCCTAAATATATTTTTTTGTGGCTAAACAAAAAAAGATTTTACATTGATTTTTTTTCTCTGCGAAAGAATATATAAGGAGCTGCCTTATTTTATTTTTTTTTTATTTTTAATTTTAAGTTTTATCATAAAAAAAATCCTTCGAAATTAAAAAAAAGAGATTTTTTGTTAATTTTTTTATTAAAACAAAAAAATCAAAAGTTTTTTGAAGGTGATGGCATCAATTATCCTAAAAATCATAATCATCACAATAAAACCTGAAATCTCTACTTTCAAATTGTAAAAAAAAAAACGTTGCGCGTTTTTGCGCCATTATTTTTTTTTTTTTTTGGCGATTTTTTGAAAATTTCCCTTTTTTTCTGTTTTTTCTCATCTTGTGTGCTTACATATGAGTAAGAAACTTTTTTGTGGGTCTCAAAACGTTACATTAATAATTTGTTTTTTAATGTTTTTTATTAAAATTATTACAGGTTAAATTAAATTGATTTTTAATTGGTTAAATTGGGTTTTATACTGACATTGTATGTATAACTAGCTGACCCGGTGAACTTCGTACCACCTAACAGTTATTGAATATATGGATTTTTTTAAAAGAGTACAAAGTTCGTTTAGTCAAATAGTTATAAGTAAAACAAAAATTCAAAAAGGTTACAAAAATAATGCGTTTCAGGTTAAAGCTGTTAAGAAAGCTATGTATTTTCGTGCATGGGCTATGTTTAGGTTAATTTCCTTCAGTGCAGTACATTGTGATATACGATATTTTTCGTTTTGTTATCAGGCGCAAGTACAAATAAAGCAGATGATTTGCCCACACGTGAACATGAAACGTTCAAGGATTGTCCTTGTGATTTGTTAATAGTCATTGAGAATGCAAGACGAATAGGAAATTGAATTATCTTAAACTAAAAAAGGATATCGGTTGGTATAATCGGAATTCTCAGTATGAGAACTTCTTCACCTTTGAATTTTCCTCTAAGTACAATTGCGTGAATAACATGAACTATTAGTTTTGTTATTACCAAGCGCGTTCTATTGCAAAGTTTTGGTTGGTTTAAATTTCGAAGGACGATAACTACCGAGCCAACCTTCAGTTATAAGTTTTGCGGTGGTAAGTCAGGCACATCCAAGGAGTTTAAAACTTCAGTTGGATAGTTGGTGGCTTCATCTTCGTTTGTTACACAATCAATTGATATAAAAGAATGCAGAGTGCCAACGATTTGATTTTGAACTATATACATAGTTTAAATCATCCACATCTATATTGTTAGCTTCTGAAATTGCCCGTTCACTTAACCAGTCATAATTTTTCCCATTAGCAATTATGTTGGGGAAAACTTTCTTAATGAGCTGTTCTTTTGACGATACAAAATTACAAAAACTTTGAGGAAACGAAATCAATCCATTTAATTCGTCGACAGGAATACGGCCATTACCGATAGTCAACAATTGATTGAAGAAATCTTGAGCTGATAAATCGTTGAGCAATGTAACTCTCATGTTTTCTGTCAACTGCAGTACCTTTGCAAAACGCCACAGAATTAAGGATTTACGCAAGCACTTATTCGCTCAGCAGCCGTCGATCTTGGAATGACTGGCAGTGTTTGGCGGAAATCACCAGGCAGTAAAATCATTTAGGGTTACTTTAAGAGCTTCTATTGCGCGTTTGTGTGCCATTGTGCATTCGTCCCAGATAATGATTTTATACGCTACTAAAATTTTGGACATGGCGGATTTTTCGCAATATTACATGTCGGTTGCTCTATATTTTGAAGGTTTAATGGAAATTTTAACGCTAAGTGAGCTGTGCGGCATCCTTCTTACAATGTGGCCGCTATTCCAGATGAAGCTACCGCTACAGCAATGTTGGATCTCGCACGAACAGTGGCTAAAATCAATGACATGACGAATGTCTTCCTAGTTCCACCGGGACCATCAATTGCCTTCAATATTATATCATAGACTTCCTTCTGTTGGAGGTTTAAGAGGGAAACATTAGTTTGAACTAATTGGTTCAACTCATGTCGATCGTATTCACGTCCACGCTTTAATTCTCGATTTAGAAGTTCATTCATTTCATGTTCTGGTGCTGGCAGTCCTAACCTGACTAACAAACTGCCGCAAATAAGGTAACACATGTCTTCAATTAAGAGCAAGGCCCGGTTATGCATCTTTTTTTTTCTCCATGTTATTATTATTGGACCTTCGCTAATGCGAACTAACAATATGTATTCAAATCCTAAAATTATGTAATTGATATTAGTCCAGCCAGTACCAGACCAAAATTTGGGTTCTTATAATAAGGTAAATAAAGTTATGATCTTCGCATTGACTTCAAAAAAAATGCCACATTGTCCTTGTATTTGTTCCACAGGAGACTTGGACTTGACGGGAAGCATGTCAATAGCAAATAATGACAATAGCAAATACCTGATGTTCGTGTCGTTTTCAAGCAAATTAAGTTCTGGACATGCAGCACAAAATGTTGGGCAGACTATACCATTAACAGTACGAAATGCCACAAATGATGTTGGACCACGAACATTCACCAGTAGCAACCGCAAAAAAAAGCATTTATCATTCTTCGGATGAACTGTATGAATGCGACCAAGACCATCACTTGAACGCACATCCGGATGCCCAGGAACAGTAGTGCCTTTCTTTCGACGTTAAAAATTTTTTGAAGAAGCGTTTCAAGTGTAATACCGTAGTATCTCCAAGCAAAGTTAAGTTCGTGCAAATGGGCGGCTTTGACAAACAGCAAAGAAACGTGTCAATGTTATCGCTGGAGGTATTTCAGCAAGTTGAACAACATTTGCCGCAGTGAAATATACTCGTTGGCCATTCTTCAGATGCCCTGCTAAATGTGCAACAGTGGGATGACGTTCTCGAATAGGGAATGAGAATATACGCCAAACCGCCTCATTGCAGTTCATATATCGCCCAACTTGATAACGCGTAATTTCATCGTTGCCATTGGAGGTTTGAATGCTAAAAACAGACATATCGCTGCCTTTCGTGACATATTTGCAGATGTACTTGATCGACTTCACTGAATTAGAATATTCAACATTGCAATATGTCTTAAATGATTTGGAAAGAAGTGGCAAATATAGCGCAGTCCAACTGTTGTCAATCACAAAACCGTCTCCTTTATTTTCTTTGTAATAGTTTGATCGTTGTCATTGGGCGATCAACGCCGATACAGTGGATAACCGTCATTGCCAGTGATAGTTTCCGCCGTCAATTTTCGTGAATAATGTTTGGAACACTTGCCGTCGACCATGCACGGAGATTGGGGGTTGATAGCGCCACACAGTTCATAAATCATATATGTAGTTACAACATCATGTAGTTCTTGATCTGTTTCGGGATCAGGGATCTCGGCAATTATAATATAACCTATCTGGACTGATCCAACTTTTTCGACTAACCAAATAAGAATAAGTGCATGCGGCAAGCCTCGTTTTTGCCATTTTATTGAATACATCCAGCATCGAGTATATCCGAACACGTATTGCCTAACAATATATATAAAAAGCAAATTTTTTGCCTAAACACACACAATTCACAAAATATTTTCCTTAATAGCATGTCAATAACGTTATAAACATGTTTTGTTTGTTTCTTTAATAATTACTGAAAATTACTGATAAAGCGTGAATATAAAAGCTGTAGCCAATCGCATCTTTCATTTTGGGAAGCTATTACCAAGTAAAAACTTCACAAAGAGTTCATTTTATAATCGCTTCATTATTTTGTAGCCCTATCCGCCACTTGTAAATAATTTTTTTTATTTTTTCAAATATTTGGTGTGCTTACAAAACAATGTAGAGAAAAAAATTGCGTAAATGGCTCTCTAACTGACAGATTCATCATTGCATAGTCTAAATGCTTAGGGCAAGACTTGAAAAAAGTACAGGATAAAAAACCATATTTTGAAACGGCTTATATCCACTTTTGTACCTTTGGAACCGAAAAATATAAAAAGGGGCTCAAATTATATTTTGAAATTGCGTTCGACAGATCTCGATAAATATGAATATAAAATTTTGATAATTTTCATCCTAAGGGGTAAAAATGGATAAACATTTTATTGGTAATTTTTAGGTTATTTCTGTTGCTTTTAAACTGATAATTTAAATTGCGTTCAACTGGTTTAAGAAAAATATGAACACGTTTTTTGAAGTTTTTTTTACAGTTATTAAGACTTATATAAGAAAGTATTTTTGTTGTACGGGAGATGCCATGCCCATTATTCCCTTTTCTCTTAAGTATACTCACCACAATTATGAATATTAGCAAACATAAACATCCATAGACAATTTTGAGACTCTAGCTATAAGAATTATTGAAGAACATGTAAAAAAAAATCAAATTGTATGGGAGGTGCCACAACAAAAAGTTTGGAGACCTTAGCTGTCACAGTTATTGAGATACACATATAAATATTTCCATGCAATTTGAGGTTCCACACCCATAGTTCACTTCCTGCCTATACTCATCTTAGTTATGCATATTAGCATAATAATACCCATATTAAATTTGTAGATTTCAGCTGTTACAATTGTTGACATATATATTTATTGGCTTCAGCTAATACAGTTATTGATATATATAAAAAAAAACTATTTTCGCTGTATGGGAGGTGCCCCGCCCATTTATTTCTTACCGCCCATACAAAGCTCAATTATGCATATTAGCACTATAAACATCCGTACAAAGTTTGGAGACTGCAGCTATTACAGTTATTGAAATATATAAAAAGAACTATTTTCGTTGTATGGGAGGTGCCACGCCTATTTATTTTTTCCCGCCCATAAAAAGCTTAATTATGCATATTAGCACTATTAACATCCGTACAAAGTTTGGAGACTGCATCTATTACAGTTATTGAAATATATACAAAAAACTATTTTCGTTGTATGGGAGGTGCCACGCCTATTTATTTTTACCCGCCCATACAAAGCTCAATTATGTATATTAGCACTATTAACATCCGTACGAAGTTTGAAGATTTCAGCTGTTACAGTTATTGAGATATATACAAAAAACTATTTTCGTTGTATGGGAGGTGCCACGCCTATTTATTTTTTCCCGCCCACAAAAAGCTTAATTGTGCATATTAGCACTGTAAACATCCGTACGAAGTTCAGAGACTTCAGCTGTTACAGTTATTGAGATATATACAAAAAACTATTTTCGTTGTATGGGAGGTGCCACGCCTATTTATTTTTTCCCGCCCATACAAAGCTTAATTATGCATATTAGCACTGTAAACATCCGTACGAAGTTTGGAGACTTCAGCTGTTACAGTTGTTGAAATATATACAAAAAACTATTTTCGATGTATGGGAGGTGCCACGCCTATTTATTTTTTCCCGCCCATAAAAAGCTAAATTATGCATATTAGCAATATTAACATCCGTACGAAGTTTGAAGACTTCAGCTGTTACAGTTATTGAGATATATACAAAAAACTATTTTCGTTGTATGGGAGGTGCCACGCCTATTTATTTTTTCCCGCCCACAAAAAGCTTAATTGTGCATATTAGCACTGTAAACATCCGTACGAAGTTCAGAGACTTCAGCTGTTACAGTTATTGAGATATATACAAAAAACTATTTTCGTTGTATGGGAGGTGCCACGCCTATTTATTTTTTCCCGCCCATACAAAGCTTAATTATGCATATTAGCACTATAAACATCCGTACGAAGTTTGGAGAATTCATCTTTTACAGTTGTTGAATTATATACAAAAAACTATTTTCGTTGTATAGGAGGTGCCACGCCCATTTATTTGTTTCCGCCCATACACAACTCAAATAAACACATCGATAAATAATTTAGTTGTACCAAATTTGAAGACTTTGGCTATAATAGGTATTGAGATATGTGAAAAAAACTGTTCAATTTGTATGGGAGGTGCCACGCCCAGTCGGAATATTAAAAAATAAATAAGCCTAAAACGGATTCCCAGATATCGGGTATGTCTTTTTTTCAAGTTTCATTAAAATCGGTCCAGCCGTTCTTGAGTTATAAGCGGTGTCACTAACAAAAAAAAAATTGTTCTTTTATATATAAGATAAGGATTGTGCGAAGCAGTAGTTTTTACCCGCCCTTAAACTGGTAATACCTGTGCGACAACTTTCCTAATAACGCTATTTTATGCAAAAAAATAAATGTACCTGCCTTCAAAACCTTAAAAAATTGTTTAAAAAAATTATTTTTTAAAGGGAAACAAATCTGTGCTTCAAGAACTTATTTTGTTAGTGTATATATGTATATTGTGGTTATTGCACAAAATTGTTTTCAGGACACTTTTAAAACTACGAGCGTAAAATGGAAAAAGTTTATAAAAGATTAGAGTTATTAAAAATAGTACATGAATGTAAAGATAAATCTGTTGAGGAGAAATTGCGATTTTTAGAAAGAAATTGTGTGAACTTTAAATTAATTGTGAATTCTGTAAATAAGTTATTTTTATATATAAATTACTTATTTTCAGATAAATTTAATACATTAAATTACAAAAAAAGCGACAAACAAGCTTAAAAATACATTTTTTGTGAAAATTAGCAAAAGGGGAAGGGGACGACACTGTCCAAGTGTAGATTTTTTTAGCTTTTGCTTACATTTAAAGTTGCATTTGCATAACAATAGTATTTAAAACTTAAAAAAAATTTTAATTTTTCAGAGGTGATGTTAGTTCTTCTAAATGCCTATGACTTACAATACTGGTTTCTGCCAAGTTTCATCAATCTAGGAGCACTCAGTAATTTTTAAGAAGCTTTATTGTAAAAAATAAAAAGTAATGTTCGGCTAGAATGGCAATTTACCCCTATGTGCGCCGCTCGGGGGTAGTCACAGATTTATTTATTGTGTTTGAGGATACTGGTAAAGTAAAATGGAAAATAAAAAGATAGGCTTTCATAAAAAAATTAAACAGAGCTGTTGTGAGTTAAAAAAGGCCTAATATGTTCCACAAACCCAAAAAATTGTGCTAAATTACTTAAAGAAAATTTATTAATACTAAAATAGTAAGCTAACCCAGGTACCTTTGTATATAGCGATTTTAAATTGAATTTTGTTATATAAAAATCATCAAAAGAAAACACATTATTATATGACTTCCTTAAATAAACATATGATATGTATGCTTATTTTTATTATTTGTTGAACCAATTGTTTTTAATAAAAATTTTTTGTTTTTTTTTTTTTTTTAATTTGTATTTAATAAATAATAAATAAAAAGAAAAAAAATGTGCAAGATATATCACTAAAAGTGTTGAAATGGCAGGCCTGGATAAGAGTGATTTTGCTCCGCAGAAAACGCGACTAGTCCATACATGCATGGTAGCGGTATTTTACGTTTGTTTAGACGCTTGAAACGCCTAAAAATTATGATCTGAGGCCCGCCTTTAACTACACCGATCGATTTAGAATCCCTTCCTGAGTCGATTTAAGCATGTTTGTCCTTCCGTTCAGCTGGGTCTTCATGTATTTTTGCAATCAAAATATAAATCGCCATTTTAAAGATATTTTATAAAATTTTTCATAAATAAGTTTTTTTGGCACTGGCTCGAGTTTTTGGCATAGTTCTATTTTGAATATTCTCCCGGAATAAGAATTTTGGTCTACAGCTGATTTGAATATTACTGTATTTTGTCAAAATTTTGCATATGTGTCTTACTTTATGTTTTCAACTGGTATACTGAACAAAAATATAATCGGCCTCTCATATTTATATATAAATGCCCTTCCGGAGTAAGGACTTTGGTATATAACCAGGGTGACCAAACTTATTGATTTCATCAGTACATGTACTGATTGTTTATTTAGTGTACTGATTACAAAAATCTGTACTGAAGTGTACTGATTTTTGAAGAAAGTACTGATTGTACTGATTTTTTAAGTTTATTTGATATTTTAAATAATTTTGATTAAAAATTTTGTTAAGTTTAAGCAAAATTAGATAGTTTTAAAAATTAAAACTACTTTTATCACTCAAATCTAGTTTTTTAGCCGATTGACAACTCTTCAAAAATATTTAAAACTTTTTAGAAAATTTATTTTCTGAAAAAAATATCGATATGCGACCTGTTCTTTTATCAGAAGAGCACATATCTAGATGTCCAGACAGACATGCTTAAATCGATGCAGGAAGTAATTTCAAATCGATCGCTATAATAAAAGGATGTTCTTATACTTCAAAAATTAAAAAGCTTACTGATTTTTGATCAGAAGAAATGGTCCTCTTAGCTATAACTGATTCGACTATCACTCTATTTTCTCAAATTTTGCATATGTTTCTTACTTTATGCCCCCAACCGGTACAATAAATACAAATATAATCGGCTAATTTTTTTTTATAGCCCACATACAAATGTCCTCCTAGAATAAGCATTTTATGTTATATACATACATATTTACTTACATACATACATAGAAATATAGATAGGGAAGTGGATTTAATCATGTCCGTCCGTTATAACCAAATTTCCGGAAGCAAGTTAAATGCAACGGACCATGTTTTGGTGTGTTAGAAATACTACTAAAATTAGCACTATCGGTTAACTACGGACAGAGATATAACCGAGAATATAAATAACCCATTTTTTAAAACAAAATTAATGAATAAAAAAAAATATCTGAGTAAATACAGCAACTGTTGATAAATATATTGGCAAGGATGTTTTGAAGACGACGTGCCAAATTGGGGAGTTTTTTTGATAGGAGCAGGGAAAGTAGTAGCGCCTCTACATTGGGACAAATTTTAATGAAATCTTTTATTCGGATTTTCTTCGATACTGTAACAGCTTTTGATTTCACATTTACTACAAAGTAATTATACAATTACATATACCTAAATTTTGAAGAAAAGGTTGGAGAGAAGCAGGGGGAGTGGTAGCCCTATACAAATAATTTTTTTGTAATTTTAGATACGATATATCTCGGAAACTATAACAACTATTAACTTTAAAATAACTATAAAATAATCCCTGAAGTAAACCGGGGATAAGTGTTCCCACGTCAACACTTTTGTCGGCTAAGTATTATGGTGCCTTTTTGGGGACATTGTCAACAATACGTATACAGTTTTATATTTAGCTTTGATAAGAAGAAAAGAAAACTGCCAGCAGCAAATTAACGCTTTAGTTTGCCGTCAAACGCAAAAATGTATCAGCGACATAATGGTCTTTTTTAATTGTTTATTTTTTTACTTGTGCTATAAAAGTGATTTATATTTATTTTCAATGGCAGACGCATGTTAAATGTCTATTGCAAAAACACATTGCCAGTGTATAACACTAGTAAGTAGTACTGTAGACTAAAGTTACTAAAAAGTACTAGTAAACCACTAGTTCCAATGTCTACATATGACTCCAAAGGAACTACCTTGTCAATAGTACCAATGTCAGTAGTGGACTTTCAATGACACGCAAATGTTAAATGTCTATAGCAAAAAGCATTGCCTGGGGTATAGCTTGTCAGTAGTACTGTGACAAGGTCAATAGTGAATTTCTAGTGATTAACTATTGAAATTTTCTGCAGGGATTGTACAGCAATGCCTACATATAAAAAAAATGTTGATAGAAACAGGGAGAGTCGTAGCCCACACACAAACGAACAATTTTTATCAAATTCTTGATACGCTCTTATGGAAACTATAAAGCTATCGACTACAAATTTATTACATAGTGTACAGCAATACATAGTTGGACAGAATAAGAAAAAGTGTTAGCACCCATACAACGACTAATTTAATGAAATTTTTAAAGCGAAATATTTTGAAATCTTTTGAAGCTATCGACCTCAAATTCTTCGAGGCGCGCGGAGGAGCATTACCCATACAAACAGTTAAACTTCTGGAGTTTTCTATTTAAAAAAACTAGAATAGCTATGGACTTCAAGCCCGCCACAATCTAATTTGTTTGTAATATATGTATATGTATTTACGGCTTAAAAATAACTTGACTGGGTGAGATAACCGAGTGCACGAAGAGATCAATGTGAATGGTATACAAGATTCGGCATAGCCGAATGTAACGCTTTGAGTTGTTTTTTTAACTTGATTAAAGTTAAGTAGTTTACTAAAAATTTTACGTTTTTTAAAGCAAAACTATGACTATTTTGCGGTGAATATTTGATGCCGTTAAATATTTAAAAGTAAAACATTTAATGTACCTGCATGTGTAGATTGTTGTATCAAAAATAATGTTGTTTCTACTGTTGTGTGTTCGCCTTCCGGATAGTCAGTCAAACGCATTTCCGTTATAAACATAAACCGCAATCGGTTGGTACTTAATGTTTTTACAATAGGGACTAACGTACAGATGTACACTCAGTTTTTTTTACATATGTATGTGTAACTGAAATAGTATTGAAGTAGTAATTGTGATGTTTTTGAGATTGTTGTTGCAGTTGTTCTGTCATCATAGTCAAATTTTAATGTCTCTTTAATACGAAACGGAAATAACATAAAATTGTTTTACTCCTTTAATCCATAAAATGTATACGCACAAGGACACATACATACATACATATATACATACATACATACATGCATATTTGTATAAATGCGCAAATGGGCATGTAAATAAAAATCATAATGGTTTAAGAGTATAGATGTACAGGAAATGACCTTAATGTTTTATATTAATGTGTTTTTTTTCAAACTGCACCAGTTAAATAAAGTTTTTTGCTTCAATAACACAGGTCACCAAAATAAATATTTTTTTGTAAGGTCGAAGGTTTCGTAGTCACTTTTTATAAACGTGTAGTACTGAGCATCAATCGCTCTGTATCTCGAGATTTTCCGTTGAGAAGAAAGAAGTAGATGCTAAAAAAACCAAAAAAGGATAGCAAACAAAATAACCTTTATATTACTTATATCGTTACTAATTTTTTAAACGTATTATAGTTTCAAAAATATATTTAAAAAGCTTCATCAAAAAAATACATATTTTCAAAAAGAGTTGTTTTTTTTTTTGATGGAGGAAAGGCCGATCGCCATATGATGCCAGACTACTGTTGGGGCGGGCTTACAAACAAATTGGATTGCACTATAAAATAATAGGAAATCCAAAATTTGTTTAACAACATTTTTTAACTTTTGTAAATTTGTAATAATTAAAAATTTAAAATAATATGAATAAAATCAGAGTTTCTGATAAGATTTCGATAAACTTCAGCTAATTTTTTTGGTAACATACGAAGTTATCATAATTAGAATTTTCTTCAGTCTTGAGTATGTTACAAAAAAAATTATTTTCTTAAAAAAATTTATTTTTCTGATAAAACTTCGATTATAATACACACTGAAAAAAAATTTTTGAGGCCGTAATTAAAAGGCTATTTTGTTTCCTTTTTTTTGTGCTTTCTTAAATATAATCGGATAATGAGTTCCCGAGTAAATGCCTCCTATTTTTTTTCAAAACGGAAAATCACAATATATAAAGTCAATTAAAAAAAAAGTGATTTAAAGAATTGATGCTCAGTACCAAGTGTAAACATATTAGGACTTTTCATATATGTACCTTTAATTAAAACAATTGATATTTTATGGTTAAAAGCTTGCTAAAAGCTTTTTCTATATAGTTTTGGTTTGTTGGGATCAATCAATGTGTAAGTCTTTTTGCTTTTAATGTGTTTGTTGATTACGTGGTCAACGCTGTATGCAGACTATGCTGGAACAAACATTAGTAGGTGGATATAGGGGGTAAGTATATTCTAGGAAAATGTTTGCAGGAAAAAATGAGTTTGGGTCAGTCCTACATTTGACCTTTCCACCGGCACCCTGAAAGCTGTAGGGGGGGAGAGGGAATTTATAACCATTTTACCAAACTTTGTATGGGGACCCCTCTAGGCGATGGTGATAGGGGGTAAGTACAGAAATATGTATGTTTGAGAGGGGAAACTAATGGGGGTCAGTCACTTTATTTCTATAAGGCTGACTCTGGGAAAGTTATAGGAGTTTCTAAATTATTTTTGTAAATTTTGTGTGACAACCCCGTTAGGTGTTGGTGAGTAAGAATGTTCTAATGCATTTATTATGGGCTCGCTGCTCACAAAATTTGTTTACTCATCTTTTCTGGCAGTTCTTACATCCATACATGGCATGTGAATGAAATCTGTGGACAGTGATTTTAATAAACATCTGTTACTATTGCTGTAGGAAACACCAAAGCTTTTCCGGTGTTTATAACTGTAGTTAGTTTCTTGTTGTTTTTTTTGTTTGGTACGGAAATGCATCAGACAGATACATTCATTCTTTAGTTTTTTTTACAATGACAATAATAGCTTCTATCCTTCTATTTGCACAAATTGAACAGAGCATTAAAATCACATATTCGAATCGTTGCTTTTTCAGTATTTACAATCAAAAATATACATATATTCAAACCTTCATATACATACTTACAAATAGACCGAATTTATTGGTGAAGTTGGTATTATGAAGGCATTATAGTTAATAAGAATTTGAAACAACTTTTCATTTAAATAATTTTCTACACTTAACCTGCAATGCCTTTTTTGGCTTATGAAAAAATTCTTTTGAATTTGGAAATACTTATGCGGTGTATGTGTGCTGTTAAATCAAAGAATTTAACTTGTAAATAAATCTACATATATGCATACGTATTTAAAGGAATATCGTTACTGGCTGATTAACTAATTCAATATGGGTGCAGATTGTAAATTGCCACAAATAGTTCGGAAACATTATTAACTACAAATGGGAAAACTTTGTCACATAAAACTTTGTAATGTTGCGCAAACTATACGGGAAATTAAGCACTTTTGACCCAGATTAATGTTAAAAGTTAACTAAATGAACAAAAATTTTTTTTCACATTTTTGGTACTTATTTCAATTTTTTTAATATTATTAAAAAGTACCATTAAAACTATGAATATAGATATGTTTATGAAATAAAGGACAAATTTAAGGTTTTGGTACTCATAGTACTTATTTGCATTTAGTTGTTCAATTGAATATGTAAACCTATTTTTCATTATCCTTTTAAAATACGGTTTTAGTGAATTCTCTGTCAAAAAATTAAAAACAAATAAGTAAAAGTATCTGAATATATTTTACATCTAATCATATAATTCGCCTTAACCGTTTTTACAGTCAATTTTCTTTTCATCTTACCTGGCTTAACTTTGAAGTTTCTGTTTTCTTTTAAGTACAAATTTTAAATGCAAGCATGTTCGATTTGAAATGTTGCTGCAACTGAAGGTGGATATATAGCAAATGTAGCACTTTTATTTCAAAACTTAAAAAAGAGAATTTATTATCAGTGAGGGAGCACAAAGATAGCACACACCGTTTACAAACACAAATAAATGACACGCAGGCTGGCAGACAGACACAAAAGTTTTCTTTTTATCCCTATCTGTTTTTTTTCGTTTTAATGTTTTTCAATTGAACTTTTCTCAATGTTTTAAAACATGTTTATTATAATTGAATTAAAATTGATTGCTGTTTTCTTTGCTACTAATGTCTGAAGGTGGATTAGTTTGATGGTTGTTAAAGTGTTTTTAGTCTTAATTTTTTCGTCGAAATTAGCAAAAACAATGTCTCGCCATGTTTTGTTGCCCTTAAGATTGAAGTTCATAGCATTTATAGATAAAAAAGTAATTGCACTGTACTCGGCTATAATAGATCTCTCATAGCGTTCACATTAGAAACGAAATTGAAGACTCACCTTGTTTTATGTTGGTTCATTATACCCTTCACATAAGTGATAAGGGTATATATAAGTTTGTCATTCCGTTTGTAATTTCTTTATTATTCATTTGGGACCCCATAAAGTATATATATTCTGGATGCTTATAGATAGGGAAGCCGATTTAGCGTTGTCCGTCTGTCTGTCCGTGCTATGGTTCTGAAGCCCACCGATATCGCAAAGACCCGTAAGTGGTATCAAGCTGTCAGAGATAGTCGCGAGAAAATCGATATTGAAATTCAGAAAAATCGCCCGATAAACGACCGAGATATAAGCAAAAAACTAAGACTACCTCCTTTTTTCAGTCTACAACAACAACAAAGAATATACTTATGTATGCAATAATAAAAAAAACAACCAACAAAAAAAGAAAAAAACTGAATCAGTCATGTTGATATTATTGAACCACACCCAAAACGAAAATTTTATTAGTATTAGTATTCATACATATAACAGGGTTGCCATACAAAACTTAGTTCAAACATTTTTAAAATCGCTCCTACGGCTTCCAGGGTTCTCCTACAAAGGTAAAATGTAAGACCGACCCGAATTATTTTATCCATCCAAACATTTTTGTGGAACATACTTACCCTCTATCTCCAGCCCCTAACATGGTTGCCATACAACATTTTAAAAAATAAGGTTAAAACCGCTACAACTTCCCTGGAGTCGCCCCTAGAGGAAAAAATGTGTCACAGAACCCCATTAGTTTTTTCTCCCAAACATATTCCTACAACATATTTACCCTCTATCTCCACGCCCCAAGGGGGTTGCCATACAAAATTTACAAAAATGATATGAAAATGGCTACAACTTCTTCAGAGTTGGCCTTAGAGCAATTAAGTGTACGACCGACCCCCATTAGTTTCTTCTCCCAAACATATTTCCAAAACATACTAACCCCCTATCTCCACGCCCTAAGGGGGCTGCCATACAAAATTTACAAAAATTATATGAAAAAGCCCCTACAACTTCCCCGTTGTCATCCGTGGAGCGTTAAAAAATGACACCGACCCCTTTTTTAAAAAGGAAATGTGTCATGAGTAAAAAAATTGATAAAAAATAAAAAAAGTTTGGGATTTAGAAGGTCAATGTGAAGGGTATATAAGATTCGGCACAGCCGAATATAGCACTCTTACTTGTTTTTTTTTCGTCCAAGTCAAGCACGGGAAATATGCGAATGACATCGATATTGTCAAAAGGAAAGAGCTAGATTCAGCTGGCACTTCTTTTTAAAATAAGAATGATTTGGCAAAGATGGACCTAATGGTGAATAAGGAAAAGATTGAACATGTACTTGCAGCTGCCGGGAAACTGTCGAAACGAGGGAAGGGTGAAAGCCTTCCGTGAACTGTGAAAGCCGAAAATCGTAGCGTCGAGGTAATATAAGATCTTATATACCTTGACTCCACCATTAAAAGATGCTATTTTGGGCTAAGCAAACATTTCTCTCGAAGAACTTAAATTGCCTTGTACAACACTCTTATTCCACCTGTGCTTCTTTATGGCCCTAAAACACGGCTACTTTAAAAGTTGATAAAGGATTGTTAGATGTTTTTAAGAAAAATATTCTTTGCAAAATCGCAAATTCGATTTGTGTTCGATTTGTCTATAATCCTCAAAGGACCATGAGCTGGTGGTAGGACCAAGTGGATGAAGACATGTAAATCCCTTATCTAATAACCTAGAGAGAGCACACACAAGACCGAAAAGCATTCATCACGCAGGCCAAGATCAACAGCAGGGTGTAGGGCCAACTTAATTAAGTAAGAAAATACACTTACATAGAAATAAAAATCTTCCTCATTATATTAGTGCAAACTTTTTATAAATTTTACGTATTTTTATCCTTATGACAAAGACGGTCTTTATTAACCTAATGAGCTAAAACCATTTTTCAAATAAAATCATTTTACAAAAACATACTTTATATTCATTAATCAAATTATTTGTTTTCGTAAGAAATATTACTGTTTTTTGCTCAACTAATTAAGATTTTCATGAATTTTATGATTGCTATGCCAGCCCAAGGCACATTCAACAAGGTAAACTCAAGGCGAATTCAAAAAATTCACCCTCTGCATTTCCTTATTGTGTTTGAACGGTAAAATGTCAGAAAAATTAAAAACTCCATATAAAATTAATTTTTATTTCGTATAAATGTCAAATTTATTTTAATCAGCTGGGTTTTTAATACTACCTGGTTGAATGTGCTTGTGCCAGCCCATTAATGAAAAAGTTTTCAGTTTTTAGTAAAAACATTCATAAATATTTTAATATTATAAAAAAAAAATATTTTCGTCTTGCGAATACCTATAAAAAATAATTTTTATATGTTTGTTTTTTACTAATCACTCCCAAAACGGACATGCATTTTCATGATCTAAGTGTAATTTGCATTTAAGGCATTTAAAAAAAATTTTAAATATTGTTTTATTATACATTTTATTGGGTTTTCCTTAAATTTGTGAAGCAAATGATAATACAGTGGACACTTAAAAATTCTATTATAATATAATTCAGGCAAAAATGTTATACATTCTTTAACGTCAGATCATCTACGGAATGTTTGTTCTTCTTATTTTAAACTTATTTAAATGCATCCCTCCTTTAAGACCTATACCTAATCCTAACACCTTTTTATTGCCATCTAAATACGTAGAAGAATTTTAGCATGAGTTAAAGGTAGATTTGTTCCTTTTAAGGTTTGTTAAGGCTCGTAAATATGCTAATAGAACAATAATGTTTGCACCCATTTTATTTCTTTTGAACATTAATAAAATAGA
The DNA here is from genome assembly GCA_963583895.1 of Melanophora roralis. NCBI lineage: Eukaryota > Metazoa > Arthropoda > Insecta > Diptera > Rhinophoridae > Melanophora > Melanophora roralis. The sequence continues at coordinate 58,755,780 of OY757190.1, read as the reverse complement.
GTTCTTGTTTTTATATTCATTTAATACAAGGGTGTAAGTAAAAGCAAGTCTTTGATTACATACATATCTACCGTTCAACAAATCGCATCTTATATTCACAAACAGCATAAAGGCCAAAATGGAAAAGAAATTAAACTTGGAGGAAAGCTGCGGAATTTGCAAAAAGGCCAAATATCAATGAGTATTGAAATAATACAAACACAAAAACAAAATAAATAAAAGGAAAAAAGGAAGAAAGTTAAAAGTGAAAATAAGAAGCAAAAGTATAAATAAAATATTCATTGGTATTTTCCATATTCTTTTTAATGTATTTTATGCTTTTCATTACTTTTTAGTTTTATTGTCGAACGTTATCTACATAAATACTTAAGTATATCTTATGTATGTAAATGTGGAAATTAAGGGCAAACGTAAAAATAGTTTTGAAGAAAAGAAAATTAATTATCTTAGATTAGATCTCCTTATGTACATATATATTTACATACATAAGTGCTAGAGCTTTTATTTCCTGAATTTTTTAGTTTCCCGGGAAAGCGAAAAATTTTTTAAAATTGCAGGGATCCCGCCCAATAGTAATGTATACTTTTAAATTTGTAAAAAATAAATAAAAAATTCAGATTACAAGCGCTTACTTACTTGTTAAAAAGGTTTCAAAATAAATTAATCGTGTCTTTTAAGTTTGCCGCAAAATTTTTGTAAAAATATTTTTACAGTATACACGGGCATTTTTCTATGTAGCCAATATTTAACAAGTTTTCAAAAGTTATCGCAGGTTCATAAAAACTGTGTCTGTCAATTAAGAACAGCAATTTATAAATTCCTGTTTCCTAACGGCTTTACATGAGCGCTTATTTTAACCGAAGCTTGATAGATTATAAAGCACATGTCATAACTTTACACATCATACACACATTTCTGTATTTTTAAAATGGAAATTTTTATTAAAAAATAAGTAATTCCGATACTATTAGTGTAATGCATTTTCGAAATCAGCTACGATTTCTCGTCAGCACTCTATCTATGCGGTACTACTGTGAGTAGAATGTTGATTTGTTCTATTTAAACAAACTTTAATTAGAATATTGTTTAGACCGAACTAAATCTATATACAACCCTATTTTCTCTTATTCTCATTTTATTTGCATTTATCACTATTTACTTTTATTTTCGAATCATGAATCTAAGACAATGAAACTCTGTCTAACAATTTTTGCATATGCAAAACTTTTATTTGTGTGGTAGTTATATCCCAAAATAGTTATTCTATGGGGACATACGTATGTATGTATTGAAAATCTTTGAAACAAACCGCATCAAACCGAAAACTAATACATATGTGCCAAGATTTTTAAAATTTTCTTTAAAAATACGACCTACACTATGTAACGAATTCTTTAATCTGAAAATGAGATATATTCCTTATTTTTCATAAAAGCTACAATTAAATAAAATTTAGAAAGGCTTAAAGTCCCAAAAAATACTTTTTTAATTTAAAAAAAATATTTACATTTTTAATAAATGCAAAAAATTTAAATATTCGATTCTACTTCCAATTTTCTGCATTGACGTAGCACATAATACCTGTATTTTCGAATATTTTAAATCAAAACCCTTTTGTTTTTTTTATTTGTGCAAACACCTGATTTTCAGGAAAAGTTTTGTCAGCGTTTTGTAAATTTCCCCGAACATTGACCGAACACCACTTTTTCTGAGCTCCGAACCTAAACATTTGATCGGGCTCTAAAATTAATTTAATAAATATTATTAATTTAATGAAGATAACGAAAGACAACTTACTTTTTGTTATTGAGTGTAAGTGTATTCGTGTTGGGGTAAATTAGGTTCCACATGCGTATGAGTAATGTTTACATTAAAATAAAGATTTTAAAAGGTTTAATTACTTTAGTAACTCTTAATTCCAATAAAAAATTGAGATAAATAAGTGTTTAAGGTTTCGAATTGTCTAGTATCAGCTGGCTAAGGAAGTAGCGATTCTTGTTTAAATTCTTAAATAAAATCATTGTTTAACTTTAAAGAGAAAGCAAACGAAGGTCAGTTCTTGTTGGTTTTTGATAATTTTTTAAGTGATCAATAACTTGTTTTGAATGCTGTTCTTTATTAAGGCTTCTGTAATTAAAAATTAATACTGTCTTATGCAGCTTCTTTGCGTAATTTTGCAATTAATTTTTAGTTGACGACAGATTAACAAACACTGCCAGTTAATATTATTAAATACCTTCAGATAAAAAAGTCTCACATTTGAACATAAACTAAAAGTAACTTCAAATAAATTTAATATATAAATAAATATTTTATAGGTAGAAAATATTCCATAGTTTTGACAAATTAAATAAGTGTATGTCCTAAAAACGGATGGACCGATGTGCTTATTTGACTCAGGAAGTCGATCGGTGAAATTTAAAGTTCACCTATTACTATTATTTTTTGGCGTTACAAACACCTGCCCAATTGCATAATACGCCTTTCCCGCATAAATATATGTAAGTGTTGTTGCAAAAGTTTCTCATCGTAATTCGATGTTAGGAAATAAGTAGAGCTCACCATAACGTTCAGGTTAAGATTCGGAGTTCCATAAAAAGTTATTCAGCATATGCGCCTCCTCCAGCGATTTTAGCGAACACCGACCAAACTTTTCCTAAAAGTTTATTAGTTGCAAAAAAAAAAAAAAAATACGAGCTACGTACACAGAAAAAAAACCAACTAAGAATGATAAATTCAGTCAAGCCCGACCATATTATACCTTACACTACACTTGTGAAAGGGCTGTATGAAAAAATAGGGCGATAACTTTTGTATTTAGTATAGCAGTTGGTGACATAAAGATAAACATCTGTGGAAAATGTTGAGAAGGCAAAGTGCCGGGAGGACAATTGTATGGGAGCTTTATAAAAAAATTGACCGATCATATCTTGTTTCAGTATAGATACTATTTAGTGGCATAAAATTAGACACATATGTACAATTTTGTCAAAATAGAGTTATATTTTATTATTTTTGGACGTTACAAACATTTGCACAAACGCATAATACCACCACCTATGCGGTGGGTGTATAATAAACAACAAAACTTTTAATATAATTATTTATTTCTAAAAAACTGTCCTAACAGCTAAAATTGTAAATCCAAAAGATATTTTTGGTACCAGAGATTGTAAATTGATATTTCAAAATTGCTAACCCTATAGACAATTTTCAAAATTCTTTCACATTTTTTTTATATTTTAGCCAAGGCCTTGATTTTAGCTGATTGTCAAAAAATTTTTTCACTTTTCTATGTTTGATAAAGTTTTGTTTGTTTTTTTATTAAATGAAAAAAGAAATAGTTTGCGCACTTTTTTCGTTTCTTATTTACTAAAATTAAGGATTAAACAAATTGCTTAATACATATTTTCCAATAATAATAAAGAGATATTCAAGAATTTTACAAAATCTCGTTCTGTTAACTTATTACTTCCTTATATTTTTCTTAATGACTTCGCTTAATTAAGCTTGAAATATAATATTTATTAAAAATTGCGCTTGGAGTCTATGATAACACAAATAATAAAAATAAATTAAAAGAAACGAATTTTATTGTGCTATTGCGGAAAAAAATAAAAAAAGATTGCAAAACATTTCAACTAGTAAAGTAACCAATAAAAATGCAACAATGAGTTAACAAAACTTCTCTTTAATATTGTTACTTAGTAACGGGTGCTTCTTTAGCTACACGAGAACTGTCCATATCGATAGCTATGGTTACTTACACTGTGTGTAATTTTTTAAGTCATGGAAAAATAACCATATTCGGACATCACTACGTGAAAGAAGACCAAAAAAGAAAAGACCCGTGTCTCCCAGTTTTGCCCAAAGTCATGCACTTTTTTTGTTATGGGCCCCCAAAGAATTGGGGCCTTTTTGCCATTTTTGCAAAAAGTAATAATTTTCTCAGGCTCATATCTTGCAAACCGTTCGGAATTTTAATTTACTCTTTGAGGCAAAGTTGTAGCCCTTTTTAAAAGGAACAAAAGTAATGAACATAAAAAATAAAAAATAAATAATTTTAAATCAAAATCGCAAAAAGCTTTAAAAAATTCAAATTTTTTTTACCTTTTTTCCCCTGTTCAGGTCCATAGGTAGCAAACCGTTCAAAATTCAAGGAAACAGTCAACTACAAAAATTTACCTTACATCCCAATTAACAATTTTTTAGAACATATAAACTTCCTAGGAATAATTCTTAATACCGTTTAGGCAGCGTTTAGGTAGCCGCAAAAGTTAAAAATTTCCCCAAAATGTATGTACATACATACATATAGTTATGAAGTTATCTCTTCCTTACGTTTAATCAAATTGCCTTAATTACATATATTGTATCTGCCTTTAGTGTAAAAGAGAACTCTTGTGCATATAAATGTGTGTATATGCATGTGAGATAGCCGCGAAAAGTCTTGGAACTTAAACAGGTAGGCAAACATTAAAATTGCTGGAAACCCTAAACAACAAAATACATCATACACAAATCGCAATAATGATCGTTAACGGCCTTTAATTAAATTATGTACATACTTTTTTTTTTCTTTGTTATTACTTTTTAATAACTATTGTTTATACCAACAATAAATTACCTACATATGTACCTACTACCAATAATTTTAACAAGCGAGGACAATCCAAAATGAAATAGCAATTGGATAAATTTAAAAAGAAGAAATTATTGCACCCAAACTTATCAAGAAATCAACTACAAAAATTTACCTAAGATTTCAGAAAACAGCTCACGCGATCACGCACCGACCGCACACGCATCAAGGAACGCAGATCACAATATAAAAGCGACGCGACTCCCACATCGAGGCATTACACAGTGCGACGTCAACAAGATCTCAGCGGTAAAGGTTATAGAGAAAGTTCTACAGCATAATTCGCACACAACATTGGCAACTGACAATTTCAATATGCAGTGTAAAAATATTTATTTCTTTTGCTACATTTGCGGTCATCAAATCAGAAATAATAATTCTACAAGATTTCAAAAGGAAAAGAATCTTTTAACAGTTGAATTTAAAAGACCATATAAGTTATTTTTGGACGAAATAGATTTGACCGGTGAAAATTACACACCTAACGCAGTGTGTCGCCAATGTTATAATAATCTCATAGCATGGTTGAATGGAGGCAAACATAGTATGAAATATTGTAAGCCGGTAAACTGGATTAATCGCCCAGGTGATCATGATGCAACCAGTTGTTATGCATGCGTTAATTACCCAAATAGACGTGATGAGAAGAACAAAATTTATAAAGCAACTGTAACAGCCACACTACCAGTGCTTGCACCTGAAAATTTTGTATTCCCAAGGCCGCAAACTCCAGATCGTAGGACAGAATTTACAAAAATGACTACAGCAAGTGGTGTTACTAATCAAGATCGATTTGATACCGAATATGAGCCCCAACAGGAAAGAGATGGACCAAAACTAATAACTAATAAAAAATCAAATTATACGAAAACAAATGGAAGATTTGCTGTGATTTGAAGGTCATCAATATTTTGCAAGGAATCATCGATAAGGGCGGCTTTCCAAAATTCTTTTATTTACTTTGTAATTGGGATTTGCGCTCACCTGTAAATCAATTCCAATGTAATTAATGGGCCCAAGGAGGAAGTGTGCAGGAACAAATGAAACAACATAGAATTAAGAATGCACCTTTAATTGACAATACTCAAGACATTTTGCTGCATTTGCTCCATATAAAATTAGGAATTGTTAAAAAATTCATTGAAGTGGCCGTTGTAAATTGTTCAAGCGATGACAAAATTAAAAAAGCTATTGCAGTAAATTTAGAACGATTTTTTGTTCACCTCGTTGTACTACACCATTTCCAATTGTATTTCAGAAATTTCTAATTGTATTTCAGAAATTTCTAATTCAATTTCAGAAATTTCTAATTCAATTTCAGAAATTTCTAATTCAATTTCAGAAATTTCTAATTCAATTTCAGAAATTTCTAATTCAATTTCAGAAATTTCTAATTCAATTTCAGAACTTTCTAATTGTGTTTCAGAAATTTCTAATTCAATTTCAGAAATTTCTATTTGTATTTCAGAATTTTCTATTTGTATTTCAGAATTTTCTAATTGTATTTCAGAATTTTCCATTTGTATTTCAGAAATTTCTATTTGTATTTCAGAATTTTTCATTTGAAATTCAAATAGAAATTTCTGAAATACAAATGGAAAATTCTGAAATACAATTAGAAAATTCTGAAATACAAATGGAAAATTCTGAAATACAATTAGAAAATTCTGAAATACAAATAGAAATTTCTGAAATACAAATAGAAATTTCTGAAATTGAATTAGAAATTTCTGAAATACAATTAGAAAGTTCTGAAATTGAATTAGAAATTTCTGAAATTGAATTAGAAATTTCTGAAATTGAATTAGAAATTTCTGAAATTGAATTAGAAATTTCTGAAATTGAATTAGAAATTTCTGAAATACAATTAGAAAGTTCTGAAATACAATTGGAAATGGTGTATAGCTATTTACACGATGTTAATGTTTTCTTTTCTGCCCTTATAATTGCCTTTATTTTTTAATAGGCTGACTTAATGGCCCTGACATTAGAAGCTATTCAAGAGCAAATTTGATTCATCGCTTGATGAAAATCATTCAATGGCATGGATTAACCTTCAGCGTGGTGGGGATCCAGACGCGGAACCGCAAGCAAGAGAATGGGTGAAAGAAATGTTGTATTATTTTGAGAAAATCGGCATATCGATGACGTTAAAGCTGCATTTTCTTTATCTTTATTTTGACGACTTTATTAAAGGACTCCCTACCAAATCCGATGAGCGAGGAGAACGGTTCCACCAAACCACAATGCCCATGGAAAAACGGTACAAAGGCAAAAAATTCGACGCATTGCTTGCAGAGGTAATATCAATTTTATTGTTGCATGGTCTTGTATTATTTTTGATTGCTTTTCTAATTTATTTTAGGTATGTTGGTGGAGTCACAAGATAACCCTTTATGATGTTAATTAGGTATGTGAAAAAGAAAAAGCTAATGATGGAAAGCAGTCTGGAAGCAATGTGCCTGTGGACACCATAAGTTCTGAATCAGCGTCAGATTCGGACGACGATTTGGATCCTCAACTTAAGATAGCGCGATTTGCAAGTACAGGGACATCAACGAATATTTTTTTTTTTTATTTTTTTGTAATAGACAGCACAGTATCTCAATGTTGAAAAAAATAAAAAACAAATGAAATTCAAAAATTTTCGTAAAATTTTTAACTTTTGCGGCTACCTAAGCGCTACCTAAACGGTGTTAAGAATCATTCCTAGGAAGTTTATATGTTCTTAAAAGTTGTTTATTGGGATGTTAGGAAAATTTTTGTAGTTGACTGTTTCCTTGAATTTTGAACGGTTTGCTACCTATTGACCTGAACAGGGGAAAAAAGGTAAAAAAAAATTTGAATTTTTTAAAGTTTTTGCGATTTTGATCTAAAATTATTTTTTTTTTAATTTTTTATGTTCACAATTTTGTTCTTTATAAAAAGGGCTACAACTTTGCCTCAAAGAGTAAATTAAAATTCGGAACGGTTTGCAAGATATGAGCCTGAGAAAATGATCACTTTTGGCAAAAATGACACCAAGGCCCCAAATTTTTGGGGGCCTATAAAAAAAAGTGCATGACTTTGGGCTAAACTGAGAGACACGGGTCTTTTTTTTTTGATCTTCTTTCACGTAGTGATGTCCGTATAAGGTTATTTTTTTTCGTGTTGCACTGTGTTATGGTCTTCTGCTATGAATATCAAATAGTGTACACATTTCTGCCCAGTAAGGTTCGGCAAATCATTATTATTCATTTACTTTAGAAAAACGCTGTCAAATTGTAGGAATTAAAAATTAAAAGCGTCTGCGAAGTTCAAAGATTCAAAAAAGTATTTAGTAATGAAGCTGATTTCATGTTTAACAGCTTGACCCTACTTGACAGTTTGTAAGCAAGACACCATGCTCAAAACTTAAGAAAATTTTTTATTATATTTATTTTTTTATTAATTTTTGTGTTTTTAACGAACATTCCTTAAGTTATTAAGTAATCGCCATTAAACCCATTGAAATTAACTCCTTGATGGGATTTACATGCTGGCGGCATCATCGGCCTATATTTCTTTCGAAACCTGCAAGGAGCTGCCGTTATGGTGAATGGCGAGTGCTATCGATCCATGTTGACTGAATTTTTGTTTCTCAAATTAATAAGATAAACATAAATGACATTTAAGTGCGACAAGATAGTACGCCTAGTCAAACAGCGCGCGTAACAATCGATTTTTTTAAACGTCTCTGCACTTCCGCTTATGGGGCTTCTAAAGCAATGGAAGCCAATATTTAAGCCACCGTTGTTGCCATACCTTCTGATTTATTGCATAAAGTTAACAAAAAATAGACTGACCAAATGAACAATGCAACGCCGGAAATCATATATCACACATAAATGACATCAAATTATCTATCATAAGCAGCTAAAAAAAACACCCTTTATGTACTTGTTTTTTCATCTTAGTTTTAATGTTTGTTTTTGTGAGAATAACTACATGTAGTTAATTAAGTACTTAAATATTAAATGCAATTAAAAACGGAAGGAAATTTTTATTTTTAGCGCAATGCATTTCAAAACGATAACGAAGACCAAAACAAAATGCTATTTAAGCTACATATTTGCGAAAAAGAAGACACAAATAAGAAAAAATGAACTTCTTTTTGTATATATTTTAAAATAAAAATGTTTAAATTATCCTATATCGAGCCTTTACTGGCAAAAAAAGTTAACACACAACAATCTTAATTCAGAATTTGAAGTTTTTCCTAAGACATTTTAAAATCAAAATGTGTGGTGCATGTGAATGCAATGATTTTCAGCCAAATATTTAAAACAAGGAAAGGAAAGTATTATCGTTTAAGTTTGACCATATTGTACTCCAAATCATAATTTATTTTATATTAAGTAATAGCATATGGAAAATATTTGCAGCATAATGTGATTTTCGGGAGTGGAACTTATTGGACTACTGGTAAGTTACACACTAATTCTGTGCGACAGTTTGTGGTATGAGGTCCACCACATTTGCAAAATTTTATGACAATTGAGTAAAATTCATCAGTCTCCGCCCAAAATTTTTATTCCGGAAGCAAGTTCTTATTGGGGCTATAAAAAAATAATTGGCTAATTTTAGATTATCACATTTCGTTATTTAAATGCGACCTGAACTTTGATTAAAATAATGTATTTACACCCATTCATATGGATTGACGGACATTCTTGATTCGACTCAGTGATTCTGATCTTCGATCTGTATAATAAAAGATTGTTCTCACTCACTTAAACTATTATTCTTCCGCGCTGCAAACATGCTGCTTTTTAATTTCGAAAATATATTGGTTACATCGTAGTTTAGATTTGATTTTTTTTATTTACTATATATTACTAGTTTTCTAACACAAACTTTTCAGTTTTTTCTTACTTTTTTATTTCTGGCATTATTATCGTTATATTTATATGATTCTTTTTGCCATTACAATTTAAACAATTTTTACTTCTTGAAGTTATCAAGGAGGTTTTAAGAAACGAAAGTTTTGGAACATTATTTTGAATAATTTTTACTTTAAATTTTTAATTTAAACACTGACAAACAAACACAATTCTCTTAGTTTTTTTTTTTTAACTCTGACGTACAGTTATTACTTTCCATTAGGTCATATAAGGTCAATTTCACGTAAATCGACCCAAGATAGGAGGAAAATTTCTTTTTTCTTTTTTGAAAAAATCTATAAATTTACATTAAAAAGAGTATGCAAATAATCGAAATCTAAATAAACTGGATCATATTTTATTTACTTCCTAAGAGCTTAAAATAATCACGTACAAAATAGCCGGTTTTTCATTTTTTGCGTATTGATGAAAATGTTACACCCGTCACATTTTGTAATATATTTAAGCAAAAAAAATTTGTTTGTAGTAAAAGAGTATGTATAACATACGATTTAAAACATTTTTAGCTACTGTTCTCAAAAATGATTTACACAATACTAAAATTATGTCAAATTCAAATATTTAAAGTCACACCCGTCACAGCCTTTTTATGGTCATTGTGAGCAAAAATCATGTTCTGAAAGAGTCTACCTGCTACTAAACATTTAAAAACATACTATCCTTGACCATCACATCCTTTTTTAAATTTAAATTTTGAATTATTTGAGTTACAAGCTAAAATGAGAGTAAAATGAGGGCATTGCAACCAAATCTTTAAAACAAATAAAACTAAATAATTATGCCAATAACAAAAAAAATATATGAAAATGCAAAAAAAAAAAATTGTTTAATCTACATTGTACGCGTTTTACATTATTATTTGATTATAAGAATTTTGGTTGTACTCTTCTCTATAATTGTAAAAAATATAATCTCATTTAGTTAAATGGCCAACCGCATACAACATCAAAGGACAATGCTAACGATTTTATAACGATGATTGGTCACTAGTACTCCCACAAAAGCCACAAATATGCTCCTTTGAGAGTACGTACATACATACTTACAGATATACATATGTTAATGTGTGCGACCACGAATAAATTTATATCTTTCCCTGTTTTCTATTTTTTTTGTAAGTATGTTTGTAAGAAATTTAAAATATGGGCAAATCTACGTAAATCGGTGCTAAATGATAAAGATTTAAACAATATTTTTGTTTGTAATAGAAACTGACCAACTTATATCCAAAAACGAATAAATGAATTTATAAAAGTAAATTGTGTCCAAATTGTAGTTTAACTCATATATAATTTTTAATAATTTGGTCACAGTTTAATGGTCAAAAATTGGGTAATTTGTTGTCACTTTTTGCATTGCATTACATTGCTTTATTTTATATACATTAATTCAAAATTTATTAGTCTGGCAACTCCTTTTATTTCTGATTACATTTAAAAGTTTACTACAAAAAAATATACCCCTATTTAAAAGCTTGTTGATGTGGCCTGATAAGAGCATCAACCCTTTGTGGTCTGTTTTAGAATGATGAAGTTATTGTTATCGTTTATATTGTTTTTGTAATTTTGTTGTTTTCGTTCTGCTTTTTGTACTTTACTTTAATTTTCAAAAACTGAAAAAAGAAAGAAATTGTTGTGGTTTTTGCCAAACAAAGTTTGGTTCTCTCTTAAAATTTAATTTTGTGTTTTTTTTTATTATTATTAAAAAGTTTTCTTCCTTTTAATGGCTTTAAATGGGATACCAACTCACTATCGCATGTTTATTTTACAACTCTCTAAGACAGCGTTGTCCAATAGGAGAGGATGATTTATGAAAATGTATGGGTGGGTTTTCACTGTGTTTATTATTAAAAAAAAACAAGACAATATCTCCCTGTTTTATTGTTACTTTTTTTGTGCAATTTTTGTGGTTTTTTGTAGGTACTCTTGTTGTGTACATGTAAAACCCGATTAGTGTTCGTCCCCAGGAGACCCTTTAAAATGCCAGTCTTTTTACATCTTTCTGACGTTGTTTTTTGACTATTACAGCAAAAATCGCCTTTGAATCAAAATATGTGGCCTATAAAGATTTCAACGCTGTAAGTTTAAATCTGCTTCGGTTTTTTTTACCTGATTTAGATTTTTTTGGGGACACTAATATTTTCCCCAAAATAAGGTGGTTATGTTTATACATATATATTGTCATAACTTTAGAACACTTTGTCCGATTTTAATCAAAACATTAACAAATTATTAAGAATAAAATTTTCTTTAAGCTAGCTGGATAGCATTTTTTAAAATTTTAATTATTTAGGAGCTATTCGGAAGGTAGTGGCGATAGCTTTTTCTTTTTCAAAAAGCCATTAAAAATTATAAGGGTTCTACTAATATAATGATAGCTTCCTGACACTTTAAAATGTTGCCACCCTTGAAGGTCCTTAGTTAAATAATTTTGCAAGTTGTGTAACATGGTATTTAACAAGTTTATGTGACACCTCGCAGTGGGGCCAAATGCAAAAAAATGGTAATAAATCTGTATCTTCGAAAGTATTTGTCCAATTATAAAATAATGTTTGAAGCAGTCGCAGAGGAGGACCCAAGGTTTTAGAAAATAAAATTTTGGACTACCGTGTATATACATACGTTGAGGTACAGGGTGCCAAAGTTGACCTCCTCGGGTATGCAAAACATTTCTATGCTCATAACTTTTGCAAATATCAACCGATTTCAATGATTTTTAGATTTATTTGATGAAAGTTAAAATCTAAAATATTCACTCTTACTTGTTACCTGTTACAGTTTTAAAGATATTTGGGTTTGAAATTTAAAATTGTTGTTTTTTGCCTTGATTTTATTTGGTTTTTTTCAAATGTCTGCAATTGTAGTTATGCTAAAAAAATGTTTAAAAATAGTTTTGTATTAAATTAGTCAATATGCATTGGAAATTAAAGTTGCCAGAAATACATCAGTACATTAGTGCAATATTGTGTCCTGCTTTCGCCTACAAGAATTATGGATATATGGCATATACAGTGCACTCGCGATAATGTGAACACTCTAATATTTGAACACCCCAAAATATGAACACTTTTTCTTCACCATTGACTACTCTAAAATATGAACTTTGTACAAAGGTTTTAAAATTTGAACAGTTTTTTTTTATTTTTAAAGCATACACATTTCAGTTACAAAGCATTAGATGTTGGGGAAATCCCGAGTTATATTTATTTTAATACCAAATCTTAAAAAACCACACATATGTACATGCATAAATATGTATGTATATGCACGGGCAAGCTCTATTTTTTCGTTAGTTATTACATGTACGCGAACGCAACTTGTCAACAGTTAAAGTGCTTATTAAACGTAAATAATTTGTTAAATATGCATACAAAAAAGCATAAATTTTTAACTTTAAAAGAAAAATATGAAATTTTAGAAAATTTATTTAAGCAGGAAAAGTGTTTACCTGCAAGAAAACAAAATTTTTTGCAATAATTTAAGCAAATTGTAAATATGAACAATATCGAATATATGAACAGGCTCTGTTTTAATTAGTTCATATTATCGCGAGTGCACTGTATATAAAAATCAGAAATCCCAAACTCTTATATCAATAATAAAATAATAATTTAGAGGAAAATTTTATAAAAATTACATACATATGTATGTGTTTTTGTATGCATGTAGGCGATGAAAATTGTGTGATATTTACCTTATGTGCTACTATGTATATACACACCCTACAAAATAATGAACTTTCAACAAATTTGACGCAAGATAGCTGTTTTAAGGGCAGTAAATAAAGTATAAAATAACTAATAATATACAAATATTATATATCATTTAAAAAGTAGACAGATGGAGATTTGCATACATATCATATTTTTTTTACCTATAAAAGAAAATAAGGGGTCAGATTAAAAAAACCCTAAAATATTGTATTTACAGTTTTTTTTGTGAAAATTTTTTATGTTTGAAAGCTTATAAAATATTGTTTTTTATGATAACGTAATGAATTTTTAAACTTTAAAATAGTGTTATGTTATTTATTACTTAAACAAAAAACAAAAAGAATTAAGTAAACTTTAAGACATTTTCTGAGCTATTATATTACACGCATCTTAAAATTTGCCTATATTAATAACATTTACCCTCGTGACCCCATTTTTGGGCGGGCGGTGAATAACTTAATTAAAACAGAAACCGCAAAAGATAAGTTATTTTAATTTTGAACCAATTTTTCAAAAGCTGGCTTGCGTTTTTTTTCTCGGCCAATAAATTTGAAATTTCGTTGAAAAAATCCATATTTTCGACCAATGCCTGGCGTAGGGTGCACGTCTAAACCCTTTCAAAAATATACTAATAATATAGTTTAAAGCCTGTTTTTTCCAAAAACGTTAAGAAAGAAATAATTATTTTTACAAATATTTGCAAAAAAGTTAATCAATTGTGCTCAATTTTTGTCAAAATTATGCCATTTTTTGAATAACCTTGAAAATTTTGACTTGAATATTTTTCACGGCTAGACGAATAAAGATAATTAAATAATTTTTTTTGTATAGGCTTAACACACTTTTTAAAAACACAAAAATATTTTTAAAAGTATTTTTAGCATAACTACAATTGCAGACATTTGCAAAAAACCAAATAAAGTCAAGGTCAAAAACAACAACTTTAAATTTCAAGCCCAAATATCTTTTAAACTGTAACAGGTAACAAGTAGAAAGGAATATGTTTTCTTTTCAGATTTAAATTTTCATCAAATAAATCTAAAAATCATTGAAATCGGTTGATATTTGCAAAAGTCATGAGCATAGAAATGTTTTGCAAACCCGAGGAGGTCAACTTTGGCACCCTGTACCTCAACGTATGTATCTAAAGGGTAGTCCAAAATTTTATTTTCTACAACCTTGGGTCCTCCTCTACGACTGCTCGATACATTATTTTATAATTGGACAAATACTTTCGAAGATACAGATTTATTACCATTTTTTTTTGCATTTGGCCCCACTGTGCACCGTTAAGTCCTGGTAAGAGTGATGCAAGTTTAAGTGTTTGAATGTTTTGTAAAAAAGACATAACATTTTTTTAAAAAGAATTGCTAATTAATACAAATTTTCGCTTTTTAGTTTGGCTTAAGTTCATATAAATTCTTTTTATTAGAAGAAATTATTAATTTTCCGTTAATGTTGAAAGAAACTTTAATTTTGAAAAAAACAGATTTTTCTACCGATACTAGCCGAGTAGAATGCATTTTCAAAAGCAGCTACGCAATTTTATCATCAGTACTCTTTGAACGGTAGCAGTGTCGGTGATGATCACAAAGCAGCCTTAAGGCTTAAAATCGCTTTTCTGTTTTTTCTGCTGTCGGTAAAAAATATTAAACTTTCTTGTTAAAATATGTATTTCAAACTTTTCTAATATAGCAGCAGCAATCAAAAAAAATTAAATTTTATTTTAACGTGGTGGGACTTGAAACAAAAACTTCTAAAAAATCTAAGTCTTTTGATGCAATTTTTTTGCTTAAAATTTTTTTTTATTAAAACCCCATAGGGAGAGACATTTTTGGTCATAGCTTAACATCGCTTTTGGTCCCCAAGCCTAAGCGTTTTGTTGATAAATTCAAATGTTTTTATATATGATGTCATGTATATCCTGTAACTTAGTATCAGCGAATAAATAACAAACATTATACTTATTTGAACATAATTTATCGCCACTTTATTATGTCTCTTTAATTTATTTTAGGTGTGATACAAAAAAGCAAAAAATATTACACATATACATATACATATGCTCAAAAACTAACTTTCTGAGCCAGTTAAAGCTTGTCTAGCTAAATATCCATGCCTTCTTGTGATTAAATTAAAGGTCGCAGTTTTCGAGATATTTTAATAAAACTTGACACAGATAAAATTTTTGGTAAAGTGAAAAAGCCTTTTAAAACTGAAAGATTATTTTTAGCTATAACTGCTACATATGTATATCATTCTATTGGTACAAAATTTTTCATAGATTTAGAACCTAATGCTATCAATTGTCGTTGATAACTTTTTTAATGTCGGTGCGTTTCTTTACATGGTTGGTTAGTTAACATGATAGCACGCTTGGCTCGCGAGCTGCCAAGTACGGTCTCAAATGACCACATTTTGACTTCTTAAATGTATCGTGGTCGAGAGATATTTTGATTAGTCATTTAACCTACACCTGAATACTGCACTAAAGTCATCTAGTATATATCTGCTGAAAAAAGTGTTTGCAAAGAAAATGAAATATTGTGTTTTCTATTCCCACAGCTACGGGGATACCTGCCCGATTACCCACCACTCTGTGAAAACTAAAAACCGATATGAACCTCAATACATCAGTCTAAAAATAGCTTTAAAACCGGATAGTACGCTTGTAATCAGGTTACGCCACCTAAGAAAGTCTTTGAGGAACCCGGCTCTTCACAACCATTAGCACAATTGCAACTGGCTTTGCATTAGAGATAACTAGAAAAGATCCCAGGTTGACAGTTACTCTGTTTGTTTTTTACCAAATTTATTCATAAATTAATATTATTAAGACGACCTGGATTAGACAATTCTTCTTTATATTAGCTGATCAGTAACGATGTAGGAGTGTGCAAACTGAGCAACAGAAATGCCTCCTGACTGTCGACAAATATTCCAATATTTTTTCGAATATTACCATCATACATGCGCCTGCATGCCCTATATACAGCAAATACCTAAGCTTAAAAAGCACTGCATCCATCAGACAGACGATTTGAGGAAGTAATTCCAAAATCCTTCGGGTAGACGGCGGATTCTACACCAAAAACGTCTGTATAAATAGTGCCAAAGTTTTTACTGGACTACCCCCATACCACTCACTCCTGGAGGGTATAAAAGCCCGGAACTCTCTATTTAAGTTCGTATTGAGTGAAACGTAGTCAAAAGGTAGGTCCTAGATTGAGAGCAATATGCTCAAGATAGCCTCATGGCCATATGTCCTCGCTCACCAATATCGCTAAGCCCTGAGCTTCATGGTGCTACTTGCAGATTTGGTCACTTGTGTAGATACATAGAAACCAGATGCAGTGGACCTTGTGTGCTTCAACATTCATATTGATAAGAGCACGCTTTTTTGCTATATTAGTCACGTTTTTAATGGTTTCTTCAGTGTCCCCAAATGCCGCTATAGTGAACTTATAACTCCTAAAACCTCACAAAGAGCTTTTTCCGTAGAGCGACTCTTAAGGTAGACATGCGGACTACTGGGAGGCACGAAGTAGCTTTCAGTCCTTGCCGTATGTGAGAGTCGATGAGTCTTGCCATTGTCTTAAGCTGAAAAGATAAAAAACTGTTCGGACGGTTGCATTCTCATAATCGTTACCCTCCTACATTTCGCTCGGACGTGTTTGAGAGAGAGAAAAAAAGGCCAAATATACTATGTAGCCAGGACTTAAGTACCCTTTGACACTACGCAGTAGAGACGAGCGATCCCGTGATTTTTAAAGAATACTGTAAAAAATGAACGTGATTTTTAAATAACAGTTATTTTAAACAGTGACGGGGATCACTGTTTATTATTTTGCACAAACAAATATGTTAATAGTTACTTCACAGGAAGACGGAAAAATGCTACCTTAAATAACATACCCATTTTAGGTATCAACACTGCAGCTACCAGTTGCTACTCAGGAATATTTCTTATTTTTTCCACGAGCCACAATGTAATTTATGCATATGGGGCTTAAAGATTGTATAAACGAGGTTTTTGGCAAAAATTAACTAAGTCGGTTACAACATCGTAGTAAATAGTTACTTCACAGGAAATCCCAAAAATATTTGTTTTCATAACATCAAAGTAACTACATCGCAGTAACACTTACTTTACAGTTTATTTCACTGTCGTTACCATTGATTTCGAAATCACAGGTATAAAATCACGGGTACAAAAATATCGCTCATCTTTACTACGCAGCATGCGCGGCAGGATGACATCAGGTCTTTGTATGGAAGGAAACTTTCGATAGCCAATGAAATCTTGTCATGGAGATTTTATTCCCGTTGATCATTGACTGATTCCCACTTGCGCCCACAGTCCCGGCCAAAACACCTTTGTAGTATGGAAAGTAAGTACTCGTGAAGAGTTTGAGCGATTACACCAAGGATTAAGATCAGGATTTGACAGTTTCGTTTGCCCAGAATCTTGCTAAGTCTATCCTTATCTTTTAGTTTGTTAATAAACTCGAAAAGGCTTTTTCATGAGCTTCGTTTTGCAACTCAAATAACATTTTTTTAAGATTACAACTTATCACGGTAAGGCTGTCACAATTCGCTTTTAAAGCGCTTGTTTAAGGCTCTACGCATTTTCCTACTTTGTTTTAAGAGCTCCGAAATCCACCATAGTCGAAAGCCCTTTTTTAGCCTTTGTTATAGGGCACAAAATTTCGAAGGCTTTTACCATCGCTGGCATTTCCCCAGTTTATGTCTCAAGCTTTATTTATAGGTGACATTACCGTAATGTCATACTCATAACAATGGAAGTTTCATTTGTTTTCTAATTGAATTAATTTGGTTTTTTATTGGATTTGGCTATGGCGTTACCGTTATGTCACGTTTAATTTAATTTTCAGAATCACATTAAACTTGAACTTGAAAAAAATGTCCTCGTGGAATAAGCATTTTGGGCTATAAATGCAACAACTGATATGGTCCTTGTAATAATTTCCCATGAGAGCCATATAAGTTTCACCACCGAAGATACATATATAGTATATATCGTCACAGAAAATGCAAAATGCCCTATCTAACAAACAAATTAAAATTGGCTTTTTATAAGTTATAGCCTTCAAATATGTACATCATCTCGCAAAACTCTTTTTTTTCAGCAGAAATAAATTTGTGGATCCTTTTGAACTGACATATATGGCAAAAATTTGTGTTAATTGTAAATATATTTTTCATTTACACAAAAATGCTTGCCCCTTCTAAAAAATTTTCAAATGTTAGATAGGGCGTTTTGCATTTTCTGTGACGATATCTATATGGCCAGGTTTGACCTTTTATTATTACAAAATGCCTCCTATTATATGAAATGCCTTAGCTTTATTAGTATTCGCTGTATGAACTGTGCGTGATAAAATTAAGAAAATTTTTCCCAATAATTTAAAAAGTTAAAAACTTGAACTTTGCAGCAGAATTTGAATGTTATAAGTAAGAAAATAAAAATTTAATAAAATAAATTTCTAAAGTTCTTTTATAAAAGAAAATTTGTCTCGGTACACACAAACTTACATATAACATACTTTTGTATATAAAAACGTAAATATAGTAAAGTATGTACAGACAAATCTACATATTTTTAGGGTCAAGTGAATGCCAAAGTTTATAATTTTCTTTACTTTCTGAATACTTTTGGTACAAAAGCGTCTCTTCGGTTGAAATCTCTAAGCTCCTGACGCTGTCGTTATCTTGCGGGAAAATAAAGTTTATCTTTATAATTTTGTTGTTGCTTTATTGGCAGCCAATTTTTGGTGGTTTTCATTTCGTTAGTGTAAACATTATATTGTGGTGCTAATTGATGTTACTTTTGTGGCTAATAATCCAAAGTAATTTAACTCATATAAAATTCGCTTAACGCTTAAGAGCGTAGAGTAAACTTTGGCTTCATAACCATTAACACGACCACTACTATAAAACAGACATACACGTTTACATTGTAAATTCCGACAGCTTAAAAAATATGGTAGATTGTAAACGAATACCCGCACCAACATTAATATCATAATTTGTATGATGACACACAGATAAATACACACACACATACACAATTCTTAAATATTTATCCAGAACTAAAGTTTGGCCAAAAAATTGCAAAAAAAAGCTTTTGCACATAAAATGCAAATTGTTTGACTTTCGAACTCATTAAAATAATTTCACGCTGACCAAACAGCTGTTAGTGTACAAGGAAATACACACACATTGAAAATAAGAAAGGATAAATCCTTCGCATGCAGAACAAAACTGATGGACCTTAAGCGTCTACTGGTAAAATAAGATAAAACAGTTTTTGTCAGTTGTATTCTTATTGCATGTATTAGCACATATTCTCTTACACTTACAACAGTGGAAGTGGACGAGGAGCATTTATCTTAAGGGCACAATGTTAAATACTAACTCACTCTAAAGGACTTTTTTTCTATATTCCTTCTAGATGTAGACAAAAGTTATAATTCTATGCAATTTAAGTTTTTGACTTTATTTTACAATTTTTGTTTGAATTTTTTATGTTTCATAAGTTTTTGTTCTTTTGGCTTTTAGGGTTTGTTCTCTTTTATTATATTTTTTTAAACTTGTTGTTTCCCTTACATAGAAAATGACCAACTCTTCTAAGGAATTTATGTTTTAGATTTTTTTTTGCAAACAAATTACTATTTTAATCTCCTTGGTGTCATTTTTACATATCTCTGACTTTGATTTCTTAAGAAACTGTTAACAAGAAAATGTAGAGAGGGGAAAAAACTTTATAAATTATTCTTTGTATGATTAAACGATAACTTTGAGTGTTTTCTTATAATTTATAATTTGCCTCTAAGGCTTTTGCACTGTGGGGATTTTAAAGTAAAACAAGTAAGAGCGCTATATTCGGCTGTGCCGAATCTTATATACCCTTCACATTGGTCTTTAAATATACCCAGCCGAGTAATTTTGTACTGCAAACAATATAATAAAAAACCTTGTGCGAGTTTTAAAGTTCATAGAAAAAATAACAAAATTTTAACGTTCGTATGAATAATAGAAATAGATGAAGAAGATTTGAGGTCGAGAGTTTTAAAAGTTTTCGACATTATTCATATTTAAAGGTTAATAAAACTTGTTAAATGTTCTAGTCCCCCTGCTCTTCTCCAACTTTTTCTCCAAAATGTATGAAATTTTTGATTATTACTTTTTGTAGAATATTCGAAGTCGATAGCTGTAATAGTTTTCCAGAAGTAGCGTATCAAAAATTTTATAAAAATTGTTAATTTGTATGGGAGCTACCCCTTCTTCACCCCCCATCCGAAAATTTTTTTCTTCAGAGCGTAGTCCTTGATGTCCAATCACTTTTTGTAGAACATTTGATTTCGATATCTGTTATAGTTTCCGAGTTATAGCGTATCGAAAATTTCATACAAATCGTTAATTTGTATGGGAGCTACCCCTTTTTTTGCCCCCACTCAAAAATATTTTTCTTTAAAGCGTAGGCCTTCTTGCCCAATTACTTTTTGTAAAACATTTCATTTCGATATCTTTTATAGTTTCCGAGATATAGCGTATCGAATATTTTATAATAATTGTCGATTTGTATGGGAGCTACCCCTTTTTTTGCCCCCAATTAAAAAAATTTTTTCCTTAAAGCGTAGGCATTTTTGCCCAATTTCTTTTTGTAGAACATTTCATTTCGATATCTTTTATAGTTTCCGAGATATAGCGTATCGAATATTTTATAATAATTGTCGATTTGTATGGGAGCTACCCCTTATTTTGCCCCCACTCAAAAAATTTTTTCCTTAAAGCGTAGGCATTTTTGCCCAATTTCTTTTTGTAGAACATTTCATTTCGATATCTTTTATAGTTTCCGAGATATAGCGTATCGAATATTTTATAATAATTGTCGATTTGTATGGGAGCTATCCCTTTTTTTGCCCCCACTCAAAAAATTTTTCCTTTGAAGTGTAGATGTTTCCGTACAATCACTTTTTGTAGAACATTTTAAGTCGATATCTGTTATAGTTTCCGAGATATAGCGTATCAAATATTTTATAACAATTGTCGATTTGTATGGGAGCTACCTCTTTTTTTGCCCCCACTCAAAGCAACTGCTTTGCTTGGTTTTAACTTGTCAATCCCGGACCATTTTTGATGCATTCTTTATCTCAACTGTGGGGTGGATGCCTTAAATACCTTTAAAAGGTAGTGAGCTTAAATGTGACACGCGTTCACCCACAAGAGCGATCAAACTGGGTTGATTGGTTTGGTAGCTCCCCCTCGTATAAAATTCACTTACTTTAAGAAAACGAAAAAGAGAATTAATGGACCCCTAAATGTTGACAGGCCCTACAAATGGTCTTTAAACCCAAGATTTGCGAATCTGCATCTGAAATTTCCGAACTCTATATAGAGATGGTGCAATGTATGCACTGGCCTTTAGCACTTAAAAAGTACAAGACCAATATTACCACCTTGTGCGATGGAATGGGAAAGGCATCACAACTACACCAAAAGGCAACGTGCAGCATTATAGCTGCCATGAAATAAGATATAAGTTTGACTTTGGATTTGTGTATAGCCGGAGACTGGAACATCTCGGTAAATAAGAGCCTAACCACTACTACAAAAGCTAATTCTTAAACATTAGTTTTAGATGTGCCCATGCTCCGACCAAATTAAGAATATACTCAACATATATTTTACGAGCCCCTACAGATAGAACGACTGCTTTCTAGATCATAATATTCAAGTCGTTCTAAGGGATTTTGACGCAAAAAATGGAAGAAAAAATATCATTGGTCCAATAGTCTGAAAACTTTGCCTCTACGAGAAAACATCATTTAACGTAATGAGGCTTAAAGATAACGCCACGCAAAAAATGGCAGTAAGCGGCATCATGTTTTGACAGCTCGATATTTATAAGGTCACGTGACTGTCACCAACCAGATCAAACAAAGGAAAATCAGTTTAATCATGCTGTAATAGACGGAAGGTATTCATCAAGTGTGCTAGACATACGATCGATCCGAGGAGCGGTTATTGGTTCGTATCTTTATGTTGTTACAACAAAGGCTCGCAGCTGCCTGAATGTAGCGAAAAAAAAACAATCTGACACAGCTCGGAACCTTGACGTCGGAAAGCTACAGGCACAACAGACAGCGACAACTTACTTCGCTTGACTGACCCAATTGCTTGCAGGAAGCCCTTCCTGTCCCGATAAAATTGCAGTCACTTTTCGATTAAATTTTTAAAACTTTTTTATCTGGGCTTGCACTATATAAGCAGGTTAAAAGCTTTTATACTGCTTGGTTCGAGAGAAAAATGTTCCAAAAAATCTACGGACCAATCTGCGTTGACGGAGAATACTGGTATCGTTTAAACAACGAGATGCATGGGCGGGCTGTTTGCGGACATTGACATAGTTAAGCGTATTAAACGTCTCCATTGGCCTGGCCATTTTGTAAGAATGAATGAGCGTGCCCAAGCCAAGAAGTTATTTGAATGCGAACTTGATAGCGGATCACGAAGAAGGAAGGAGGAAGTCGAAACCCTAATAGAAGGATCAAGTAAATTAAGGCATTTTGAATTTTTGTTTCAGAAGTCTTAGAAAAAGAGCAAAAAATCGTAGCGCTTGGAAATCGGTCACAGTTCAAAAAAGGACGGCAAACGAAGTAGCAGTCAAAATTCTACTATCGTCTTTATTCCGACAAGTTTCAGGCATCCCCAAAAAGAAGCCCCATCGTTTCGATCATGTCTGCATCTTTACATAAGTTATAGTAGTTATTGGTTGCAATTTTTGGATTTTGGTTGGATTTTTGGAGTAGGGCTTGCCTTTTAAAAAGAGCACACCGTTACGCGTTACAGAAAAAATATCTTCTTTAGTCGCGAAGTTCGTATGTGAAATAAACTTTCTAAAAAGGCCTTCCCTGCCACAAATAATATCGAGAAACTTAAGCTAAATGTTCATAAGTACTACTCACTCTATCCGCATTCCCTTAACTTATTTTCTTAATACCAACACAATGTAATGCATGTATAGACGCCATCAACAGAGTGATGGTTATTATATACAAATTGGAAATAAAAAAAATGGAAATTAGCCTTCCAACAATTTTATAAGATCATTTTATTTTTACCCATGAGCTTTCTATTTACTATGACTCCCTAAAATTCCTACTTCCAGAAGTCACCTTAAGCCGTATGCAACTTTTATAGATATTAATGCTGACATAAAATTAAATAAAATATGATGTTGGTTATAATATTATCTGGCTAGACTGAATATAACTTTTTTAGCCTTACCTTCTTACACAAGTATATAACCGACTGACTGTTTAAAACCAAAGAGGGGGACCACTGAAGTTGTTCCTAGCTAATTGGGGCTGCCGTTCCTCAAGGTAGCATTTTAGAACTAACTCCGTATTTGCGTCACACAGAAAGCATGCTCACAAACTGTTAAGCTCACGTTATGGCGAATAAAAAACTAATGATCAAAAATGTACCCACTTTACTTTTACTTTACGCTAAGAAATGTGCACCCCCATTTTTATTGATAGTCAGATGGTGCCTTAACACCTTAAGGCCAAATACCTTGGCCCCCACCTGGATCGCCGCCTCACATGGAAGCCATGTTGACACAAATGAAACTTAACTTATCTCAAATTCGTTGGCTAATTGGTAGAAACGCTGTACTTCGTGTTGTAAAAACTTCAGTTCTACTTTGAATTCTGAAACCAATTTGGACGCATCTTACAACATGGCGGTCACATTTGTTTTAAGAGAAAGGACACCGCTGCCCTCAGGTGGAACCATTGGAATTGATAACATGATTTAATATCTTATATTTTAGTCTGAAACTGGATTACTTTAGTACACTGAAGATTCATTAATAAAACAGGTAACAAAGTTATAATGGGCTAAGCCCGACCATATTATACCCTACTATATAAAGAAATTGACCAATCACTTTTGTATTCAATATAGTGGTTGGTGGTATAAAAATAAACATGTGTGCTTATTCTGGGAGGACATTTGTATGGGCCCTATGTCAAAAATTAATCAATCATCAGCAAATCAAGAGCCTTCGTGCCAGTCCCAAAAAACTTATACGTGGACACCTAGCCAGACGGTAGGATGGACAAACGGACTGACATGCTTAAATCGACTGTGAAAGTGATTCTGAGTCAATTGACATACTTAAACGTGGTTCTCAATCCAGCGTTGCAAAAATCTGAAGAAACGAATAAAACCCTTACAGCGCATGTGGTGCTTACTCATGGAAATGCTTTTTATAAATTTCTGTATAAATTTTAATTTCGAAAAAAATAAACAACTTTTATGAATAATTCTTGTTTGTTTCAATGGAAAGCAAAAATATTATTTTAAAAATGTCTTACCGGTACCAAGATTATCATATACAAAACTTAATAGACCAGTGCTTGAAAACAATAATTAATGTTAATTTTTAATTGAGATTATTGTTTGAAGAAAAAAAAATATTTTTTCAAAGGTTAGTCCAATAATGGTTTTACCTCATATAAATGTGTTTATCTGGAATTTATGTTAATTTCCATAATCCACTTGTGCATGTTGGTATCGAAATCAAATTTCTTTTAAAGAAAAGTATTTGCATAAAATTTTTGGGCTATTAATCAATTATATATTAAGAATTTTTATTTATTGTTAAATGTAAATTAATCGATTCTTTATTAGAAAATTAAATATATGTATATACCGATTAGGATCGTTTCACATGGAAATACCCATTGTCAAAATAATGTACAATATATTACACTATACTTTTTATATTATACTAGTTCACTCGGAGGCTTATTTTCCTTTCAATTTTTAGCTTCGTCCTTTGTTATCCCTTTTTCTTTCACTTTACTTTGTTTTTTTTTCTTACATTGTAATCATCTGAGAATATCAGTTTGAAAAGTAAAATAATGAAATGTTAAAAAAACCATAGTACTTAGAAGCAATATCTTGTCAAACATAATTCCTTTTTTTATTTTTGTTTTATATTGTTGTTTTAGTTGCTGCTTTCTTTCTTTCTTTCAAAGTAAAGACAAAAAAGTAATTTGAAAGTTTTATTACTTTTTGCCTTATCATCTTTCTAGGGAGGTTTTCTTTATTATTGTTATGTTCAAAATAATTTCTTTTTATAACAATAGAAAAAAATATAAGCACTTTAATAATTTTACAAAAAAAAAAAATTTAAATAAATACATAAAAAATTGTACCGTCAACCAACCAGTTGCAAAATCATAAAGTGCAATTTTTATTGAAATATTTGTCTCTCAGACATTGTTGTAAAGAAATGCGTTGGTACTTGTTCTTGTTAATAAGAAAAATACAACAATCTTTAGAAAATTTTTAGTGGCAGTTAGTAAAATACATGCAGCCAAGCTTAAAGTTTTTTTTTAGGGATAAGATGTTTTCTGACAAATACTTTAGGAGGCCACTATACTAAGAAAGGAAGATAGGGTAACATGCCTCTCACATGACGAGTTTCGCGGTGAGAAGCAGAAGTCGTTGTGAAGATTATAGGATATGCGAGGATAAGGAAAAATTAGAAATGATAAGGCGCGATGCTTTTTATTGACCTAGATTTCAGACCTACAAAGTTGAGTCGTTGGGGAAACGATTTTACGATGAGCTAAGCGATGTTTTAGAGTATTAGCTGAATCACAACATCAAGTTCTCCTGAGGATCTAGGGACTAAGCAATAAGCAGCGAGAGACTAATTTTTAATGACTTTTATTAGGTTTTTGCAAACCGCTACAAAAATAATTTATACAGGTGCATCCTCTGATAATTCTCATTTGGTCTATAACCAGTTTAAAATAATGTAACAGCTTAATAAGACCACGACTGACAGCTGCCAACATCACTAATACCACTTGCCTTGTGTTTTAAATCGACAACTTGAAACATGACCTAAGTCCGTACCGTCGCCTGTTCCTTAGGCAGGTTCCTGTTGCTTGGTTCATCGAGTTTTCCTTGTAGCCGTTAGCAATACAATTTGACTAAGTGCAAGTCTTTTTTATACATAAATACTGGAAGAAATGTGGTCAATAAAGCCACACCGGCAACGACCAATGCTATTAAACTGCGCTAAGGTTTTTTTATGTTTAATGATTTTGCCTTTGACGAACTTACAATAAGTATTAAAATCTTAAAGTTAAATAATTTAAAATTGCCTTGCTAGTTCCAGACTTAAGTAAAAGTTTTTAAATTAAAGTATAAAACACTTCTAAAGGTTTTATCTAAGTGCAACAGTATCATTCCACTTCAAACAATAGTGTCGTACATGTTGTACGATATTTCGAGCCAGCAGATTTGGGTGTGTTTTCAGCTTTTTTAAATACCTGTACACATAGTTTAAGATTTCACATTTAACTAGTGGAATTTGTAAATCCTTGTGGATGTTGCTGTTTGTAACAGCGAAAACAGTGTCCTATAATTGTATCCCGTAGCATCAAATTGGTTTCAAAAAAGCTTACAATCAAACAGAGTTTCTACCAACTAGCCAGTGGATTTAGGCCGTTTCAAGTTTCATTTGTGTCAACTTCAAACCTATATGTGACTTCCACTTTAGACGGCGATCCAAATGCCAAGATATTTCGCCTCAATTCGTTAAGGCACCATATGGTTGTTATAAAGAATTAGGAGGCACGTCTCCATGTGTGAAGTAAAAGTACCGTGGTTTCATTTTTGTTAACTTATTTTAATACCCTATAGCTCTCCCCATTTCTCTACTTGGGTTGCATAATGTTGTTGTTGTTTCGAAGCCTTTAACTATCATTATTAAGCTTGGAAGGCTCATAATTTTGATATCTAAAAAAAATTTTTAAAAATGCGAGAGAAGTCTATTTTTACTCATAGTTAACTGCTGGCCTTTATCGGGTTCCATAGCTTTTTCTTTCATATTTCTTTACGCAAAATCTCAAAAAAGTACCAAAAACTAAAAAAAAAAAATAATGTTTGATTATATTATTGTATTTTGACTAATCTTTATCTTAATAAAACCAAAAAATTACCAATAAAGGACTTCTTCCACATTACTTTTTGGCCACTTAATTGACTTTTGGGGGTCCGTAGCCCTTATTATATATTTCTATATAAATAATGTAGAAATATGGAAAAAAGAACCACAATATAATATTAATTTTTTTGTGGTACAAAATGTCCAAAAAGTGAAAAAATTAATTTATCTTGTTTCAATCATGAACGCAATTAGAAATGTGTTTCTATCTTTGTCAGTTTAAGTGTAACAAAAAGTATTTAAAAGTACAAAAATATAAATTTTTACCTTTTTGACTAACAAAATGTATTTTTTTCTAAAAATGTCTATCGAAAACTTATAT
Organism: Melanophora roralis; assembly: GCA_963583895.1. Taxonomy (NCBI): domain Eukaryota; kingdom Metazoa; phylum Arthropoda; class Insecta; order Diptera; family Rhinophoridae; genus Melanophora; species Melanophora roralis. The sequence goes on along the minus strand of OY757190.1, from coordinate 58,728,123 downwards.
TTGTTTTTATATTGGTTAAGGAGTTACAAAAAGTACAAATAAAGTTTAATCCCTCAATGTTTAATATTTCAAAAAAGTACCAAAAAAATAATTATATTTTTCAAGGCCTTTGTAACGCAATTTTAATTATATGTCTGTCGCTATTTCTAAACAATAATTTTAATTCGTTAAGGTCAAAAATTTCGAAAAAGTACCAACAGTATATTCAAATTTTTTCGAAATCAGTCGAATGCAGTTAAAGAATTTTTCGTTATTTATTGGCACAAAAGTTACAAAAAGTACTTAAAAGATACCAAAACACAGTTTTCAACCTGCTATAATATGATGTAAAAACGGGTATTAATGCGTACGTAGGGTACTTTCCGAACCTATCTTCAAGTAAAATATAATTTTTTCTCAAAGGACATGCAATAAAAAAAGAAAAGTGATTAGTGTAAACAAACTTTTTGCCGCTTAAGTATATTTACGAAACTCGTGTAGGATTACCCTCTTATTTAAAAGTTTAGTAACGGCACAGAAAATTTGTATGTAGGTTTATATGTATGAAATGTGCTCTTTTCAGTTATTTTAAACAAAAGTTCATTGACGTTTTGTATCCTTTAACTAACTATTCACTTAAACAGAAATCAAAAGTTCCAAATCAAATTAGAGCATATAAGTATTCATTTCGTTTTATTTATTTATTTTTGGTTTTGACAATAACACACAAAAACAAGTAAGAATACTATATTCGGCTGTGCCGAATCTTATATACCCTTTACATTGTCCTTACGAATACTAAAACTTTTTTTTTTTTAAGTATGTTTCAGGAAAAGGCTTTGGAGGAAAAACTAATGGGGCTCGGTTGTACACTTTATTTCTCTAACGGCGGCTCGGGGAAAGTTATTGGTGTTTTTACATCATTTTTGTGAATTTTGTATTGCAACCCCCTTAGATGTGAAAATACAGGGTAAGTGTGTTCAAGAAATATGTTTGGGAGGAAAACTTAATGGGAGTCTGTGATACATTTTATTCCTCAGAGGGCGACTCCAGGGCAGTTGTAGAAGTTTTTACCCTATTTTTTCAGTATGGCAGCCGTGATAGCGGATGGAGGTACCGGGTAAGCAAATTCCGCAAAAATGTTTGAGGGGAAAAACTACTTTGGGCGGTTTTACATTTGACTTTTAGAAGAGCACCCTGGAAACTGTAGGGGGGATTTGTTACAATTTCCCAATCTTTTTTTGGTAGTTTCCTTATTAATTGGAGATAGGGGAAAATTATGCTTTAGGAATATGTTTGGGAGGGGAAACTTAGGGGGGGGGGGGGGGGGCCCGATCGTACAGGTTATTTCTATAGGAAAATTATTGGCATTTTTACATCATTTTTGTTAATTTTGTATGGTAATCCCTTAGGTGATGGTGATAGGCGCTTGGTATATTTTATGAATATGTTTTGGAGGAAAACCTTATGGCGGCTGTGAAACATTTTATTCCCTAAGATCGATCCTGGAAGTTGTTGAAGTTTTTACCCTATTTTTCATTTATTTTGTATGGTAGACCTGTAAGGGGCTGGAGATGGGGGGTAAGTACATTTGACATTTTTAGGAGCGCCCTGAAATAGTGGGAGCGATTTAAAAAAATTAAACTTTAAATGAAAACCCTGCTAGGGTACGGAGATAGGGTGTAAGTATGCTTAAAAAAATTTTCATGGGAGTCGGTTTCTTATTGAATCCGTCTAGGGGCAACTCCAGGGCAGTTGTAAAGGGTTTTATGCACAAATTTTAATATTGTTATGCCCGAAATATATCTCGGTCAGTTAGCGGGCGATTTTGCTGGGTTTTAATAACGATTGGCTCGCAGATATAGCTGATGGTCTATGCGACATCGGGGAGCTTCAAAAATTGATCTCAATTAAACACGAACAGACAGACATCGCTATATCGACTTCCCTATATATAAGGGCCAAAAAAATATATACTTTAGGGGGTCGCAGATGGTTAAGAAAGAAATTACAAACGGAATGAAAAATATATATACATATGTATACCCTTATCACTTATGTGAAGGTTATAAAAACCTTCAATTGCATCCCACTGTTTTCGTAGATTTTAAAGCAGAATCACTGTTTTGTTTGTCTTTAAGGAAGACCTGCAACAACATCAAAATCTCCATATGAGGATCATAAATTAGTTTCATTGCAATTTTCGCACATCCTTTTATGCCAAATTAAATGTGATTAATTGACATAATGATACAAAATTACCCAAAATAAGTATTTGCTACGTCCGTCCAATCTTAAGAATAACAACCGACAACGAAAAAACTTTTTCTTTATATTCAATTTAGCTAAACGGCAGTTAGTAACAACTAAAAAACTTAACACATGTGTAGTAAACAATATAAATAAGCAACTTTTTAATTTTTGCATCCAGTCAGCTTGCCAGCCGGTCAGCCAACTACTTTCGGTTGCTTCATCAGCACGCTTAACTTCATTTTTTATCATTGATTTACGGCTTAGTGTAGTAAACTGCAACGAATAAACTCCAGTCAATACTAAAGACTTCTATGTCTTGGTCCTTTTTCTTATTGGTTACTTCGTACTTGTTTTTTTTGTTTGGTGTGTTGCTAGCAGCGTTCGCTGCTTTGTATTCTTATAGCAATTGTAAAGACAGCAGTGGTAAACAGTTGAAATGAGCCCAAAATGTGTTTTGTAATGAGACTCAATTGCAAAAATGCCACATTATAAGTTACGTTGCAAGTTGAAACCCTACTACATGCAGCTTTAAAAGCCACAATTTAATGTCAGCAGTTTCACCATCACAAATTTTATCAGCATCATTACTGCCGGGCAGCAGTAGCATTGAGCAGCAGTGGCAACAAACTATCAATGAATTGTTTTAGTGCGACTTTTGAAATGAAATATATCTTGTTTTTTTCTTTGTGTATGTTGGCTGGTTGATGTTCGAACGTACGGGTACTTAGAGATGAAACGTTAGTCTCCCTATGCGGCATTTCACTAATAAATTTTTCTAATCTGACACGATCTTTAAAGTTGATCAGTGTTGCCAATGCCTAAGTGTCTTTCAGCCAGCAGTTAGTTGTCGCTATTACTGTTTGCTATGTCTGTTCGCATAAATGCGTTTTCTCTTGTTTTAAACAGTGGGGCAAATGTTGAAATTTACGAAATCTGTTGCTTGTAAAGATTTTTAAGTTAGAAATAATTTATTGTTATTAACAAAATAACTTCGAATAAATACAATATGTAATAGAAACACAATTTGTTAATTTTATTTACCTTTTTTTATGACTTTACTTAACAGTGGCTTTATTACAAAGAATTTGGCGAAAGAAGTTCAAAGAAACTCGGATATGCAGACGTATTTCCTCAACATTTTCTATTTAACACTTTTGGTATAATATCAGAGATTAAGCATCAGGCTCGGGCCTGTGCAAAAGCTGGACAGTGACACAGAAAAAGCTACATCGATTCGATGCTCTCCACCCTGCAATCCATGTTCTCTCTAATCTATTTCCGATTGAGGAATACTTGTAGGTTTGAGTGACAGAGCGGCACACTATTACAATGCACAATTCTGGTGTCCTCTGTTTCAGGATTTTCGTATTCTGCCAACTGCTACGTCCCTCAATACCCTGTGAGCAATGAAAAGCTTTTGGAGAAGGAAAAAAAGTTGGCAGAAATTCGATAATGAAAGTTGATTCCCTCAACGCTTTTTATTTCAAACCTTTCAAGTAAACAGCATCTGGAATAACTTCAGACACTAAACATTAGACTCTGGCCTGTGCAAAGCTGGGCAGTGACACAGGAAAACCTCAATAGATTCGATGACCCTTCTGCCTTCCCTGCAACTGATGTTCTAGTAAACATTCACCCGATGGAGGTATGCTGGTGGGTTTGACTGACCTATCAGTTCCACAGTTTTCGATTATTGTTTAGTCTTATCTTCATTACAGTTGGCAAAATATTCCCTTGTTCATTTCTGATTACCCTGTAATACACAGATACTCATAAAATTTGTACGTTGCTATATTCAGAGTAATCAACTGCATGTGATCTGGGCCGGGACAAATATTCCATACTTTTTTTTGGGTCTATTGAAAGCCCCTTTAAAAAAAAGAGCCATCAAGTTTAAAATAAAAAAAGTTGTAAAGAAGAAAACAAGCCTTAGCCTGAAAAAAGTTACTCAGTTACCCGTGCCAAACACATGCACGCTCAAACTTTTCTGATTCCTATCGTTAAGGCATATGATTTCTATAGTGAATCCAATAATTTCTTCCAGTTTTTACTTCGAGATATCTCACTAATTACTCGTGATACATTTTTGGTACTTTCGTTTTATAAAATAGGGCAGTGGCACACAACATGCTCTATCGTTTCCAACTCCTCATCCTTACATATCCTACAATAGTTCGGGGCGCCCCGATCCTATCAGTTAATGCTAGACCTACGCGGACCGTGGCTAGTTGTGACTACATTTGGGGTACTTAGACGAAAGCGCAAGTTAGTAATGCTTCTGTATAGCCAGTGCGTCAACTTTGAACCAAGGCCTTATTTTAGGCAAAGCGAAGCACCCGAAAACTATAAGTCCTCACAGTTTTTTTCCTTCAGGTGATGCTTCCAAATAATTTTTCGTAATAAAATAACTCCCAGGTACTAAATAACGTAATCGTTTACACCTGCTCTGTTGTAATAAAAAAGCATTCTGAAAACGAAATTGATCGCTTAAAAATTGTCTATGGAAGAGGCATTTACCCAATAAAACCTCAGGCGCAACTTAAGTAGTTCTAGGAACTGGTAGTCGCGAAACAACCCACAGCTAAACACTTCTTTATTCCTTTGATGTAATTAAAGTATAAGAATTTACAAGATGACGTACATATATCGGAAATAACAAAAACATTCCTGTGACGTTTATTAGAACACCCTTTTAGAGGCATATTTAGGTTTTCCACAATTTTATTCATTGCCTTATTAGGAAGGCCTTTATGAACGCCTGAAACATTTCATTATTGATAGTAACCGTGTTGCAGTTAAAGTTATATTCTCATAATATTTGAAGCCTCCCAAAAACTTTTAGTTTCAGATTAAAAAATTACATACAAATGTTTAAATTAAGTGCGTTTTAAGTTGATGCACTGTGTTCTATGTCTTAATAAGTGTGGAGCTCCACTGTTCTTTGCCTTATAATTGAATGGGAAATTTTATTTTTATCCCTCATTTTTTTATTTAGATCCCTCTCAAAACAAATGTTTAATATTACATATGTACACATGTATGTCTTATATTAATTCAATTGAACAAAAAGCAAAGATCTACGTGTGGCAGTGCAACATATTTAGCCGATACGTGATTGGGGTTGGCTGTAATGATGGCGATAACTTAAAAAAACATTTTGTTATTATGTTCAATAGCTACTGATACTTGTACTACTACTGCTTAGCCACTTTATACATTAAAAAAATTAAAAAGTTGACTTGATATACATACATACATACGTACTTATTTAAAGTTTTTTTAGAAGTCACCTTATTACTCTTGAATATACTATCCGACAACGAATTGCAACGCTTCTTAATAAATTGTTTTGTTTTTGATTTTTGTAAGGATCCATATCGTATCTTATATCTTTGTATCGTATCGCATCTTGTTATAGCAGCGTCTTGCAATCGCCAAAAGGAAATGCGTTGAAAATTCCCAACAGATTTGCTTGCTGGTCACTTGTTGCTGTTGCAGTAATTTGCGCCAAATAGTTTATACTTGCACGTATACTTACACACAAACACACTTCATAAGATTTTCCCGTTTTGCCAAAGCAGATCTTTTTTAAGGTTTAACTGAAGATGTGCGATGTAATTATATTGTCCACAGCCCACATACCATCAACCAGACCACCTTTACTTTTCTTCTTCGATTTTATCTCTGTTAGCATTGGCGATCGTAACTTAATTTGAGTGCAAGTTTATTGTTTTCTGGTTCAAATTGAATGTCGCATCATTTAAGTTAAAAACTTCCGCTTACTGGATTCTTATGGTGCTTAGAGGTAAAATACAAGTGTCTGTATTATGTGTCTGTTTGGGATATTTAGAGAGATGATTTCGTGTAGCTGGTTAACTTAGAGCTTAGAAGGTTTTGTTGTCTTTTTAGTTTTTTTTGCTCATATTTACGCTACAGGTGGTCTTTCTTTTTATTTTTTTTTGTGTTTTTTTTTTGTTGGGATATTTTCAGTTTTTCCTTAAACTATGTGTCCATGGTGTATGTGTAACTATATGCTGTTTACTCCCATAGGGTAAACCCATATTATATTGTACTTAAGGATTTTTTTATAAGTTCTAGGGATATTTATTTAAGTTTCGGTGTAAAATATGTTTACACCGAAAATTTTTTATTGCTTAAAATCTTTTGTAAAGAGATTAAGAACATAATTTTTTTAATTATTGTGGTAATTTTTTTATGCTCTTGGAAATAAATAAAAATTATTTATTTTTCGTAAAATAACGAAAGGATTATTTAAAAAAAATTTGATAAAATTAGAGATGTCTATAATGTAATGTAATGTATGGCAAGCATTGATTTAAATCAATTTATATTGTCATTTTCGAACTCATAAGGTATTTATACTGGATCTTCTTAAAGATAAAAGTCGGCTTTGCCATGCCTATCTGCCCGCCCATTCAATTGAAGTTGCTAGAGTCAAGTAAAATTATTTGGACCGGGTACTGCATTGTTTTGACGACATACGTAAGCTTTGCATCCTGCAATCCTGTCTGTAGTTTTTTAAATTTATGTTAACTAGCTATGACTCAAATATATATAATAAATAATAAAAAATATATATAATATTGATAAGGTTAAACACCTTCGCTTAAGAACCTCTATTTCTAAAACTACCAATCAGTTCCCAATAACATTAATAGCTATCGCCAAACGCTGAATTGATGATGTTTGTTGTTGATCTTACAAAAAATATTTTTTATAATGACGGAATAAGTATTAAAAAGAAAAAGCTTTTTGCCATAAGATATCTAAGATTTTACCTTATCGTTTAACAGATCTTATGGCACTATGGTACATTGAACATTTATTTACAATAACACCAATGCAACCCAGAAAAATTAATATTAAAAACCATGTACCGCGATCGAGTCATACTCTAAAGATAGCTTTATAGAAACGCAAACATACATATATATAGAATAGAATGTATATTCAGTTACACAGTTGAATATGAAAATATCAATAAAAACTTGGCATAATGGCATAATAACTTAAGAAGAACCAATAGCGAAATGAAAATAAATAAAAGAGTGCTTTAAAACATTTTCTAAGATTGTGATTACAACACTTGATTACAGAGAAAATAAAGGTGCACATGAAAGAAAGCAAAAAAATAATTGCTGTTGTAAATATGTGCAGTCGGTTAATGATGATGGAAGTGGAAATTTTATATTTTTATAAGTTTCTTTATTAATGCTTAGATTTTTATTAAATGACACTAATAGCTTAAATAAGAAAAACTGTGAATTTATTTTATAATCGCTTATTTTTAACTTATATAAATTTAATTAATTTTTAAAAAGAAACAGTCAACGTAATAAAAATAAGCACTAGTGGATGCGGAATTGTGATAAACTTTTTGTTCTGTTAAATTTTGCAAATTTATTTATTTTAACAAAATTTCTTAAAGTTTAATCAAACAAATTTTTAATTAAAAACTCATTTTTTTTATAACTGAAATATCTTGATACTTTGTAGTTTTTAAAGACTTTGTGCTTTTGTATATTTACTTCTTTTTAAATATCGTAACCCGTGCAGATTTTTTATGCTCATATTACCCTTTCACATAAAGTAATTTGTTGCAGTTAATATTGAAAGCTGCGGGTACAAAGAAGTGGGTTAAAAGCTAGCTTATAATACTATAAGAAATTTTTTAATTTAAAATTCTTTAAGTTAATATAAATAAATTACGAATATAAAAATGTTTTATCATCAACAAACACTTAGTAATGCGCTGCGCATAATTTATAATTGAAAATAAATTTACTTCAGTTTGTTGCTTTTAACCCTTTTTTGGTATTTGCGCTACCTTGGTTGTTGGCTTTAATTTTAATTACCAACGGAAATTAATTTTTCTTTTATTTTGCTTATGTTTATTTATACATACATATAAGTTTGTCATTCCGTTTGTAATTTCTTTACTAACCATTTGCGACCTCATTAATCATATATATTGTGGATCGTTATAGATAGGAAAGCCAATTTAGCCATGTCCGTCTGTCCGTGTCATGGTTGAAATCCTTCAATGTGAAATGGAAGACCGATTCCCAATAATTTTTTCCCACGAACATCTTTTTGGAGCACACTTACACCCTAGCAGGGTTGCCATACAAAGTTTTATTTTTATATATATTTTTTAAATCGCTCCCACAGCTTCCAGGATTCTTATACGAAGGTAAAATGTAAGACTGGCAACAATAAACTTGTCCTCCCAAAAATTTTTGTGGAACATACTTAACCTCTATTTTCAGCTCCTTACATGGCTGCCATACAAAATTTGATAAAAATAGGATAAAAACCCTTACAACTTCTCCAGAGTCTCCCCTAGAGGAATAAAGTGTATCACAGACCGCCATTAGTTTTTCCTCCCAAATGTATTTTTTGAGTATACTTACCCCCTATCACCATCCCCTAAGGGAGCTGCCATAAAAAATTTACAAAAATGATGTAAAAAGCCCTATAAATTCCCCAGAGTGGGCCTAAGATAAATAAAGTGTAGGGCCGACCCGCATTAGTTTCCCCTCCCAAGTACATTCTTAGAACATACTTTCTCTCCATTCCAACCCCATACAAAAATAAAAAAAATTCTGTAAAAACCCCTACAACTTCCTCGGAGTCGCCTTTAGAGGAATAAAATGTGTCACAGACCCCCATTAAGAAATATTTTATAAATAAAAAAACGGATAAAATAGAAGAAAAGTATGGGTTTTCGAAAGTCCCATGTGAAGGGTATCTAAGATTCGGCACAGCCGAATACAGCGGTCTTACTTGTTTTTAATTACTTTTTTCCTGTAGCTGAACGTTACGCTTTTAATATCAATTTGAATAATTTATTTTATTTAATTTTTATTTCATTTTCATAATTTACTTATTATTTCTGCAGACAGAGTTTTTCTTTTTATGTTAAATTTTGTCTGCTTGTGAATAATTAAACAAAAATAATAAAAAAATAAGAAAAAATAAACAACTGGATTTAACAAAAGATTAATTTGAACTGAATCAACCAGTTGATTTATGTTGTGTGTGTAGAAGATTTCACTTCCCAGCAAAAAATTCCTTATTAAGCAGATGACAGAAGAGAAGGTATTACCGTCATTTAAATATGACAATATTAAAACAAAAATTTAAAACTGAAAATTGCTCTCCTACTTAATAAAAAAATTTTATTGCAGCAGAAAAATAAATTTAGCTTCATCCATACGTCATATCACTTTAATGAAAAAAAAAACAAATTGCAGTACAAATGATACACCCATTATCTTTGTGTATACATATGCTGTGGGTTGCATGTGCATTTATCTTAATATTTTTTCTTGCTGGGTTATTTTTGTTGTTGCTGTTGCCGGCTTTTGCCCCACTAATTGCCTGATAATTTGGAACTTTTTTTTAAAAGTTCTTAGTTATGCTAGACGACAATGCGGCTGTGTTATACTTTTAAGGAAAAAGTGTTCAAAAATTTATTCAAATGGGAAGTACGGTAAGTTTTTTATAATAAAGTTTCCAAATTTAAAAAAAAATATGCAAATAGCATCAGAATAAAAAAAAGAAAAAAATTATAACAGCAATATATGAAACAACAATTTAGGGGATTTTTTATTAATGATTTTTATCAATTGAGGTTTTCGTCAATCTTTAGCGTCTTCTAAAGACCTGCTGAAAATGTTTTTTTTTGTTATTTTGGAGGTTATTCCAGCAAAAATTATTTAAGACTTGCTATTAGTAAACACTTACTACTTTTATGCTTGACATTTTTGAATTTTTTTGAAGGTTTGTTGTAGGTTTAAGTTTGCCCATATGCTTTTAATTGGTTCTTACACCCAATTTTTGAAAATATTAAAGATATTAAACGATTGCTTCTACAAGAGTTTAAGGTCTTAGAAATTAAAATTAAAAATAAATCTAAGAAGATTTAATAGGGGTTTTATTTCTAATAGTGACTTCTTTTGTGATAGGTGTTGCCGTTTATTTTACAATTTTTGTTATAAATTAAAAATTTTAATTTTTTATTAAAAAAAAGGATGCAATTGTTTCCACACATTGAAAGAACATGGTTTATACCCAGAATTTCTCTAAAAGTCTTCTACGGGCATGATTTTATAAATCTAAGCTTTTCAGAATTTTGATTTTTATATTGTATTCTGTAAAACATTCCAAAGAACGCACACATTTTTTTTATTAAGTTGATTGCTTTTTTCTTATTAAACAACTCGTTTCTTTTTAAAATAAAATTTTTTCTAAAACGAAACTTTTAAAAAATGTGTAGGGCATGTCTTTTTACCAAAACGAAAAAAAACTTGGCAAATCATATAGTAAATATATGATTACTTACTTTAAACTAATCTCAGACAAAAAACAATATACCTATTTTATTTTTTACATAATTGCCCGTCTTTTTCAGACGTATATTCAAGGACCTTAACTGAAAATAAGAGACAAAATTTTCCCCGTTTAGAACCCTTTTAGGCGGGCTTGTTTTAATACTATAAAATATTTAAAAAACAAATCTTTACGAATTTAATTTCTGAAGTCCTTAAACATGTTTGATATCTTTAACTCAAAAAAATTTAAAAGTTTTAAGTTAAGCTCCTACTTAACGTTTTTCCAAAATTCCAAACTGCAGGGATGCCAATAAAGTTGAAAATTAAAGAAAAGTTTACTCGTTTGCAATATTGAGATGTATTTTTACATTTATTCGTAAAGATTTACCAATTTAACAAATTTTGCGTTTAAATAACGTGAAATCACTTTTATAATAAAGTGTGGTTATTAGGGTTAAAAATAGACAGACAACTTTAGTTTATTGTTAAAAAAATCACAATTTATGTATTAAATACTGCTTTTAATATTTAAAATTAATGTTGTTATATGGATATGTTGCAAAATTTATACGTGTTTGCTTTTTTCTGTTTTAATTAATTTGCAAAAAATAAAAATTTTTCGTTTTAAGCAAAAACAAAGCATATTTCTTGCAACAAATTCGGACCATTCGACTGTAAAGGGAAGGCAATTCTTAAGTATGATTATGTAATAAAAATGTTAATTTTTTTAAATTTTCCATTATTATATAATTTTTTAAAAATAAAATTTCTTCAGTTTTTGTCCAAACATATAAAATTTTTATCGTTGCGGGCTAAAAAATTCTGAAACTGTTGATAATTAAATGAATAACATTTGCCGACTTAAAAATTCTTTTAATATTTAACAAAAAATCAGGTAAGGACACAATCAACAGAGCAGCCTCTTTGAAAATCGCAAATTGTAAAAAAAAAATTATAAAAAAACGCTTATCCGTAGAATTTTATGTTGTTTTCCTTTCTGGCAAAAATGTTACATTAATGCTACCATTCGAGCGGGTTTATGTTCCATTCTAAAAATACATGCAAGAGTGAAAACAGTTATCGTGTTCCTTTCTGAACATGTTGCACAAATAACTGGCAAGAGTGTAACATTTCTTACCCCCAATTATATTGCAGTGTAACAAAGTACCACTTTTTACAGCTGTGTTATGTATGTAATACTTTTTTATGCAGGCGAGTTTTTAACACAGAGTGCAGTTTTTATTAAAATCAAGCAATTTTCTGTTCCATTAAAACAAAAAATATGGACAACTTTTTAAGTGTGTGTGTAAACTAATAAAAATGTTACACATACTTATTGTAACATTTTTTTTTAGAATGGAAAACACCATTAAATATCGTCTATTGGTTTGTACTTAGGGGAGCGTAACACATCAAAAGAATTCAGTGATCATCAAATGTCACGACAAGAGTTACAATTTGTTGCATAGTGTAATTGCTGCACTGCGTAAATAACGAGATCTTTCCACTATTTCTTGCTTGCTTTTTGGCAAACAACTAGATAAGTTCAAGTAACAAAGAAATCATTGAACATACATATGTATATAAGTGTTAGGTAATCTACACTCGTAAAGAATATTCATCTATGTATTTTGCTTCTCTATTGCCTTAATGAAATTCTTGTTTTTCTCAACATGCCACACTTAAAGGCTGTTTCCATTTGCTTTTGTAGTTTATTGTTTTATTAAATGTATTAGAAATAATTAATTACAATATAATTTGAGTAATAACGCCCAAGTGAATCCCTAGACAATTAAATAACATTTAAAAAGTATTTTCTAGTAACTATAGAAAATAGAAGCATAGAGAAGTAGTAGGTGTATAGAGTAGAGCAAACACCTGCTTATTATAATTTTAGTGGAAATATCTCAGGCACTCAAGCAACTAATTGAAACTAACCAATAATTCATTTGTCGTATTAAGAACTAATTAATTAAAGACACATGCATTTGCATACCTAACACGACGTACATTTATACTACATATACACAAATGAGTAACAAAATTCCATCGCAACATACAAAAACATAATTTAACTAATATGTATGTATTATTCATTATAATAGAAGAACCCCTTACCACCTACACGTGAAAATACCAACATACAAATAACATGCCAGAAACTTGCAACATCCATATTTACACATGTAACGGTTATGAAAGCACATATCGAGCCTTTGGTGCAATACCGTAGTAATTCAAAAAATCGTGAACTGAGAAAAATGCATTTGAAGTTTTGAACCATCTTTTTGATAGTATTTTCGTTTACTAAAGTTATTTTTTTACAAGTTTTTAAATAAAAAGGAATGTTTTTAAATAAAAAAAGGCCAAATATTATTAAAAATATCAAATATTTATTTATATTTAAGTACTTTGTATCAACCTATCAATGATGTATCGTTATTGTCACAAAACCTATGACAAACTTAAAAATTAATTCGAAATATATCGTTATAGCAAATAAAGTTTTTACTATTTTTTTTCTAACAAAGTTGTAATATGAAATAATACGAACAAGTAAAAAAGAAATCAAATTATGCAGTTGTGTTTCTGTGCCTAAAACGTAGCAAAAAATAATATTGCTTTATACTTTTTTCGTAAATTGCTTTCTGTTAGTAAATTTCTTGTCATAAAAGGAAATATTTCATTATTGCAAATAAATATTGTTGGAAATACCTAGAGGCAATAAAGACATTTTAAGCTGTAGAATCTGAACAGTTAGAGGTGGAATCATAATATTTTTTTCTTTAGATAGATATTTCCCCAAAGATAATTTCTGCATACCCAGCTCAAAAAATTCAAATTTTGAGTTACTACGGTATTGCACCAAAGGCTCGATATGATTTTTCGTAATAATTAAAGAACTACACACACAAGCATATACCTACTTAAACTGAGTATAATACCCTAATGGAGGAAATGTGTACACATACTTTCATATAACAGTGTATTTATAAATACAAAACCAAATGCTTAATTAGAAAATTATACATTTTAATAAAGACAATTATGAACGCAACAACAATAAAAATAATAAAAAAGATAAATAAAAAATATGAGTTTTTAATGTGCTTGCCACCGTTTGCCAGATTATTATAACAAATAGAGTATTCACATCACTGTGTGGCAAGTGTAATGCATATTTTGAATTGAAATGGGAGTGTGTGGGTAACTGTTACAACAGGAAGTTGCTAATTTAATACCTATATTTATAATAGTTATTGCAAGTTTATTAGGGGTTAATTTAAATCATGTCTATGGAATAGTTGTCAAAAAACGACTTTATAGTCCTGTTATAAGTATGTATTATGAATATGGGCATAAGGTTTTATTCGACATAAAATATCTAGCATTTAGAGAGCTGAAGCAAAATTAATTTTGTAAGTTTTAATTTTTAGGGTTATATAATTCAAAGATTGGCATGCATTGGTAAAACAGTCGCACCTGGTGTCTATTAACCTTTATATAATGGTCAATATTATGACTATGTAACATCTACGAATTTTTATAAGAAGTGTGCGGCAATTATTGTAAAAAAATGATTAGTAGCTTGGCAATCAAAGTACAGGGGCCAAATCGTCGCATTCGATACGAATCGAAATTTCATTCGATCGATCGAGTTATCAATGCTTTGAGTATAGGAGTTCTAATAATAATTTTTTAATTTCGATTCGAATCGAATACGACGATTTGGCCCCTGGTCACATTTTTGTTTGTGGTGATAGTCAGTCCATTTTATTTGTAGTGCTCTTTCGTAAAGAGAGTTTTGGGGCATAACGGCTTTAAATATTACTCTACCTTTACAAGTGTTTGCATGTGGGCTAAGCTTTATACTATTAACGAAAGCATTTTGAGTGGCAGTAATCTCTCGTAGGATTCTGTTTTTGCTTGAATTTCTTTCTTATCTTCTGTTCGCCACAGAGGCAATGCCTCATGATTGTAACGCATAGCCCCAGTTTGGCTTTATCGAGTTTAAGAGTAGCAGTCAAAGCACACAGTTTCCACCAATTAGCCAAAGAATTTGGACTGCTTTCAGTTTCACTTTGGTCGTGAGGCGAAATCTAGGTGAATGCCAAGTTATTTTGCAAAAAATCGTTGAGACTTTTCTGGTCATTAATATGAATGAAGGAGCAAGATGATTTAATATTATTTCCCATAGCTTTGTCCATTCCTCTACTAGAATAATATGATGCTGTAATTATATTGAGCCTTTTTAAGATCTTTACGATAACTGAGAAAAGCAGTGCCAGCATGTATGTTTGACCATTTGATAGAATGGGTAATAAAATGTAACCTGAAGTTAACCATTGCCTATTAGTTAAGTACTACATAAGTGGCCTCCCTTTTTGATCATAACTTGTCGTCCGGTTGTACTTTTCTAAAATATAATGGAGTTTTACTTGAAATTAAGCCTAAGTTAGATAACAGGCTTTTGATTTACACTTAATCGAAAGCTTGAGAGAGATTAATGAATAGTGCAAGGCAATAGTTTTTCTCCTCATAAGCTTTTCTTCTAATCTGTACCAAACTTCTATTAAGATCGGAGTCTGCTTGATTTAAAAATATATTTTTAAACATATTCGATAAAGTTGATTATGGGATTGTACGGCTTCACCCTCAAGGGATTTTTGGTAGGCTTAGAAACCATCTTTACCAAGGCAACGTTTCCCATTGGCTGGAATTATTTAAGCAGTAATATGACATTAAAATTAAAAGAATTATTCTCTTTGCTGTGCAAGGCAGATTTGAAAGCATTTTGTTGATGATTTAATCA
This sequence comes from Melanophora roralis, assembly GCA_963583895.1. NCBI lineage: Eukaryota > Metazoa > Arthropoda > Insecta > Diptera > Rhinophoridae > Melanophora > Melanophora roralis. The sequence goes on along the minus strand of OY757190.1, from coordinate 58,712,721 downwards.
AAACCAGAAGCTTTTTGGCATTTAAATTAATAAAGGCCACTAGATCATCTAGCAACTAGAATCGTATTCCTATAGGTTTCCAGCAAAAACAGGCTTTAATGCCCTTACTTTAGTTGATGTGTTGGGAACAAATTCGTTTTTTTTTTCTAAAGGTTTACGAATTTATACATTAGGGTCACACTAATTTTTTTTTTTTTTTAATATCAAATTTTTCTGGCGGGAATAATGTGATACTAGGCCCAAAAATTCAGTCTTAAAAATTTGAACCAAATCGCACAACGTTTTCTAGACGCACATTAAGGACAAATTTTAAATACGAGCAAATTTTACTGCTTATAAAAACCAAAATCGTAAAACTCTTAGATTTTATATATTATGTTTCAATAACAAATTATGTTTATTTTGATGAGAAGAATAATATAACGGATTATTTCGAAATTAACTGTTTTATTGTTAAATTATTTAATATTCTTCATTATTCAGTGTAAATAATGAGTTTTATTAAGTCGTTGATATAAAGTTCTTTAATCATTAAAAGTAAAATTTGCATTTTTTTCTTTCTCTCTTCAGAATCCATAGTTTTCTATCTTAATAACTTCGACTTCCAGCATCTCTAAAAATGCAAAAAAGTACAATAAACACGAAAAAACTTTTTTTGACAACCTTATTGACTTTCATACCTTTTTGAGACCTGTCAAACCTTTTTTTAATTTAAAGAAACAAAATTGACATAATAAGTACCAAAAAAAACTTCCACCCCGTCTCTCCTAAAAAGGTAGAAAAAACATATTCATATTTTCGGAGGCCTGTTCAACGCATTTTAATTACGTCCCTATACCTTTATTCGTTTAAAAGCTACAAAAAGTGTATATAAAAATGTTTCCCCTTTTTTAATACGTATAGGTCAAAATTTAAAAAAAGGACTAACAAATTTATGCATAGTTTTTTGAGACCTGTCAAACGCAACAAACATTTTTTTACCATATTTGGTAACAAATTGACTTGAATAGTATCAAGATATAGTTTTTAATCTGTTTAACCTCTTAAGGCCAAAAAATCTCAAAAAATGCCAGGTATAGGTCTAATTATTTTTTGATTAAAATACGATACCCTTAAACCTTCGTTTCTATCATGTATAGTTTACAAGATATCAACTTGACAATTTTTCTCTCTTTTTTGGTCTATTTAAACTCCTTTTAGGTGAAAATTCCCCGACATCGTTTTATTATTATTTGCAAAGAAGTACATACAATTGAAATTTCAATCTCCAGCTCTATGCGTTTAGGCTGTGCGATGGTGAATCTGTCAGCCATTAACCCTGTTTCTATATACATGCCATTATCTGAGCTTTGACCTTGATGCACGCCCCGAAAACGTTTTCCAATTTGGTTAAAATTTTACAGGCTGAGCTTTTAGACCTAGTTTTACAATATTCCGGACATCACCCCTCAAATTTCAATCAAATTTTTTCCATATAATCGATTGTCACCCTAATGCTCATGTGTATAAAAATATTTTTGCCAAATCTCGCCCAAGATTCTTTTAAATTACTCAGAGGTAGTTTTGCCATAACTAATATTCTAAGACCCTCCACAAAGAAGAATTAAACTGAGGTGTTGTGTCTAGACTTCCTAAGTGTGCTTTAAGTGTTGCTGTTCTATTTTCCTCCGGAAAATTTCTAAGTTGGTTTGTACATTCTTTTAGCTTTTTTTAAAGTTAAGGCGATCTGTGATTTTTCCATTTTCTTCAGGCTTTTCTGGTTTTAATAAAAAAAACAAGATTTGCATTTTTCTTTTACTGTTCTCAAAGTGGCTAATAGCCATTGAATTCCCAAAATTTTCCCCATATTATGGTTTACAACTTAACTCATGACACCGAATTTCACATTACAACTGAAATAGAGTTCAGTTGCAAACCATATTAGGGGCCATGGACTTAAACAAAAAAGTTTTTTGAAGACCTATTATTCAGAATACACTACAGTGAAAGAAATTAAAAATATACTTAAAGTATGCTGTTTAATCGTATCTTAATATTGTGGAAAATGACCTTTTATCCGTAGCATTATTGACCAGCATTAAAAAAAATGATGAATATTTCTCGAAAGCTTTGGTAAATATCTGGATCACACCTTGCTAAAACATCTATTATATTTTCTGGGATGGCTTTATAAATTTTCCATTTTTTGTTTTGAATGCAAAATTTCAGCATTTAATTTCGATAAAAGTAGTTTGTTTTTAAAAATTTTTTTCCAATTTTTTATAAATTATCTGCAAGTTTTGCAATTAAAAATTTCTTAATTAGTAAATGTTGTTGAGGGATGTTTAACAAATAAAGTACGACATTTGAAAAACTTGTTCTTAAGTCCTGTTAAAGAAATTCAATTAAAGTTTTGTAGCCCTTGATGCGGTACTATACTTCAACATCCTTAAAATGATTTTTTCTTTCAAATCTTGGCTTTTCAACTAAAATTCCATTACCAACGCAAATATTTTGTGCCTCTTTGAAAATAGTTTTAAACTGTATTTGGGCTTCATTTCTTTTAGTCCAGGGACATATTCTTATATTAACTATTCTCGTATAGATGGCGCAAATTTGAATATGCAATACATTTGTATATGAAACGTTTGTTTCATGGGCGAAAGTTCCTTTTTCTAAATTCGCGCCTGCTTCGTATTGATGAATTTCTTCCTTTAATTTTTGATTTTAGAAAAATAGTTAAAATGATTTCTGTAGGAAAAAATATTTGCAAGTAGACGGCTACTACTTTTCCAAATAAAAATTCTTTGAACATAAAAAATATTATAAATATTTATTACTTAATTTGAGAAATTTTAAAAATATTACACAATTTTTGTATTATTTTATTTGTTTGTAAATTAGTTATTGATGACATCAATTTAATGGCTGACAATTTTTTTACAATTTAAAAAATTTGTTTTAACGATCTTTTTGCAAAAACTTGATGATATTAAACCAAAATTATCTAAAAACTACGTATGTATGTGATCTAATGCTGGGATCCTTAATGTCGTTAGGATTACACCACCTATTTTTAAGACGCTTCTAGCTAGATGCCACACGTAACAAAAAATGATTTAAGTTTTAAAAAATTATTTTTTTTTTTTCAATATTGTGCAATTGATTAGCCATTGAATTTCTGAATTTAAAATTTTTATTAATGTAAGCCTTCATGTTTAATTTTATTATCTGTGTATACTTGATTTAAAATGTGTTGCATACTAACAAAAACGATTAGGCAAAAGCGTTAAACTGCAAAATTTCTATGTATAGTTGTTGTTTTTTAAGGATGTGTAAATAAGTATCATTGTTGGCATTAAGGTTTCAAAATAAAATATTTAATTGGGACAGGTAAATTTTAATTATAAACAAGTAAGAGCGCTATATTCGGCTATGCCGAATCTTATATACCCTTAACATTGGTCTTTTAATATACCCAGCCGAGTTATTTTGTACGTCAAATAATATAATAAAAAACCTTGTGCGAGTTTTAAAGCCCATAGAAAAAATAACAAAATTTTAACGTTCGTATGAATAATAGAAATAGATGAGGAACGTTTGAGGTCGACAGTAATAAAAGTTTTCGACATTATTTATAATAAAAGGTTAATAAAAGTTGTTAATTTTTATGGGATGTTCTAGCCCCCCTGCTCCTGTTCAACTTTTTTTCCAAAAGGTATGAATTATTAGATTATTTCTTTTTGTAAAACATTTGATTTCGATATCTGTTACAGTTTCCGAGATATAGCTTATCGAAAATTTCATAAAAATTGTGAATTTGCATGGGAGCTACCCCATATTAACCGCCCACCCAAAAAATTTCTACTTCAAAGCGTAGGTTTTGCTGTCCAATTACTTTTTGTAGAACATTTTATTTCGATATCTGTTACAGTTTCCGAGATGTGGCGTATCGAAAATTTTACAAAAATTGTGAATTTGTATGGGAGCTACCCCATATTCACCCCCACCAAAAAAATTTTTACTTCAAAGCGTAGCTTTTGCTGTCCAATTACTTTTTGTAGAACATTTTATTTCGATATCTGTTACAGTTTCCGAGATATAGCGTATCGAAAATTTTACAAAAATTGTGAATTTGTATGGGAGCTACCCCATATTCACCCCCCACCAAAAAAATTTTTACTTCGAAGCGTAGCTAATGCTGTCCAATTACTTTTTGTAGAATATTTTATTTCGATATCTGTTACAGTTTCCGAGATGTAGCGTATCGAAAATTTTACAAAAATTGTGAATTTGTATGGAAGCTACCCCATATTCACCCCCACCAAAAAAAATTTTACTTCAAAGTGTAGCTTTTGCTGTCCAATTACTTTTTGTAGAACATTTTATTTCGATATCTGTTACAGTTTCCGAGATATAGCGTATCGAAAATTTTAGAAAAATTGTGAATTTGTGTGGAAGCTACCCCATATTCATCCCCCACCAAAAAAATTTTTACTTTGAAGCGTAGCTTTTGCTGTCCAATTACTTTTTGTAGAACATTTTATTTCGATATCTGTTACAGTTTCCGAGATATAGCGTATCGAAAATTTTACAAAAATTGTGAATTTGTATGGGAGCTACCCCATATTCAGCCCCCACCAAAAAAATTTGTACTTCGAAGCGTAGCTTTTGCTGTCCAATTACTCTTTGTAAAACATTTTATTTCGATATATGTTACAGTTTCCGAGATAAAGCGCATAAAATATTTCACCAAATTCGTGCAATTGCAGGAAAACTACCACTTCCCCTGATCCTATCTGAAAAAATATTTTTCATTATTTAGGTGCCTACTTTAATAGTATCCGTTCCAAGTTTTGTGGCAATAGTGACTATACTATATATATATACTATATACATATATAGGGATATATGCACGGATTTTGTCCTAAAAAAATGGGTTACTTTGGTTTTTCGCTTGTATCTCGGTCAATAGTGAACCGATTTTGCTGATTTTAAATAGCGATTGTTAGCGGGATATTTCTAATCGTTTGACACCATTAACTGGTCTGTATCTTTTGATTTGACTCCGGAAACTTGATTTCAACAGACGGACAGACGGACAGACAGACAGACAGACGGACATGGCTATATCAACTTCTCTATCAATAAGGATCCAGAATATATATACTTTATGGGGTCGCAAATGGATAATAAAGAAATTACAAACGGAATGACAAAGTGATATATGTATACTCTTATCACTATGTGAAGGGTATAAAAATAGTAAATTTGTTTATTTTTAATGGGAATAATTTTTAACCTACTTTAACAATTTTTGGCCATAATTTTAAATTCATGACTTATAAACAGAATTTATTTATTTAAAAACGTACTTATGTTACGAAAGAAATATAATTATACCCCAAATAATAAGTTCCCCTTTTGGAAAAAATACCATTAAAATCAAGTTAACTTTTAAATGTGTTGTGCATTAATAAATAAAACTTTACCTTAATAAAATAAATTAAACTATAATAAACGTCATTTGGGCGCACTCTGACATTAGAATAAATTAATTGCTTAATGGTAGAACTAACAACTTACAACCCAAAATAAAATCAAATAATGAAAATTTTATAACAATATTTTTAAAAGAGAAAATAAAATGTCTTAGACTAAAGAGGAAGACGAAATGACGTGGACAATAATAGGCAATCAGCCAACAGACAAGTGGCTTGAAAATAAAAAAATATGACAGCAACTATTAAAAGTTTAGCAGTAAGAATAAAATCTTTAATCTGCAGTACGGAGCAAATTTTTAACAGCATACATATATTCTTATGATACAATTTAACAAAATTTTTAAAATTTTTGTTTTATGAAACAACTCGCAAACTTTGACATCTGACAATTTTTAAATAAATGCATGGAAACAGATTTTGCTATATTATTCCTCCCTTAGGATTCTTGGTTTTTAACTGATGTTTTGAATTAAAGATTAATTAAAAATTACCAAAAAATTTTACTAGATGAAATACGTTTGCCAAAAACTAAAACTGCGCTATTAAATTTAACACTAGTGTGTATACTGGTAAGAAGGTATGACTAATTATATTTTTAGCTTATTTCCCCCTTGTGTTTTAAGTAGCTTGTGTAGGGCAGTTACAACAATAAATGCCCGGAAATAATAGTTCATTTGCACCTGTTAATTGTTGCTTAAGTTAAATATCACTATTTACTCCTTCTATGTATGGGCTTAACTATTTAATAATGGGTGGTATGGTTTGTCTGTCGAACAAGAATTGAAATCAATTTGGTTTTATATTAAACTTTCTTTGTTAAAGGTTCCCCAAAGAAAAACTAAACGAGTAGTTAGTACTAAATATGAACATACGTGCTTGATATTCATATGCATTATGGCTTTACCATAATAATATAATAATATTTTCGTATATTTTGTGTATATCTATATATACATGTGCATATTTTAGTACGACTAAAATTTTGGATATTTAGTTATTAATGTAGGTTAAGTATGTCTTTCAAAAACTTTATGTGTTTGTTAATAAATAAATACAAATAAATGTTTTTGTTTACAACATTTGGGCAGTAGGTTTAAACTTGGTCATAATCGTTAATTAGTTCAAAAATGTCAAATATACAAATAAATAGTTTTATCTACGTATGTATGTAAATAGTATGTTGGTATCTACTATTTGCTCATCTGTTTATGTTTGTCGAGTGAATAGCAACAACAGTAGCAAGTGTAAATTCGTAGAATTTATATGAACAAATGCATTTGTATATTATTTAGGTTTTCGAAAATGTGCATAGAGTTTAACTATTAAATTATTAAATTGTCCACCCTTATTTACAAGTTTATATATAAAAATGCAAAAAAACAAATTTGAAATTTAGCCAAATTGATTTTTTTTTCTGTGCTGTACAATTGTTCCCGTTAGAAAAAAAAATATTTCATTCATAAAGCTGCTGCTGCTGGCCTCAAAGTACCCATTCGATCGAACCAATTTTCCTTTGAATGCTCAATTGTCTTATTTGTCGGCATAACGGCGCCCTAAAGAAAATAGATCATCAGTGTCAAAATGCAGCTTCATGCGGTCAATTGAAATCACCGTTTCTGCTAATTAATTGCGGCATGAGATGTGTTGCAAGTTGCACCATCTTTGCAAAACCAAACATCATTCACATCAATACATACCATAAAGAACGGGCACAAAAAATCAGTTATTATAGTGCGATAGGTGTCTCCATTTACCGTAATGGTTGCGCCAGTCCTCATCTTCAAAGAAAGCCACAGGTTCGAGCACGCTCACGTGTTGGCGGATCAACGATGAATTTAATCAATAAACGTGCTTTTTTCCGGGCACTGTTGGTCCTTCTCTGCGACCAAGCTTTGTATATATATTGAATATATTCGTGAAATTTCCGACCTATTGTTTTGGAAAGAAATTTTCAATAAATCCGTAATAAATGCGTTAATCAATTCATTTCGTTTAGCGGAGATAATATTTTGGATTTTATGACAGAATAGAAACCTCTGGTTCTAATTTAAACCGATAGGTGACCCACCCACAATTTGTTTGAACGTTCTTTTTATTTATCCAAATGATGGTAAATGTTAGCTTTAAAAAGTAGCTTGTTTTGTACAACAAGTTAAAAGTGTTTTCACATGGACATGTTTTTAAGATATGACTCAAATTATTCACTGAGAAATTTTGACATGTCATGTGAACGTATTAAAAAATTGGTTGGATAAAATGCTTTCACAGAAAAAAATTGCAAGAGATTTGAAGTAATTACAAGATATTTTTTGCTTATTAGCTAAATCTATTAACAATTTTTGTTGAGCCAGTTTAATTTAAATTTATTTTTTAATTTTCCATTATTTTTTACAATTTTAAAAAATTATTTTACAAGAGCTGATAACAAAAAATTATTTATTGTATTTACAATTTAAGATGTTAATGCCAGTTTAACAAAAAAATAATTTAATAACATTTTTGGGCTAAATATGACAACTAACTCGTTGTAATTTTTTTCTGTGTATTACGTTTAAAAGTTCCTAAGTTTTGTTAAGGAATTTAAGGAAAATATCAATTGATGTCAAATTTAAACATGCTAGAAAATATAGTTGCCCCTTTAAAATTTGCGGAAACCTTCTATAAATGTCGTTCGGTTTCACTTGCCAAATGATAGAAATTGTTTTTATCTTTCCTAAACATTTTCGACAAAAATTCGTTGTCGGTTACGAAAACGCATTTAATTTTACAAGTAAAATTCTCTTTTTAAGAATTCTTTTAACTATTACTAAAATAAATTCATATTTTTGTTGAACAAATTTTTTATTTTGGCCTAAGTTTATTATAAAAAGCAAAAATATGTACTAAAATATATACGACACATATTTGTATACACACACACACACACGCACCACATATTTATGTGAATTATAGCGGTATTATGTGCGTAGGCAAATGTTTGTAAGGCATCAAAACTCTTAAATACCGACCGATTTAGAGCACTTCCTAAGTCGTTTAGAGCATGTCTATCTGTCAGGCCGGAAATCTATGTACTGTTGTAATGAAGAACAAGCATTTCAAAGACATTTTAATTAACTTTGCCGCCAATAATATTTTTGGTATAGGAATAAATTGTTTAAAATGGCCAACTTAAAATAAGTAAATATCTTTTAATTTTCCACTTATTTCGCTTAAATATTTTATACTATTTTTTTAAAAGTGGTGCCCCGGTAGGTCAGGGTGAGGTAAGTGCACGAGTCTTCCAGTCTGGGGGTTGTGGTTTCGATTCCCACCAGAGACCCAGGTAAGTCTGCTTTATTCTTCTGTTCATTATTTCTTATCCTTTTCTAAATATCTTCTTTCCTTCCATCTCAACCTATTCTATTTGCCTCTCCAGATAACACAAAGGGACCGAGTTAAGCGGACCCAAGTGAGCTGTATCCTTTCCTTCAACGACTGCCTGTTCTACGTAACCTAACCTTTAGAAGTTTAGAAATATTTGGGTAAAAATAGGGTTTTTAACAAAACAATTTTTGGAAATTATATTTTAGTGCCTACGCAGGGCAATCAAAGCTTTATTTAGAGGTTAATAAGAAAGTGGGATATATTTTATTTTTTCCAACTTAAATAATTTGCTGTCCAAATTAACCGTTAATCTCATAATAACCGATATACTAGCTTTAGGGCTCTTATAAAAGTGGACAATTTAATTGTATACATTTTTTGTGTCGGTTTTTGTAAAACAAAGCATTAAAATTATTGTAAGGCTGGCACTCTGTTCGATTTTTTGAAAAAGGTTGGAGAACATTGGTTATTTCGTTTGAAAATTTGACAGGCAACATTTATTTGTTTAAAAACAAAACCCATATGGTTTTGCAATGAGTCTGTTCGTTTGCTGTAAGATAAACATTTTTTTCTCTGTTCTGTGTATAACAATTTAAATTTATTTTTTATAAAAATTTTTATAGTTAAAAATAATAATTTTAAAAGAAGAGTTTTTTTTATGTTTCAAAATATCTAGAATGTCAATATTTCTTAATTTTACACATTTATATATGTACATACATATGTACGTATATATATGTGCTAATGGTTATGTTTTTAGTTTCAATAAATATACATACATTAATGTTTTTGTGCTTAAATTAATAAATAACATAACTTTAACCATTTTACTTTATGTTTAATATTAAAGCTTTAATTTAAATGTTCTTTTTTTACTTTAATTTATTTTAGCATTATTACATTTTAGTTTCATTTAGTTTATTATTTCAAATTGTCGTAATATTGCTGTCATAAATTATACGAACAAATCAACTATTTCCCCAATTAAATTAATATTCTTGTACATCAAGTAAAGCGAATTTGAACAATATTCATTTAATTGTATGTATGTACGTAGAGCAATGTTAGCCAAGAGTGTTTTCGGGGGACGAACATGAATTGGATTTTACATGTACACAACACTAGGTACCATATCAAAAAGAGCAAAACAAAAAAAAAACAACAACAGCACTAGGGGACATTGCATCGTTTTTTTTCCAATGATAAACACAGTGAAATTGTCCCCATACATTCTCATAAATCATTCTCTCTACTAGAACAACGCTGATGTAGATTCACTTTTAATTAAAAATATTTTTAAGCCCAACTATGTACATCTAAAAATTAAAAATATACAAAAAAATAAGATTTTCATTACCAAAACACATCAAAAGTAGTTTTGATAGTTTTTATCCATTTGCTGTTTGGTATGTGAACAGTCTTATGTACGAATTAGTTATATTTGCCATATGCAAATGTCTCTATTTGACATATAAAATCTAAATTAAGAAAAATTGAATTTTTAAATGGGGAAAAAACATAAAATTTGATATTTGCTGTTAATGGCAAGTGTTTCGTTTTGCCTATTTGCCGTTGCATTTAAAGTTTTAGTTGTTTAATATTATTATTATTTTTCATCTATTTTGGATTTATTTCTGTTTATTGTTTTTCTCAATCTTTGCTACTTGTTTAATGCCCCAGGAATAATGTTGTCAGATCATAAATCTTTAGTATAGCTGTCAAGAAGCAAATACGATGCAAATTTTTACAAAAATTTAGTTGAAAGGTTTGCAAGAAAATGATTTAGGACATTGTGATCTAAATAAATGTACATAAACATAGGATTTTGACACTGTATGAATGTATGTATAAGTTAAAGAAAACGGTTTTTCTATTATTTGTTGCAAGTTGGCTCTAAATAACTGTAGCTGTGAAAAAATAACGGCATAATGAAGGAAGTTTCAATAAACGATCATCATTAAATTTGCATAGTGAAATAATAAGATCTTCTTTAATAAATAAATTTTTACATTAAAATTTTATTTGACAGAAAAAGAATTTATAAAAGTTTTTTTTTTTAAACAGAATTCAATTTTTAGGAACTTAAAACCTATAAAGTAGAATTCAATGTTTTTTTTAAATAAAAAAATAAAAGTAAACCATTTTGATAAAAAAATAAATAATAAAAAAGTTGTTTAAAAGTTGTAAACAATGAAAATAAATAAGAAAGTTATAGTCGGTCAAGCCCGACCATATAATGCCCTATACTACAATATATTTTATATTAAGAACTACCGTATACATAAGGTGCAGGCAAGATAAAGCTGCTTTCGTGTGTGGGGTTTATCTGATTTTCGGGGTAAGCCGATCAGTGGATCAATCTTTACAAAATTTGGTTTACTTATTTACAAGAGTATCCAATCGAGCAATAATCGCTCGATTAATCATACAATTTACAGCCAATTAATCGCTTAAGTAAGAAAAATTGCAAACTTCGATTAGAGAATAACTCGATCAATGCACTTCAAATAATCGAATAAAATAAATTTAAGCTTAATTTTCTTCGTTTTTACTAATTATTTTGCCACCTCTTGTTAAGAATAATAACAAAAACGAGTGTTACTTTATCATTAGTCTTTAAACCACACGTTTTCAAATGAATTTTTGGGTGCTAAAAGTACATAAATATGTATAGGCAATCGGAAACCCTACAAAGTACTTATGTGCAATATTTTGGTTTTTTTTTTCAATAGGGAAGTCGAATTAACCATGTTTGTACGTCTGCCTCTTAAAATCAACCTTTCAAAGGCCAATTACGTTCTACGGATCCATTTATAATACAAACGTGCCTGAACAGAGCTCATGGGTTAATGAGGCTTGCAGAGCTGCAGTGAGGTCCAGAGCGGAAGCATTAGGTACTCGGCGGGCAAACAAGAACACTGAAAGATCTTCGTATGCCAAAGTATTCAGACCTGAGAAGGCTCTGTTTGAACAGCATGTGCGTGCCAAAATCAGCACGAGCTTTTGGTCATTTAACAAAAGAGTAAGGGATAACGCTGACTCTTTAATACCTGCTCTATTAAGAAATGACATGATTTTATTTCGTGCGCCTTAATGTGTGATGTAGTTTTTAGGTTTATTACATTTCAAATTATATTCAATATCTTTAATTGAGCCGTAAACAAAAATAATTATAATTTGTAAGAACTAGGGCACATATCAGGCGTACAAGACCCGGAGTTGGTGAATTTTCTAAACTTTTCATTATTATATCTGATTGATTTGTATTAGTTTTGGACAAAAACATATTAAGAAGGCTTTGTAAATAATGTTTAAATAGCTTGACTGGTTAGAAGATGAGCCGGGAAAAAGACGACAAAATTATATTGTTTTATATTTTTGATCAAATTAAATTTTGTTGCATAAACACAGCTTAGACCTTATCAGCTAAATACCAAAAACTTCTTTTATAACTTAACAACAACAGTTTATATATATTTTTTTAACATGCTAATAAGTAGTTTAATATTTTAAAAAAGGTAATGTCATTTCAAACTAGTTTTGAAATTAAATTTAAAGTAACTGGTATTTATTAAATGAAAAAATGCAAAGTTTAATGCTTGATGCAATGCAGCAGAAATAATATTAAAAAATATTATATTTGTAGTAATTTAAATAAAACCTCAGGCTGTAAATTTATCAGCAAATAGGACAACAAAAACAGCAAATAGAATAAAACTTCTTTTGTAGTCGAACAAGTTGCTAACAGATGTAATAACTCAACATCAACCCAAAAATTATTTACATTTAATGCAAATAAAAAATTTTTATTTACAACAAACCTACCTTCCACCTACAGATACATGAACATACAGTGACACGCAAACTAAGACAATTACCCACGTTTGCCAAATTGCTGGAGTTTACTCACCTGCTCTTACGAAATTGTCAAAAAAATAATTCATGGAAAGATAACGTTAGCTCGCTCATATCCTCGTAAATATGTTTTGTGTTTTTTTAACATCCTTTTAAAATAGGTTATACGAGACGCAGATGTGAATAGAACTGGCACATTATTCACAGAACAGCATATGTTACTCGCTTACACCGATGATATCGACTGAATGGGGCAAAAATTGCGAGTTACTGTCACCTTTAAAAAAGTCGAGAAAGAAACAGCAAAAGTTTATGGTGTCAACGCACAAGACTCCCATTTGGGCAGGCAGTGTAAGTTGAAAAGTACATTTTTGAAATAGTCAAAGGTTTCTCTTTCTGGGTACCGCCATAAGCAAAGCAAACAACATCCGTTATGAGATAAAAAGAAGAACATTACTGGCCAATACATGCTACTTTGGATTAAGTTAGCAGTTTAAGAGCAAAGCCATCTCCCGACAGACAAACGTTACTCTTTACAAGACTCTGATACTACCGTGCTTACATATGGTTCTAAAGGGGTACTTGCGAAAGAAGCTTGCAGCGTTCGAGGCGAAAATTCTTTGAAAAATCTGTTGCCCAATATGCGTTAAAAAAGAATACTGGCGTCGTATGAACCGTGAGCTGTTTGCCGATATTGAAATAGTAATGCATATCAAATTTCAACGTTTACGTCGGCTAGGTAGTCATTTGAATGAGAATCTGGTGACAGTCCAAGTAGAAGAGGAAGACTAAACCTTGTGTGGAAAGATAAAGTAAAGTAAGACATTTCGAAACATGGTGTCGGAAACTGGAGAAGAGGCGCAGAAGTTCGAAATAACTTGAAGTCGATTTTACGTCTGGCTAGTGAAATAAACGTTCTGTAATAGCCGCCTAAGTAAGTAAGTAAGCAAAGATTTGTTTCGTGTGGAGGCACTGGCAGGCTATACGGGCATAGTGATGGTATCCGATCGTACACCTCTAAAGAAGGTAAAGGCTGACTGCACTGGGCTGATACCGGATTGACAGTCCTGGTTGGACAGGAATATGGGGCAGATCTTCAAAGGGATGTTATGATTTATGGTTAGCTCCAGGAGGAAGGGGAAAGTCAGGACTGGGCATCATTTTTTAAAACCCGGAGGCCGAGATTTACTTTCACCTTCATAACCCTAATATTGTCCTACAAGCGGAGGTTTAGCCTATTGTGGATTGTCTGTCCTGACTTCGGGCGCACGCAGATCCAACAGATGTAAATACAGATGGGTACTTGCCGCAATGCCCTCAACATTAGGTGAATACAATGCGTCAACCAGCACCTCCAGGGATGACATTTTGCCAGCCTGGCAAATTATCATCTATGAGCACCAATTTGAATATGGTAAAGAGCGAAGCCAATCTAAAACTCCTTCCGATCTATGGGTCACGGCACTCTGTTGCAATGCAACTCCACATCAACCAGAAGCTCTCCGCGCGATTTGGATATAAACCTAAAACCCCACGTTGCTTCACAAAGGGGCCACACTGCAGTCAGGCTAACACCGAAGTTCTAGGGGCTCCTGACACCCATTGTACCAAAGTCAGATGTCATAGCCAAAGCTACTACCAGTGGGACTCCAAACCGTTCAGAACCTGGTCGCCCCTCGTAGTCAAAGCGACTTCCAGTTTGAACTCAAAAGTCCGAGACTGGTCACCCCAGGAACGACATTTAACAACGAAAATTCAGACCAGGACACTACACATGGAACAGCCTTCCTCACGAGCGACGCACATAATGTGGCACCGCAGGGACAAAACGAACAACATTCACACAAATAGTAGTGAGCAGTGAGTACCCTCAAGTGTAGCCCACTGTCACTCTTAAACAACCTGGGAGCGACCGCAGGATCAAATCACACCAATCAGTCATCAATAGCAGGACCAACGGCAATGGAGGCAACATCAGCAAGAATTCAAGCGAAGCGGTAGGATGTGAGGGCGACCAGCTGCAACTGCCATATGCATGCCCACCATCCAGACGATGGCAAACGACCAGCGCACTGTGAAGTAAGCCTTATTGTGGTCCACCTTCACTATGTAGATTACTTTTGCTATTAAACACTAAGCTAGCAAACGCGTCCAACCTAGCATATGTCCGATTGTCTTTAAAAATACCACCAAAAACAACGCCTACACCCTGAAACTCCCTAATGTAATCATAATTAGCACATTCCACCAGTATGTACATTACGTCCTCAATCCCCTCGGCACACGCGCAGTCCGAAGTCGCAGACAGGACCCTCTGATGCAAAAATGCATTGAGAGAGCAGTGTCCCGTCAGTAAAAAGCCCAGGTTTAGGCCAAAGCCAAAGTCTGGGCGCTGTCATACAAACTTCGCGTCACGTGTGGAACTAAACGTCACCCTGACGAAAAGGAGAAGACGAAAGTTGATTTATGAAAGTCGAAGCCCTTTTTTGCGACAAGGACCAAGTTAAAAGAGTGGGAGAAAATTCCAGCACGGCGCTGTGAAACAAGGTGGTAGTTGAAAAAATTAAGATAGAATGCTCTAAGACGACCCAAATAGGATCAGCACTAGGGGCTTACTGAAACTTGGGAGGCCTGACTTGGGCAGGATGGTGAAAGTGCGAAGGGCCACTCAAACCGAAAAACACACCTCCTTTAAATGGGATTTGGAAAAAACGCCAACTGCCGAACGTGTTGGAAGGACATCGAAGCGATGAAATACTTGCTGTGTCAACGCCCAGCTTTTTTGCATAGGCCAAAGCCAGATGTTTTATGCTTGATGTTTTACCAGATGTTGCTTTTTTGGGAGGTATGGAATGGAAAATGTTAAGGGAGCTCGTCCACATCACCAAATTTCTGTGAACGTCTTTCCCAAGATGTTTTTTGCCAGGAGCGCATAACAAGCCAATCACTGACTAAGATGTATGGCCTGCGGGACTTAAGGCCTTTGAGATTCTCTCCTTTTAACCTGACCCAATTTAAGCTAACTTTAAAAAGGTAAATTTTTTATTAGCAAAATAGTTTTTATGAGTTACATTTTTGAAAGTGGGGAATTATAAAAGGTTATTAGATATTAATCTAAAGAAATTATACATCAATTGACATAATTATTACACAATATTTTACAAACTCATCATCCGTATGTAAGTATATGTACTTTTGCACACTTCTTACAAGGCTTTCTATTCAATATTTCCTTCCCCTTTCCTGAAAAGTATATGGACAAACTATGTCTAAGCTAAACACAAATTATTGTTTTACCATTAAATTTGTATTCAATTATAAATTATTATTATTACCATGATTATTATTTGTACCATGAAATTGTAACAATTGCTTGAGATATGAAAATACACAAATATTATATACAAACACATACATAAGTATATATATATCCTACATATTTCCTTATTTTCGTACCATCATTGAAATTTGATCAAATAAACATAAAATATAAATTTTTATGGCAACAAACAGTTGCACAAATAAATTTACTTCCTTGTAGGAACTAATCTACTTCTACTACTGGTACTTTGCAGTAAATAAATAACTAAAGAATTATTGCAAATATTTTGAAAATTCCATTGAACCAGATGTAAATCGATGGGGCAAAGAGGGGTAGTGAAACGTTGTAGATATGATAGCCCGAGGTGTAGTAAAAAATAAATCAGACAAAGACAATAAATTATGAAATACAATTTTTTACCTCAAGGCATACATTCTTACTCAAATACGAGCCAGCTCTACTCAATTTCATTTTACCATCTTTTCAATTTTGCCCCAACCCTAAAAATTAATATTTACTCAGTGCAGCTACTAGTGGTGTTTGCTGTTTTGGTTTGAATGAAGAGTTCAGATTTATTAGGAGTCAAATATACTTCAGTGTAGATGATAAACCGAATGATATTGGTATTCAAAGAAACCCTTACAAATGAGAATTTTGGTTTAGTCTTGTATTTGTGTATATTGTACACATACCCTGCAGCTAACATAACAAGTATCTGGTAAGAAACATACAAACAACTTAATTGTATTGTAGTTTTAACTAATTGCATATGTCAACGAATCGTTTTTAAGATAATATTGATGACAACTAATGCAAACTAATAATTTTACTAGGTTTTTTATTCAACGTTTTATTATAACGTTTTTTTTTAGTAAATTATAAAAATTTTTAGAGGACATCACTATTTAAAGTGAGCAGTATATATTTCATTGTTTTTCCTAATTTTGTTCATACTTGATTAGAGGGAAACTTACTTTGCTACCATTTTGTCACAACAAGTATTATGGTCACAAAATGCAACGCTGCACAGTGTGGTGAAGGCGATGAAATATTTTTTCAATTTGCTGAGGCATCTTTGTTCCACAGACTTAATTGTATAATAATCCGAAAGAAGTTTTATAAATGTGTTGACTTTTAAAAACCTGTAGCTAATCAGAGAAGAAAGACGCAAAATATTGCGCAAGTGCAAAGTGGGTAATTAATAAAATTGTGTATTAAGCGACTTGGGTTTTCTTTAAAACTGTAACATAATGCCTTTTTTATATGGCAAAGTATTTTTTTATCTATATTTACATGCTCTTATTCTGAAAGTGAACAAAGGCATAGACCAACAATTATTTGTATGTTTCAAGTTAAAGTAGACTTTAAAAAAAACACCAAAAATAACTTTTCCAAAATTTTATT
Organism: Melanophora roralis; assembly: GCA_963583895.1. Classification (NCBI taxonomy): domain Eukaryota; kingdom Metazoa; phylum Arthropoda; class Insecta; order Diptera; family Rhinophoridae; genus Melanophora; species Melanophora roralis. Next base: position 58,695,294 of record OY757190.1, on the reverse strand, counting down.
TTCATGTAAGTACAAATATGTTTAATGTAAAAAATATAAGTTTTTCAGTGGCAACCCAAGTAGAAATCAATCAACTTTTAATACGTAGCGCAAACATACACAGCTGTCCACGATTAAATAACAAAGGATCGACTGGAAAAATTTAAAACTATGCTGGGAAAAAGAACAGATATATGATTTAATTTAATTAATTAAGATATTTGTGCCTTATTAAATAAGGAAATGTATTTTTATTTTTTATTTTTTTGGAAGAGGACATTTTTAAAGTAGGCGTGTTCTTGCCCGGAATTCATAGAAACTCAGGTAGATTGTAAGGCATATCATTACAAATATTTATATTTCATTCCATCTGAGAGATGGATGTTGCTCGACCGTTAGTCAAGTGTTGCCGAAGAGACTTTTAATACAAAAAAGCATAGTGTATATGAAAAATAAACTTCGTCCTAACTTACAGAATAAGAAAAGAGGGAAAAGAGTCATGCCGTATCCCTTTTCTCTGTTAAATGTAAGTCAAATAGGTGATGTTTACAACTAAAAGACACTACTACCGTTCAAAAGAGTACTGATGTTGAAATTGCATAGCTGCTTTCGAAAATGCATAATACTCGGCTAGTAGCGGTAGGAAAATCAGCTTTTTTCAAATTAAAGTTTCATTCAACATTAACGGAAAATTTATAATTTCTTATAATAAAAAAAAACTATATAAGCTTAAGCCAAACTAAAAAGCGAAAATTTGTTTAAAAAACAATTAGTTCAACAGTAAATAAAAACTAGCATTTCTATTAAATTTCAAAAAGCTATAAATATTGTTCTCCCAGCTGTGGCCATTTTTTCTAAATGGCCAATCTTTTGGAATATTATAACTAATGTGTGTACCAAAATGCACTAACCTATCAGTTGTTTCAGCTTCGTTATGACTATTTTCATTTTAAGGATATATAGGAAGGACACGTTTCCTCGGCGGTTAGTTGACAAAATTTAAGATCTGGTTTGCTTTACAATTTAAATTCAACATATTATTTGTGTGTCGAATGTTATTTCCTCATGTGATTTAATTACATTGTGGACTGCAGGGAACATACATAAATATGTACATACATAACTTGTATTACATATTTACAAAAAACATATGTATGTACATATTTATCTATATTCATATGTTTTGTTTCAATTTGAAGTTTATTTAATTTGCTGAAATATAATTTTCAAAGGCATTTTCACATTGTACTGGCTTATACGTTAGTGATAAATACCTGGGGTGACCATTCGTGCTGATTTCAGCAGTATATGCACTGACTAGAAATTTCTAAGGTTATGTGTTTTGATAGCAGCAAAAAGTGTATTAAAATTATTTGAATCTTTCAAATCTTATTTTATGTCGACCGACAACTCCAAATTTTTTGTACTCTTTACAAGAGTACATAGACACTCAGACGGAAGGAAAAGCTTTAATTGACTCAGGAAGTGATTTTAATTTGACCGCTTTTTGGCAAATTCCATTAAAGGTGGTTCCTATACTATAAAAACTGAAAAGCGTACTAATTTTGAACCAGAAATAAATGGTCAGCCTACAAATACCCTGCAGTTTCATTATATCTAAGATAGTAGTAGTAGATCACTCGTACATAAGTTTTATTAATTAAATTAAGTTTTTCTTAAATTAAATCACATCCAATTGATCAAAAACATAATTATTTGAAGCATTAATTTTTAAAGGCTATTAGTTACAACAAATTTTGTGAAAAAAATAAATCTATAATACACGAACAATGCATACGTGTTGTCAAATTTTCAGTGTGACATACACCTTTTCTTAAACGCTTCTCTCTCAAAGTTAAAAATGTCACGCAAAGTGACGAAGTTTTATCTGACAACGGCTTAAGTCATTTTAATAAGGATTCAAGGGGCAGCTGAAAAAAATATTTCTTTTTTTATATTAGGCCTTAACAGAGTTTATTTAACAGGTTACAGTAAAACCCCTCAATTTGATGGCCAACAGGGTGCACAGTTATACGTTTACACATATATTTTTATAAATTTTTTAAATTGTGAAAATTTCCGTTTGTTATTAGTAATATACATATAAATAAAATATTAAAGTTATAATATTTGTTGCAGTTTGATGCCTATGAAATTTACTAATTACTAATTTAGGCAAACCCGTTGTGGTTGTGGTATTCATATGCGTAAGGTATTTATGGGAACTCTTATAATTGGGAACATGAAGGTCTTCGTAAGGCAACCTGGACTTCCCCACAACCAAAAAAAAAAAAACACGTCGTTTTCTGAGTGTTAGATGGGCGGATGATCCGTGGAGTTAACATCGATTCGGATCACTACCTTGTTGCAGCCAAGGTACGAATGATTGTTAAGTGTCATGTGCAACGCAAAAGCATTTGTACAGAAAAAAATATATGTCGCGAAGCTGCGAGAACAGCAAATGATAGCGTCTTCTCTTCTCGATTAACCCAGCTGCTCCAAAAGAGCATTCATTGTCCTGATATATGCGCATATTGGCCGCATAATGCAAAGTCCATTAAAAATGCCGCAAAAACCGTGTGACAGGCAGTGTCGGAAAGCAAATGCAGAGAAAATAGTGGCATATCATGGACAGCGTTAATAAAATCTTAAAAGAACACATTTCCAGATTGCTAGCATCCGATTAAAGCGTCGATTGAATTCCCTTTTTTTGAATTAACGATGACGGTGCAGATTGCCTACCTTCTAGCTTACATAAGGTGAAAATATTCTATATTGGGTGAAAAATAACTGAAAAGCAAGAGCTTACAAGCTTACCGGTGGAGCTGTTCAGGACAGGAATCGATTAACTGATTATGAGCATACATCGACTTATCTGCACACTTTGTTTAAAAGAACGCATGTGCCATAACTGGAACCTCAGTGTGCTATGCCTCGTCCACAAAAATTAGAATAAAATATTTTCGCCAATTATAGAGGTATTAGTGTTCTACCCACCGCGTCCATTATTAAAAAACAAAGTCGACATAATAATTGGCTCTTATCAATCTTGTTTTAGACCTGACAAATTTACTTGAAATCTTGAAGAAAACCCATGGGAAATAGACCAACAACTACCACCTATTAATCGGTTACCAGGCCCCTCTTCATATCCCGATTTAAGGCTATGTCTGAGTTCTGTATACCATCATAGTTGGTATATGAAGAATAACTTTAACCGGCACAAAACTATCAGCGACGTCCTACAAAGCGACTGTTATGCGACCTCTTCAATATTTTATTGGAGAAGATCCTATGTGACGCAGCACATAACTTGTTTGGTACGTTGCCGTTTAAAGCTAAGTTGGTGATAAAGATAGCAGGTGTTGTCATTTAAGATCGGGGCCAGGTCGATTGGATTGTGTATTTATTTGCTGGAGGCGCAAACAAATAAACCTAAGTAATTGTAGGTAACCAAACTGTTGGGAGAGATTCTGGGTGGTTAACTACAATTGCTTAGAATATTATACTTAGAATAGAGAGTAAGCACAACGTTGCGAGCACCAGTTGTAAAACGGAAGTGAGTATTTTTGTCTTTTCAGAGTGCCAAGGAACCTCGGGTTTTTTACGAAACCCGCCAACCGCTTGGAAAGCTAACCAGTGTGGGCAACGTTACATTCAAATAAGTTTTATAAAGTTAGGGTTTTAAGGTAAGTATTATAAGGTAAGTATTATACGGTAAACATTATAAGGTAAGTAATAAAAGGTAAGTATTGTAGAATAAATACAATTCATTTGTAGGTATGTATAATTCATTATAAGTATAATTCAAATGTAATTCATAGATAGGTAAGTATTAGGTATACATCATATAAAAACATAAAGAAAAAATGTATTTGTCCAACAGTGAGTTTGGACATGCCGCCGGCCTTGGCCTCAGGCAACAGATGCCGTTTTCTCGGGGCCACAAAGAACTTGTGCCAAAGACTTGATCGCCTCAGCGAGAATTTTGGCGTCTGGTCTTGTGGAAACTTCAGATTGTTGTTGCTGTGGTGCTGGGTTTGGTCGTCGGTTTTTTTGGGGTCTTGATGAAGATGCTGGTTTACTGCGTGTTGGCTGTTTTGCTGATTGTCTTGGATGGCTGGTGGTTGACAGTCGAGTACGATGACGATGTGTGTTGCTGGTACGCAGGTTAATTCGGGTGGGGTGAAGTAGTGTATGGTGTAGCGAGTCGCATTTCTTACACGTATCCATAGAAGTGCACGATCTTATTGTGTGACTTCGTGCCAAACAGTTTGAACAGTAGTGATAGTTTTCCACCACTGACTTCCTTCTATTTGGGCTCATATCCAGGAATTTTCGACAAAAGCGTAACGGATGGGGTTTCTTGCACACCATACACGTAAAAACGTCAGCCCTATGATGACGACCCGGTGTCGGCTTACGGTGGCGACTTGAGCGATGCTTCTCGTGAGTTTGGTGGGATCTAGAGACAAATAAAAAGCATAAACATATGGGTTTGTTAGTAAAGTGATGGGTGCAAGCGACTTGGGTTAAAGCTGTAACAAATATATATGTCTATGTATGCATTTCAAATAAACTACAAATATACCAGGTCCCATTAGGGAGCGGGTAGGGTAACAGGCAAAGTAGGTTATATCAGTTAAGAGGATCTATCGTCAAGTAAGGGAAGGTAGCATAGTTTCGCAATAGGTCTAGTGATTACCCCCGAGGACACACGCACGTCTGCGATGCGTATGTTTGCATCACTCCCCGGATATACCCTCTGAACTCTTCCCAACCGCCACTCGTGAGGTGGCAGTAGGTCATCCATGACGACTACAAGATCCCCCACTTGAATATTGGGAGCGGAGCCTTGCCACTTGTATCGCTTGTGCAAAGTTTTTAGATAATCTTCTTTCCATCGGATTGAGAACTGGTGGTGAATGGCTTTTAGCTTTTCCCATCTATTTACCATTGACAGATTCTGAAAGTTTTGTTCTGGGAACGCCATTAAGGGGGCTCCTCGTAGGAAATGACCAGGAGTAAGTGCGGTTACGTCTGACGGGTCTTCAGATAGCGCAGAGAGTGGTCGAGAGTTGAGAACACCTTCAATTCGTGCTAAGACGGTACAAATTTCTTCAAAAGTAAACCTTTGAGCTCCTGCAACTCGCTTAAAGTGAAACTTAAAACTTTTTACAGCGGCTTCCCATAAGCCGCCCATATGTGGTGCATAGGGTGGAATAAACTTCCATTCAAACCCGTGAGTTAAATACTTCTGAGATACATCTTGTGCTGAGGTTTGTATAAATGCCGCAAACTCGCGTTCGAGCTCTCGACTGGCTCCTAAAAAGTTCCTGCCATTGTCAGATATAACCCTTTGGGGGAGCCCCCGCCTCCCAACGAAACGAGCGAATGCAGCCTGAAATGCCGCAGAGGATAAGTCCGAACACGCCTCTAAGTGGATGGCCTTGGTACTGAAGCACACGAAAACACTGACATATCCTTTTATCGTGGGCGATTTTCGTAAGGGTGAGGTCTTTAAATCGAAGGGTCCCGCAAAGTCAATCCCAGTTATTTGAAATGGTAAAGACAAATTACATCTGTCGGGGGGTAACGGGGCCATAATTTGTGAACACGGTTGCTGCTTGTGAACTATACAGGTCTTACAGTGGCGTATTATCTTCTTTACTCTGGGTTTAAGTCGAGCAATGTAAAATTCTGATTGTACCATTCTGCACATTTGGGAACATTCGGCATGAGCCAAAAAATGATGCAGATGAGTTAGGTACAATTGGCAAAATCGGGAGTTGCCGGGTATTATCACCGGGTATCGCTCACTATATGGCAGAGACGATTGGGTTAATCGTCCATTTACTCGCAAAATCGAGTTTGAGTCCAGAAATGGGTTCAAGTTCTTCAACGGACTCTTATTGGGTAGAGGTTGTGACTCTAGTAGCATTTGATATTCTTCGTGATAAAATGTTTTTTGAGCGATGGTGATAAGTTGCCACTTTGCATATGTCATTTCCTTCTGCGTTAAGTTTCCATTAGCCGGGTATTCTTCATTTGGCTTTGAGTTTTTTCTACATTTTTTCAGGAATCTGAAAACGTAACACATTACTCGAAGGGCTCGTGTATACGACGAGAATCGATTTAGAAGTTCCTTTTCCTCAACTTCTGCATGTAACGTTTGAACTTCATTACTAGGAGTTTCGATAGGTTTCAGATTACTTCTTTTGGGCCAATCGGCCGGAGATCTGTGCAGCCATGAAGGTCCGTGCCACCAAAGCGAGCTATTGACAAGATCTTGAGGCCTACAGCCACGGGTTCCAAGATCCGCTGGGTTGTCGTGAGTTGAAACGTGTCTCCATGTTGCGTTCGGGACCAAACTATGAATCTGGCTGACTCGATTGGCTACATACGTTTCCCAAGACGAAGGGTGTTTCGATAGCCATCCAAGAACGATCGTCGAATCAGTCCACAAGTGGATCTCCTCAATGTTAAGATGTAGGGATGTTATGACATATTTAGCTAAATTCGCAAGCAACACTGCGCCATTAAGTTCTAATCTTGGGAGACAAACGGTCTGTATAGGGGCGACTTTACTCTTTGCCACCAGTAGATTAGTGAAAGTATTGTTTCTGTTTCGACATTGAATATATAGAGTGGCGCAATATGCCGCCTTAGAAGCATCTGAAAACCCATGAATATGAACCGTACCTGATGGCACATATTGTAACCAACGAGGAATCGAGATATTTTCTATGTGCGAAAGATCCTGTAGGAGAGTGTTCCAATTATTAAGAGATTCAGATGAAACTTCTTCATCCCAACCTAGGCCTTCCAACCATAGCTGTTGCAATATCGTTTTTGCTCGAATAATGACGGGAACGAGCCATCCAGCGGGATCAAACAGTTTGGCAACGGTTGAAAGGATCTGACGCTTTGTGACACTCTTGGATTGATCAATTGGGGATAATTTGTATGTGAATGTGTCAGTGAGTGCATTCCACCGAATGCCTAGCGTTTTGGTCGAACTTGTTTCGAGAAAGCGAAGAAAATCTGAATCATAAAGGTCCTCTTTTGGCAAGTGCACGAGAAGTTTTTGATCATTTGCAGTTATCTTTTTTAAGGGGAACCCTGCTGATTTTAGTGTTTCTATAAGCTGAGTTTGGGCAGATAGGGTCTCTTCTAGGGAATAGCCACCAGTCAGTATGTCATCTACATAAGTTTGGGTACGTAAAATGTCCGCTGCCTTAGGGAATCTGGACTCGGAATCGGAAGCGAGTCGTAGTAGGGTCCGAATCGCAAGGTATGGGGCACAATTTACTCCGAAAGTTACGGTCTTCAGTTCGTAATCTTTCGTAGGGCCGTCATCGTTAGGTTGATACAAAATGCGTTGGTAAGATCTATCAGATGGGTGCACTAATATCTGGCGATACATTTTTTGTATATCGCCACTGAAAACATATTGATATTTTCTCCAATTGAGAATTATCGATATCAAATCGTTTTGGAGAGTTGGGCCTGTGTATAGAACATCATTGAGCGAATACTGTGACTTTGTTCTTCTTGAGGCATTGAAAACCACCCTTACTTTTGTGGTCTTGTGTTCTGGGCGAACAACTGCATGATGTGGCAAATAAAAAGAGCTGTATTTACCTTGAAAACTTATTTCGTTCGATGAAACTTCTTCCATATGATCGAGGGTTATATATTCCCCTAAAACTTCCCTATACTGAGCTTGAAGTTCCGGGTTTCTGGCCAGAGTTTTTTCCATGCTAGAGTACTGAGCTAAAGCTATGAACCGGGATGTACCGAGATATTTTTCCTCAGGAAATTCTTCCCTAAATGGTAGTCTTACAACGTACCTACCATTTTCGTTTCTTGTAGTGGTTTGGGTATAAAACTTTTCGCAAAACTCCTCCTCAGCTGATTTTGGCCGGGCTACCGGGATCTCCTCCTGCTCCCAAAACTTCTTTAAGGTATCGTTGAGTGTGGTAGCTTCGGATGGAACTACCGAGGTCGTAAAAGCTCGAACGGCTTGAGTCTTTATGGGCCCACTTAAAACCCAACCGAAAATCGTGTTGTACGCTGAAGTTTGACCACATATATTCCTCTTCATGCCTTCAATGTTGAGAAAGTGTTCATAATCATTACCAAGAATCAGATCTATTTGAGAGGCTTTATTAAAATTTGGGTCGGCCAGATCTAACTCTGCGAGTTCCCTTGAAATTGTTACATCGAAACTGTGAGCCGGGAGCTGTTTTGTGACTTTAGGCAGCACAATGGCTTTAACGGGAATGCGTAAATCATGCCTTTTCGCATATAACACAAACTCACATTCCTTATTTGCACATTGTTTTTTCCCACCGATTCCAACAATTTCAAACTGAGAGTTTTCATAGGGAAGCTGAAGGCGGTTTCGCACCTTCTCAGTTAAAAAAGTTCTTTGAGACCCAGGATCTATTAGGGCTCTAACTGTAAAAAGTTCCCCCCTGTGTTCTATTTGGGTTATTGCTGTGCGCAACAAGATATTTTCACTACTAGTAGAATAGTTCGATTGAACTTGCTTTGAGGTGTGGGGAAGTTCATCCTGAGCTCTGTTTCTAATCGGCTGGGACACTGTTGCTAACGGGGTTTCAGTAGATACTCTACGACTATTGGAATTTTCGCTAAGTTGAGAATTTTCAGGGTTTTGCGCTGTGCCAAAGGGTCTTTGCCTCATATGCAGTAACGTGTGGTGAGATTTCTTGCAATATAGGCACTTGTGTTCACTGCTGCAGTTTGCCTTGAGATGGGATGAGGCTAAACAATTATTGCAATATTTATTCTTGAAAACGTAGTCTACTCTTTGTTGAACACTGAAGGCTTTAAACTTGGGACATTTTCTCAATGAGTGATTCTCGCTGCAGAGTTTACAATTTGGAAAGTTTATGCTCTCATGAGAAGCATATGTTTGCACGCTAGATTGCCTGTCAAGTGAGCTAGCTAAACTAAAAGAATCCTTCGTATTCCTTATGCTTGTGAGACGTTCTACGGCCTCATATCTACTGATCAGGAACTGTGACATTTGGGACCACTTTGGAAGCTCACGGGGAGATGTAAGCGATTGTTCCCAAAGTGACAATGTTAAATTTGGAAGTTTCGTTGAGATTAACCTAATTAGAATGGGGTCCCAGCTTTCAACGTTAATACCGAGTGTCCTAAGAGTCGCCAAGCAATCATTGACTGTTGATTGAATTTTCCTTATTGATTCACTATCCTCATTCTTGGCCGCTTGAATGTCAAAGAGTATGCCAATCTGGTTATCAACCAGGACGCGTTTATTCTCATATCGTGTCTTTAGAGCATTCCAGGCGAGATCAAAGTTATCATGAGACAATGGGTAACGTTTTACTATATCACCTGCTTCTCCTCTAGTTTTACTCCTAAGGTGATACAGTTTCGTGACTGGGGAAAGTTTGGAATGATTTATATATACTGCCGTGAACATGTCACGGAACGAGGGCCATTGTTCATAACTACCTGTAAATATTTCTGTATCACAGGGCGGAAGCTTAATGCAATCATTAAAATCATTCTGTGCAAAGTTTTGGGCCATAGCTTGTTGGGGTAATGAGTTGCGGGTTGATGCATTAAAGGGTTGTATATTAGAAGATTCTAGCCTGAATGTTTTCATTAGTTCAAGAATTTGGGATGTGCAGTGATAGTATGCTTCTACGCATGCATCAAAATTTGCCTTTGCCTCCTCTTTAAATTCGGGTTTCACAGTTTCTGCTTGAGCTAACATCACTTTTTCGTAAGAGGATTCAGCCTTGGCCCATCTTGAATCTAAATCTTTCATTTTCACTTCAAGAACTGATTCGGTGTGATCTTCAACGTGAGTAGTATTGAATTTCTCACAGAACTGAAGCAAATGTTCACAATCGAACACAAATCGTTCTTTGATTGGGGGGCCAGAAGAGGTTTTAGGGTCGGTAGCCATAATTGAATAATTTTCCTATTTGTCGAGTCTATTTTGGGTTAAACAATAGTGTAAAGGGTACAGAATGGGCCACTATCGAGAACTTTGCCGTATTTTGGAAATGTTGTTAGATTGTCAGGATATTATTTTTCTACTAATATTTGGGTAATGAAAAAACACCAATGGTAACCCTGAATTGAAACTATGTATTCAGGATTGGGAGGTTGTAATCTTTCAAATGTGAGGTCAACAACCTTAATTTCCGCACAGATTTATTTAAATTAAATTTATTTAATTTTGTTATCTAGCTAAAATTTATTTGAGTAGCCAAAATTTTCAGTTTAAACTTTACCAAATTTGTATTAAAGGGATATTAAACCCTATTAAAATTTTTACGAATTTATGACTAACCAAAGCTCTGATGTGACTGAATGAGTGATTAGCCAAAGGAGTATATTAGGAATGAGTTTGATTGTACAAATTGAGAAATAAGTGTAAGTTAAAGATTTATTTTTGTCCCAAACTTTATCTTTATTTATTAACAAAATAAATTCTATTGGACTTTCCGGCCCTGGGTTTATTTTGTGTTTATATTTCAAACTTTAAATGTATGCATACATATGTACACATATAAAAGAGTTAACCTTGCTGTGTTATTGAGTTTTGATGATCAGTGTTGCCGATTTCTACGTAGAACTTTACTTATGATAGGCTTTATAATATTAAAATGTATAATATGATATAATAAATTCTCTAACTGGTTTAAAGAGTTATTCAACCAGTAACTGCTTTAAGATACTGATTTTAGTGGGAGTTAATTTTGACAGTTATTTTGTAGCAAAATCTCAAACGACGTGTATAAGTATGCAACCACAATATAACATTAATTTTTCCCTGTAACTTGGCGTTTTGTAGAAAAGTTGCAAAAGTTAAACCAAAATTGGCTATTTTAAGTGCTTTGTAGAAGTTAATTGCAACTACACAAAGGAAAATCGGGTTAATTTTTGAAGTTTGTGGAAGTTAATTTATTAGTGTTTTAATTTATACGAACGTTTTGTTAATTTTGAATATACCTATTGCTGTACGGTTTTGAAATAAATGTTCAGTTATTTTAAGTAGCACTTTCAATTGATTTTACATAGCTAAGTTTCTAAGTGTGTGTTTATAACGAAACCAAACCACTTTCCTTGAGTCACTAAAATTCTAGTATATAATTTTGCTGTTGATGTGTGAAAACGAAATAACTATTCTGGCAACACTGATTGTAAAAGTAAATAAGGGTTGAAATATTTAAGAGAACAGGTAATTTTTTCTTTTTGTTTTGATCTATTTCTTTTTCTCTTTTTTTTCTTTAGCGGACTGTATGGAGGGGAACTGTAACTTATCTCTTAAGTTATCAAATAAAATCTTCAAAGAGAACGTAAGTATGGATGTAGAATTACAAAAGTTAATTTTTTTCTTATATTTTTTGCAATATTTCCTCTTACGTTTTAAAAAAATTAATGAAACATTAAATGTGCAAATAAATACCTGTAAGTCTGTATATGGTGTGTAATTTCATGTAACTTCTGTTGTTGGGAGAATAAAAAAAATGTTGTATGCACCAAGAATGTATGTATGTATGTTTTTATCACTATGCTCTTTCTTGTTAAGTATTTATATTTTTACCAAAATCTTAGCGGTACTTTTTTCTGTATGCTTTATTTTTATATATGCACTAAAAGGCTGGGACATATGCACTTGAATTTACATATGTAGACACGTACGTATATTTAACACATTTGTATACATTCGTTTCGTTTTAAGTTAAATACTTTTCTTTTAAAAACCTTTTTGGAATTTTTTGGGGGTGTAACGGTTCTTTACGGATTTTTCTAGATCACTTTATACCTATAAAATTTAAACTATGTATGTATAATTATATACATACATATGTACAAAGGTTTTAAACCAGTATTCTTTTCCTTTTACTGTGCACAATTTAACACCATGAATTTTTTCCCGCTTTTTAAACTTTCGATACTCTTTTGGTTGTACGTATTTTTCCTTATATTTAATGCACACTTTTCATACATACATACATTAAACTTGTTTCTTTAAATTTTTATTATTATTTATTTTTTTTTTTATATAGGCTTTATTTTTTCCTTTTTTATTTAGGTTTAGGATTTTACTTCTTCACTATTTAGGTACTTTACTTACTCACGTTTGTCTTTTAACTGTTGACTTCTATTTTAAGATAATTGGAATTTACCTCATTATTTGCATGTACTTCTTGTTGAGTTTGAAGTTGATGGTTGTTGTGAGCGCAATTTCTTTAACGTGACCAAGTAATTTTAGGCTTAGAAAGGACCATGTATTTATTTGCTGGAGGCGCAAACAAATAAACCTAAGTAATTGTAGGTAACCAAACTGTTGGGAGAGATTCTGGGTGGTTAACTACAATTGCTTAGAATATTATACTTAGAATAGAGAGTAAGCACAACGTTGCGAGCACCAGTTGTAAAACGGAAGTGAGTATTTTTGTCTTTTCAGAGTGCCAAGGAACCTCGGGTTTTTTACGAAACCCGCCAACCGCTTGGAAAGCTAACCAGTGTGGGCAACGTTACATTCAAATAAGTTTTATAAAGTTAGGGTTTTAAGGTAAGTATTATAAGGTAAGTATTATACGGTAAACATTATAAGGTAAGTAATAAAAGGTAAGTATTGTAGAATAAATACAATTCATTTGTAGGTATGTATAATTCATTATAAGTATAATTCAAATGTAATTCATAGATAGGTAAGTATTAGGTATACATCATATAAAAACATAAAGAAAAAATGTATTTGTCCAACAGTGAGTTTGGACAGATTGTAAAACTCTTTCCGCGATATATCTTTTACAGGCTACTAATCATTTTTACCAAGCCAAAATTCCGCATTGTTGAAAAGCATTTAAGCCGTAATATGACGCAGTTAAAAAGCGGGAACCTAATGATTTTTAAAAATTGTTTTACCGATCTTTTGAAAATCTATCCGGACAATAATTAACGAAATCGCGAGGTTCTAGAAATTTTGTTCATTACGGATATTAATTGCTTTAATGCTATACTAAAAGTGCCACCCTTCAAATGGTGTGCAATTTCGATTTCGATTTAATTAAGATACCAGGTCCATTACAAGATCTATATCTGCGTTGTTTTGTTTTGTAAAAAGTAAAATCACTTATTTTGAAGATGCTTCTAAATATGATATGAGTTTTGAGAATAAACATTATGGTTATAAATTATGATTACATATTTAAAAGAATAAATAATGTGGTAAATATTAAAAAAATTGTATTATTTGGATGCAATCTGATATTTAATCGCCTTATCTTAAAAGATAAAGGTTTCTTCCCAATTATTTATAATTGTTTTTTTAGTTTTGCATAAAATGTACTTAACTTGTTAAAGGATTCAATGAAATAAATTTACAAAAATGCAACTGTATTTATTTTAACTCATTCAAACAATATGCAGAATTTTTATATTCACATACGTACGTTCATACTTATATATTTTCTTTTACAATTGGTAAAATTTTTGGAAAAACACGTTTTATATATAATAAAGGAATACAAAATTGCATCTGTATTACAGACAAACAAAAAGACGAACAATTATGTCTTGCTATTGTTGATAGTTTTCTTAATTTTGCAAACAACTAAATTGTCTCTCATCAATAACAACTACTCCTACTATTACGGATACAATTTCCCTAAAGTCATTTTATTGTTGTAGTACATATTAAATTATTATTATTTATCCATCTTTCTATTATCATTTTGTCTGTCTCTATACTGCTGCAAAACTTATTTAAAAATATATCCTTTAACTACAAACGTATAGATGTATACTTTTTTGCTGATAACTTTAATACCTACCCTCTGCAGAATGAGGATATAGTAAGTATGCAGATTTTGTTTTTGGCGTATGTAACACAATCAAAAATTTTTGTCATGTTGAACAAATGAGGGAAAATTCTCCAGCAAGAAAGGTTTTCGAGTACGATCCTCAAGACAAGAGAAAAAGGGGACGAACGAAGCTACGTTAGAAAGATCAGGTCTAAAAAAATAATACAGATTTAGATATCCTGAATTGGAGAAAAAGTGCAGAAGGTCAAGACTCTTGGAAATAATTATTGGCTAAAGACCTAAACAGGTTGTGGAAAGCCATTTAAGAATAAAAAGATTTTTTACGTTAAGGGAGTTGAAGATGAACTTGTTGTGTACTTCAAAATTAAGTAAAAAGTTGATGAGTTTGGGGCTAAATACAAATCCAGTGTGACACAGTTACACTCTCTACATAGTAAGACGTCAGTCTAGCCAGATCGTTTTTCTACCATCCTAAAAAGTCGTTGCCCTTTTTATAATTTATAACTTAACATTTTAGATTTATAACCAAAAATGTAAATAAAATGGTCACACCCGTCACAACGAAGCTTCCCATTTTATGTTGCTTTATGTCAAAAGCAACTTGTATATAATATAGTAATACCCTTAGAATCAATAATGTAATTTAAATGTGCCTTAAAAATATCATCTTTACCAAAAATTATTCCTTGTTTTATGACCAGTACAAAAAGTTACGGAAATTAGACCAAAACCGTTAAAATTATACACGTTACGTAGATAGTCTAAAAAGTACATAAAATGTAACAAATGTAACCAAACGGCAATGCAGGGTACTACTGACACTAATGCAACCTTGTGCAACACAATATTCTACATATATAGCGCTCAAAATCATTTTGTACTGCTTCCAACACACACATACGAACATGTACGTAGTACGTTCTCGTGTAAACATCTCTTATTTAACGACAAAACTTTATGCACTTTTCATTGCAATTGATGCTTCTATTACTGCTGATATTTTTGTTTTCACAGAAAGTATTAAACAATAAACATGAAATTTAAGTTTTTGTGTTTTATCAGCAAAATTAAATCGACAATAGCAACATACAGAAAAATTAAACAATTATTTTTTCCAATTTCAATTTTTGTATAGAATGTACCACACAAATACAACAACAAAAATCTCATTATAGAAATATAATGTATTTGATGGATATTATTACAAACATACAAAAAAACTCATTTATTTACTTCTCTAACTCTGCAAACTATTTGTACGGCAACGATGATGATAACGATAATCGGCTGTAAAAAGAGCAATAAAAATGATTAGAGGTAAGGCACAGTGGTTTTAAACGACTTGTCTGTAATGCGTATTCCAGTGATAACACAAGACGCTAACAATAAGTACATGCGAAAACCTGGGAGCTTTAAAAGCCATAAACGAATGAAGTTGGAACAAATAAAAAAGTTATAGTCGGGCCAGCCGAACCATTTAACACCCTGCCCCACATTTTTTTTTTAAATATACCACAGTATGCACAAAGTATACGCAGGTTAAGGAAGTTTTCCTAAAGGCGGTGCTGTTGAGTTTTCAGGACAATTAACCAGATGCATTAAGGCTTATACTGCCTTTAATCGGATTACTTAAATTGGAATCACTAGATTATCGTTTCTTCCATTCTGGTATCACTAAGGACCCAAAGGGTCTTTGTGGGGTTTTAAGGGTCAACCAGTTAACGTTGCCTTGCTTAAGTTACATAGTTTTCGAAACAGAAAACTTACGAAATTTGAACAACTATATCGACTTCCCGACTTTAAGGATCCAGAATATATATACCTTATAGGATAGCAAATGGATATTAGGAAATATTACAAACGAAATGACAAATTGATATATACCCCTACCACTATGTCAAGAGTATAAAAATCAATCACACAAAGAAAACCGGAAACAAATTAAGCAAAAACAATATACAGGGGCCAAATCGTCGCATTCGATTCGAAATTTCATTCGATCGATCAAGTTGTCAATGCTTTGAGTATAGGAATTCTAATTAGAATTTTTAAATTTCGATTCGAATCGAATGCGACGATTTGGCCCCAGGTATGATACGATGTACATCTATTGCCCCTACAATGGTGTTAACTAAGCTATAACTGTCAAACTCCTTTCGTAAAAACGGTCTTCACTCTCTTTTCCGTTTGAATTGTCAAACCTTTGCGGAAATCAACAACATATTTTCATTCACACCTAAAGCCCAACCTAATGCGTATTTACGCATATCCATATGTATGCTTAACAGCGTTGTCAGTTGGTTACACTTGTTACTGGGAAACTGGGACAATCGCAGTATTTTGCCTATATCTAGGTCTGTAGTGAACCGATTTTGCTCATCTTAAATCATATCAGGGATATTTCTGATAGTTTGGCATTAATACCTGGTTCGCTGTACTTAAATAGACTCCGGAAACTTGACTTTAACCGACACACAGACGGACATGGCAAAATCGACTTCTCTATCTATAAGAATCCAGAATATTCATATACTTAATGGGGTTGCAAACGGATAATAAAGAAAGTACAAATCGAATAACAACATGGCGTATACCCTAATCACTATGTGAAGGGCATTAAAAACAAATGCATGTTTTTAAATTGCTTTTACAAAAACATCTATTAAAAAAATAAAAAGTTTTTTTTTTAAAATTGAAACCTTGTAGAAAATTTGTTTTAAGCAAAACATATGAACTAAGATATATGTATTTTTGAGTTGAGAAATTTGTATTAGAAATTCTTTTGCTATTATGTATTTATATTCTTGTACATAGTTTCCAAAATTTAATTAAAATAATTATCAAATAAAAAATTATTTTACCAAATTGAAATCGAATTTTTACCTTCTAAACCTGTTACCATTACCATACATATATTCCTTTTCGACAATATGTTTTATGTACTTTGTATCAGCAAACCACTGTTCGATTGATCATTGTTCTAGAGATGTATTTGAAAAAAAGGAAAGACATCATATTGTAAAGTTAGCAAAATGTATATAAAAAATACCATTAAAAGCAACAATAAAAATAACAACAATAGCAAACGATAATGTAACACACACTTTGAAACACCAGCAAAAGTAATACAAAACAATTCCCAATTGGCACAAGACAATAATGTTTTAAAAACATGCTTATTCCAACACTTTGTATAGAATTCAAACGAAATTTATTAGACTAGACTTTTGAATCATATCAAATCTTCATACGAGTTCATTTCCCATAAGTAGTTACTACAAAGTGTACAAAACAAAACAAAAACAGAAAAAACGCATAAAATGTTATACTAAGCGCTTATCGGTTGCATCCTTACATACACAGATAGATCGATGTAATCGCTTATTGTAGATGCATTTATATTGTCCTTGTCGCATTGTACACTTCATTAATATCTGCAGCTATATTTAACATGAATAGGCCTTTGAAAAATCCCTTTTTCTATTACTTGATATTGTTGATATTGTTGTTGTTGCCGTAAGTATAGTTAATGCATCATGACGATGTTGACAATGATAGACTTACAAATCGTAAAATAGACTCCCTGAAAAGTAACTTCGCTTATCAATGTTTAACAAACATCAGCACTAGTATTTAAAGTATAGTTAGAAAATAAATTCATATCAAACAAGTAAATAAGCGGAGTTTTATTGGCACATAACTTACCCCTATCTAGCAAAAACATCAATTCAAAAAAAAGTAAAAGCACTATGTTCGGCTGTGCCGAATCTTATATACCCTTTACATTGGTCTTTTAATATGCCCAGCCATCTAATCCAGCCGAGTTATTTCGTACTGCAAATATCACAATAAAAATGCTTGTTATATGTATGTTTGTATGTATGTAAAATTAGACATTCCCTGCAGAAAACAGGACTAGTCCATACATGCGTGTATGGACTAGTCCATAAAGGAGTAGGATTACTCCAAAACTAACCCAAATGCATGTAAAAAACATGGTCTTTTTAACATTATGATGTCCTAGGGCCGGACCACTTAACCCAGATTTGCATTACGTCGGAGTAGTTTTAAAACTACTCTATCGTACCTACAAACAACGACAGCTCGGTACGCAATCGCTAAAACACGAACGAATATCACTTAAGTAACTACAAGTTCTTGTTTGACAATGACATGGGCCATGACTGCATTACACAAGGACCATGTTGTAACTAGTCCATTTAAGCTAAAACGGACCATGTGGTCCAAGATTTCTTGCAGGGTTTATACATACATATATATGTATAGAAATACATACATATGCACATACATACACACGTGTGTACCTACATACATCCATACGACAATACATACCTACGTCCAAGCATAGAAAAAACTTTTTAATATTTTTTTATGCCCATCCATATATGAACATACATGTTTGTATGTTTAACAGCGTTGCCAGTTTTCATTTGCTACATATTTTGTTCTAAAAAGCTGAGGCAATTGCACTGTTTTGCCTATATCTCGGTCTGTAATTAACTGATCATGCTGAAATTAAATAGCGATTGTCATCAGAATATTTTATAATGGTAACAATATGACACCAATAACTGTCCGTATTACTATATCTGTCTCCGAAAACTTGATTTCAACAGACGGACAAGAGGGCATGGCTATATCGACTTCCCTATCTATAAAAATCTAAAATATATATACTTTATGGGGTCGCAAATGGTTAAAAAAGAAATTACAAACGGAATGACAAACTGATACGTACCCTTATTACTATGTGAAGGGTATAAAAAGAAAAATTATATTC
Organism: Melanophora roralis; assembly: GCA_963583895.1. Lineage (NCBI taxonomy): Eukaryota > Metazoa > Arthropoda > Insecta > Diptera > Rhinophoridae > Melanophora > Melanophora roralis. The sequence continues at coordinate 58,676,667 of OY757190.1, read as the reverse complement.
TCTCATATAGCATTTCGATTAGATACTCCCCGGAGTTTAATTCTTGACACAATACCCGGCTCAAAATATTAGCCAAGGGCAAGAATACTACATACATGTATGAATGTATAAATGTATGTGATTACTTGTTAAAAAAAAATCCTTTCTGCTTAGCATTTAATAAAACATACATATACTTATTTACACATTCATAAGTACATATGCATCTGTGTATTGCATCAATATACACATAGACGCGCACAACAGATTAAAAATGCATTAGATGTGCTGCATAAGTTCGATTGTAGTGAAAATATAGATACAAAGATGTATGTATGTTCTAAAAAATATGTTCTAAAAAATATTTTAATTATCAAAAGTTAGTTTAATGGAAAAAGAGAAATGATTGTTCGTTTTGTCTTATCAATGAACAAAAAAAAGTCATATAAGGTTAATGAATGAGAAAAATTAAAAAGACCTTTGTTGATAAAATGATCATAAATCATGTTTAATGGTACCAAATAAGTGAGTTTTAGTTTTGGACATCACACTTCAGTTTTTTTTATTTTAAGTGTTATAATAACATGTTTGTTACTACTTAACATAAGGACTTGTGTGACGTGTATTAAGCAGATGGTCAATGATAGAAATATTGCCTGGTATCCTATAGTTTTGTAAACTTTCACAGTGTTAACCTCGCTTCGATTTTATTTATTTAACAATTTTTTTTAAATTAATGAATGAAAAAGTGGTCATAATAAATGGAGGCCTAAAAATGTTAAATAAGCCTTTTGGCACTGACACACAAAAAACAAGTAAAAGTGCTGTATTCGGCTGTGCATTTAAAAACAAAGGGAGCGATGTTGGCTCTTTTTCAAAATTTTGAGGTCAAACAGGGTAAGAGCTAAATTTTGATAGGCTTTGTAACTTCAGACGAAAAAGATAGAAATAAAACTTAAACTGCACTCAACGGGTTAAAAAAAAAAATTTAACACGTTTTTTGCCAGTTTTTTGAGTATTTTACCCTATGGGGTCAAAAAAAGGTTAAAATTGCAATATTGGTATTTTTGGTAACTTTGAAACCAATAAAGACAAAAACATATTTCAAGTTGTATTCGACAAGTCTACAAAAAATATAATTATGGGCTTAATATTTTTTTTAATATTGTTCACAAAGGTGTTAAATTATAAATTGGCCTTTTTGTAACTTATGAGCTAGGACAAGCAGCTATTTTATTTTGGCTTTTTTAGGTATTTTTTTGCATATGTGAGCCAAATAAGCTAAAAAGTCAACTAAGTGAGCAAAAAGTATTTCTTTTAAGCTCTTGGTGCTCTTTCCCATTGTTTGGAATTATAAGTCTACAAATAAAAAATTATCAGACTATATAAAAAATTATCTATCTATCAAATATCCAAAAATTGGTCAAAAATTGTTTTAATATTTTAATTCTAGAAATTTAAAATAAATACTTGTTTACTCTGTTAAGAGGCTAAAAGTCAACTAATTGGACAAAAAGTACTTTCTCACATTTCTGGTATTTTATTGCATAGTTTTTGGAATATCATTTTTGATATATAAAATTAAGGCAAACAGAAAGTACCCTGCGGAAAATGTGTGTCAATTGGTCGGCGTACTTGTCATGTTACAGGTTCAAAACATGAATTGGACAAAAGTTATTGGTCAAAGGCACATATCAAGTAACTGGTAAAAAAGTGTTTAAGAGTTAAGGGGGAGAAATAGAAATACTGGTCCCTACACATAAACATACATCTGTTTATATAAACACAAACACGCACATAAATACCAACAAAGTAGATTGAACAGGACCTTAAACAATTAATGCAAAATTTGCTTATATAGGATTGGCCTGTAACCCGTTCTGATGTGTAAGTTTTGAACCAATTGCCCCGTCCAATGACAACGCAATGTAAAAGTGATAGGTTCTCTTCATATAAAATGCAAGATCTGGAACCAGTCCCTACCCTAAGGAACTGTTCTTGTCTTGGACTACTCCACCTTCCCGTAGAGTACTTCTTTTATATTTCTAGTACAATTTTGCATATCCTAAAGGTCAAAAACTACAGGTTCTTGACTTAGATTGTATAAAAAACTTAGCAAACTTTACTCTTTTAATCTTATAGTACGATCTTGCATTTAGTTTTTTGCTTTCGTTATTGCAACAATTAAACTAATCATTGTACTAGGCTTATCTTTTGGCAGGTTTGAAGCCACAAAGCAAGAAAAGCGATAGCCTTCATAAAATGAACCATTTAAGGGGGGGAAAAAATCATAATTAATATTTGCCCAATAAATTTTTTTATTTAAAATTGAAGACATTTTTTACCAAATAAATTTTATCAAAATTCTAATAAAATTGCTTATCTGATTTTACGATTTTGTTTATTTTTAGTAAATGCTAAAACTTTTATTTAATTTAGAAGTTTAAATAATTTCAAGTAATTTCTTATTATAGACATACTTTCAAATTTTCTGGTGCAATCAAAATCATTTGTCACTTTGTCATATCCATTCGAGTTCATCTAAAAACAATCAATTTTTCAAAAAATTTTTACCGAAATGTGTAACACATGCTTGAACAATTTAGTATTTATTTCTTTACCCCATATTCTCAGTGGTTTTCTTTTATAAGCTGTTAAACACCACTTTTTTGTATTGCTGGGCTTAATCATGTATGCATCATGATTGTAAGAGTGTTTGTAAACACAATTGCAAAAAATAATGAAAAATTATCAAAAAGAAAAAATTAAGCAAGAAAATCAATTCCCAAAATCACGAACTAAATTAAGAAACATTTTTCAACACATTCCTTTCTCGTCTTGATGTTTTGCACATTCCAGCCATATAAGAATAGACATCAGACACATGTGAGTGAATGTTATTCATATATATTTTATGTAGGGATGTTAAGGTTTTGTTGTGTTTGCAGTGACTTCGTTGTGTATGTTTGCGTAAGTCTGAAATCGCATTGCAATTTAAGGTAATTTCATACATTACAATTTCGAAAAATGTCAAGAGATAAGATTGGTCAGACCGGACACGCGTTTCTTTCTTGGCATGTGTCTGTATGCATGTATGCTACTGTGGGTGAGCGGGTGTGCATGTTAGGTTGGAAAAGTATGTGTAGAACGTGAGTTGTATGTATAAAGAATGTTTAAGCATGTGCCTGTTCTCTGTTCATTTCTACATACTTTCATTGTTGTTTAATGTTTATTGCGTTGTGTTTACGTAAAATGCATTCTTCAATTTCCGCTTTTGGTCAATTTCCGTTACGCATACCAAAAGTTGAAATCAGTTAAGGCTTAAGATTTCCACAAGATTAATTTCATATATTTTTCCTTGTCGAAGAGTGCAAAGTGAAAAATCAAGCCAATGGCTACAAAGAATGTAAGAAAACTTTCACTGATTAGTTAATTTTTTGTTATGGGAAAACTTTTAAGTAAATCGAGTAAAAAACTCTTATGATGTTAATTTTATATAAAGTATAGACAATTAACTGCAAAATAAAAAAAATATTTTGTTGTTTCTATAAAAGGAAAAACTTTAACAATTGCTGACATTGCTTAAGTTTTTAAAAATTATTGATTTTGTATGATTTTTTACACAAAAAAATTTTGGTTTGACTATTTTTGTCACATGGTTAATGGGACTATAGGTTTGTGTGTCATTGGCGGCCCTATCAATTAAGTAGATATGGCTAGATTTCATACCTTAGACCTTGGCTAAGAGGTATTTTAGCATGTCAGTTGACCTGCACCTTAATACTCCACTTAGTCCATCCATTCGCAAAGTGGATGAAAAGCAATCTTCACCTCTTCCCTATTCCCACAACTACAACAGTGGTCGCTATAGGGAAGTCTTAGTCAATTTGCGTGTTTACTTACCACCCAATTACTTGCTAGGACCGATATCAACCTCATTATATCCCTGCGATCGCGGCTTATTAATTGAATCGTACTTCTGCAATCAAAAAAGAGTCAAACCCCGCCTAAGACCCCACATGTGTCCAGATTGCACCCGGTACTTTCAACTACTTAAAGAAATTGTCTGAAGATCCCATTCTTGATAGCCTTAAGCGGATAAGCAACTAATTTTGCATTAGAGTAGATCCCAGTTTAATTAGCTCATCTGCCTGTGTTGCACCAAAGTGTTTTTTATGCGGTGGGATCCAGAATAAAGTAATATTTTGTAGGAGGCCCAGAATACACAACTCACTCCTACATTGACAGAACAGTAACGACAGAGTAGTGTTCGAAATAATCGACAGATGTGACGCCTGATTGTCGATTAATATCCAATAATATCACACCACAGCATGCAAGCCAGATTGACAGTTATTATATCGGCCTGAAATATACTACGTCTACGAGGAAGACGATACAAAGAACTAGTTCTAAGATCCTTTGAGAAGCAGCATCTGCTCTTATGCTACAGTTTATCTTAAAATTATTTGTATAAATCCTGTCACTATAATTTCCTTCAAGACAACCTCCACGCCCCTTACTTCTAGAGCCTATAATAATCCTGAACTCATTATAAAATTCCGTATGGCATGTGACATAATGAGAAAATTGGTTCCGGATCGAACGTTGTGTTTTCAACATCCTCGCATGGACGTATGCTATCGATCCGTAATATCTAAAGACCCTGAGCCTCATTGCGCTACTTGCAGATATGGCCATTATATAAATGCGCCTGTAATTCCAAACAAGTTAGATTACTGGTCCACGATATACTTCGTACCCGTTGCAGTCCACCCATTTCGTGCCGAGCATTCCACGACATGTATGGTAGGCCACCGTAGTTCCATTTACCCTGTGCCCGATGCTCAGTTTCCATGAGAGTTTGAAGTCGACTCGGTTCCCTTTCTGCAGTAGCCTGAAAACCGGAACCTTGGTGCTTGCCACGAACAACACCACTTAGGCTTTTTGTCTTGGCATTAGGCGTGATGTCACTAATCACATTTAGAAACCTTCCCGAAACCAGTAGGACTAAGAAGACATCTACCGGCGTATACTGTTTATACTAAAAAATGCGATATGATAACCAAATTCGTTTTCAATCTAAGTGCTTGATTCGGATAATTACTTGGTTTTTTCCTGAAATTAGCCAGCGCTCAGGGGAACACCCCTTATAATACAGTTCATTGTGTTGTAATGATACGAAAATGGTGACATAATTTAAACTTTTCAATATTATATATAAGTTGAAGAAGGACTTCTGCAGAAAGTTTATTTCACACAGGAAAATCCTGGATGTCTAAAAAGACTTTCTTGATTTCTCCGGAGCACATTTTTTCGTTATATAAGAAAACAGTGGAACACATCTCACGTTACAACGATTCTCGAGGGAATTGATACATATAGATACCTCGACCCGATGCTGCACGCGGTGAAAAAACCGCGTTAATTTTCGGTCTTTGTAGGAGAAGCAAGTGTAAGAAGAAGGCTTGCATTTGTTTTTACACCATTTTAAAAGGCTCAAATACTCGGATGATTTTTTTGAAAAAAAGCACGTTTTTCGCCCAACGCGCTACATTTTTATGCCCAGAACATCAAGAGTTCCTGTCTTTCTAATACTTATAACAATCATTACTAAAGACGTTGAAGTATGTTAGGTCTATAGTCAAATGAATATAAACGGCATATGATGCTATCGTCTGCGGAGGAATAAATATAATAGTTGTATATACTGGAAGGCCATTAAGAAAAAAAGGAATAAAAAAGGAGAAACGACAGGGCTTTGCGGAAACTCTGAATTGTTATTAAACTCATCCCGTCGATAACAATACGAATAGTGCGACCTATGACTCCTTGTAAATCTAGAGAATTTTTTCTTTGATACCAAAAGAAATCACTTAAACTTTCACCAAAATGGTGGATGAGGGGCACTATTTTTCTTTCCAAAAGACCAACTTGGTTTGTATTCTATTGGCATCATCTGGCAAGCAAACCAAGCAGTTAAGTTAAAGCTAAGAAAGTAATAACGCTTGAGAAACAAAGTTTTAATTTAAACAAACCTCATAAAAACGCAATTAAGTTTAAAAAAATATTTAGTAAAACTATAAAATTAATTATTAAAAATGATTAGAAACTTATAGGATTATTGACACATAATCGATTTTATAAAGTGAAAACCCAGTAGCATACAAAATCCACTTTATTATCATCGTTTCCTCCCCTTTCTTCATATAAATTTAAAAATTAATAAAATTTTTCAAGTTTGTTCAAAAAGACAAAAAAAAAAATATATTAAACGTTTTAAAATTTAACAAATTATTTACACATTATAATAATGTTTATTTAGTATTTATGATATTTTAAAGAGAAAATATAAAACATAATTCTAAACAAACTTGTTTATTTGAATTTCATTCAACTTTAATGACGTTGTTTTTTATTACTACAAGTATTAACATGAGTTTTCTTTGAAAATAAAGTGAAATGCTTAAAGTTGAAGAAAAAAACACGAAATTGATTCAATTTATAGACTAGAGTATGCATAAATTTATAAAGTGTGTTGTTAAATGTGTTGAGCTTCGAAGGAAGGTGGGTAGAGGTAGGTTTGTTTGTATGTTGTTCCCAGCACTTCATCAACAAATCGTAAACAAACAATGAAAGTCAGAGCCAGAAATGATTGCTGCTGCTGCAGCAAATGATGCTAAAATAGATGATGTTGCTGTTGCTATTGGTATGAATGGATAGAAATATACATTCACTTGTTTCACTAAAACTGAAGGAGACATGAAACAACAACCAATATTGTACTACCTTAGTGAAACAAAACGAAATTAGAAAAAGCGATTTAAAAATTTTAAATGAAATATTTTCTAAAGATCCCATCATCAGAGTCATTAACACCACTATACTGCTACATTAGAAAATAGTTGATGATATCGTTGTTAGTCTTTATTTAATACAGTATTGTGCAATTTAATAGTAACAGCGTTACCTTCTTGTGACACATCCATACTTTCGTTGCCTTTAGTATGACCCGCATAACATTTTTTTACAACAATTTGGAAGTCTATTAAAGTTCTATTAAATGCTGAGCTATTTTATTAGCTTTGGTGGAACAAATTAGAGTATACTTCAATTTAGATGCTTTTGTTTGGGGCAACAGCAACAGTGTCTCGCCTTTTGAAAGGAGTGTGTCCGCTTTTTTGAAAGATGTTTCAAACGATTGAAAATTGAAGATCTTTGTAAATAATTCTGCTTTTAATACATCAATGAACGTTAGTTATCATTTGTATGATTTTGTTTTAACGCCATTACATTTCCTCTACATTAAAGGAAGAGGCAGTGCCCCCTAACTGTATCCTACATCATCGAATTGTTTTCTAAATTTAATTTGCAGAGTAAAAGTTTAAAATCGAGACTGAGCGTGGAGTCAAGAATTTTGACCATTTTAGTTGTGTCAACTTCGCCTCTATATGTGATTCCTGTGTGATTGGATGGTCAAACTAAATGCCAAAATATTTCGGCTTAAATTGTTGAGACACCATTTGGTTACAAATAAGAATTGGGGATTACGTGTCCCTGCTTAAGAAAAATGCTAAGGGGTACGTTTCCACGGTCATTAATTTGTATTCTCAATAACTTTGCCCATTACTCTTTTTGGATAAAATAATACTTTTGTTCAGACAAAACTTCTTTAAGATCTTCTTGAGTACTGAATTAAGTAAAGGTTATCATCAAAAAATGTCAACGTGTGTGTTTTTACTATTTGTTGGAAAGTCTGCTGTGTAAACCAAGTACTGAATTCGTCCTAGAATAGCGCACTACGGTACGCCAACCCCAATTCGTTGATGGAAACTCTGGTAGTCCCATCGCAAAATAATATTTCTTCTTCTCAAAGGATTTTCTTATAATCTGTTCAAAACTGCGGACTTTGTCAACTTAGTTCAAAGCGAAGATTGCGAATGTAGTTGTAGCTTGATTTTTCATAATTTTTTTGGAGTGTTTCCACATTGTTAATAACAGATTTAAAGATCTAAAACCCTTCATCTTTAAGGCATTCTCTCCAGGCTTATGAATTGACTTTACAAAGTCAATTTTCCGTATTGGAAGGAAGTATTCAAGCTGTAATATGGCTTAAAAGTAAATAAAATAATTTTCCTTACTATACAAGGCAGATATAAAAGCATCCTATTGCTGATTTTATAAATACTAGGACTTTTTTAAGCATTTAAAATATTAATAGCCTCTATTTAATGTTGAAATAAAAATTGTTTTCTATATGTACGTTGTCTAGTAACAGTTAGCGGTAATTCACTTCTTATTTCAATAAATTTAAGAAAACATTATATTTTTTTCTGCTATTTCTTGTCGATATCATCTTATATTAGGCAGTGACGGTTTTTTCAATGAAGCGTCTTGTAAGACTTTTGGCTGATTGCCGTAGTTAATAAATTTTCTGAGGAGTTGTATCTAGACCTTTCAAATGTTACTTTAATGATTCTATTATATGTGCCTCCAACAAATTTCTTAAATACTTCCTCGGTTTCTTAAGCTTAGTTTTATATTGAGGCGATCTCTACTCCCGACAATTTTTCGGGGTCTTCTTTTCCCCAATAAATGCTGATTTTAGTTTTTCGGTTTTTATATACATTAAATCGCTACTAAATTTTGACTACTTTTAAATTGCACAGTACTGTGTATTAAATAAATTAAAAGAAAAATGAATGTTCAGTTAGTTACTCGTCATGTCGTTGATTGAAGTTGTTAAACTGTTGTACCAGGAAAACATCATTTTCCCTTTTTATGTTCGTTTTTGTTGCTTTGTTTTATTGCTCTCTCTCTTCATTTTATTTACGACAAAACAATAAAGCATTAATTTGATATTCAAACACTTTTATTGAAAATGCAAATCGTTTTTTAAAGTTGATGTCCGTCCGTCCGATTGTTGAATGTTGGTAAACAAAAGGATCATTATATTCATTCCAATTAAAAACTTAATGCAAACAAACTTAAAACATTTCTATAAAAAATACATTAATATCATTTCGGTTTTGGTATTAAATATGTATAATAGTTTTTTGGTGTTTATATTAAAACGAAACTAACAAAACATTAAAATAATGAATGTAATCGGAGAACAATAGATTTTTTGGTGGAGTTTTTGTTGTCTTCTTATTGTATATAAATAAATGGCACCATCTGGTCATAAAACTTAATATGCATCGATAAAACCTGTTGATTTGGAAAAACTGTCAGACAGTCAAAAGGAGTGATTTACGCATTTTTCTTAACATGACCAACAAGTTGTAGGGCAAAGGTTGTCCCGATTGGGGGGAAAAATAAAGTCTTGTGCACTGATCAGCAGTTTAAGTATGTTACATTTGGTAAAGCATTTAAAAAAAATTTTAGTCTGGGGACAAAGATGGTACGTAATTCGGTTTGCGCTTTGGATATTAACCGCTAGTTCACTTTTCCAATCACAAAAATAAAACGTAAGAACAACACCTGCAGGTGCATTTAGCTTGGTAGTTGGTTCCATTAATCACAATACACTTGACTGATGGCAGTAGTAAGTATTGATTAGATTACAAAAGATGTGCTTTATTTTAATTTTCTATGTAGTTTTTTGATTTTTTTTTGTTGTAAGAAAAACATGTCATTAATAATGTATTGTTGTTACCAAATTTCTTCTATTGTAGTTCACCTGTCAATGCAACATTTAACGACTATACAGGGTCATTATTTTGTCAGCGTGGTAAAAGAAAATAAAATGATAACAATCTGGTGATAGGTATAAAATCATATGCGTAGATTTTTCAAATACACAGCGAAAAAAATTTGATTTTATTTCTTTTTACTTAATATATTTGTTTAAAATATGTCGTGTTATTAATAAAGGCATTGGGAATGGGAAAATGGACAGAAACAAAATAAACATTTATCTCACCTTTAAAAAAACTTTTCAAACACACTTGGCGGCATAATGGAACTTTTTAAGTTAAAACCGGCCGTTTTATAGAAACATGCCGTTACATAGAGAATTTAGGCCGGAAAGGAGAACAAGACTGTTTGCAAAGGACTGGGAGACCGAGATTTGTTTTTCTCTTTTTAATCACAACCCTTTCTAATGATGTGTTAAATATAAAAGTGAGCTTTCTCACAGTCATCTTAACTCCAGATGAACCCAATAGGGCGGCCATTGCCTTCACGAATGGCGCTTTGCAAACTAAAAAATTATCACCATAACTACTGATCAAATTAAAAAATTTTTTTGTTTTTGGGTAACGAATGCTAGAACGAACAAGTAAATAACGTTGCGAGAATTGCTGCAAATTTTAAAATATATACAGATAAAAATCTCAACAACTTTTTTTTGCAATTCCACTTTAAACTATGGATGATTACATCAATGTCATGGCAAGAACTGTTGAAAGTATCATCTTACTGAGTATGAAATTGTATAATCGAGTAAAAATCACTCCAGTACACCTGCCAAGAATCATGGTTAAATGAGGCTTGCAAAACTGCAGCTTGGGCGAGAAAGAAATCATTTGGCATTTGGATTACGAACGCATACGCTGAGGGGAGCTCTCAGACGTTAAAGGACTCTGTTTGATCAGCGTCATTTACTCAAAAAGGCAGAGATTACGCTGGTTCTTCCATCCCTACTCTATTAGTTTTTATATATAAGTTACTAACCCGGTTAAAAAAGTAAACCTTTTCGCTTAAATATTTGCAGACAATTCACAGTTCCTAGAAAGCAACCAACCCTTGTCCGAACTTGTAAGAATGTCTGGAACTATGCCAGTCATATCTTTTCGAAATCACGCAGTTAAAAGAGTTTTATTAGATCTATACATAAGTAAGTCTCCTGGGTCAAATTAAATGCCAGCACAGCCTATGCGTACGTTAGCCAACCTTACAGCAAGGTATACCGTGCAGAGGTTTTCCCCATTAGCGACTGCCAGTATGGCTTTATTTTATTTTAGATCTATATATTTCTAATACCCTTGATGGTGTTTGGTATCGTATACTTGTAGCTTGTTGCTTTTGGTGCAGATGAAACATTTTGTCAGATATCGCATTATTTGTATTATCGAAGAAACCTCTTTTCATAAGTTCAAAATTAATTCAGGGTTATAACAGAGCTCCTTCCTTTTCTCTACCTTATTCCTCATCTTTTTTAGTGACCTTCTATGCCAGACTTTTAATCGCTTCTATTTGTCTGGATATAATTGCGGCATATGACATTCATACGAATTTTGCTTCAGGCCAGTCAATAAAAAAATTTGAGCTTTAAGGCACAATATGATAATAAGAATCCAATGATAACCGTCGGTTGGGTGCAAATAAGATCGACTTTAAAGCCCATAAAACCCAATGAAGTTTCTTAACACACAAAAGCTTTATATTAATGCATGGTTTCAATGTTGGGGAGACAGAAACCCTTCATGGTTTGGGCTTAAGAATTTAGTTCGATGAACGGAACACACGTTCTTGTGTCGAAAGAATCTGTCTGGGTTTTTTGATCAGTGCAAAAATAACTTTACTTTCTGATCTTCCCAATATTTATATCACCTACATCTGACTGAAAATTGAATACAACTCTCATATATCGGCTGGTGCTCAATATCGAAGCTACTTGATTTCGTACAGGAACGGGTAAAGGTACTCTCCGGTGATGTTTAGCATCGTTGTAGCTTAGGACGTGATGTTCTATAAGTACTATTATTTTGTGCGTAACATGCGTCCTTAAAAAAGACCACACCCATTTTTGGTCAACTAACTAGGGAACTGCCCCATGTGTTAGTGGGGAAATTCGTTCTTTAGTTGCATAGTTGGTTGGAGGAATAAACTCGCTAAAGATGTCTTTCCTGTCACGGTTAACACGGGCAAATTTCATTTTGGGATGTTTTTCGTGGAGTTGTCCGATTTTGTTTTTATTTGAAAATAAAAAGTTGTGCTAGCAAAGCAGGAACATCGTAGTTAAGAAAATCGTTTCTTTTCTCTACGTGTATGTTGGGCGCCAGCACCTGTACAAAAATACACAGCACAGCCGAAGTGAACTGTATGCATTGTTGGTGGCATGTGAACATACAAATATTATACGTCCTTATACCTGTATGCACACACGTATGTGTTTCATTGCATTTGGTCAAATATGAAGGCAAACAGCCAGCCAGTCTAAAAACATAGCCAGACTGATGGACGGACATACAGAGAAAAAACGCACCAAATAGCAACTGACTATTGTTTATGCCACAAAAGAAATCTATAGAGTTTTGATGAGTCTTTGTATCTATCTAGGCGAGTCTTCGCACAAGAGTGGTGCGTGACATTGTGTAGGACAACAGCGTGGGGTCTTGTTTTATCTTTTTTACTCCATCTAACTTAAGAAATCCAATATTTTTGTTGCTGGTGTAAATACTTATCTTTTTGTATAATATTGTTTTGTTAATCCAAAATATCCGTTAAGGGGAATCGAGCGTAAAACATTTTGTAACTGATAACGTTTGGTGATAATCATCATTAACTTAACAGGCGCACATTGATCTGATATTGTCACAAAAGGCTTTTTGACTTGACAGTTGCATCTTGCAATAATTGGAAAGTAAACAAAAGCCAAAACAACTTTCACTAATTCATAAATTTTTCGTTTCTTATGGATTTTCAATGGTCAATTAACATATGAACTGTCGTTGTATAAACATTTGTTTAGCGATAAAACAAACAAAATACAGATATAATTTAATATCCATTATGCATAAATGAAATAAACATAAATAAAAAAAGCTCATAAACAACTAAATATCTTAAGATAATCTAAGATATTTGGTGATATTTGTGAAAAGTATTATCGACATATATTTGTATGTACATATTGTTGTTGGCTTGGTTTTATGAAAAAATAATTAAAATTCGATTTTAAAAGTTAAAAAATATATCCAGAAGAAAAAGAGCATGTAATTAAAAATGTTTTTGATATAAGAAATTTTATTATCCTTTGTTTAGGAGGAAAAGGTCAATTATAAATAACAGAAAGTTTAGAAGCAATTACCAAGTAGAAACTTGTAGATTAAGTGTAACAAAATGTGCCTTTTATATGATGTTTTGTTAGTAAATAAGGATTTGTGTAGCATTAAATAAACCAAATAAACAATTAGCTTAATAAAAAAAATTCTGTGCAATTACAAGCTTACCCATATTTTTTCCAATTTAAACTTAAATTTGTTTGACTTATGCATAACAGAAAAGGAAACAAAATGTGTCATAAGTCATTTAATCAACATCATTGGCACAATACACCCTTGCAAAGAAAAGATATTTTGTGCGGCCACTTGATTGAATGCCCGCCGCTGTAGCAAATCTGCCACCTAGGTGGCGCAACTGCCTAACACAGAGTGCCGAGCGTTCGAAGAGCACATGTTCAAAGGTCTTGTATTGGCCCCGCCGATATTGTGCAGGTTTTTTTATATATTTATTACAGAATCTTTGCTAATGCGAACTAGCGATAAGTACTCAAATCTTAAAACTATGTAATATTATATTATCTCAGTCAGTACAAGACCAAAATTTAAGTTCTCATAATAAAGTAAACTTATTTAAATTGTTTCATCTAAGTGCAATAGTATCCCTTCTTTTCAGACGAGTATGCCCACTATGTTGCAAGATGTTTCAAGCGGACTTGGATGTGTTTCCAGCTTATTTAAATACTTGTGCAGGTGGCTTCCGAGATTGCAGTGACCAGTCAGAAAACCAATGAGGACTCTCTATTCCTTCCTTTCGAAAGACAGAAGTTCCCTAGATTTACCAGAGTCAAGAATCTCTTGGCTTGTCGCTGTTCCTGAGCTCCAAACCAGTGGGCATCAAATTCAGCGTCTCTAAGGGCAGCCAACTTTCCACGAGAGTAGCCATGAGAAACACCTAGAGTGGCTCCGGGCCAATTAAGGGGCGGTTCGCCACGCAGTTTACCAGACGTCAGAATGTTTGTTGCCTATATGACCCTCGTGACGCGGAATCCATACCATCGTCACATCATTTCGCCCACCGAGCCCATCTAGAGTACCAACGCACTCCCTCACTAATGCCCCAAGGGCTTTTAAGGCCGCTTGTAAGAATACACATCCGAGTCCTGACACATTCATAGGCACATACGCCTATTGCGTAGATCTTAGTCTAAAATATCGCTGAATATTTACCCATCGCTAGGGACTTTTGAAATCTGGGCTCAAGTAGTCCAGCGTCAGTATCACCGTTCAGATGCTTCGACCCATTGGTATACGAGGCCTTAAGCCCCTCCTCAGGCTCTCAGGACCATTTAGTTCAAGTTATGCACTCGAAGATCTCCTCATCAAAGTGTTTGGTAAAGTTATGTATTCTCGGAATCTCACCCCTAACTTTCGAAAATGATCATAATTCAGAACTTTGGCTATTTGCCTGTGCTCACTCAAAACGATTTAATGCGTTTCACCTTCAGTTTCCAGTACCAAGTTTTGCGATATCTTTCTCAGCTTGATATTTCTACCGAAGTTTGGGTATAACATAGTCTAGCCAGCGCAACCGCTTTACTTTGATGTGATCAAAAACTCTAAAAACCTGCTTCTTATTTTGTATTAAAATAAAATCAAGATTCTTCAACTTAATTAAACTCTAATTTCCCGTGCGATGTCCGCTGGAAAAAAACACATTTATGTATGTTTTGTTTTTTTATCATTTAAGTGTCTTGGTTTCTTGAAATGGCGAAGGAACTACTTTACACCACTTGATCTTCTCAATATTTATACTCCTTATATTCAACAAAAAATGGAATACAATTCTTTTGTACCAGCAGTTGCTGCCAAGTTGATTTTAAAGCTACTTGACCGCATACAGGAAATGGCAAAGGATTTCATCGGTGACATCGTCGCAATGTCGAATGTGTTTCACTATTCTATCGGTACCATAATAAAATGTGCTCTGAGCAAATCGGGGAACTTGCTCTTGAAACCCGGAATTTTTAGCGTGATACTCGTCTTTCAAAAAGAGCCCACCCATTTGTAGTCATTCCCTTGTCGCACAGTTCGGATGTGAAATATTCCTCCTGAAGATGTTATTTCTCACACATTTAATATCGAGATATTCAAATTAAATACCTACAAACGCTGCTCCATCTATTCTTCCTCAAATAACCTATTTTCTTGGTACCACAACAATGCAGGGGCCATCCCACGATGCTGGTTATTATAAAAAAAAAATTGCTAACATCCAACACATCCTTGTATGTTTATGTGTTTGTACTGTATATTCTATACTATCTCCTTCTTTTCTTTGTGAAGTTTGAAACAGCATTTGCGGTTCATCATAAATTTCTTTCAAAATGTTTTTACTCAAAATAAAAAACTCTAAACCAAAATTGTAGCCGTCAATATTTTCATTTTTTTTGACAACAAACTAAAACTAAGAACTAAAAGTCAAAATAAAACAACTTTTTAACAACTTTATCTATCATTAATATCCTTTAGTTTTGTCAACAAAGTGGGCAAATTTCCTAAAACAAAATATAAAAAATATATTTTTTATGCGAAATAAATATTCTGAACACGTGTTACACGTTTAACCCTTAATGAGGTAATCGATACATCAATGACATCGCAAAACAACAACGTCATTCATATTTGATTGAAGTTTATGCAACTGTTTAAAAAAGGTTTGCGAAAAAGTGGTGACAGATGCGTAAATTGTTAATCATAAATATGGAAGAGTTAGAGCGCTCATCCAAATCACACCTTTTTAACGCAAATAAACAATATTAAATAAAAGGGGTGGTTACATAACTTTAAGAGAAGGGGGTTACAGACACACGTTAATATTAAAAAAAGTATCAAATAACGCAAGAAATCTAAAGTCAATATCTGTTATCTAGTGTTAAAAAAATTTAATATAAAAAAATAGAAAATAATATTTTTTATCTTGGGTTTAGTAAATATGTAGCGCAGCCCTATAGCATTTGAAAACATGATAAATTTAAGCTTATTAGCAGCATTATTTTGATTGTATACACTCGTCTAGGATGTTTGCCAAACGAACAATAAAAATATATACAAACATAAATCCTAAGCAAATCAGAACAAATAAGAAAAGATTCTAATGAAGCCGCACACACTCACACACAATTTAAAATAGATTCAACTGGAAGCCAACTAAGGTAAAAGGACATTCATACGTGGCAATCGTAAGCATACACACGAAACGAATGTTGCAACTCCCTTGTCGATAATTTAGTTTATATCTTAAATCGATTTTTGACGCTCGATGTTTCCAAATAAAACTGAAAAACTCAAATTTACAATCATTCTCATATGAAGAAAATACAATAGTTGGTGTTGAAAATTCCTATCACGTGCCTAACAAAGTCGGAAGATAATTTTTTTTATTTATTTTGTTTTTTTTTTTTTTGGTATTAAGGCGTACAAAGATATTGTTACGGTTATCATTAGTGTGAGTTATGCTGGAGTCATCGTCATCATCATCTTCATCAACACGCTCACTTTTAACCACCATCAATATTTCAAATTTCTGATTGTGGACACACGTGGCAAAAATTCTATTATTTGTTTAACTTTTTCCTCCTCCACTTTCTAATATTTGTTCTCAAGACAATAAATAACAAAATTGTGGTTTATCCTAATGTGTTCAATGATTTGTATGTGATGACAATATTAGGCTTAATGACTGTACTATAAGTATATTTATTTACTTACAACTCACGGTAAAAAGAAGTGCATTAAATGGTCGGTTAACTGGCAACTTATGATGCACTCTTTTTTTTATGTTATTTTTTGTTGCAAAAAAATTAAAAAAAATGATTAAAACAGCTAAAACAACTTTCCAAATTATTCTAAGTTCATACGATTTTATCTAGTAAAACTTTTTATTCTTTAATTTTTTTCATTAAAACTTTTCCTGATGATGCCACACAACGGAGTGGCGAAATATTGAAAAAAGTTTGCAAAAAAATAAACGAAAAAATAGACCTAAAGCTTGAAAAAATAGTCTTATTTACTTTTCAAAACTAATTTTTTTTTTACAAAAAGGCATAAAACTAATTTTTTAAACCGGTGTTTTAAAAAATTTTTTAGATGAATTTTTGTAAATTTTTATATTTATTAATTTTAAAATAAGTACATGTCTTTAGTTATATAATACAAGCTCCGTTTTCTTACTTAAAATTTTCTTCTAGGCCTGAGCAGACGTTGCCTTAGAATGGGTAAGGTAGAAGGTATGTAGAAGAGGTGGCTCAGGCAGACCACTTCGGGTAGTTTCTGCTGTTCTTTGTGGAAGAAAGAGAGAAAAGAAAATTTGGAAGTTATTTAATAGATATTTATCAAATACTCTTAATAAACCTTTTACAATTATTATGAATATGAGCGTTAAAGTGTATCATAAAATATTCGAATAATGCGTGGCTTTAAATCTTGAACTGTTATAACTCGGTAAATATTTTTAAATGATTGAAGGACCAAAAATTGTCAGCAATACATAAAGGCCAGGCAACTGCATAGCACATGCCCTAAACATTCATTTAAATCTGAAAGCATTCTTAAATAAATGACAGAATCCCTCGGATATATTTAAAATCACAGAATTCCTTAGGCTTAAAGGAATTTCCTAATGGTAGGATTTTCTGCCTTAAGACAGAAACTAAGCGTCCCACTCACATAGAATTCTAAGAAACTAAAAATTGTTTGTAAACCACTCAAAGATTGATGGGCTCATTTATTACTTAACATTCAGCTCGTTGTTGGCGGATATGTCCTTTAAAGGTAGGAAACAAGTGTAGCTCCAGCCTATTATGCCCACCGAGTTTATGAAAAGATGTACCTCGGCCCAGCTGCACTCTATATTTTACCTTATTTAAATGCAGGGCTCAAATCTCAAGCTATTTTTAAGGCACATGAGGATGTTGTGAACCTCTATCTTGTAACTAATTTAATTAAGTTTGCGCAATACAGATGAGACCAATTATTCCATTGGCAAACCTCTTATGACTAGTTTCTGATTAGGATAACAGTTTGTGACGCTACCGAAATAACTCAGGTGATGATTTTTGTCAGCCACTATAAACACGATCCACATCCGTATCGTTTTTTACTTCCTCGACATGTCTCCTTTAGACAATTCACATTTTAGCTCATTTTTCGCATATTCCTTGAAATCCAAGCTCGATCTTGATTTGTCAGCCTCCTATTATTACTTTTTTGTTTCTTCTCCACTCCCTTTTCAACGGAAGCAGAATTTCGAATTACCTTAAACTGATTTTCATATCCCACTGCCGGTAAATACAATCCCATCAAAACCTGAAAAAAATTATGGTTCTTCGGTAGTTAGGACCGAATACTCTAGCTCGAGTGATACTACTACATTACAGTTTAAAGCCGTCCGCGGCTTCCAAGCTTACATAAATTTTAATAGCGGCTTAATAAATCACGACAAATGCAGCGTGTGTTGAGCAGATTTTCATGGCATCTTTACCACTTTCGTTGTTAGTCCCTTTGTCTTGAAAAAAGAAACCTATTTCCAGTGGATCCATCCATCCGTATTCAAATATGTACATACAATCACACAATTAAGAAATTTAAGTAGATGTAGTTTGTAAAAAAATTTTTATTTCAAAAACTATTTATATAAATTTTCGTTTCTATTTTTTTTCGTGTCGAGTAACCCTGGAATTGATTAATCTCTTAATTTAAAGCACTACACACAAAAAGTTTGTATTATGCTTTTAAATAATATGTTTAAAAAGATTCTGATTCAAATGGGGTTAGATCTGTTATGGTAATGAAATTTTATTTAATATTAAAAAATATATTGACAAACTAAAGCAAACAAAAAGTTTTGTTTAATCAAAATGTTGTTGGGGGTAATTTATACCTTATGTTACTTAAATCAAAACAATTAGTAATGAAATAGCTAAATCTTATTTTTTTTAACGGGAACCGCTGGTAAAACAACTTCTTTTTTAAACTTTTGGAAATGAAAACACTAAATGTTGGACCACACCAGCGCATCGCAGTATTTAAAGATTTAAAACACTTTAAAGTTAAAGCGAAATTTAAGTCAATTTTATGATTTTAAGCAATTTGATAAAATGGAAAAACTAAAATTCATAGGAATTAAATGAACAAAAGACTACCTAAAAGATAAATATAACATAAGCAAATTATGTTTTATACAAACAAAAAACAAAGCAGAAATTCATATCGATGAATGAACACATGTTCAAAAAGCGGCATAAATTAAAGATCTTTTCACAACTTTTTAAATAAAACTATCTAATCGAATTTTATGCTTCATTAAATTTAAAACTCACTCTTTTTAATTTTTTTTTTTTGGAAAAAATTAATTGAGGTTTCCAAAGCAAAAGCTTTTAAGAGAAATTGATATTTTATTATTAAATTTCTAATGAAATTTAAAACGTTTGAATACGTTTAACAAATTTCTACAAATAATTCAGCGAAAAATTTTAGTTTCTTAAAAATATTCAAAATATTTTTATATAAAAGAACTATATAAAGTGATACTACCATTTTGTATTTATTTAAACCACATTTATATTTCAATAATTAAATTATTTTAGTTATAAAATAATTTGCAAAAAGGTTTGATTTTAATTTTTACCGAAAGCAAACAGTCCAAATTAACATTTCTCCCATTCATGCCTTAAAGGCTTTGGGGTTGGGTTTTTAATTTTTTTGTTGCTGTTAAGCTTTAATTAATTAGTATTGTTTTGATGGTTTATTTATTATATCGAGTCATAACAGCCAAATAGACCTAAATGCAAAAAATAAAATTTTTCTTAGTTTATTTTTATAAATAACTTTAGTTTAAGCCCTAGTATTTTCGGAAAATTTTTTGTGCAAGCATTGTTTCTTATTATCAATACACAGCGTTGTCATCTTGTTGAAATGAAAGCGCGCTGTTCCCCTTATTAAAACGCGTCAAAAGCGCTAAGCTATTTAAAGTGAAGACGCGCTTAACTAAAAACAAGTAAGAGCGCTATATCTGGCTGTGCCGAGTCTAATATACCCTTCACAACGTGTAGGGGTTTTACCCTAATTTTCCAAATTTTGTATTTAAACCCCCTTAAGGGGTTTTGATGGGGGGTAAATAAGTTCTAGCAAAATGTTTGCAGGGAAAAATGATTTTGCTGGGGGACTCATTACAATTTTCCAAACTTTTTATGGGAGCCCCTTTAGGCGATAGAGATAGAGAGAAGTATATTCTGAGAATATATTTTGGAGGGTAAACTAATGGGGCTAGTCGTACACTTTACTTCCCTAAGGCAGACTCTGGGGAAGTTATGGGCGTTTTTACATCATTTTTGTAAATTTTGTATGGCAACCCCTTAGTCTATAGTGGTAAGGGGTAAGTATATTCTAGGAATATGTTTGGGAGGAAAAACTAATAGGGGTCGGTCGTAAACAAGGTATACAAAAAACACTGTTTGAATATTTTTATTTGTTTATGACTCCGGAAATTAAAAATTAATGCTTTCGGCCCAGATTAAGGTAAAAAGGCAGCAAAGGGGACAAAAAGTACCTTTTCACACTTTTTTATTTATTTTAAATTTTGTGATTTTTGTGAGAGTGATGACCAGGGCATGGAAAATGAACTTGTTTTAACGAAATAACGAATAACTGCAAAAAACTTTGGGTACAAAATACAAAAAAGAGGGCACCAAAATGATATTTAATAAAATGTAATTGAACAGTGTTAAAACTAGTCGAGTATCGATTTTTGCCTAATCAAAACCAAACCAGAATGGGGTTCGCTTCAAAATAAAGTTTTAAACAACAAAACAAAAGCTAACGAAAGGTTTTTTAATTTTATTTAAAAAAATCCAAAAAACGCAGTTTATTCAAAAAACAGGTTATTCAAAAAAATATGCTCTTAGGGGAAAGATATGCACAAATATACGCAAAATAAGAAAAATATGCCCTAGAAAATGTATGCCAAATTTGTCTGAAAGCTCCTAAACAGATCTTAAATGACAACAACTGCATTCCAAACCAATAATTTGGCTTTAGAAGCAAACATATTACAATTGAATAATGATTACAGTAACTGATTGTAACTTATTAAGAAAATATTCCGTAAAGTTGTTTTTGAATGAAAAAACAGTTAAATTTGAATATAATATTTTTTAAATTGGTTGGAAGAGTTATTTAAAGCATCAACTGCACGAAAGTACTGATTCTTAGTTGAAATTAATTCTGTCAGTTATTTCGTAGTAATATGAAATTTTGTTAATGCCTTTTCTGATACTCTCTGATTTGCTGGAAATTAAAAAAAATCTAGTTGCTTTTTAAAGTTTATGTAAGTTAAATAATTAATGTCTGGATTGAAATAAAAAATTGTGTTAATTTTAATAAATATTTTGTTGAAGGGTTTTCAAATGAATATCCAGTTATTTTAAGTAGCGTTTCCAGTTGATTTTACATAAATAATTTTTTGAGTGTACCATCGAACATGCCCACAGATTAGTACAGGTTACAAGTAAAGCCTTTAGCAAAATAAGTATTGCTCTGCGGTTTTTATTGTTATCTCTTAAGCTTTCTATAAAGTATGCCATGAAGGCCTGTTAAACAAACTGTAGCCGAACTTGCGAGTGAAACTTTTTAAAAACTGCATTATTAATCCAAAAATCGGATCCAAAAATTATTAATAAAAATGGCCTTTTTACGTCAATGGTTAATTTTTATGTCGCACTTAGTGTTTTGTGTTAGTTTAGAACTTTGCTTACGAAGTAGCAATGTACTTGCAAGCCTTTTATGTGAACAGGTTTAGATTTCTTGCTTTAAGAAAAACAATTATTATTTTAAAAGGACACTCTAAATATTTCGTTCTATATTTGACTGTATGCAATAAATGTTATGCCTTTTCAATTACTGTAGTAATATTCATTAAATTAAAAAATATTTTAGCTCAAAAACATTTAAATTTTTGGCATTAACGCATTTGCCTAAAATAAACATAAAATTTGGTTTCAAAAACATACATCTAACAATTCAAATACATATTCAATTGTACACAATCTCATATATATGTATTTGCGCAGCTTGTGGAAATGTTCAACCTGTGGTTGACTTTGTTTTTTTTTTTTTAATCTAAATTGGTTGCCTAAAAAGCGCCAAAGGCAAAAGTAATTGAAAAACTCTACAATAGTGTAACATATTATTTTCAACTGACGGAAAAAATTTAATTTTCAATTTTAGTTTCAGGTGAAAGCATTTTTACTTTTCGTAGTTGTTTGTTGTAATGTTATTGTGTTTACAGGCTTTATTCCTGCAGGCTTTTGATAAAAAATTTTAAAGGTAAAATTAAATTTTAACATTCTTAAAGTAAAAGTTATGAAATTCAGCATTATATGACTGACGGTACCAAGGATTATCAAAAACAGCCCTGATTGATTTCTCTTATAAACAAAGTTTTGCTACTTTTCTAATTTATCTTAAGGAAGTTGTCAGAACTACAGGGAAGTATATTTGAACAGTGAGAAAAAGTGCATGTTTATTTTTTTATTCTACACCTCACATTAGTGACATATCAGTTCGTCATTCCATTTGTAATTTCCTTAATATCCTTTTGCGACCACACAAAATATGTATATATAAACTCTGGATCCTTAAAGAAAGGAAAGTCGATTTAGAAATCTCCGTCTTTCTGTCTGTGACTGTTGAAATCAAGTTTCCGGGTTCAATTTAAGTACTACGGACCAGGTATTAGTGTCAAGCTACCAGAAATATGTCTAAGGTGATCGTTAATTTAATTAAGCAAGATTGGTTAACCATGGGCCGAAATATAGGCAAAGTACTGGGAATGTCCCGTTTTTTTAAGGTCAAAATTCATGCAAGAGGAATCGCAGAACAAAATTGGCTTTTTCTATTTTTTTTAGAAAATGATTTTTTAATATCTTACTAGTTTGGCTACGAAGGTGGTTATCGACTTAAAAGCCGCCGCAAAATAACTTTATTATAACATTTGCAGTTCGAAAACAACATGGCTAGATCAGATGACTGGGTGTTTCAAGATACCAATGTGAAGGGTTATAAGATTCGGCACAGCCGAATATAGTGCTCTTACTTGTTTAAAATATGTTTACTTCTGTTGTACATTGTTTGTATAAAAGTCATAAAATTCCGGTTTCTAACTAAAAAATTATGCCCTTTTGTGTACTATTTCTGTTGTTATATAAGAATGCAAAATAGAAGCGATGCTGGGTGGTAAAATTTTTTAACAAAAACTTTTCGAGTTTGAGTAGTCGGCATATATGGGGGATTTCATGTCAAGTGACCCAACTTTTAAAACCGATGTCTTTCGATTGGAAAGAAATTTGGACCAAAGTAAGTTCTTGCAGAGAGTAGTTTAGACACAATTTTTTAACACGATCGGTCAAGAACTTCCTGAGCTAGAGCTTGGAAGTCGCTTAGTGGGATTCGAGTGGGATATCTATAAAAAATAATGTTTTGTAACTCAAGGTAGAGGTTTTCCAATTTTCGCGTATATTCTATTTTAATTTTTTTTCCTATTTATGTAAAATTATCTCTTAAGCAAAAAAAAAAAATATTTTATGCTAAGAAACAAAATAATTTAACCTTTCCGACGGTTTGCATTGAAAATAAAGTCTCATACACTCGACACTGCATTACCAACAAAATGGTAGGCCTCTGGAATAAAATCACTTTTATATGGTAATGTCTGAACACATTTTGTTAATATTTTCAATGCATACCGTCGGAAAGGTTAAATTATTTTGTTTCTTAGCATAAAATAATTTTTTTTTTGCTTAAGAGATAATTTTACATAAATAGGAAAAAAAATTAAAATAGAATATACGCGAAAATTGGAAAACCTCTACCTTGAGTTACAAAACATTATTTTTTATAGATATCCCACTCGCATCCCACTAAGCGACTTCCAAGCTATTCAAACTAAAGACCTAAGCTTTCTTTTGAGCAAAAAAAAAAAAAAAATGGGCACATTTGGAAAAAAAAATATTTTTTTATTTAAAAAAAAAAAAAAAATAAAAAAAAATGTTTTTTAATTTTAAAAATATTTTTTTCTGGAAGATTGAAAAAAAAGCTATCGAAAGTATTTGGGACGAATTTTGTTAAAAGCAAAAGGTAATAAACTACATGTATGAGAAAAAACACCTATTTGCCGAAAACGTCAAATTTTGAACCCCTCTAGCTCAGAGAGTTCTTGACCGATCGTGCTAAAAAATTGTGTCTAAGCTACTCTCTGCAAGAACTTACTTTGGTCCAAATTTCTTTCCAATCGAAAAAAAAGTTGGGTCACTTGACATGAAATCCCCCATATGTATCTTTTTGAAAATAAATAATATAATTTGGTGGTGCATTAAATGCATAAAAGCGCAAGTATGTATAAGTATGTATGCAAGTGTGGGAATAAAAAATCATAGATACTAAGTATTGTTTTTCTAATATAAATGAGTCAAATACGCTAGTTATTGAATAATAGAATTTTGGTTTAAACTATTAAGTTTAAAGACTTAAATTTTCGTTTCAACAGAAATAAATCTTTAAGATATATTTACATTCAAGTTTCTTACTAAACATTTATAATAGCAAAAGCAATTTATGTGCCTTATTTTAAAACCGACTTTCCCAAAAATTTTAGTTTATCGTTACCTTAATGTAGAAAAGGCCCCAACTCGTATTTTTCAGGTCAAGATTTTTTTGCTAACTGTGATATATAAGTAGACCGTTTATCCAAATAAAAGAAAATCTGGGTTTAAAAAAAATATAAATTAGGGCCTTTCTTTATTAAGTTAATGATATATAATAATATATTTATAAGTATATCTTTTAAGTTTTAAATACAAAAGGATTTTGACAACTTTCTATCGTAACTGGATTACATGGATATGTGTATGTACATTCACAAACCAATCGTGAGGTAAATACTTGTTTGCCGCACGTCTTTATTTTTTAATTAAGTAAGGAATTTATTATACATACATATCTTTTATGACAAATGTGCGCTTTTTTGAAGTGTAAAGGTATAAAGATCTTACCTTTATTTATATCCACAATTTTACAGTTTATTAAACATTTTTTTGCTTTATCTTTTACGATTTTACGTAAAGAAGTGAACCAACACAAAAATAAAATTAAACTAAGATATACAAATTATAATATTAAAAAATCGAAGGAGTTAGTTTGCACGAAACCATGGTGGAATAATAAGGTGACCTCGTCCCTACAACAACAACTTCCGGTAAAAATCACGCATGAATCTTTTTGTTGCTAAATTCTAGCTATGTTGTCATCACACCAACACACAGTAAACACAGCCATGATATAACATAAAAAATTTGCCAAACTAAGCTAGAAAAACATATGCGGATATAAAAGTCAGCTGACTCGCTGCTCCTGCCTTGTTCAATATTATTTGCACAAAACAAATACACTTCTTTGACGTCCTTTTAAGAAACCAAACTTATAATAAATACTATATATATTTCTTTTAGGAAGGAGAGGAAAATGCCGAACGCATCTCAGAAACTGTCGAATAGGTTTGGTATTTAGGACGTGTACCCACCAAAAACTCCCACTTATATTCTTTAAGTTATTGCTCCATCCCGGTACTGCTTTCGCATTTAACCGGGTTGTGGCTCCTCTTATGTTTCTTTCGAACAGCCGATGTTTTACCTACGTCTAGGCTCTTATTTTTGTTACTCATTGTTCTTTGTGTGTATGTCACCACATTATTTCAGTTGCCCTCATTTTTCATTATGACATCTACAATGTTTTCTTGAGATATTTCGCCTACTTTATCTTTGAGGGTATGTCGTTCCGTGCTCCATCTCTTACACCTAAAAAATGTATACTCCCTATCGCTCACGCAATTCTATCCATAGATATAGATACTATTATTCAGGTAAATAGGGTTAGTTTCGCTTATGACAAGCACTGCGTGTTACGGCACCGTCTGATATGTAGAAGCTTCTCTAAAAGCGGCAGTACGTTGTACAGTCGCCAACATCTGTTTCTTGTACTTTGCTTCTAGAGCATCGATATTATCAGCTTCCTTTGCTGTAGTTTTGCCCTCCGATATTCGTCATAAGTTGGCCAAGAGAAACTGTTATTTAAGCGGCTTCTGTTGCAGCATGTTCCAGTTGAGCTCTAAAAGTAAGTCTAGAATCTAACCTTAACCTTAGATATTTGATCGATTTCATCATCTTATCTTTCTCACACAAGAAACGCATATCTTTTTCTATAGATGTGCCTTATTATTACTATGATCAGCTAAGATTTTTCCGAGACAAGTTGAGGCTATAGGAATCCACCCATGTCTTTGTCCATAAACATAACTTGTTTTAACATAGTTTGGGCTTTGTTGATGTTTCAACCGACTATAACGGCACCAATATCATCTACAAAAAAACCAAGTAGGACTCGCTTGGAATTTTGACATGGAGAATATCATCAAAGCTGATTTTTCACATCTGAGAGTTTAAGATAAATCCCTGCGCTGCCCCTACCATAATTTTTTTTTCGCAATTGCTTTTAGTATTTGTGTAAATAAATGCACAACCTTTTAAGTAACTTATGACTATCCTTATGATATAAGCAGAAGCCCTAAAGCGTGTCTCCAGAGACACTATCATATTAGCTGACGTTACGCTGTCAAAAGCGTTTCTAATATACAGTGTCGCAAAATGCGTAATTCTCCTTGAAAAACGGTTTCCATTCTGTGCTGTTGGTACTTTTTTTACTACAACCTCGATAGCACCTATTGTTGACCTACCATGTCTAAGGCCATATTCTCTCGTTGAGAGTCCCTCAGCATTTTCCGCATACGCCTGTATTCCAGGTTTGAGCAGCATCTCCAAAAGTTTTTCTTCGGTGTCTAGCAAACACAAAGGTCGATACGCTGATGGAGATTATCGATGCCCTTTACCTGACTTGTGCGCTGCCGTTTTCAGACTTCTGGAAAAGCGCCTTCTTGTAGCTACTTCTTAAATATTCTCAATAGTATCTGCTGTTTCTTTAAGGCTAATATTTGGGAACTTCTACTCTTATTCCGTTCGGACCTGGGGCTTTCCAGTTTTTTTACGCTTTCTTTGGTTCCGTAATTGTGAAAAATGTTGAGGGGCCTGCCGATGATTTTATATAAAAGAAATCTAGCGGGTATACATACATATGTGTCAAAAAATAGACCAAACATTTTTAATCGTTTTTCTCAGAGATATCTGTTGTTCCGTGGGGCAAACAGGTAATCACCCCACGATATATAAACACTTTTTAATGGCTTTTATTATATAAGCATAGAGAATAAAATTTAAAAAAAAATTAATAAAACAAATTTAAAACAAAAATTTGTTTCTGCTTATGATGCATATAAAAATTACATTCTTTGTTATTTTAAGCAAAAAAAACTAAAAAATAATTAAAAAAAAAAACAAAATTTGTGCATAAAGCAACAACACAAATACAAATAAGCGCATAATATTGCTAACCCTGTGTTTGTAAATGATGATAAAAGAAGAAGCAAAAGTGGGGCTAAAATGCCAGTCATTGGAAATCTCCGGTATAGACTATGATAAAAAAACACAGACAGTTTATGAGACTGCAGTCATAATAATGACTTTTTAAAAATCTAAAATGCGATACATAGCTGGAAAAGTTTCAAGAACTTTTTCCAAATATTGCAATGTTTTTTCCTTGTTTGTTTTGTGTATACTTACTAATACAAAATGCTGTTATTTGCTTCTAAAATACCTGTGGCAAATGTGTGTTTACAGCAAAAGAAGAAAAAATTTAGTAAAAATAAACGAATTTTACATTGTGTTAACATAAAAATGCATCCATAGTTTCCGTCTCTTTTTCTCCTTTCACTTGCACACACACACACACCCACACAAATAAACAAGCAATAAGATGACGACTTTTGCTGCTGCGATTGCATTAAAAATAAACGGAAACGGAAACATAAAACGTAATCTTAACAGAGTGCAGAAAGCAGAAAAAAAGGCCACAGCAACACCATGATGAAGCGGATCTAAAGTAAGTGTACTAGCTTTGTTCCAAAAAAACAAAAAATAAAATAAAAATGTAGAAAAAAGTCTGAAAATCTTATAGGTAAATACCGATCATATTTCACCCTTGGAGTGAATATTAAATGCCAGTTTTAAAAAACCTCTGGCCTCTTTTGAAACACGTGTGGAACATCTAACATGAGGTTAAAAATAGTTTTTGTATATAAAAATATGTGATATTTACGAACACTTTAAATATGGGAGCTATAAAGGAAAATTTTTTGGAATTTGTGTAATGGGCCCCCATTATTTAATAGGTTACAAAGTAATAAGATTGCAACCGAAAAATTTCGTTTTGACAAAGGCCTTAGTAATAATTGTAACTATACCAAACTCTTATCGTACGTCTCAAGATTAGCTTAGATCAACTTACCAACTTTAAAAAGCCGGAGATCGGTGCTAAATATCTCGTTCATGGTTAATCTGTTCTGGGTTTTAACTTTTAATGTCCCTCAACGAACATTAGGATCTTTCAACCCTCTGTATTTGAATACATCGTACTTACTTTGCCATGTCGAATCTGCTACGAAAACTGTGCTGTTGCCTTAACAAAATGTCTTAGTTAATTGATTTTTCTCTAAGCATTAATCCTATCAAGAGAAACGTAATTTTGTATATCAATAATTTATTTCCATATTTAATTCGATTCTTAATGTATGCTTAAATTTTTTAATACTAATTTTTAAATTAAATAGCCTGTAGTAAGGATATAATAAGGATAAAAAAATTACATTTGTAGATATATATCTATGCAAAAATGGGATCATGAAATAGAACATATTGTTTTTTGTAAGCACATTTGTAACGGGGGTCGTAATATTTAGGGCAACTCAAACAAAAAAAGTAGTTATTCGGCCAAAAAGTAACTAGTGTCTGTTTATCTCCAAAATTACTTGCTAACTTACTCGCTAAGCAAAGGTTTCACTGGGTAATGACCACGATAAACCACGTATCCCTTTTTTTAAGTATAAACCTTTAAGTCAAAATCCGGAAGGATGTAAAAGCATTTATTAGTGGCCGCTAAAATTGCACTATGCAAACAGTTTTATCTTTCGTCGTGGCATTTGATGACCCCTACATTTTTTTTGATGTGTTATGGTCCCCTTAAAACAAAAACAAACTAAATTTAAAATTATAGGGATGAGTTTTTTGATTTTTTTTTTTCTAGAATGTTAGTTATTTCAAAAGGCTGCTGCACCATTGTATTAAAGTTTGAAAACAAACTTTTATATATTTCAAAAAACCACCGAAAGGCTTGCAAATATTAACTTTTTAAATTCTTAACGATTTTAGAATTATTTGGCCCAAAAGTATACAAAATTTACATTTTTCGACCAAAGTTGGAGAAATGTTATTTTTGAAATTTAATAAAAATAAAAAATGGCAAAAACTTTTTTATTACTTATTATAAAACTATACCTGAAGTTTGACAGGCCTCCTTGTTTGAAAATCGATGGATAAATGCCGACTTAATCGAACCGAAACCGATGAAAAATTTTCTTTATTTTTGCCAAATCAAAAACTTTAATTTTTAAAAAATAAATAAAAATTGAAAAGAAAAAAAGGTTATAATTTGTAACAGATCTATAAAACAAAATAAGTTTCAAATACGAAAAGCTTTATTTGATGATAATCAGTGCACGAGTAGGGATTTTATTATTTTAGATTATTTTAACGCAAATTACTACGACATTTTTTTTGTGGTGCCTGCGGGCAACTTCCTCACATTATCAGTATTAATTTTAAAACATTATAATTGTTTGTTACAAAAAATACAAAAGCTTCCAAGAAGGGAAAGATCTTGAACAGACAGTGATTTTTGCTCAGAATTCAATTAAAAGGCTTCTACGGGCGTGACTTTATATATCTTAGCTTTTTCGAATTTCAATTTTTATATTTTATTCTATTTATTTTATTGCAAGTCGTTTGGTGGTTCTTTCGAAAAAAATGTATATGTCCTTCCCGAGCTATGATATAATCTCAAATTTAGGAAAAATATAAAAAACAAAAACTTATCCATATAACTTTGAATTTCAACGGTTTTTGTACTAAAAGGACCAAAAGACATCAAAATAATGTAGTGGTTGTCAAATGCTGTTCATGTTGCATAGTGTTATCAGGCTGTTTGTAGATCTTAAGCTGAAAAAGCTATTTGTTCCATGTTATTTTAATTTGGTAAAATTTGTTCAGCCTCTACAAGCTTACTGTAGGGTACGTTTTCTCTACTTTGTTAAAAAGAATAAACACAATGCACTATTCCATTGCAATTAAAAAACACGATTCAAGTGAGCTTAAAAATGCAAACAAATTTGTGTTAAATAAAATACACCTGCACTTGCGAAAATCTAATAAAACTGCTTAAAAATAAATTTTTCAATAATTTAGTCCCCTTTAAATAGCAGCCGTTTGCATTCAGTAAAGAGTAAGGTGTGTGTGTGTGTATGTGCTGGTGTTTGGTGGGTGCATGGTTAATGAGAATGAATTTAATTGCACTTAAAGAGTTAAAGGGTATGGGTTATTTAAAATAAGCAAAATACAAACACAAATAAAATAAAATACTTTCATTACTTTTTAAATTAAAATACAAAAAGTGTATAAATATACATTTTTATGCAAAAAACTGCAATAAATTGAAAGCAAAATTTCCTGAAGCTGAAGGAAAATAACCCAACAGAAAGGAACTCATTGCAGCGTACAAAAATACCCTTTTGTTTTTTTTTCTTTTTTGCTGGCCAGGTCATTAAAGAATAAAAGTAGCATTTATTTGTTAGCGTTTGTGTGTGTGCGTGTATTTTAAAAATTTCATTTTTAATATTGTTGTTGCAAAATTTTTAACCTTGGTTATGGATGAGCTGCTGCTGCAAGTTTTAATAATTCTAAAGCGTATAAAAGCAATCGTAATGAGTAGGAGTTGGTTGCAAATTTATTAAAATTTGTAAATTATGGAAATTTTTTATCTACACACAAAGCCTTTGCATTATAAAGTGGGATTATGTTTTTTTTTTTAGTTTTTAAAATGAAACAAAGAATAATTTGGTAGGGGGAATAAAAAAACCCTTGTGTTTGAAATCTTAAATTTGAAAATTTAATTTTACCCATTAAAAAGAATTTTATTATTTACATTTATTTTGTTGGTTTTTAAGAGGTGAATAGTGTGGTAGGAGTTAAAAAAACAAATGTCTGGTTAGTAAAAGAGCGGGTTGGGTTGATTGTAATAAAGTTAAATTACTTTTATGCGTTAAGTTATATTATAATTAAATAAAATATTTAAATTAATACATATTAACTATTCCTCCTTTTTTAAAGAGTACTGATGATGAAAATCGTAGTTTTTTCGAAATGGATTCTAATCGCTTAGTATCGGTAAAAACTTCCTTTTTCAGTTAAAAATTGGCTTTCAAGACTAGCGCTAATACAGTGAAAAATAAAAAAAATTATTAATTTTTTCATTTGCAAAATGTAAGAATTTAGTAGGGATCGAACTGGAACCTAAAAGTTATAATAGCAAAATTGTCTTGAAATTTGTTTAACTACCCAGCAAAAACTTTACTTACAAAATAAGTAGAAAAGTAAGTAGAATTATCGTGAGTCATACTTACAATTCGACTGTAAAAAATACTTATTTCTGTTCGCGATGTCCCAAAACGAATCCGATATTATTTTGGTAGTCATACCCCCAAAAAAAAGTACTTTTATTTTTAATGTTTTAATTTTAAAAAATAAGTAGTCGCAAATAGTTTCAAAATAAGAAGAATACTTTTTATTAATTTTATTTTATTTACTTAATATTTTTAATTTAAAAATTGTATTTTTTGTACTTACCCTAGATGAGATTCGAACAAGGGACTTTCCGCACTCAAGCACCAGCGCGCTACCTCTAGGGCACTGAGACACTTTGTTTTTTAAAGATAAAATAATATATTAAAACAACAGGGTTTGTTCTGCTTGATTTGTTGAGGTAATCCGAATAGACTTAATTTATAATAAAAATTTTCATGAGTTTAAATGATTTTTCGAATCATAATGTGCTTTAAGTAAGTCATTACAAATTAGAAAACAAATAGAAAAAAAGTGGCAACTAAGGCTACAAAATAATGAATTAAGGAAGTCATTACAAAAAAGTTTGTAAGTGAAGTTTTTGCTTGGATATTTCAACTTATAATTTCCCTTAGTGACTTAACTGCTATCGCGTATACGCACCGTGCCCTTGTGAAACTCTACTAAAGATCTGAATTTGTAAGCTTAAAAATTTAGTCCGTATAAATCAGAGGACAACAAAATGCTCACAAAAGCCTATTTATAGAGAACCCAGTTTACACTAATACCGGTATTATTAAGGCCAACTCAAAAAATTCGCAGTCTGAATTTATTTTTTGTGTTTAAAAAAGTGAATGTTTTGACAAAATTCCTATATGTAAAATTATTTTCATAAGGGTATCGTCAACTGAAATTCACAGCCACGTAAATACACTTTTTAAAATTTTAGAGGAAAAGTCAAAAATGTTCATTTATTACAAAGGCGGTGCTTTTTACCGTTTACTTTCCAGTTATGTTTGTAACATTAAAAAAATATTTTTTTTAATTTGATAAAATGTGTTAAAAGATCGACCGACTTGGAATTTTTGTTAGTTGCGCAGTTTTGCATATCAGCTAACGATATATATATATTTAGTTTCTTCTGTTTACAGCGAACTTTACGACATTTCAGTTCAATATGATCAAAAGAAAATATAAAAATTATAATATTCATTAATTTAATTTTTCCTATTTTGCCATATTTTTTTCTTCTATTTTAAAAGGTGATAACATGGCACATACAATATTTGGAATTTAGCAGTGATGCGTATTTCCATAACTTCTATTAGCTTTTACATACCACGAATTTTTTAATCGTATTAAAAGTCATCAGATTCCATAGAACTTTTAAAATTTTCGTATTTAAACAAAATAAAAGGAAAAATATATATGCATTGTTAAAGAAAGGACTCTTGAAACGGAATCTCTGGGGTGCAATTAGTAAATATTTTCTGCCGAAAGAAAAAACGAAATATAATAAATAAAAACATATTTTAAGATATTTCTCTTGGTAGTGTAGCTGCTTGTCAACCAAAAACGGCAGCATATAAAAGTAAATTTCAAAATAATAGAAATTGAAAGAAAAGAAAATGATTATTTCGTAATTTAAATTTATTCACACAAATAGATAAAAAAAGTATAATCAACAAAATGTTCACTTATCTTTTGGCGAAAAAATATTTCAATTCAAATGAAAGAGAAAATAATTTTCTCTTTAACAGGTTTTATATTCATTATTTGGTTTTTTGTTTCTTTATCTAAATAAGATTTAAGTATATTTATACTAGCTTTACCCGTCCCGCTCTGCTGGTATTAAGATTAAAATTACTTAAAAATACATTTTGCCAAGATACTTAGACAAACTAATTGCATTTAAAGCTTTTCGATTGCATGGAAACACTACACATCTCCATTTGCAGTCTAGGTAAAGGTTAATATGTCACATTTAATAGAGGGAAATTTTAACCCTATAACTTTTTAAAATATATGTTATAAAAATAGTTTTAATGTCATGAAAACTGTGGTACTGCCTTGCTCCAGCTTATTGGTTTTTTTATTATATAAGCAATTTTGATTCAAAGTAGCTCATGCAAAATTGTACAATCGTAGACACAAAAAAATAAACCAAGTAAACTTTACTTAAATCAAGCCATCCGTAGCGGTGTAAAAAGTACGGTAAGTACGATTTTTTTTAAACCAACTACGGAATTTCTTAAACCAAGTAAGATTTTTCTAGAACGGATTTTTTACTTTTAGCCACATTTAAGCCAAAAAGAAGATTAATTTAAGTTTGAAACCGTTCTTGATGTAAGCTTAAAAAAATTGATTTAGGCGCAAACGGGATTAATCCAAAATTGAAATGCCATTTTTTTGACTTAAGAAGGGAGCTTTATTAAATATTTAATTGTTAAATTAATACTTTTATAAGTTGAAAATTCATCTTTTGTACTTACCGTAGCTAAGATTTGAATCAGGGATTTTGCGCACTGCAGCACAAGCGCCCTACCTCTAGGCCACCGAGACACTTTGTTTTTAATTGTAAAACAATATATTAAAGTAAGTACCTGTACTTAGAATTGAATGTTTGCGAGAGAAGGCAGGGAATTCTTTGTTTGCTTGAAAACTTTGACTTTATACGCCTCGTGTATTGGTGATATTTTTCAAAAAATTGGTTTTACTAAACCGGCATCAAGAGTTATATTTTTGTAGGCGAGGCCCCTCCCCTTGTTTTGATTTAAAAATTGTTACTCTGAAAGCGGTTTATATGCTGAACATTTCACTTTCATTAAGAAATAAGTTTCTGTAGGCGTGGCAGCGCCTACTTTGTTGCCTATAAAAATTTTGCGGCAGAGGCCTTATATATGCTAATAAAGTCCAAAAAAATTGGTGCGGTAAATGTACCAGCATTAAGCTTTTTTTTAAGTAAAAGTGCAGATAGAATTTAAGTTTGTGGGATAAAAACCTGTAGCCTATCGCATACCTCAGGCTTAGGACTATTTATGTTCCAAATTCCATGAAAATTGGTTTAGCCGCTTAGGCGTGATTGTGTGAAAACAAACAAACAAACGAACAAACAAACACCTTATTTTGATAATATATATGGGGATTCTGGCAGCTGAAATAAACCAGCGATACGATGTGCGTTTGGAGTAAAATAAAATATATTTTATTTTACTGCTTTAATCTACAATAATAACAGCACTAAGCATTTATTTTTATAAGAAAGTACAGTGGGCGCCCAACAGGAATAAAGGTAAAATTTCTAGCTATAATTTTGGCATCCTTCTTGTATCCAAGTGGGTTTTCTTTACACACTGTTCTTAACAAGAACAAATTTGTTTAGTGTTTCCTGTGCAATAATTTCAAAGCTCTTTCTGGTTTATTTTTGCGTCAGCAGGATACACTAAACAAAACGATACACACGAGTGTAATACGTTGCGTATCTATTTATTTTTATTACGTTTATTGCTCTCATTGTGTTCTCTATTTACACTTATACCATATACAAGCATATCAACGCCATAGACTTTGTTGTTAAATTTGAAATGTTAATGAAAACTAAGAAAGTTTATAGACAAAAGTTAAGTATAAAAGAATAGACGATATAAAAATAAAAATACAATTTCGGCCACAAAATCCTAATGCCTTATTTTACTCTAGAGCGCGTTTTGACTGCCAAAGCCGCCGACAAATTACGTTTGTTTCTTCTTAAGCTGCTACTGATGTTGTTTGTAATATTCCTTGGGATGACATTGACTTTGTCAATTATCCTTCTCAACTTTAGCCCACATCTACAGAAATGGACAAGTTTAATGTGCAAACAGTGCCTGTTACCGTTTTATGTTTTTTTCTTGCCTTTGTTTTAGTTCAAATATGTTGATAATATTAAGAAAACATTGGAGAGATAAAATTAGAGTCGTATTCTCATTATTTTGTAAAGCAGCAACAAGATTGAAATATAAATAAAATAATTCGGCTGTAAAAACAATGATTTTTTTAATTAAGTTTTTTTTTTCTTGGAAAATAAATGTGAAAAATGTTGGAGGATTACTTAACTTGGAATTTATTTTGAAATGTGCTATAAAGGTTTAACAGTTTCAATGCAATTAGTATTCAGTATTTAAATGCTAATGTAATTGCGACATTTTGTTTTTATTTTTGCCTTAACACCAGTAACTTTCTTTAAATTTATTTTATAATCAAATGCAGGGTTTCAGCATTAAGTTTTTGTAAAATGACAAGCCAATAAATGCAGAAATTAAACTAGAATTGCTTTGAAGTAGGTAGAAGTTTTAGAGCTACACGGTGCCAAAAATTTCAGTAAAATTCTCCTATTAAACTTATTTTTTCTAAAACGTGGATAAAATTATATTTCGAATTGCGATTTTTGACCGGATAATTAGTAATTTATTTTTGAGCTGTCCCAAAATTCACGACCTCCACTTACATATGTGCTTACAAAAATCAATTAAATATCTAGTTACCAGGCACTATTTTAAAACTTTTACAAAATAATATAAATTTAAAGTTTTAAAAAGAAAACTGCGATAAAAGGTCCACTTCATTGTCCTATTTTTACATTTAAACTTGCATCAGTAATTAAAAACGCCTTTATTTTATCGTAAAGGCCTTGTAACCTATGAAATATAGTTACAGCCTATTACTCAAATTTAAAAAGATTTTACTGGGTTAGTATGGAATATCTATGCATTTGTAAGGCGCTCTCAATTCCATTGCTTAAAAACCTTTATAAGGGCTATTTCTTTAAGAAGAAGACTTTTCGTGCGCAGCTTACGCGATTAGATTAGATAAGATTTGATGGAGAAGGACTTATACGAAAGTTACAGCAAATCTTAGACCGATTAATAGCGGTACCTTTCTTACTTGAAGACCTCTTCACACACATATATGCACATATGTATGTGAAAAGAACTAGAATAAAACTAGATTTTTTTCAAAATAATTTGGACTGGAGTATGACCCCTTACGTTCAATGTATTGTGTTACTATTAAGAAAATAGGTTATTAGAGGAAAGGTAGAGGAATGAGAGTTTAAGCATATTTGATTTAAATTTTTCGATACTATAAGTGGCAGGAAATAATTTTGTAGGGCTAATAAATGAATTTCCTCAATAATGCGTTGTGCGATTCACTGGCCAATCGATCACAAATGGTTGTGTTCTTGCTAAAAGACAAGTTTTACGTGTAAAATTTCAGGTTTCATTGCCCAATTCTCTTATTTTAAGTAGCTTCAATATGAACTTTGAATGACCAGTCAATACATAAAGGTTATAGATATTCTAAAAATATTAAGAAAATTAAAATTGTTTTAATAAAAGGTTTGCAGAGTTGTGAACTGTTTAAAATAAGTTTATTAAAAATGAAAATGCATAATACAAAGGGGTATAATCATAAAAATATTTTAAATTTAAAATAGATGTCAAATACTGATTTTGTATGAGAAATTCATCTTAAAAACTATTTTAAATTAAAAAAGTTTTTATGATCATGCCCTAAAATATATATTTTTATTATTAACTCAAAATATTTTCATCAAAATGTATTTGGTTTTTTAAAAAAAAAATTATTTAAACTTACAAACTGTTAAATAACTGTTTATTGCTTCTAGTTGTTTGATATTTTTATTATAAATTAAGAAGTCTATTTTTTCAAACTTTAGGTCTACACACAACGGAGTGGTGAAATAATGAAAAAAATGTGAAAAACAAATTAATAAATAAATCTATGCTTTAAAAAATTGACCTATTAAATAAAATAGTTCTTTTTATTGAACTATAGGAGTTCTAATGTAATTGCCATAATTTTTATTCGAATTTGTAGATTTATTAGTAACACAAAACTAACCCAGCAAACCCAAAGTTTCGAATTTTTTGGCTTTTCAAAATAACTTTGATCTATTAGCTCAAAATGTAATAAAATATGTTAAGTATTTTTAAACAAATAAAATAAATTCAGAAAATGAAATTATAAAAAAACAAAGAAAATCATAATATGTATATGATTTCGTCCATGAAATCAGCAAAATGCGGTTCTCTAATGTAATAACAAACGCGTCAGACTACACATTCAAATATTAAACAGAAAGTAAATTATTTGCTTAAATATTTTACAAACAAAGATTTTGACGGTTTTCTGCCTTCATATTGTTACAAGTCGTAACGAAGTCCTAACAAAGCCGCAATTTTTGGTTTGCTGGGTTGGTATGTGCGTATGATTTAAAAATTTTTATTTCGATTTAATTTTGATACAAATAAAACATCAGAAACAGAAACGAACTTAAAGGACGATCTTTTTTAACAATCACTTATCGGTATGAATATAAAATTCAACAAAACATTTATTTTTGTTTTAGAAATACCCACATACATATTTTTAAAATACATATTTAAAATTAAGTTTTTATATAAATGCTTTTGCTAAATACTATTTTATATATTGAGTTTAAAATAAAATTATTTAAAAAATTTTGTATTTTTGTACTTTGTACTTTGTAATTTTTAATACATATGTATTTTTTACAACTCTAAGGGCATGATAAAAAAGAACGTGTTCCATCCAGCGGTCATCGCACTGGATAATTGTGTCTAGCTTAATAAAGAAAAAAAATTCTTTAAAAATCGAAAACCGATTTTAATGAAAAGTTGGCAAAAGTAATTGATAAAATAATCCCCTCAAAAACAATATATGAAACAGCAGTTGAAATGATAGTAAAGGTATCATCTAAGAGCAAAGAAAGTTACTTTATTCAGTCATTGTAATGTTTCCTTATTTGCCACACTTTTATGACATCCAGGAAGCCAAATCTGTGCACTTTCTTTGAAAAAATATTTTTACTGCAATGATGGCATAAGAACCTTTATACATATTTATTTTTTTTTATTTAAAGTTTGTCTATTTAAAGAAGTGCCATTTTTGGCACTATTCTTAACAATAAATACAGAGATGCCATTTACTTTAGAAAACATCTTGTACTATAACTGCTGAATGAAAAACTTTTTTAATGAATTTCATCTATTAATGACGGCGTTTAAATCTTAAAAATTCTTTCTTATATTTCCCTCGTTTCTTTTCCATCTTTTTTTTGTTTTTTATGTCTTGCAGCAACTTCTTGAAACTTCTATCTATTTTGTTTAAGTTGATGTTTCCAATTGACCTGATGTTGCCTCATTGGCTTCTGTTTGAACATATTTTGTTGTCGTTTCTTTACTGTTGCTATGGCAGTTTGTCTTTGCTTCTGTCTGTCTGGTTGTTAAATTTTATTATAAACAAAAATTACTTTTTAAAGTTTTTAAGTTTTGTAGCAGTTCTTGTATGTATTTACAACAATTTAACTTAAGATAAATTTAACTGTTGGCTTGGTGTAGCACTGGTTTAGTGAATTTGATTGTGTGTGTGTGTGTCTTTGAAAAATTCTTTAAAAGTGTGCCATCGAAAGTTTGTTTGTTTGTGTGTGTAAATTTTGCTTGAGCACAATTTTGCAAGTTTTTGCTAATTACAAGGCTTCCAAGTCAAGTAATGTAGCCTTTGCCATCTGTAATAGTTTCTACCTAATTATTCTTCTTCTATTCTTGACAAAATGTAACAAATTGTATAGTTTCAAAGCGATGCAGTGTTACCAAAGTATGTAAAACTTAATATTTATTTTATATGCTATAATTTAGTTCTTAGAAGATTACTTGAACGTAAAATTAAGTTTTGTTTTATTCGCTTAATATCTAAATTATTTAAGTAAAAAACTAAGGATTTCGAGTTTTGTAAAAAGTCCACCGGTTGAACAGTTTTTGCTTTATCTACTCTAAGTGAAAACTAAGATTTCGATTAACTCCAAAATTAAATGATTTGTTCGAAAAAGTTTATGAGTTCTTTCCCTCTTACAAATTTCTGGGTTAAATTGACGCAAGCGTAACAGAAGCTTCTGGATATATTGCCAGAAATTTAGACATTTACATAAAAATTATGGCAACTCTTTTCCCTAAAATCAACTATAACAATTATATAGTTGCATCATTTCTTATATTCAGCTTAATGTTCTTGTAAGAAAACGAAAAAAAAAAGAAATATGTTGGCGACTACAGTAGCTAAGTGCAGCCAAATAGTAATTCTGTTGTTGATGATGTTGCTGGACAAACAATAAACTATTTGTCAAAAGGCAAAAGATGTTTAAAATTTCTTAATTTTTAGTTTTGAGCTGTAAGCAGTTAATGTTTTTCTAACAAAAAGGAAAATGACGTACAATTAAAAACTATTAATACCAGGTGCTATAATAACAAATGACACGATTCAACATGTTTAAGACAAGAAAATTAATTTTTCTTAATGATGAAAATTCATCACTGTTGTAGTTATTATGTTGCTACAAGTTTTCCGAGAAAATATTTAATTACTCTTACTATGTGTAATACAGTAGTTCGCTGATGACTAATTAGGTGTCTGGGAAAATTTATAACGATTTTATGAGATTGATTTCAAAGAATTTTGATTTTCTTAATACCGAAATTGATGTTAAGAGATGCCGACAGGTTTTGTATTTTAAATGAAGGAATTGTAAGGAATTATGTTTCTAATGAAACAGCATCAAACAATTTAAATGCCTTAACAACAGGTAAAAGATTTGCTAATGGTTTCGTTCCAACGAAACTACCAACGGGGTTGCGCTTAGTGAACCGGATCTTGAGTTGATATGGGACCTAAACACCATCAATAGGGCATTATTATTAAGAGGTTAGGGCATGACAGATCTTGCTTGAAGGAAATGAAGAGTCTGCAGGATTTTTAGGGAACTTTGGCTAGAGGTCTAAAGCAGTGAGTGGATTGCTTTTTTTTCTTTTAATAATAACCGGTTATGGGAAGGAGGATAAAGGGAGTAGTGTTTGTGGACATTTGATTTAAATTTCTCGATATTTACTGTGGCAAGAAAGACATCACTAGGAAGTTTATTCCACATGCGAACTGTGCGACCCAAGAAGGAATTCTCCCTGTAATGAGTGGTGCGATTCACTGGCCAGTCGACTACATATGGGTGTGCTCTTCTAGAAAAACGTGTATCACGCAAAAAATTCCGGGTCTCGGGAACAAGTTCCCTGATTTCCTCAGAGCACACTCCATTATAGTATCGATAAAACAGCGAAACACACCCCACATCACGACGGTGTTTGAGTGAATCAAGACGGTTAGATACCGCAACGTCGCCGATGAGTATCTTCGCTCGTTCCTGTACGCGGTCAAGTAGCCCCAAAACAGACTTTGGGGCACCAGCCCATACATGAAAGTTGTATTCCATTTTTGGTCTGATATAGGTGGTATAAATATTGAGAAGATCAGATGGTGTAAAGTAATTCATACACCGTTTAAGAAAACCAAGACATTTCGATGCTTCCTTCGACACAAGAAAAATGTGTTCCGTCTAGCGGACATCGCACTGGATTCGCATGCTCAGAACATCAAGAGTCTCTGTCTTTTCAATACTTATATCATCCATCAATACAGACGAGGCAGCAACGTCCACTGTGCGTTTATGTGTCAAAAGACAACATTGGGTTTTACGGGCATTAAAATCGACTCTATTCGCACGGCCCCATTTGGAGATTACCATCAGATCTCGGTTAGTCGAAACATTCATACTCTGTCTCCTAGCTCCAATCTCCAAAGAGCTAGGCCTATGGTCAAACGAGTATGAATGGCATATGTTGCTGTCGTCTGCATGTTGATTTGTTCTATT
This sequence comes from Melanophora roralis, assembly GCA_963583895.1. Classification (NCBI taxonomy): domain Eukaryota; kingdom Metazoa; phylum Arthropoda; class Insecta; order Diptera; family Rhinophoridae; genus Melanophora; species Melanophora roralis. The sequence goes on along the minus strand of OY757190.1, from coordinate 58,635,292 downwards.
TAAACAAACTTTAATTAGAATTTGAATACTGGAATTCTATTCATATTCCTTATTGTTTAGACCGAACTAGATCCACATACAACCCTATGCTCTCTTATTCTCATTCTATTTGCATTTATCACTAGTTACTTCTATTATTTATTTTTATTTTCATTTTGCTTTTGGCCATCCATTTTTTTTAATTTTTATATATTTTATTTATCATTTTGTTATTCGATTGCTTTCGATAATTTTTCTATTCATAATTTTTACATTTAAGCCATATGTTTGTAATACATTTAGGGTTATTTAACTTACAGTAGTACCGAATAGAAAGAGTGCTGACGAGAAATCGTAGCTGATTTCGAAAATGCATTACACTCGGCTAGTATCGGAATTACTTAATTTTTAATGAAATTTCCATTCTTAGCTATCACATTTTCATAATAAACTTAAGCCGAATAAACAGACATAATCGTAAGTAATAACTATAAAATTAGTCCAGCCAGTGCTAGACCAAAATAAGGGTTCCTAAATTAAAGTGTACATCAAGTTCAATGGTTTCGTTTAAGGACAACGGTGTCTTCCCTCTTCAAATGAGTTCTTCCATGTGTTTTTGGCTTAAATAAATCATTGTCCACATTATTTAAAACTTCGTATTTATCTAAAGGAACTTAAGGATCTTTCTGAATGTTGCTTAATACCAAGCAGAGGCAGTTATCATTCTTAATATTCTTTCAGTTTTGTTTGTGTCAACTTCTCATCTATATGTGGCATCTATGCGAGGTGACAAGATGAATGATATGGTATTTCGCCTAAAGCTTGTTAACTAGGATTGAGGATCACGGCACTCTGCTGATTACTTTTATTCATCAAAGCTTCACCAATTTCCTTACTTAAGTGTCTGTTGGAAGATTTGTTGCCATATCTACCATGTAAAGATAACACAATATTGATCCTAAAATACCACCTTGAGTTTAGCCATCCCCAATTGGCTAGGAACCAGTTCACTGGCAAGTTTTTTTTTAGTTTGTTTAATAGGTCTGGATGCCATAATTTGTCAAAAACTTGAGAGACATCCACAAAAGGCGCAGAACAATTCTTTATATTCTTAAAAACCTTTCTTATAACTTTTATCAACTAATAAACTTGTTCGATGATAAAATGAAGTTGTTGTTATTTCAGATCGTAGTCAGCTTGATTTTTAGTAGTATCTCGATATATTTCGACACTGTTTGTAACAGGCTTATGGGCCCGTAACATTCCATCTTCGGTGGATGCTTTCCAGGTTTTGCAATTATCTTTACTAAGGCAAATTTTAATTTCAGCGGGTAATATTTAAAACATATAATGGTACTAAAAAGGTTCAAATTTATTCTTTTTGCTGTGCAATGAAGCTTCAGAAGCCTTTTTGCTTATTTTTCGAGTTATCAATGGCCTCTATAGCTCCTATAGAATTTATAGCTCCTATAGCCTCTATGGCTCCTCTAGCCCCTATAGCAGCTACAAGTGAGCACATTCTTTCAATGATTTGCAAAAATGTCACATTTCGTTTCGCTATTTTTCCCCATATTCTTTTAGATAACAAGACTGTGGCTTTGCGACATCGGGTCTTTCAGCTTACTTTTAAAACTTTGGTGATTTTAAAATCAATTACATCGGCTTTTTTGTTGATCAAAAAGTTGTTTGCCCGCTTGCCCCATTTTACACACGGAATTAATTTTAATTCGAGCTTTAGAGATACGAAACCGGCAGCCTCCGTATGTAGGCTTAGCAATAAAATCAAAGCAGGGATCCAAGAATTTTTAAATTTAAAATTAATTCAGAAAATAAACTACCGAAACCACGAGGATTTGAAGCAATTGTTAAGTACAAATATTAATGGTTCCAATAAAAGGCTCAGGCAAACCATCCCTTAAATGGTATTTTATTCTCGATTTTATTAATATAACTAAATCACCACAAGATCTATTTCTGGGATTTTTTTGTATCATAAAAAATAGACAAACATATTTGAAAGACTTTTTAAGATGTTATATGAGTTTTGGAAATTAAGATTTTATAAGTTTTCTGGCTTATTAGAAACAAGTTCTCTGAAAGCTTTAGTCTATTAAGAATAATACATTTTTAACACACTTTGCATCACACTTATCATACTTGTTATGAATTTGTCGTTTGTTTTTTATTTCCAGAAATCTTGTTATTTAAACAGAAGCTTTAAAGTATGAAAGTGTCGTTCTAGCTTCGATAAATATTATCGGCGTTTAAGCAACTCATATTTTTGTGAACAAAAAAAATTTGCAGTCAAAAATCAGCAGTGAAACTGCTTACAGACTAAGCCTAGCCTTTCTACTATAAACAATTCTTGTAACTTTGGTCATACTTTTTGTTATCAAATTTAAAATTCTTTATAGTTTTATAACCCTTGACAACAGGCCTAATTTAGCTTATAAGTCTCCTGGGGTCTGCATGTAAAAAGTAGAGATGTATAAAAAAAACAAAAAAAATTTTCTATGAAGCGGTCAAAATTTAAATGTTTACAATAAAAAATTCATTCTTCCGCTACTTTAATTTTCCAAATCATTTAATTTTTGTAATTACATACAGAATAACAAAAGATAATGCTAAACGAAAAACTTTATTATTTTAATATTTAATATTATCCTTGAAATTGAAAATCATAAAAAACACTAAAACAAATATTTTTCTTATGTCCTGATTATTGTTTATCTTTCAGTATAGAAACGATTTTACAGACTATTGCCATCATATCCACAAACCTACACTTTTGTTTTTTCATATTGTAGTTATGCTTTGATTTGGTTTAAGGATATGGTCGGTCGTTGTTGTTTTTTTTCTCAATATGTGTTCGATTGTTTTTATAGCAATTTGTGTTGTTTTACAATATTTGTGTTTATTCTTAATTTGTCTTTCATGGCATATTCTAAAGATAGGAGTGTGCTCCTTCTCTTTGACTGTCCGTCTGTTTGTCTGCATGTTGTTTCTTATTTACACATCACACCCATGTTTTACAAACCATATGATGAAACTATGGTTTTTGTTTTTTGTTTTTTTACATTTTTACATCCGCATCGCTGTTTGTTGTTGTAGTTGTGATATTATTGTTGGTTCCTTCTTAAGGCAAATTGTCAGTTTCTCTTTAAGGGTACAAGTATGAGTTTTTCCAACAGTTTGTGTCCTTCCTGTGAGAATTAGTACTTTTTACTGCTCGTTTCCATTTATACTCCTTTAAACAGTCACACACACACACACAAGTAAGTATGATGGTAAGTAATTTCAAAGTAGTGTAAGGAATCTGAAAGTTGAGATCTTTTGTAAACAATAATTTTTATGTATGTGGGTTTGTGTATTTTACGCCTTTATTACGCATTTTGTGATTTGTTATTTTAAGTGTTGTTTTACAGGACTTTTCACATACCAATGCTAGTTGGTTGTTGTAGCTTTTATAATTTTTGCTGTTGACTGCTTTTTTTTTATTGCTGTTTATGAAATAGTCAAGGATGTCCTTGGTGTATAAAAAATATCACTGCTATACACATGTAAGTAAGTATATTTTAAAAGTGGTATGTGTATGTTAACACAAAGTAGCCGAGCCCCCCTTTCCAAGTATAAGATTGCGAAAGTGTATGTACATTCTCACATACGTATGTACATTGATAATTGTTTGCTTTGCTATGTTTACAAACTGAATTAGTAGCATGTTGTCAATTGCTTCAGCCATGATTATTGTTGTTTTAGGATTTGCAAGATGTTTCAAATAATTGTAAAGCTTAGAAGCAGAATAGAAAGTAACATAAAAAACAGTAAGTTCAAGTTTGTCAAAACCGACCATTTAATACCCTACACTACAGTTTATTTTGTGTTGTTGCATCAACTTGATTTTCGGGAAAACTCCTCCATCGGGAGGTACGGTCTATAATTAAACAAAAATCACAAATTTTGGTTGGCTCGTTTTTTTTAACACTCGCGTATGTGTTTATATTAACACGTTTTGATAGCATTACTGATTGGCAATTTATTAACTTAAATGCGATTTCCGGGTGTTGGACTTATATGGGACCTATCGTAAATTTTGAATTGTTTACTACTGGATTCAATTAAATATTTGGCGGAATAAGATGATACATTCAGGCAAAAAATAAACCAAATACTCTTCACTTAAATCAAGCCGTAGCGGTGTCACGATATAGTGAGTATGCATTTTTTCAAACCTAATACAGATTTTCCTAAACCAAATACGCTTTATCTAGTACGAATTTCTTACTTTTAGCCACTTTAAGCCAAAAAAGGATTGATTTAAGTTTGAAACTGTACTTGGTTTAGGAATAAACGGGATTAATCCAAGAATGAAATGTCATTTTTTTTGTTTTATGGAGCTCTATTAAGGAAGAAATGCTTTATATTTTCTTTTAATTTTACCCTTTACATAGTGATTTGGGTATATGGTATATAGTTTGACATTCCGTTTATAATATCCTTACTATCCCTTTGCTATCCCATAAAGTATATATATCCTGGATCCTTGTAGATAGAGAAGCCGATATAGCCATGTCCGCATGTTGAAATCAAGTAATACGGACCAGTTATTGAAGTCAAACTATTAGAAATATCTTGGAGATAATCGCTTTTTAAAATCAGCACGATCGGTTAACTACCGACCGAGATTTAGGCAAAACAGTGCGATTTCCTCAGTCTTTTTGTAACAAAATCACAAACTCCATACAAAATATGTAACAAATAAAAACTGTCAACGCTGTTAAACATATAAGTATGTTTGGATGGGCATAAAAAAATGCAAAAAGTTTCTTGTATGCTTGGACGTAGGTTATGTATTGTCATATGGATGTATGTATGTAGGTACATATGTATGTATGTATGTACATATATGTATGTATGTATCTACATACATATGTGTGCATTCATGTATGTATGCTTATATGTTTAAATGTACATACATACAAACATACATATTAAAAGCATTTTAATTAAAATATTTGCATATGCGAAATAACTTGACTGGATCAGATGGCTGGGCATATAAAAAGACCAATGTGAAGAGTATATAATATTTGGCACAGCCGAATATAGCGCTTTTACTTGTTTTATACCTATAGATACTTAAAATTTGCATTTTAGAAATTATATATTCTGTACTTACAGTAGTAGCTGGGATTCGAAACAGGGTTTTTCCGCACTGCAGCAGCAGCGCGCTATCTCTAGGCCACCTAGACACTTTATTTTTAAATGTAAAATAATAAATAAAACATGTTTTTTTCTGCTTGATTTGTTGAAACAATCCGAAAAGACTTGATTTAAGAAAATTTAAGTACGGATCGTACTTAATTTTAAGAGCGATTATGGATCAATTTATGAATAAAATTCTTAGTTTTAGAATGTGTTTTTTCTTTCTGTGTACGAAAATTTTGTGGAGGTATAATATATAATATTTGCAGCAGTTTTAGACCAAAATGCTTATTTCGGGAAGACATTTGTATGGACGCTGCGGCAAAAAGTGAACGGATTAGTAAGCATAACAAATGATAGCATAAAATCATAAATATATGCAAACTTTGGAAATACAGTGTTTTTTTAGGAAGTTATTACCCAAAATGCTTTATCCGAGAAGACATTTGTATGAAGAATATGCTGAAAAAATGTAACCAAGATATTTATTTCTTCATTTCATTGATCGGCATTTAAAACTACGAAAAATTCCCAGCCCCTAACATTTGGTCGATAAATCATCAAAAGCAAGGCTTTTTGTGCTCCAAATGAAAACTCATGGTTGTTATAACTACAGGCAGTCTGGTAGTAAATTTATATTTTTAAATACGATTATTTTAAAAAGTAATAACCCGTGCGGGGGGAGGGTGGCGCCATTGGAATTATCGATTGACGTAAGAAGTTTGAAACTACCAACTGAACTTTTAGAGCGATTTACTAAAAACATATTTTAGTCATATAGAATACAATAACTTTCGAATGACGATATGTTAACATACATGCCCTAAATTTTGTAAAGATAGAGTGTTGTTCAATGCAGTTTTAAAAATTTTTATTCCATTTTCACGGGGTTATGTCAGAAAATGGGCTATGTGCAAAAATTCATCAAAATATTTAGAACACGAAGATAAATAGACAGACGGACGGAGATTTTTTATTTTTTTAACGACTCGATCAACATAATTAAAATTTGTTTTTATAATTTGTATTATTTTTGTGAATTACAATCATCTGCACAAACGCATAATACCCCTAAATACTACGTATGTAAGGTGCGTTAAATTATATGTCTCTCTCTCTCTCTCTTTAATACTCGCAGTAAAAATATTTACTGTATCAAAAATCCAATCATGGGCTACAGTTTTATTCAATTTCCGAAGACAAACAAATAGGTAGACAATGATTGTATGTGTTTTTTAGATAAATATTTGTTTGCACACGTGATGGGCATCCTTTACAATATCAAGCAAAACGGATATTTGATATTTAAGGTATTCACTAACTTAAATGGTTAACAGTTTTTCAAGATTGATTGGTTCAAATATAACTCTCAATCGGTATCAGGGAATTTATCTCAGATAGCAGAGCTTGGAATTTTTACTATGTTCGATTACGCCATACGCGTCAGCTAAGAACATCTTTCCTTAGCTCTGCTAAGTCCTATATACCCATTAATAGAGTCAATCAGTCAGAAATCTTTAGACAACTACACAATTGCAATTGGAATCAACAGCATCGGTATTAAAGTAATCAGAATGAGCAAAAACCTACTACATAAAACTTGGCACAGAGTCCTGGAAAATAATGATCTTGTTTTGGAAAAACAATATTTTTGCTTAGTTAAGGCGGCTTATATCACTAATGTTAACGAAAACGATTTGAAAAAAAACAGTTTTAAGTCAAATGTTATGTAAACAATAAACCAGAATGTTTTGTTTCCATTTACATAGATCTCTTGCCAGTGACATTATGCCCTCCTAGACTACGCCATTTCGTCTCTGCCCCAAATTGACGAAACTTTTATAAATTTATCCGCTTGTGTGGAAACACCACTTCTTATGGTAGCATAAGCTAGTGTAGAGTAGGCAGCTGCGGAAATTTAGAGGTGCGAATTGGCGCCGCTGATAGTTAAAAGTAAAGCATTAATATGTTTGGAAATAGTGGATTGACTAAGGCCTTTTTCGTGAACTTGTAGCTGTCCCTAATAAAAAAAGGTAGATTTGGTAGGCTAATGTTAGCCCTATTTAACAATTTTTGCGGTCAAATCTTAACTTAGACCAGCAAATGCGGCTAACAGTGTCGATTTGGCTCCCACTGCCCAGATTAAAAAGACACTAATAGCGTTTTAAATTTTTACCTGATAAAGTGATTGTTGTGGTTCTGCTAATACGGCGAGGAAAATGCCACGGTGGTGAATCGTCCAGTCGCGTTCATAGGGATAAGGTTTACGTGGATACCTACTATATCGGCTTACGGTAGTCTTTCACTGGGTAAAAATAATCCATAAGGCTAGCGATCCTCGATATATGTTTGCTATTTAGGTAGCAGTTTTATTATTAAGTTCGAAGTCGTGCAAATACTTTTTTGAAAGAAAAAAAAGCTTACTTTACTTTAACCACTTAGTCTAGATTTGGACGTTACTGTTTAAAAAATAATAAAGCAAGACTGAAAACTACAAGCTACTCGACGAGGCCTCTCATTACCTTTTACCACCCATCATTAATATGGACTAAAAGTATGCGATGGACAACACAACCTGCCATTGTTTACAAAATTTGGCATCTGTGTATTACTTTACACCAACTGTTACACTGAATACAAACATAATAAGTTAATTTTTAGATATAGGCCCCATACAAATGTCCTCCAGAAATAAGCGTATCGGGGTATAACTGGTTCTAATATTGCTCTATATTCACAAAATTTTGCATATACATAAGTCTACCCATAAACCACCAACTACTACAATAAATACAAATTTTATTGGTCTCTTTTTAAATAACAAATGCTTGGAAACCTACTCTATCCCTACAAAACTTTGCATAAGTATTTGCTAAATTTTATACTAAGTATTAATTAATAATTTAAATGAATACAAACATGATTTGTCCAATTTTTTAAATAGCCCTAAAACAAACTTCCTGGGATATATCACTCCCTGTTTTCATCCCAAAAATTAAACAAAACAATAACCTTCAAAGTTTCGGCCACAAGTTGTTTTATAACACAAATTATTTTGCTGACTTTTAAAGCAGTTTTTAATGGCATTTGTCTTTCTCATAGTTCGACTTGACTATCTACAAGGATTCAGCATTTTTAATATTTTCAAAAGTGTGGAAGAGTGCAAAACGTATTCTTGTTGTCAGTTGTTGTGCACCATAACTTGAACACCTTAAAAAAACAATATAAAATATGGAAGATAACTTGTAGATTATAGTTTTTGTTAAGTTGTTGCTTTTGTTGACAAATGTTTAAGATTTTGGTTTTACTATAGATAATTTTTTTCTCAAGTTTTGGGGACATGTACGAAAGCAATCCAATCGTTTTCATTATACATACATATGTATGTACATCTTCATATACAAATAAATATTTTTAGTTTAATTTCATGCCATTTCTACTTGATTAAACAAAAGATTGTTTGTCCTTTCTACATCATTGTTTTCTTTGGCTTTACATAAATTTTTTAAATATTTTTTATTTGCTTAAATTATCTTTGATTTGAGGCTGCTAGTTGGGGGATTTTATTGCATCAAAAAATAACAGGGGGTTAAATACTTCAAAATTCTTCTTCAACTAATGTTGATTACAAAAAATTCTGTTAAGTTGCCCGATGGTAACATTGTGTCTTGTCATAAACGTCTGTTTTTTTTTTGTCGACTTTTTGTTATTTTCGCTTCTGAAAACGAAGCGTTAGAAAAAGGGGGCGCCATGTGGCGGCAATTACCAACGTGACTGAACAAACACAATATGTTGATTTTTGTATCTTCCCCATGTAACAAACACAGATGCACACATTGCTCTCGTTTTTAGTTTCCAACTGTCGGTTTTAATCCAAAACCAACGCAATGTCAACATAACATTTTAATGCTTAACGCATTTTCTAAATTGACTTCATCCCTTTATTTGTTTTTGATTTAAGTTTTTTATTTTGGTTTTTATTTTCTGTTGGCTTAATGAGAAATGTTATTGTATGAGGGGTACTATTAGATACCCCCAACTCCTTTTCCCATTTATCCTTTTTGCTCGAACATTTTTTCTAGCACTTATCATTACGTATATTGAAAACAAAGTCGATGGCAAGGAAGAGTTCTAACAATGTTTAAATATGTAAGTAACCAAATGTTGAAAATTATGTGGCAATTGTTTTGAAATTTACAAAAAAAAAATCGAAAAAGCAAAAAAAAAAACAGACCAGATCGTAATTGTGTTACGCAGCTTACCAAGACAAAAAAAAAGGGAAAATACATTGTGGGTGCGTTCCTTAAAAGCTTAAGGAAGTACGTTTGGAAATTAATTTTGCATTGTTTGAGTGCTTCCAATTATCACCAGTATTTAGAGGATTTCGTAGGCAAGAGCGTAGTAGTTGAAGTTTAGTATGGGGACACATATATTTTTTTATATTAAATTACTTACTTGTAAGCCAAAAATGGTTCCGCTTAAGCTTTAAAAAGTCTACATACTTATGTTGATTCAACAAAGCAAGCTACTGTTTCCGCCTTGCCAGAATGCCTCGCAGAACGGTGTGGAACGGGAATGGCAATATTGATTCACAGAAAATACTGAATGTGCAATCGATTATTTCTTGGTTGGTTTGAGTCTTTAGGAATGCCCTGGAGGGAGATACGGGTCTGTATCGTAGTGGAATCAAGTGTCTTACTGTTTGTCAGGTAAAATTAACCACTAAAGTCTAATAGATTAAGTATGCAACCATAAGTCTCTTCACTTATCTTGAAGACTTTGCAAAGAATTCTTGACTTTCACATCAAGAATAACATAGCCTCTAGTTGACTTCTTGCCAACCGGCAATCTCATATGAAGGAGAATTCAGCGGAGACGGCACTTTACTTAATTGTCTACTAAATTGGAGTGCACATCTAATGGGTTCAGTGAAACAGGGATATTGAGGGGAGTAAGATGGCAGACAAGTTGGCTTAGAAAGGGATCAATTAAGAAAGAACAATTGAAGTTTGCTCTCCCCATCAGTTCTACAATATGAGAGAAGAGTCAAATCCACAAAGGCCTGGGTAATACCACTTCATGTAGGCTCTTCAAAATTATCTGGGAATTGTAGTATATGAGACGGTTAAAAGGATAAAACGACTTTTTTTATCAATAAGGACCTACAATTTATATACTTTGCAGGGTCTTAAACCAGTGGTGTGGCAATAAAAATATACAAACTAGTGGTTTGAAAGCCCAATGAAACTGGGAATTGTAGCCGCCATGAAGGAATAAAAACAGCAATTATTAGATAGCACTTTATGAAAAAGAGCAGGACATCTGACAAAAGATGAATTGGGGGATAAAGAGACTGTTAAGCATAACCTGTGTCACTGTGAAGCGCTTGTTTGCTCCAGAGGAAACTGTATAGGGTCTTATTTGTTCCAAAACAAGTAAGATAAGGCTGCTTACACTTGCCAAGAGAGTTTAAAGTAGCCTGGACTTTATTACATCGAATTAGTTGGACTATGGTTTCTTTTTGTAAAAAGGGTCTTTGCGGGACTTTCAGGGGCAGCCAATTTATCATAACCCAACTTTTGCTAACCTAGCCATGTATTAATAGCAAGTCTTTTCGAAATAAATGTAATTGCCTGAGAGCAACAAAGCTTTATTTTACATTGAAAAAGTGATTTTATGAGACGGTTAAAAGTATGGAGGCCTTTTCTATCTTAAAGACCTACAATTTATATACTTTTCATGGTCTTAAACCGTTGTTGTGGTAATAAAAATCTAACTAGTGGTTTTAAAGCCCAATGAAACTGGGAGCTTTTCAGAGAAAAATTAGTTTTTTGATTTCAGGCAAATAATCGTGAGATTTAAAATTGTTCTACCTGGGATGACAACTAATAGATGAGTTTCTAGAAGCCAAGACTTGGTTAGGTTTGCTGTGGGATTGGCCTTTCTCCCTTTTTCATTTCATAGTTTTTTACAATTTTGTTTACTACTGAAACACACTGCACTGAAAATATGCCTCGTGGCTGATTAAAATTTGGCGGAAACACATAAGTTGACTAAACCGATGACTGACTTTTAAAGTGAATTTATACCATTTAGAAATATTGTTCAATCGTCAACTTAGCGCACTGCACGAACAGTGGCTTTCATATAATAAAATGTGTCGAGATGAAATTCTTTAATTTTTATTTAACTACATTTAATCTTTAAGTGTATTTCTCAGTTTCAGCATTCTTAGCTTATAATTTTGAGGAAAACATTTTGCAGTTCTTTGCTGTGGTAAAATTTATGTTTTTTAATGGAGCAGATTTTTGGCCATGTCTTTCTTAGGTCATTGATCTCATACCTAAACTTTTGAACTTATAATAAATTAAATTGAACCGTTGAATTCCGTTAAAAAAAACTGAAAAAAGTAATTTTTAAATTGAATAACTAAGTGCAAGTGTTCAATATTCTAATTTAACCAAATTGTCTGTAATGTTTTCTTTTCTAATTCTAAATTCTCCCCTACCGAATATTAAAAATACTTTGAATTTAATTGCAATTCATCATAATTTTTAACAATTAAGTTTAGTGTTTTCCCTTAACACACGCTTAACGGGTGTCAGCCGGATGTGTCCTGCTGCTGGGCGACAACACCAAACGTTGAACAAGAGTGTGATTATGACAAATGTTACCGCTTCAAAATCAAGTGTTTAACTTATTATTCAGCTTTAAAATGTCATTTCTTATTTTAAATGTTCAAATTAATGTGAATGAACGTTTTATAAGGGTTCGCATTTCTGTTTTCTGTTTTAATAAAATTATTCCAAATGAAATTGTGCGGTTCTGTTTATTTTGCGTTAATTGAAATAATGTTTCATTTTTAATTTAATTTTTGTGGTTTTGTTTTGTGTTTCTGTTTGTTTTAAATAAAATATCTACATGTAGATATATTATTTTTAAATGGTGGTGACATTAACAAGTGGCTGGGTAACACAACAGCCGGCCTTTTATCTAAAAGAATTGTTTTTGTATATTAATTAAGTTAAAACAGTTTAAATAACATTTTCTACTAGAAGATAACACAGACTTTTTAAATATCCCATAAATATGTCAGGCTCAGGAATTCCAGAATTATTTAGGTATATTAACCATCATTTTTATGTAAATTTAAATATTTGGTTATCGTTTCTTAAAAATGAAAAGCAATTATTTAGGAGAAGGCTAAGATGTGGACGACAAAGTTTTAAAATATTATTATAAATGTTGACAAGGTGGTCTGTTGAGATGGGCATCACTAACGTAATAAGCCTTAATCGCATAATTAACAAATGGTCACGCATGACTGTAAATATTTAAAATTTTTAACGTAGATTGTTTTCGTTTTCCAGTGACTAGTCCGGAAAGGTGAGCTTTTGTGATTGTGAACATACAAATTCATAGTTTTTTTGTTTTCATGTTAGCCAGAACCCAAAAAGGCGATCGTTTTTTAGGGATCAGAAAATTAATTTTACAAACACGTGTATAAATGATTTCAATGACCGCCTTACTCAAAAATATGGGTAGGCCCAGGTATGAGGAATTGAAAGGCATATATTTATTTTTGTTTGAATTATTTGGCAGCTTTAAAAACATTTCCTTAATTATTTAAAGAAAAATATTGCAAACTAAATATCATTTTTACTTTTAAGCTATATCTCTTGATATAATGAAGTGACATATTTTAAGGGATGCTCTGGAGAATCTTAAAAAGCTAATTGACACTCGAAAATAGCTAACATGTTATTAAAACTTTCTTTGAAAGTCAGTTATCTATTCGTGTATTTTCTTAATGTGCTTGTGATTTATCTTAAGCACATAATTGTTTATCTGAGCTAGCCTTCTTTGAAACTATGGATTACTTACACACATACTTACTTACTTAGGTGGCTATTACAGAACGTCTGTTCAACTAGCTGAACATATAATTGGCGCTTCGATCTTTTCGCTTTTTTCCAATTTCTGACACCAAGTCTCGATATGTCTTCCTTAACTTGATCCTTCCATTGGAGTTTCGGTCTTGCCCTTCTGCGTTCAAATGACATTCTAGCTAGAGCTCATATATTTCACATATCATACTACATCGGAATTCTCCGTCAACACAGATTGGCCCATAGATTTTCAGAGTTTTTTTCTCTTAAAAGTTTTAAGCATTGCCCCATTTGCTTTTGAAAATGCCCATGCGTCACAGTCATATGTAAGAACGGTTTGTATCAGTATCTTGTAGAGAGTAATTTTTGTCTGTCAAGAGGTGGCTTTGCTTTAAAATTGCTTACTTAGTCCAAATCAGGATCTATTGGCCAATATTGTTTATCTAAAAACTCATGTTGTTGGTTTTATTTATGGCGGTGTCGAGGTAAATAAGATAGTTGACTAAGTCAAAGTTGTAGTTTTGAACTTCACCTGTCTGCTTAACTCAACTGGACATCTTGTAAGTTGATACCATCAACTTGGTTTTATCTGCATTTACTACCAGACACACTTTAGTTGATCCACTTTGGCTGATTCTTTCTCGTGAAACTAGGGATAGCTTAGGTACTCTTGGTAAGTGCTGGCAGTCTAGTCTTACTAATTCCAGATAGGTATTTCAGATTTAGGAGATTAAAAAGTCTCTATTTCCCCTTGGTAAAACACTAAACAAGCTAGCCAGTTATATTTCTCTCTTTTGGCATAGATCATTAAGGATTTGTTATAATCTTCCCTAGGTCTGCAATCGCTCTTTGCAAGGATACAGGAGAGCTCATCGCTTCCAAGTCATAAGATTCTTACGCAATCTTGGAGAGGCTACACAAAGTGGTATTTCACCACACATTTTTGGCTCTTACCCTGATAGCAGAGTCTATATTCTTAGGGAACTGGAGCGGGTAGATTCCATAACAAATACTCTTTTAATGATGCAATATAGTATTAATCAAAAGAATTATTTTGCTAAAAAAACCATTATCGCTTTAAACAAAAGAGTGCAAGACGATCAAAATTTATCGCCGACCGTAGATACTTGGGCTCTGTTTTTCCTTAATTTTTTTTCGCAAAGACTTTGTCCTACCTGTACGATATTTAGCTTGTGCGGGGATAAAAACAGCCGTCCTAATTGTTTATTGCATTGAACTATGAATCAAATTTTCCTAAAAATTCGACACGTTCTCTAATAACAAGAATACATAGAGAGCTTGTGGTTCTTAGACCATAAAACCTTAAAAGCGTACTGATTAAGATCAATAAATAAATCGTCACTCTACTGATGTATAAAAGGCTTAGTTGACAATTATTCCATAAACATCTGTCAAATAAGGTCTTAATAAACCTATTTTAGTTATTATAAATGTGAGCATTAAGCTTTTCAATTTTACTTGTTTTCTTCTTGTTCGTTTTGCGACTTTAAATTAATAAAATCACTTTATTGTTTTTATGACAATTTGCAAATTATTATCTTAAACTTCTTGTTACATACAAAAGTTGCAAGAAAGTCATAACTCAAAAATATGCTTAAGTTTTTGGCTAAGCTTCTAAGTTATGCATAAAAGCCAAATAAATTAGTATTTGATTCATGGTATCTTGAAGGTATTCGTTGTATTTTTAAATGCCGTTTGTACATATATAATGTGTAAAATAAGAAATTGAGATTTTGGGTTATTACTTTCTTAAACCAATGGCCCGATAATATACTTATACATAAGTACTACAACTTAAAAGCCTTAAATTAAGTTAAGTAAATATTGCTATCACTACATATATGTAACTATTACGTTAAATTATAGTTTAGTTGGAGAATAAACTAACGCTGTTTAAATACCCACTCCTCATATATATATGTATGTACTTTCTTAGTTATTTTCTAATAGTTTTAGTATCAAAAGTTTATTATTTGCGATTTGTGTAAATATTTTATTTGCAAAAGCACTTTAATATATTAATTTTATAATAGGAGGCACTCTCTTTAATTGAATTATCAAAATGAGATTTTTCTAATCAGATTTTTAAGTTTATTAAAGTGATTTAGTTTTCGTAAAAAGTATTTGATAGTTTCGAATAAACATAGGTTAATTTAATAGGTTAATTTACTCAATTGAAATAAGTAAGAGTAATAAAAGAAGTCACTTATATCTTTAAAACAGAAAAATTCTGTCACAAAAAAGTTTTGCTTATGGGAAACACGTGGCCATTGCTGTCTGAAACACGCCAAGACCAATTATCAGAATCATTTCATGAGTTCTTTCGCGCAGTATTCTGTGGGCTTTGTGATCACGAAAGTCTTGTAATCAAAGAAAAGGTTGAATTTTTTAAAAGGATTCGGAGTTTTTTAAACAGATTGACTTTTTCTCTCAATTGTTTTATCTTGTTTCTTTAAAAATGTTTTACCGAAATAAGCCTAATCGACTACATTACTAGACTAGATATTTTCTGTTGTACTTTGATGTCATACAGGCCCATTATTACATCTGCCTGATTGGCTTAAGTAAAGATGTTGTAGTATCAATAAATACATTTTCATTATTACAAGTATGCTTTAGGCTAAAGTGTCCGTTAAGTTAAGGGGAAGCTCATCTTACCTTTAATATTTAACGTGAGGTTCCAGCATTTATTGTTCATTTGTTTGTTGTTGGTGTATGCAAAAAAAAACGTAGTTGCCATTGCGTACTTAAATATAGTAAAAGTAGCCGGTTTTAAGCACTGGTATTGCCATTTTTCAGTTTAGCAAAAAATGAAATTGTAATAAACAAAAAATCTAAAGGTCACTTTATTGTTTACTTTAGCTAGAATTAACTTTAGCTTAAGCTTACTTTATAAACAACATACTTTATTAATGTCGCATAATCTGTTATTTTAAACTTATTTATTTATTCTTCTTGTTTCCTTAAAGCTTTAGATCCTTTTGTTTTTTATATTTTATTTTAGCCATTATTTAGCTACCTCAATGTGTAGCTTCCTCAGGGCTTATATATTTGTTAAATATTTTTTCAATATTTTGTAATTGTTTCAAATAATTGTAAACAAATATATAAGCCCTGAGGAAGCTATACATTGAGGCAGCTAAATATTGGCTAAAATAAAATATAAAAAACAAAAAGATCTAAAGTTTAAAGGAAACAAGAAGAATATCAACGAGAGATCGAAGAAACTAGGCACAAAGCTTATTTATTTATTTCATTTATTTATTTGTGCCATGTTTTTGTTTTAAACTTCTGCCCCACAACTCGATTTTGAAACCAGATCCGTGCTATAGTATACAATTACTGCCGCTCCTTGGTATGTTTAAGACAGCAATCCTCACAAGGATCTACTAGTTCCACCACTCAGAAAAAAACTGAGATAGTTTAGAAAGATGTTGTGTTTTCATAATTTCCTTTGCACTCATTTCTTAAATTGCGTTTTAAATGCCATACAAAATTT
The DNA here is from genome assembly GCA_963583895.1 of Melanophora roralis. Lineage (NCBI taxonomy): Eukaryota > Metazoa > Arthropoda > Insecta > Diptera > Rhinophoridae > Melanophora > Melanophora roralis. The sequence goes on along the minus strand of OY757190.1, from coordinate 58,618,699 downwards.
ATTCAAAATTAAAATATTCGAACGCATTAAAAATAACATTAAGTGCTGATGTTAATCTTTAGTTTAGAAACTGTAGTAGTTCACCTGCTTTCACAAAATTATAAAGGAATTTTCATTGGCTTAAAGCTCTTCATTTTTGCTAATAAATAAAGGGAGTGGATTCATCGAACATTCATTGGATTATGAAACGCATTTTATTGAGGATCCAATTCCCCTCACGCCCACGCCATTAATACGCTAATATTAATTTCACGCATGTTTCACCCAATTATGAACCAGTGCATTATCAGTAGCACTTATGCATTTCCCTGTTTTTTGCATGTCTATTTTTGTTGGGTAGTTAAGTGCGAATTTTTAAACTATTCCAAATAGTTTAAAAGGATGAAAAGAAAGATACTGTTGCCCTCATATGAGATCGTCGAAAGTGACAATTTTTTTGGTAGCAGCTGTCATCAGCCGCCCTATATATAATTTAATTTAAGTTTTTAGTTAATAAGCAGAAAAGTACGATTTTTTTGATTGAAAGTTTGCGTTGCTTTTGTAAGTGTTGTCATATATTTAGAAGTAAACTTTACTTGCAGTACTTTATAGGCAAGTTATAATAATGGCGCTTAAAGTAATAAAGTACTATACTTACTGCGAACTGCGATTTTTTTTTACAATTAAATGCATAATAATAAAGCACTTTCTATTTCCTTATTTTAACTAACTTGTAAACTAATAGCGATTGTGAAAGTATTTACATTTGGTATAGTACTTAATGACACTCATGTAGAAAATTATTAAACAAATATTTATTTATCTATCATAAAAAATAAGAAATATTAGTCGTAAACTGTTCATTTAACAAATAAGCAGCTAATAAGCAGCAGTTAGTATTTAACAAAAATGTCTAAAGATTTCTTGAAAATAAATTACGATCCACAAAGTCACACATGGAAATCTGTTAATTATCCCTTTAAGAATCAAACAAATTGCTCAATAAGCGAATCCTTTTTGCAATCAATGAGATCTTTAGATCACAATAAAGTCTTGGAATATCATTTTGATGAAAACAGGGAAAAATGTGTTAAAGATCTTTATCACGAATCTATAAAAGTGGGCAAAAATTTACTGCGTTTGGGAATCAACAGGGGTGATGTTGTGCTTTTGTTTTCTGGCTACAATTATATGATTTCTTCGTTGACTTTTGGCACTTTGCTAGTGGGAGGCGTGTTGAACTTTTTTGAAATAAAATTAGAAGATGGTAAGTAAGTTTTTAAAAATTAGGACATTTATAAATAATAAAAGATTCTTTTAATTTCGTAGAAAATATCGATACAATGTTTGATATTATCCAGCCCTTTATGATTCTGTATGAAGAAGTGTTTCTGGCAAATATTTTGAAATCTCTTGAGCGCCGTAAACCTAGAACTTTGAAATATTTATTTTCCATTGATAAATCTAAAATACCCAATGTGGAAAGCGAACTTTTTAAATCATCTGACTCTATATATTTTGATAAATTTCAACCGATTGAAATAAAAAACCCCCACTTGGAAGTAGCATTTTTAGTTTTAACATCTGGTACAACTGGTTTACCTAAAGTAACACAACTTACGCACTGCCTTTTGCTTAGTGGTGTCTACGTTTGGTGGGCTAATCCTTATAACTATGAACCTATTGATGAGAATTCGATATTGTTCTCCTTGAGTCCTTTACGTTGGATTAGCCAAATAGTTTTATTATTACAATCTGCTATTTTGGGTATAAAACGCATTTGTGCCAATAGAGCAGCTAATGGCAGGTATGGCTTAGAAATAATACGTAAAACCAAACCAACTCATATGTTTGCTGTGCCCTCATTCTTCTACGAGCTTTTACTTGCAATTAAGTATGACGATAAGGAAAGTTTAAAATCCCTAAAACATATACAATTGGGTGGAGAGCCTCCCTCAAAGGCTATAATTGACTTAAATAAAAAATGTGCAATAAATAGCAGACTGTTTTATAGTTATGGTATGTCAGAAGTTTCGTGTTCTATTACCAATGATGAATACATAAGTGGTGGACGATTACAGCATGGTTTTGAAATGCAGGTCTTGGATGATAACATGCAACCATTAGGCCTTAATCAGCATGGAAGTTTAGCTATAAGAACCCCTTATCCCTTTATGGGTTACAAGGGACAAGATAATAGCAAATATTTTTTAAAAAATGGCTTCTTTTTAAATGGAGATTATGGTTATTTTGATGAAAACAATACATTGCATTTTTTGGCCCGCGTAAGGGATCTAATAAAATCCCAAAATATATTGGTAAGCTCATATAATATCTTCCCTTCAATGAAAATTTTGATTAAATATTTAATATTTTAGTTAATACCAAATATAGTAGAATCCTTGGTTTTAGAACTACCTGAGATTTTGGCCGTTTTTCTAATTGGCTACGAATGTTCCACTGAAGATTCTAATCAAATTGCTGCTTTGTTTGTTATTTTAAAGGAGGGAGTAACTGCTAGTCATAAAGATATATCTTTAAGAATACGCAACAAATTGTCTGAACAGCTGACGAAAGATCAAGTATTTTTAATACGTAACACTTTTTATAGGAAAAGCCTTCCTTTAACAACTTGTGGTAAAATCGATCGTATTGCTTTGAAGCAGTTGGCTTTGGAAATGTCTAATTAAAGTATAAATTAATAATTAAGTCAGATAAAAATTAAACAGTGAAATGCTTTCTTATTTCAACCAAAAAACATTTAATACCATCACGCTTACTTAGATTCGGGTGTCTGTCTTTTATATATTAAGGAATTACGTTAACGGTCGAAATACTGAATGTGTCTGGTACTGAATGTATCGATATCTTGTACCGCCTAAGGGGTAAAAATTGTCTTTTGAGGTTCTTTGAACCAACATAAATAGAAATATAGTTAAAACTGCGCACGAAAAGTTTTTAAAAAATATGAACTCGTTTCTGGTGCTTTTTATAGATTTTTGGACCGAAACGGGAAATAATTGTGTATTGTTACTATTCACGTTCTTTTTGTATATTAATTTTCGAATTTTTCAAATACTTCTCAGACAAAAAGTACCTTTTTTACATTTGTGGTAACTTTTAGCATTTTTGAGCCAAGAAATATGGAGTTACTGCTATTGACTCGTATACAGAGGTCGAAAATCAACTAAGAAGGCGAACAGCGTTATTTTTTCTTTAATATTGATTCTAATACATTTCTACAATAACGATGTTACATCGTTACTTTTAAAATAATGAAATTAGAAATACTTGTTTGAATTGCCCTCGATTAAAAAGGTCTTTTTCTTACTTTTAATCCAATGAAGTTAAAAACTTTATGTTAATTGCGGTCGGCTGGTTTCGAAAAAATGCGAGTAAAGTTTTGCTCTTTTTTTTAAATTTTGAAGTAAATGCGTTCTTATGCTTTAATATAGATTATATAAATCAGGGATAAAAGGGGATAAAAAATAAATTTTGGTACTTATTATACCTTCTAGAGTAATAAATTTACCAAATGATATACATATAACATTTTGGTCAGCAACTTTCGAAAACAAATCTTGAAACATTAAAACAACATAAATTTATTTAAAGTAGTTACTACTTGTTTTAAACTTTTCCTTTAGGGTTTGTGTTATATGGATTCCGCACTAAATGAACTGCTTTTCTATTAGAGTCAACAATAAATCAAATCTATTTTGAATACCCTATTCTGAAGCTAAACATATCCCAGAAAGATCGTTCTGCATTTATCAAAACAACTAGTAGCGCTTGTTAAAACTTTTTAATAGTTTTAAGCAGGCATTACAAATAATGGCCAAGCGTTATCATGCCACAGAACTACAATTTCATATTTGGCCGCAAGTTCAGGCTGTTTTTCAGTCAAATAATACACATCATACAAATAATAAAAGTTCACTCTTATAGCCTGGCCAAATTTCTGTAGCATATAGAATTGGACCCTTTTAGTTCCACCAAATACAGATATATACCTAAGCGCCATCGACATGGACTTTTGTGCTAATTAAGCTGGCTGGCTGAGCTTCACATACTTACTCCTTGGGCTATCAACTTTTTATTGCCAGTAATGATTCGGCGCAACAACGAATTTCTTTTATAGCGTTTAAGCAAAATTTTGACATTAAAACAACTAAAAAAGACTAAAATTTCTCTGCTTCTCTTTGTATTTTATGCAATTTCCTAGCTTTTGAATTAGTTTTGCTACTCGCAACCGTTTAAAAAAGTATTTTGTTCAGTTAGACATTTTTTTAAAAACGTTTTAGATTAATGCTCATGTTTGTGTATTATAAATGTATCCGTAGAACGTTTATGGTTTTTGAAAAGTTGAATCCAACAGAAGGACGCACTAATAGGTTTCGGCCAAATTTTGCATATAGTCTTTTGATCACATTCTTAACGAAACGCAGTAAGAGGTGCAATAATTTAAACTTGTTCGAGTAGTCGATTAATCGATGTAAATTGTTGGAGTTTTGCCTTAACCGAAATCTGCAATTTTTTTTGCTCGAGCGATAAATTGAACATTTTTTGAATAACCGAGCAAATATTGTTCGAGTGAACACCCTAGTAAACTGCTAGTTTAATATATTGTTTGATGTTAAAAAAATGCCAACTACTTAAAAATAACTCAAGCATTGGACAAGACATAACATATAATTTGGCAACCATTTTGGCTGTTAAAAAACTTTATTGACACTTAAATTATTTTGCATTAGATTACAAGAAATCGTTTAAGTAGAAGAATTATTTTTTTTGTAAGTTTATTAAAAGAGTGCAAAGGATTTTAAGGTAGGAGGTTTTAAGTTAAATTGAAACCTACTGTTTATATTCTAACCTTAGTAGTCAATCTAAAAACCAAAAGATCTATACCAATTTTTTACTAACCAACCCTTTGTCCTTCGCACTCTACACATAACATTTTGTTATACTTAAATGCTTAACGTATTGCCATTAATACGAATAAACCGCTAATTATCTCATACGTAATGATTTTGCAAATTGAATTAAAGCTGGCTTATTCAATTTTCTATATAACGTCAATAGATATTTTCCAATAATGTTAGCGAGGCGTATTACATACGAATGATTGCATTTCAAATGATTTTCTAGTAATATTTTACTTAAACTTAAGGAGCTAAGGTTTTTTATTTCCATTTTGAGTCGTCAGCTTATATTTTTTATTTGGTTTACCTAACGTTTGCAATTGTTTAACAACATATTAAGGCTTCTTTATCCAGTCTACTTATGTACACATTGTATGTGTGTATGATTGTATACAATAACCCACTAATGCTGAGGTAAAAACAAGCGTGGTAAGGAACAAACCTGGGAGAATTCATTAATCAGATGTGCACAGCTGATCTACTTTTTTCTTGCATAAATCAAGGCTGGGTTGTCATATTTTTTTATTTTTATATATAGCAAACTTAGTTTTTGAAATTTAAAACTAAACTAAATTTTGAAATACCATGTAGAAGGTTTGAGGTCGAGAGTGTTAAAAGTTTTAGAAAATAATTGTATTACAAGTCAAAAAAAAGTTGTAGCGCATGAAATATTTTAGAAAATTTGTGCAATTGTAGGGAAAATAACGCTTCCCCTGATCCTAGCTGAAAAATATTTTTGCCTAATTTAGGTCCCTATCTTCTGAGTACCCGTGACAAGTTTTGTGGCAGAAGTGACTATATTTGCTGAGGTATATAAGGATATATGTATGTATGAATTTTGTCCTAAAAAATGGGTTATTCGCATAAATCTCAGTCAATAGTAATCCTATTTTTTTTTGCTAATTTTAATATGTGAATGACTTAGGGATATTTCTTATTGTTTGATATCTGCGCGACTTTATTTGATCCGAAAATTTGATTTAAACAGACACACAGACTGACAGATGGACATGACTATATCGACTTCCCTATCTATAAGGATCCAGAAGATATATACTTTATTGGGTCGCAAATGGATAATAAAGAAATTACAAACGGAATGACAAACTGATTAATACCCTTGTCACTATTTGAAGAGTATAAAAAGGAGGAGAGCGCTACATTCGGCTTTGCCGAATCTTACATACCCTTTTCTTTGTTATTTCCATATACTTCGTCACCCGATCCAGCTTAGATGCGTTAAAAATATAAACGTTAAAGTTAAATTACTTTATGGCAGAGTTTTAAGCCGATTGATATTATAGTTTACGAAATAGAAAACTTCATAAAATTGCTCAGAGGTACTTATGTACGTACATAATAACATATAGTTATTTTTATATACTTAGAAAGAATCTAACTCGTACTTTTTATAAGCTCGTATTTGCGTTTATTTGCAAAAATGTTCTGTTCTGTTCATATATCAGAATTAGCCAAAAAAAAAAAAACTCGACTCAAAAAGTATGAGTTAGGCCCTTTCTATATTAAGGTAACGATATGTATTTCGAACTTAACCTTTTTACTTACAAATCTACATTAAATGGAATTTATTTGCTGAATTAAATTTCTTTAAATCCTTTAAATGTATTTTTGAAATTTTTTAATAAAAAACTTAACGTAGGTATGTGTGTGAAAGACATTCTCTTAATGCAAATAAATTGAATGTTAAAACTTTTTTAATTGTTTGTATGAGGAGGCAGGCAAATATATTTTCAATTGTTTGCCAAAAAAAGAGAAAAAACATACAATCATTTCGACAGTCGTCACTAGCTTAAATTGCAAAAGTTTAATTCCTTTTCAAGTGTTTCCATATCATTTTTATTCCTGCAAATGGAAAATACATTTTTTTTTGCAAGAGACTGGGGAGGATTTTAATAAATGCTCATTTTAAACCATCTGGTGAATTAGAATGGTTGGTAGAATTCGAGTTGTTTAAGGACTTTTTATACTCCTTAGATATAATACATTTTCTATAAATGTGTTCTTTGAATTAAATTATTTATTAAGTGAATTAGTTGTAGTTTTCTGCAAAATTATGATTAATCAATCAAATGTAGTAAAATTTTAGTCATTAAATCCAAATAGTTTTTTTGATTACCAAATTTACTTAAAGTTTATGTTCATTAAAGCATATATAAAAGTATGTTCAAAATTTTTGGTAGATTTTAATGAAACCTTTTTCGAGTAGTAGAGCCAGCGTTGCCAGACTGATGATTTTATCATATTTTTGATGATTTTTTGTCAAATATATGATTTTATGATTTTTTTTTCTCAAATGATGATTTTTTATATTTAGAAATTATGAATTTTTGCATTGACTATTTGAAATTACGTGGAAATACACAATTTGCTTACAAAAATTTAATCAAGAGTAAATTAAAAAAAAAACAATAAAGGTGTTTTCCAGCTTGTCATTTATTGCTTTTACATACTTAACATATCGTTTAGTCAATATTACAAGGCTATATGCAATATTTTTTCAGGTTTAGGGTTATCAAATGTCAGGGTTGTATTTAAAAATACGCAACTTTTATTGTTGATCGAGATGCTGTAGAGTACCTCTGGCCCTTGCAAGCATCAGGGTTTCATAGTTGTATGTCACAAAGCGTACAAAAATTCAGCATCAAAGTTACATGAACATGAGAATGTTTGAGCGTTAAATATCCACGTGACCTTGGTGGTGGGGATATAATTTGTTTGTTCTAATATTTTAAACAAGAGTAAAAAATCCACCTTTAATAACACCAATCAAACGAAAGTCACCTGAAAAGTAAATATAACGATGCTTATCCGGCCATCCGGTTGGCTGGATGCCGATGTTATCTTTTAACTCAACTAACACTTGAAAAAATTTAAACATTTTGTATGTAATTTACATACCATGTGAAAGCACTTTAAATCCTTACGCTTAAAAAAATCTTATAAAACCAGCATATGGTACTCGTGTTATGAACTTTAAAAATAACTGATTTAAAAAATAACAATTTTTTTACAAAACGAAAAATTCTGTCTATGAATGTTTGCTTAAATGCTCAGTAGCGGACAGTTTTTGAATTGAAAACATGTTTAAGGAGATACATATGGGAGTTAAGATGTTACTGTTACCTTGCTTCACAACGGGCAAAAAGTGTAATGTGTATAGTGATACATTTAACTCATTTTAAATAATTGGTGTTTATAATTTTCTATTTTTTTAAATTTTTTTGAAAGAAGAATTTTTAAGGTAGGCGTATCCTTGCTAGAAATCAGAAGAAATTTGGATAGATCACAAATCATGTTATAGCTTATGTCTGTACTTAATTTCAATAAGCAGACTTTTTTCTCCATGATATGGAAATTTTTCTTTTAAGAATATATGAGAAGGACACGAATCCTTATATATAAAACTATAAATACATATATAGTTTTTATAATGTTGTTTTTGAGTTAAAATGTACGTCCGAAATATTATCACTTTGAGTAACTGATTTTATTTATGACCACTTAATATATAAAATCACGACACTCTGCGACGATGTCTGGGCGAGGACTTATCTAATGGCACAAGTTTGCAAAATACTGTAAAAATTTTTCCGCTTTAAATAATACAAAAAGTCATTCCTTTTTTAAGCCGAGTTACCGAATCAAAAAACCGAACTAAAAAACTTGATTTAATACAATAACCACAATTGAAAAATTTGTTAGGGTTCACCGATTGGCATCTCTTAAGAACAACCTCGAAGGTCTAGACTCGACTCCTCAGACGAATAATTCACTATGGCGATCAGCGAAATATCTTAAAATACCCGTTATCGCGAAACCACCACTACGTAATCTGAGAGGATCCTGGGCAGGAAGTGATAAAGAAAAATGCGATTTGCTCGCAAGTCATTTAACAAATCGTCGTTGTTAAGTTATTGTGTTCTATCGAACACACAAATCCTATACTTATAGAACACAATAACTTAACAACGACGAAATGTCTTCACTCCAAATCCATGCACTGACATGAGTAAATTACAGCCTGTTGTTGCAAGATGTCCTATGGAAATACGTTTTCAGTTGTCGGATATCGTAGAGGCTATCAATAATTTAAATGCTAAAAAAGCTCCTGGCTTTGATGAAATCCGCAACAAAATGCTTTTGGAGCTGCCTTGCACAGCAAAAAGAATAGTTCTTTTTATTTTTAACGCCATATTACGTCTCGAACATTTCCCGCCTGTATGGTAAGTTGCCCTGGTAAAGATGATTCCTAAGCCGGGAAAAGATCCTTCGAAGGTGAAGTCTTACAGGCCTATAAGTCTGTTACCAACTATGCCCAAATAATCTGAGAAATTGCTTAAAAACAAGCTGACTCCGATCCTAAATGAAAACAATTGCATTCCAGATCACCAATTTGGATTTAGAAATCAACATAGTACCATCGAACAAACCCACAGACTGGTACAGGTTATGAGAAAAGCCTTTGAAAAAAAGAAATACTACTCCGCGCTCTTTATAGATGTCTCTCAAGCGTTCGACAAAGTATGGCATGAAGGTCTATTAAACAAATTAAAGCTTAACCTTCCATCTAATATTTTTGACCTTTTAGAAAAATACATGACCGGCCGACAATTTGTGATAAAGAGGGAAACCAAATAAGTTCTTCTTAACCAATAGGGGCTGGTGTACCTCAAGGGAGTATACTAGGTCCAATTCTGTACTTGCTGTACACAGCAGATATGCCCACAAACAATCTTACTCATACGTCGACATTTGCTGATGATACCGCCTTTCACAGTATTCATAAAGACCCTAAAGAGGCCTCAAAACAACTTCAACATCACGTATCGCAATTAGAAAAATGGGCAAAGTTATGGGGTATTAAAATAAATGAGCAAAAATGCACCCACGTTACTTTTACGTTACGCAAGGAAACGTGCCCCCCAATTTTTATTAACAACCATACGGTGCCTCAACGAATTGAGACGAAATATTTTGGCATTCACCTGGAATGTCGCCTCACATGGAAGTCACATATAGACGCGAAGTTGAAATAGATAACACTTAAAACGGCCCAAATCCACTGGCTAATCGGTAGAAACTCTGTGCTACGTCTTGATTGTAAACTTTTACTTTACAACTCAATTATGAAACCAATTTAGTGCTACGGGATACAATTATGGGGCACTGCTTCCGCCTCCAACATTGAAAAAAATTCAACGCCGTCAAAATAAAATCCTAAGAATGATAACTGGTGCTCCTTGGTATGTTAAAAACAGCAACATCTACAAAGATCTGCAAGTTCCACTAGTTAAATGCGAAATTTTTAATTATGTGGACAAGTACATATTTAAATAAGCTGGAAACACATCCAAATCCGCTCGCTCGAAACATTTTGCAACATAGTGGGCACACTCGTCTGCAAAGAAGGGATACTATTGCACTTAAATGAAACTACTGAATTAATTAATTTTATTATGAGAACTTGAATTTTAGTCTGGCACTGGCTGGTCTAATAAAAATTTAATAGTTTTAAGATTTGAATACTTATTGTTAGTTTGCCTAAGGCGAAGATTCAATAATAAAAATATGAAAAAAAAAATACAAAAACATGATTTTTTGTATATAATCTGATGCAGCTTCTTAGTGTTACAGTAATATTTTGATTTTATGCAATTATTTAGAAATTTTAACTTACCTACCTCTTATGAGTTCATTTTAACAGCAAATTAAGTAAGTATTAAAGCAACTGAAATAACCTTTTAATTCGCTTTATTACTATTTTCAATTTAATTAAAGATTTGCTTTTAAATAATTTTTTAAAATTTTCTCTGTACTAGGACGTAGTAGTTTGTGAATTATAATGTAATAAACAGATGTGCCTGTTTATGTACCACAAATTTCGCTTGTCTTTTGATCACGTTTTAAGACAAAAATCAAAAAAATATTATAAAACTAATGCAAAAAGGAAATACTACAAACACACAGCCGTTCAATCACAGACACAAACACTTACATCAATATGTGCATTAATAGTGTTGCTAACAAAATTAAAATTTGATACCTATTTATTGATATCATGTTATAGGTTTGCTAAATATATATCAATTTGGACAAATTTTAAAAAATATACTTATGTTAAAGACAAATATATGGCCCTATGAAAAAAATCATTGAATACCCCTAATGTACATGAAGCAATTTACTCGATATTGCAACACATGTTGCTGACACATAAAGCGTGTAACTTCCTTTTCTTTTTGTTTCTTTTTTTGGTTCTAAAAATTGTTGTTGTTGAAAACACATTGGCGCCTTATGCGCGGCAAGTGGCAAAAGCAGCTAATAAAGTTCGCAGCCAAAAAATAAATTATACAAGTATTTGTTATACGATGTTCTATATATTTTTTGTGATTCTCAATATTTCATCAATACATCAGTAAGTAGATATGTATTTACGTACATCTTAACGAATGTATGTTTAAAAGTTCTTTCTTATTGTAACAAATGTAGTGATGGGTGACACTCACGTACTTGGCGTGAAGCACTAGGGAGTACACCTGATTGTTAATAATTTTTTGTTTTAATAATACGAGTGTGCCAAAGCCCTAGAATTTTATACCATGCAGGGGAGTTGATTTATTTAACGCCAGCATTAGCAACGTAAGGTTACTTCCGGAAGTTGAGCTTATATGAGCCCGTGATTAGATATGGACAGATATTCACGAATTACAATTGTAAGTTATGGATCGATGTTTACAAATTACAATGGCAGCAAAACGCCTTGATCATATGCAGCAGTTTGTGGAGGTGGAGTGATATTTATGGCATTTATAGTAAACTAGCAATTAACATGCTATTTTCAAAGCGCTGTTTCAACTATTTTTGGAAACAAAGGTGTGTTATGAGCATTCAAAAGTAAAATTTACATGATTTCCAATTGCATTGAGAGTCTAATTGATAAAAAGTAACAACCAAAAAAAGTACCTTTTGTCCAGTTAGTTTACTTTGGGTCTTCATCTAGGTCAATTTATTGTTTTCGTTTAAAAAAGAGCCCAAAAGGATTATATACGTGGTCATTTTGTTGTCTTTCGACCTCTAGTCGTTAGTCCTAAATTTCATATGTTTACACTCATAATCTTAAAAAAAAAGAACTAAATATGTAAAAAAATTTTCTTTAAAAAAGTACAGGCCGAACTTTGATCACAAGAATACGTGAGTACCAAACCAGATAAAGAGATAGACATCGGTGTAACTGAAGATGGGATTTTGCGATAGAAACCCCCAAACTAACGCATAATATCCCTATCACGTAACGTGGGTATAAAAATTAACGTAAGTAAATTTTTACATGAGTATATTATGGTTTTATTACCAACAATAGTTGCTGCTGACTTAAGTATCCTTTATCCTAAACGTAAGTCATTCATATATAAAACTTTTGCTTATTAACGTATAGGTATAACCATTATTAGAAAAAATACTCACGATCTCATCTCTAATTGAACATAAAGAAGTTTTTTCGGTTTTCATATTCTTAAGCAATTTTCAAAGTATGTGCATGTCATAAATCAGATAAATGATGATTACATGACCCGATAAACAATGCAAAACCTGACAATGATGATGACGATGACTTCGTCGATTGAATTTAAAAGGAGGTGGGGTATAAGGATGTTGCCGAAGATGGTGATGATGATGCTTTTATATGGAAATTTTATGGTTATTTAATCTTAAAAATATTTGTTGGATGATTAAAACAAATGCGATTTTTATGTGCTCTTATTTAACAGATGTTTTTATTTCAAATATAAAGGAAGATATACTTCATGTATTTTGTCTTTAATTAGGTTTTTAGGAAAATTATTTGTTTTTATATGATGAAAGTAATTTTTTAAACGGTAAATACATAAGCTTACAATTAAAATAAATGTTGTTTTCAATTATTTAAAAATACATAACTTGACTGCATAGGCAATTATAAAATATTTTTAGGATCCCTATAACATGACCACAGCAGATACTTGGAAGGGCTTTTAAGAATTTGTGCTAATGTTTGTGACGCGTCTGGGGAAGTGTCCTTTATTATCAAATTACAGGTCGCACTTTTGAAGATAATTTTTATAAGATTTAGCACAGGAAAGTTACTGTTTTTGAATGGAAACTGTGAATATTAAAACTGATTTTCATCAGTCTGTTATTTGACATAATCTCAGTAAAAATGCCCTCCCAGAAAAAGCAATTTGAGCTGCAACTGTTACGAACTACTCTTTGTCAATTAATTTTTTTTTACGTTAAGGTCCTTATGCCACAAACTGTTGTATTAAATTTTATAATGATCGATTCATATTCGACGTGTTTCATTAAAGTCCTACTCATGAAAATCAAGTCAGTTAAAAGTAAATGGGTTTATTTGAATTTAAACTTAATTATTTAAATAAAGTTATATTAATATACAAATATATGTAAGTAAGATTCGATAAATCTCAATTGCATTTTGCACTTAGTTTATTTGAACAAATAATTGTTCTAAAATTAATAAATAAACTATCTACACAACAGTACCTTAACATTGCTATTACACAAAATGCAAAAAGAAAAAACAACAATTAGTAATTGTTGTTTAAGTTTTACTTTATTTAGCCATTTTTAATATTTCAAATTCATATTACAACAAATAAGAATCTTACGGTCAGTAAATTTTTGTATTCAGTATAATATTTGGTGGCATAAAAATAAACATGTATGCAAAATTTAGAGAGGGTAAAGTAATTTGGGAGCCATTAATAACCCAAAATGCTTATTCCGAAAGGAAATTTGTGTGGGGGCTATGCTTAAAAATTGACCAAATTGACCAATTATCACCATAAACAATTGGCTTTGTGTCAGTGCTAAAGAAATTGTTTGTGCCAAAACATTATTTCTTTATCAAATCCACTACAACTTTTGTAAATTTTTAAAGAATTAAAAAAATTTAATTTTTTTAACATAGAAAGCACGATAGATTTCTTTTAAGCAATTATCGCATATTTTTAAAGTTAAACAAGTAAAATAAAAACATTTTTTCTTGGTGGTTTTGGTGATTTTTCATTCTAAAATATATTTTTAAAAGAAGTTTTTGCTTTTTAGTTTGGCTTAAGTTCATATAATTTATTTTTATTAGAAGAAATTAATATTTTTCCGTTAATGTTGAAAGAAACTTTTATTTGAAAAAAGCAGGTTCTTTCTACCGATACGAGCGGAGTAGAATGCATTTGCGAAAGCAGCTACGCAATTTCATCATCAGTACTCTTTAAGCGGTAGTAGTGTATTTTGGCTGTTAACATCACTTATTTAATTTACATGTAACAAAAAGGAAAATGGAATATCTGTTTTCCTTCTTTTTTATATTGTAAGTTAGGACGAAGTTTACTTTTCCATATACACTGTGCTTTTCTGTATTAAAAGACTCTTCGGCAACACTTGACTTAAGTAAGCTGATTGAAATAAATTGGTTCATTAAATGTTCAAAAATATGTTTATATGTTCACATACGTTTCTTAATTTATTAATTGACAATTTAAATTAACATAATCCATTATTGCAATATGTGTTTACCATTTAAACTGTATTTTTCACAACACTTTTTGTCTTTTTATACATATTTAAATAACGAATTGTTTTATATATATTATTTCAACGATTGATTTTTAATTTTTTATATACAGCTCAGAGTGAAATATCTAATAACACTTAATAAGAAGAGGAGGAATGTTGCAAATCAAAATATAATCAAAGCTTTAACATTATTTGATTTCCAAGTGATTATGCGCTTGTTGCGCCTATCATTTTTTAGTTATTTGTAGATTTTAATACTATTAATAGCATAAAATTTTTGCGAACAAATCATTATATGTTTGGCAGAACAAGTTCTTATATCATACAATAATTTGCAGGCAATCATATTAGCGATTAGCGGCAGTCATACGATGATTAAGTGTTATCATATACATTATTATCGCAACAAATGACATTAAAATCAAACAAAAAAATTATTAAATGCTTACACCAACCAAATTTGGTGACAAAGAAAAATATTATGACTGTCGCGATCTTGCGCAACCAAGTTTTTTCTCTGCGTATAGATGAAATCATTGAAACTAAGAACTTTAATTTCAGTCCGGCACTGGCTGGACTAATTTAAATTTTTAGTTTTAAAATTTAATGACTAATTGTAGATTCACGAAAGTAAAAATTTTATAAAAAAAATATATAAAAAAATGTTAAGTCTTCTAGAATATATGGGTCAAATTACCCCAACAAGAGAGGAGCTATAAGGTTAAGAGGGTTAAGCATAAGAGTTATTATATATATCCTTCATATACTTGAAGATGACCGTAATTTAAGAAAACATAGTTTCATATAAAATAGCTTAAAAATTATTGCCACTTATATTCTTCTTTATTGTTTTTACAATCTTTTTAAACGTTACAAATCTTCTATAGATTATTGATTTTGTTTCTTGGAAAACAAAAAAGGACCTTTGTAATTGTTTGATAACCATTCATTTGAGTCATTTATTTTAAGGATATCAAACCTTTTCATAAGCTCTACTGTTTTTTTGCTTAAAAAAATAAAAGTAAAAAAGTCAAATATAATAAATCCAAGCTTCATTTAGTTCTTTTTTTTGCAAAAGTTGTGTCCCTTTAAAAAAATATCTTATTTCCAACTGTTTAAATATTGATGGCAAACTAAGTGGCTGACAGTTGAAGCGAAAATTTACGCATTGAAGCATTTCTTTGGCCAACAAAGAAGAGAAGCAATTTATTTTTTTTTGGCAGACTTTAAATGATAAAGTTAAGGAGGAATCCCTAACATTAAGTCTTTTTGGACAGTTTGGAAATGTATATAGAAATAGAAAAATAGCACATGCATACACGTAAATATGTCTCATATATTTTATTAAACATTTTTAATTTTTTTACCATTTCTTTTGTTAAGTTTCTAATGTATTAAAAGAAAATCCTTTTGAAATTGCTGCTCGTAATACACAAAACACGCTCCCTTTAAACTGCCCTGCTCCATGCTTCTTCTTCTGTTTGTTGTCGAACTAAACTTGGATTCTTTTGTTTAAATTTGTTTTTGTATTGCGGTCCAAAGAGAATTTACATATATGCTTGGCTGGTTAGTCTAAAGGATGGTTCAATGGTTTGACGGATGAATAAATTTTTTTATTGCTTATGGATACATGTTTGACGTTGCAGGTGTTTGAAAACTATAAGTTATCTGGAGTGTTAATCAACATGTTCCTTTTTGAAAGCTAAACATTTTTTGCAAGTTTCTGAAGCTTAACCTTTTTTATAAATTTTAGGAATTAGAAAAACCAACTTTTTTTTAACTTAAATGATGAATTAATACCTTTAACCAACTGGCATTGGCATAAAATAGCTTTGATGGTACAAACATTCAAGCCGCACATATGATACTACATATTCTACACACATCCTACATATTTAGTTTAAAATCAGTGGCAAAGGATTCTCAGAACGTTTTATTTTTTTTTTATATTAATTTTTCACTGACTTCTTGTTAAAAACATACAAACAAAATGAAAATAAAACGTATAAAAAATCATTGTTTTGAAAATTAAATTTTGTCTGTTTCAGTTGAGTTGGTTTTTTAACAATTTTGTTTTTTTCAGTTTTGTTACACCCTTCGATGGTTAGGGTATATATCAGTTTGTAATCCTGTTTGCAATTCTTTTATTATCTATTTGCGACCCCGTAAAGTATATATATTCAGGATCTGAGTCTCTCCGACCGTGTGTCGGTTAAAATCAAATTTCCGGACTAAAGTAAAGTCACACAGTCAAACACTCAGAAATATCCCTGAGACAATTACTATTTAAAATTGAAAAAAATCAGTTCACTATTGACCGCGAAATAAGCGAAAATCCAAAATAACCCAATTTTTAGGACAAAATCCGTGGATATGTCCCTATATATCTCCGTAAATATATGAAATTTTCGATACGCTATATCACGGAAATTATAATAAATTTTGGGTAGGAGCAGGAAAAGGGTTAACTCCCACACAAATTAAAATTTTTGTGAAATTTTCGATGCGCTATATCTCGGAAACTATAACAGCTATCGACTTACAATGTTCTAAAAAAACAATTTGGCAATAAGTCCTACATTTTTGAAGAAAAGTTATTTGGTTAGGGGCAGAGGGAAGGCCAGCTCCTATACAAATTAACAATTTTTGTAAAATTTTAGAAAGTTATATCCGGAAAACTATAAGAGCTATCGACATCAAATGTTCTACAAGAAGCAATTAGGCAATAAGGCCTATTTTTAAGAAAAAATTGATTTAGATAGAAGCAGGGGGAGTAGAACCCCCATGTAAATAAACCATTTTTATAAAATTTTTTGATACGCTATATCTGGGAAACTATAATAGCTATGGACTTCGAATGTTCTACAAAGAATAATGATCAAATAATTCTTATATTTTGGAAAAATTGTTAAAGAGGAGCAGGGGGGCTAGAACCCCCTAATACAAATTAGCAACTTTTGTTCAAATTTTGATGTCGAAAACTTAAAACTCTTGACCTCGAACATTCTAAGTGGTATTTCTATTATACATACGACGTTAAAATTTTGTAAAGTTTTCTATTACGAAAACTAGGATTGCTTGGATTGCTATCAACTTTAATCCCGTCACAAGGCATTTTATTATAATATTTGCAGCACGAAATAACTCGGCTAGAAAAGATGGCTGGGTATATTAAAAGGCCAATGTAAAGGGTAAATAATATTCGGCACAGCCGAATATAGCGCTCTTACTCGTTTTTATTGTAACAATTTTATATAAAGGATTACTTTTACTCACCCGCATCGCGTTAACTTATGGCAAGAGGTAATCCTTTATTTTAGATGAAAATGTTTGTAAAATAGTTTGTTTTTTAAATTTAATTTTTGTTAGAAATCGTTGATGTTATTGTAACAATATTTTGTGTTAGACATCACATGCATCTGTTAACTTGTCAAATTTAACATGTTTTATTAAATTTCATTGGAACAGAAACACCGAGTTTTAGCAAAAAAAACCATACAAACGTGTGTAAAGAGTAAAATACAGCTGTGTAGGTGTGTGTGTGTATGAACATGTGTATTTATGTGTGAATTCGAAGTTAAATTCAAACCAAATCTAAACAAGGATACAACGGAGGAAAACGCAAGCGAACTTAAATGAATAAACACTTGTAGTTTTGGAAAATTTTGTCGGGTTAAAAATAATTCACTGTGTTAGAAATAAATGCAGATAAGAGCAAATTTGTAGTTGTAAATTTAAAAATGCATATGGGCATTTTAATTGTAAAGTCATAGTCGGCCAAGCTTGAAATTAAAAAGTTCTCTATGCACAAAATAAACCGAAAAACTTATATGTGCTTACGGTTTTTAATATATCGCACTTTTTGACTTTCTGGGAAAGCGGGAAATTTTTTAAAAAAGTCACTAGATCCTGCTCCAACGAAATTTGTTTTAACTATAAGAAAGTTGAGACTAAAAACGCTAAGCAGCTTGTAAGGAAATTTAAAAAATAAACAACAAGTTTGCCGCAGCATTTCTGACCAATTTCATTAAAGTATCCTAAAAATCAAATTTTTTGTAAAAATATGATTAAATATAAATACTTTTTTTAGGAAAAATTAAAGTATATTTTACTTATCAAGCTCTAAGAGCTGGTCTCTAATTGTAAACAAATCGTTTTACTTATATTTTTACCTCCCAGGATCTCGATTAGAAATTACCATGAGAACGAGAAGGAATTATAATGGAATATTAATTGAATATCCCGGAAATTCCCGAGGAATAATATCCCGGGAAATCCTATCGGTGCCAAATTTTTTCAAGATTTCTTTAAAAATGCGACCTGTACTTTCCGTCTGTTAGGCTGGATGTCCATGTTTTCCTGTCAGCACGCTACAGGTCGCAATTTGAATGCTATTGTAAAGAAATTTGGCACAGATAAATTTTTGGCACTAGCATGTGTTTAAGGTGATGATCGGTCAATTTTTGGGCGTAGCCCTCATACAAACGTATTCCCGGAATAAGCATTTTGGCCTATAACTGAATCGAATATTTTTCTATTATGTTTTAATTTTGTACATGCATCTATCTGTATGCAACTAACTAGTATACCGAACCAACTATATGATCGGTAAATTTTTTGATATACCCCTATAAAAATTTCCTCCCGGAATAAGCATTTCGGGCCAGTGGTTAGGTTTAGCTATGAAAGGTAGTGACAAATGCAATTCGCCACCTCCACCCGTAGGCCTCTAGACCCATTTTAAATCCTTTCAGAAAACTTAAAAAACAAAAATAAGAAAGACAAGAAAATTGGAGATTAAACGATAAAAGAAAAAGGGAAGAAGGCGGATCTGTCCTTATCCCTCAGAACCCCTCTCCACTCCTTTAGCCGCTGGTCGGTGGGCTCCTGTCCAGTCTATGCCACAGAAGCCTGGAGATTTGGCAGTCAGCCATGTCTTTTCAATTTTGGTACACTTTGTTCATTACCCAAGTTCCTTTAAATTTATAATAAAACCCAATTGGGGATCGTACCGGATCACAATCTAGCCCATACCAACCCAAACTATCATTGACTCGAATTAAATTATATTTTGACAAAATATGCATAAGTACATAGCTTTACGCCACCAACGTATATATTATATGCAAATATCTTACCAGAATAAGCATCATTGGCTATTAATGGATTGAATTTTACTTTACTCTTTTTAAAATTTTGCTAACATGTTTACCTTTATGCCGCCAACTGAATTCAAATAATATTGGTCTATTTTTTCATATAACCCCCATACAAATGTGGTATTATATGGTCAGGTTTGCTCCACTAAAACTTTCTTATTTGTTCTACAGATGTAAATCGACTTTTGTATAAGAGAACAACAGTCTGCAGAGAAAAGGAAACCCCCAGATCATTTCACAACTTTGTTAAAGGCATATAAAACAGCATCACTTGAGGAATATCTCAGGCAATTGATCTAACACGGTGATTGGCCAAAGATCGAAGAAACTCTATAATCGCAAGGTCGCCACTGCAAAATTATGGAGGATGTTAAGAAAGAAATAATGAAAACAAATGTAAATGTAACGCTTTCACTTCCAACACATGCACTAACTAGAATGACTTATCGCCTGTTGTTGCAAGAAAACTTAGAGAGCCATTGGTTATTTAATTATTAAAAAAACTAAAACAAAATGATTTTTGAGTAACCTTTTATTTATTATTTTTATTATTTTATTTTTTTTAAACGACATTTACGGCTTGAATACTTCTTACCAATAGCGAAAGATGCTTTGGTAGAAATGATTGCTAAGCACGTTTCGAAGTTCGAGCTACCAGGTATTTAAGTCTGTTACCAGCAACATTAAATATGTTGGAATAATTTTTTTAATCAAGCTGACTTAATAAAAAATTTGGCTCTATCAGTATTATAGTATTGGTAAACAAATCTACAAATAAGAGTAAAAAGAGCTAAAATTGTTTGGCAAATTTGTAGAAACTCTGTGCTTCGTCTCGATTGTAACTTCTGCCTTAAACTATTTTAAAACCAATTTGGTGCTTTTATGTTCAAAAAAGAGAAAATTCAAAGTCATCGAAACAAAATCCTAAGAATGATAACGGGTGCTCGTGGCTACATAGGAAATATGCAAGGCTGATTTCAATTAAGAAATTTGTTATTCCAATTAAATTTTTAAGAAATTTAATCAAAACGCAACAAAATATTTTTTATTGATTTTATCAAAAGTATTTATTGAATTATTAAAAAAAGTAAAAATATTTATTACCATCATATATGGTAATATTAATTTTATTTAATTTGCAAAAAAAACTTACTTTATTTTAAATTTCAAGTCTCAACAGCGACTTGAACCTGGGACCTTTTGGTTGCAAGACGCACGTTCTACCCGCTCAACCAATGAGGAATTCCGCTCTTTAAATTGTAATTTCACTCTTTATTTTTTCCATCACATTAAAAACTTAAAGTATTTGAATAAGATTAATATACATCCAAATCCGTTCGTTCGAATGGGTGGTGCAGGTAGAATTAGGCCTTACAGGTATCCCAAGGATAGAAAATGGAGAAGGCTTAAGCAGCAATAAATATTTATAGTAAAGTTTTAAAAATATTTATTTCAGTATCAAAATCCCCATTCTTTTACTTTCAAGAATTTGCAAGGCTGCTAAAAGTTTAACCCTTTATGCAGCACGGGTGTACGATTATTGATTTGCTTTAGTCATCGTAAATAAGTTTGTGTGTATGCGCCGTGGCAATGTTTTGTTTTGCGTAAAATAATAAAGAATTTTTTTCACATACGCGCGCTGTAATTTTTTGTTTTATTTTTTGGTTCAGATGTTGTTTCTGCTTCTTTGCTTTTAGATTGGTTTAGCGAATTGAAATCCTTTATCATTGTTGACGTAATGTTAATTTTAAAATTGAACAACAACAATAACAGCAGCTGAAAAACAAAAACAATGCACAAATCCATATAAAATAATGCTCAAAACATATTAGACCGCTATAAAAGGAGAAAAACGCACACATGATACGAGATGCCAAAACAAAAAATTAACTAAAATTGAAACTCAGTTGCTGGCTAAAAAGTCGGCTAAATTCAGCTCAACTACACTTCAATGTTGTAACAATATCTCTTTGTG
Source organism: Melanophora roralis (assembly GCA_963583895.1). Classification (NCBI taxonomy): domain Eukaryota; kingdom Metazoa; phylum Arthropoda; class Insecta; order Diptera; family Rhinophoridae; genus Melanophora; species Melanophora roralis. Next base: position 58,597,070 of record OY757190.1, on the reverse strand, counting down.
TACATATTTGAACAATATAAAGTTGAAACCTTGAATGTGAAACCAATTTTTAGTGAAGGCAATTAATCAAAATCGTGTTGAACATGTGGCCAAAACATTTTTATACCAATTTTTTTCGCTCACTCCTTTAAATAACGTTTTTTGTTTCCTTTTTTGCTGTTTTAATTTTGAAATTGATGCATTTTATAGCTGGTGTATGTATATTTTATTGCTGTTCATTGCCATATTAATGGTTTTAAAGTTTTACGCTTAATTTTGTTGTTTTGGTGTGAGAGTTTTTTTAGAGGCGATATCGAAGACAAATTATTGTTTAGTGGGCGTTTATTATATTATTCGAACGAAAAGAAATCAACAAAAGGATTTACTTAATATAAACGCACATAAAAATATACATTTTTAAAATAAGAATTTAAGCCTGAATAATAATAAAAAAGGATGAACGTGTAACAACAACACAAGCATCTACAACTAATATATATTCAGCCGTTTGACTTACACTCCCACAAATTCATTATAAATGAGCTCTAGTTATACATAAGAACCCTTTTTGGCACTTCGAAAATTTTATGAGAAATTAATAATAAAATTATTTTATAAACTATCTCGCTTATCTGTTAATTTCTTCTAGTTTAGTTTAATAGAGGGTGTTGGTGGACATTCATATGTAGGCAGTTGTCATAAACATTTTTACTAAGTTTCGGTGGTGTTTGTCAATTTGACGGCTGATTTATGTTTTGCCCCTGATTGCAATTTACAGTCGTTGCAAAGTTTGTGGTTATGGTCCGAACCATTTACTTGATTTTGATCGATTTATGATAGTGGTATTATATACATACAAACATAAATGCATACAGGCATACTTATGTGCCTACAATTTTTAATTACTTATTTGTCGCATATGTATGTACGTGTCTATAAGCAATTTATGCCATATTTTATTGTGTGGGGGTGGGTATTTTTGTATCGTTATCCGTTTAAATTTTGTGTGTGAGTTTTAATAAAGCAAAAGTGATCATATGTGCCACATAATTAAATATTGGGTTTTCATGAATTGTTAGTTGATTAAAGCGTAGGTTGGTCTTATGTTCTCAACCATTAAAACATACTTATTTCAAAGTGTGTTCTTTTTTGCGCCAGGTGTAAATTAGATTCGTTATAAATGGTTGATGCACGTGGAGGAGGGTTTGGTATTTATGAAGACAATTAAAATGACCGTGACTTGAAAAAGGAGGAGTTGCGGGTTAACAAACTGAAGATAGTATATTTTTTGTTATCCCAATAATTTTGTATGAAATTCACAGCAATTCTATAACAGATGGCCAATAGTGTTATACTAACATGCATATATGAACCCAAAAAAAATTTTTAACATTTTAAACTGACATTTGGTCATCTCCAAATTTAAACCCTTTTTGATTTTTGTTTTAAACATTTAAATTATTATTGAGCCTTCATTTAAATGAACTATTAATAATTAAACAATTCTAAAATCTGAAACGTATACATATGTATGTATGTATATGGATGTGTATTACTCCAGCTAGTTCCAGACTAAAATTTAGGTTCTCGAATTAAAGTATAAATCAAATCCGATGGTTTCTTTTACGTTACGCAACAGTGTCCTTTAACTAGTGGAACTTGAAGATCTTTGCGAATGTTATTTTTAAAATACTATCGATTTTATTTTGCCAGAGGTAGGGTTCGATAATTGTATTTCATGGCACCAAATTGGTTTTAGAATCAAGTTGTAGAGCAGAAGTTTACAACCGAGACGAAGCACAAGGTTTCTTCTAATAAGGAAATGAATTTGGGCTGCTTTTAGTTTTATTTGTGTCAACTTCTCATCTGTATGTGATTTATATGTATGTAGGGTGACGATTGACGCCAATGTCAGGCTTCCAGATCCAGGTTCAGCCTTAAAAAATGGAGGCAACTTATAGTGATTGATATGGATTTCCCAAATTCTGAGCCCCAATTCTCTGCGTAAGGTAAAGCTTTATTTATTTTTATTTATCATGCATTTGCTTGTATCTCTACTTGAATAAGTCGGATAATAGATAACCATTAAAATGCATAACTATATATTTTCTTCCCAAACGCTTTTGTTATATTCTGTACTAATCTCTGAGTGTGATCGAGGGTAATTTGTTGTCGTCTAAAGCCAAATTGGTGGCTGAAAATGCATTTTGTAATTGCTTAAATGATCTACGAAATTTTTAAGTTCTCCAAGTGTGGTACGCTATGGCAACCTTATGAAATGCTTTTCTATGTTCAAATTTCTAAGTTGATATGTACATCCCTTCAGCTTTACTTTAAGGTGAAGCGATACTTTTGAAATTCTTTTCGTACTCTTCTCAGAGAAAAACTGTTCCACATCTTTAGGAGGAAGAATCATGTTCATAAGCGTTTTCAATGTGTTGGTTAAGTTCACTGACAAATTTATCGATATCTTCGGGATTATTTTTAATGATGCGAGCAGTTGATGCCCATATGTTTCATTTAAGGCAATTTACAGTTTTAAATTGTCATTATTGCGAATAAGTTGTCGAAAGGTAGGCTGGTGCTAAACACCGTGATGACGGAGACACAGGGCATGTGGCCACGGAAGTATCATCGGGACTGTCGAATTTGTTCTAACTGATTGACTACTGCACACCGGAACCTTTTCTGAGCATGAAATTCCACTTTGTTAATTTAGAACAAGGGGGGAAAGAATTATCACCTCGGAACTTGCCGATCTGTGGGTATATACACATAGGTATAAGAGGAAAACTGGTGTCGGTGGAGGCATAACAATAGCAGAATCACGAGTCTGTATTTCATTCAAACTTTCGGATGAATGCAGTGTACTGCAGGCTGAACCATTGGCGATATGCAAAGTGGCTAACTGGCTACAAGTTATTCTTTAAGATTATCGTAATCTTCACCAGTAACCGTGGCGCCATCAAGTTTATTATTGATGTTTACTCTACATAAAAACTAGTCCGCGAATTCCAGATGACCATGCATTTTAACATCACCATGGCGTAGGTAAGAAGGCATAGAAACAATGCAGGCACTTTCTAGGATTGTTGCGAAATTCAATGGTGGGGAAGTCGACCACTTCTGTGGCATTTCCCTCTCATCCTGAAAGCCTCGGATGAATAAACATTCCAAGAGAATTGCAGGGGTTAAATAGTCCAACGGGCCTGAGTGTGGAACCACTCGGACAATGTGGCCGAGGATGGATCCGAAACGTTCCAGGTCTCTTCTCGATATAGATAAATGAAGGATAAGGGACACCGTTTCTGCAATGACTGGCCACTTTCGAATTGGTATCCATGCCAGCAGATTGGGGATGTCTTTCAACGGTTAATCTTAGTTTTCTTACTCAAATAAATCTAATCTTATTTAATCCTTTCTTCCCTAGGTGTAAAAAAAGACTGAAAAAACGAACCCAAATGGGCTACCACACTTTTCCATTACTTCCACAGCCGCCTGTTCTACCTAACCTAACCTTACCATACCGAACCTAATAGTCATACCCTTAGTAAAGAGAGCATCGCTTTCATCTGGGAGTGTTGTAAAACAATTATGTGAGCTCGGTTTTTGGCATCTTATAATATTTCGCAGGCTATGAAATCTCTGCCGATTTAAGGCTTCTGTCCTTTTTAGGAACTTTTATATAATAATCCAGCCATATCTGGATCTTACTTCTTTCTCCAGGAGCAACTGTAAAATTTGGGCCTTAGTGCGCCTTCAGCAAACTGTAGATAGAACTCCACAGCTAAATAATGAAGATCGCAATCACTAAGGTGATATAAGGTATAATAAAAACAAATTCGTTAATTAAACCCTTTTAAACGTTTGGCATTTCTTTTGATTTTTTTTTTTTAAATTTGAAAATAATATACCCTTTACAATAAAAACTTGAAAAAACAAATTATTTTAATGCATTATTACAAGAAAAAGTTTATTGTTTGTGTTCACTGTATTGTCCTTTAAAAGCCTTTCAATCTAAATTTAAATTTGAACAATCAATAGCAGTTCTTTTCCACACAATTACCGCACCACAGCCAGTCGCTGTGGATATCTTTTATAAGTATAATATAATTATGACCCCATTACAAACTTTTTAAGTTAATTTTCTCCAAAAAACACAATGAAACTTTTTTTCATCACAAAAAGGAATTTTAAAAAAGCCAACTGAATTCAAACAATTAAACTTTCTTCATTAAAAATTACTTGAAAATAAGATTTTTTTTCTTTCATACTTGTTCTCATGCAGTTTTTATTTTATTTTGAAATTCACAGTAGAACACATTTACTACTTGTGTATAGACATAGATAAAAGCATACACTTGAACATATTTGAATCCTCATTCCAATTGCATTTTATTTAAAAAATAAAAAAAAAATAACATAAGAAAAAAAGTTTGTATATTTTATCCCGAAAATACTAGAAGAGTTTTATTTAATCAGTTGCTAAAAGCTCCACCATCATTGGTATCCTCTAATTTCTCCTTTTTAACATTTGCGTAAGCCAAAAAATAATGTTAATAAAAATGTAAAAATATGACTTTCGTGTTTTAAAATTATTGCCAAAAAGGTGTTAATGTGTTAGTAATTATTTTGGACAGGCCATTTGGACAATATATTGACTTAGTTCGAGTAAGTTTGGCCGGCGAACCAAGCACTTTATAATCTAAACATGAACCGAAAATTGACTTTCTTTTTTTAAAAGCGCGCTTGGGAGACTACGTGTTTGCGGGAGATCACTTTAAATTTTAGTTTTTTTATGGGAGCAAAATTTTGGCGAAGACCCTACTAATAACATAACCCAACATGTGAATTATACGACAATAATATATTCGGAAAAATCTGAACTATTTTGAAAAATTACTTTTTTCATTACTTGTTTATGCAGTTATATTCAATGAATAAATCAAATCATCATCTTATGAAAACAAAAGGTAAAACTGAGGATCGAGTTTGATATCGAAAGTTAATTTGTACAGATGGTTTTTCCATATGTGACCCCTCTTTTCTCGGCGTTAAATTTAATTATTTGCGATCCCATAAAGTGCCCTCACGGTACTTAAGAAGTCAAATTAATAATACTAACCTGTCCATCTTTTAAAATCAAGTTTCTGAAGTTTATTCAAATAAAATTTTTCAGACCTTAAGCATTTTAGTGGGAAAAATCTGTGCAGTAACAATATTTACTGTTATCGTATTATCTGGTGTGGAGACTTTTAAAACTGATGGACGACAGCAATTCCCTTTAAACTCTTAACAAAGTAATTGAACTACAATATCTACACTTTGAAAGAAAATTGGTTGGAAAAGAGGGGAGTGATAGCCCTTATACAAAGTAACAGTTTTTATAAAATTTTTGGTACTTAATTCTTTTAAAAACTCTATTTTGTTGGATTGAACCAAGGGCAGTGTTAGCTCCCATACAAAATTACCATTTTTAAAAAATTTTTGATATCTTATATCTCAGAAACTATAACAGCGATCGACTCAAAACCTACTACAAGGTAGTACAATTACTCTCTAGTTGGTTGATTAATATTGTGGCTTACATTACGCGAAATCTACCAAGTAAGATCTGAATGATCCCGGTTTGACACAGCCATTCCACTCGTCAGATGTACGGTACTCTAGAGTCCATGCCTTGATAACATGCCCATAACATGTGCGTCTTTGCAGCTAGGGCAAGATATTTGCATATTCCCACATCCACAACTACGACAAGGGAAGCGAGTTCGGGTCTACTTGTGTGCTTACCCGCCAACATAGAGTGACTCCTTTAGGACCTAAATCAACCCTCATACATCCTTCTGATTACGGCTCAATAACCGGATTGTACGTCTGTAATTTAAAGTGGGCTACATCCCCCTGGCACATGTGTCTGGATTACTCCAACTGATCGACGCCACTTAAAACAAAAAGATTGCGCTTTTGATAGTCCCCAGCGGAATTGCGACTGATTTCGCATTAGAGATGTATAGATCAGATCCTAGCTTATCCCGCCCGTTAATTGCCAAAGTGGTTTCTATGTTCTGGGATCCAGACTATAAAAAATAAATTTTAATAAAGCTAAGATTACAAGCAAAATCCTGGTGTTATAGCTTTCCACGAGATTTCTTCATTTGTTTCATCAAGATCAGGTTTGGAACTCTTCTAGTTTGATGCTCACATCACATACGCGTTTGTGCAGATGAGCCACCTTCTTTGTGATTAAAGTACAGATCGCGATTTCAAAGATATAAAATTTTGCAAAAATAAGTTTTTTTTTGCACTGGTTTGAAGCATATTGCTTGTGGTGATGATCGGTCCATTTTTTGGCATACTCCTCCTGAAATAAGCATTTTGGGCTATAACTAAATCGAATATTACTTTATCTTGACAAAACTTTGCAAAAGCATCTGTAGAGTTGATGTCATCAGTATACTGAATACAAATATTATTGCGACATATTTTTTTATAGCCCCCAAACAAACGTAGTGGAGTTATGTGGACGGTCTTGACCGACTATAATTTTCTTGCTTCTTAGTATATAAAATATAAATTTCATATGTTTAGGTGATCCTTTTATATTATTCATTAATTTCAAACATTTTTATTAACTAATGCTGGTTCAAAGACGTTATTATTTCAATGTTTAATAATAAGCTGTCAAAAACCTCAAAAAGGGAATTTTATGCGATCATTGGCCAAATTTATTAAATTTTTTCTCGAGCTTAACCTTAGTCTAGTACTTTAATAGTGTGTGTTAATACATGTGTCTAGTTGTGGCCCATTTAATCCTTGTGCGGTTTTTGTTACATATATTTTTGTTTGATAAACAACACTTTCACACAAATACACATTTAAAACATATCAACAGAAGAAACAAAGTTTGAATATAAAGTTTATTATTACATCGTGTGTGTCTGTATTTTATTCATTTTTCTTAATACTTTGTATGATATTTTGCTTTAACTCGCAAGTAAGTATGTAAGTACAAAGTGAGTACACTGACATTTGCTTCCATTTTTTGCTATTTTATCTCTGTCATTTCATGGTGTTGTTGTCGTTTTTGACCGTAACGGAAAACAAATTAAAAATTCAAAAAGTGTTTCCGTTTCTCCTCCTTAACAATCTACATATTTGTATTTAGTTGTATGTTTTTGTATCCATGATGTTACATGTGCGAGTGCAAACAGCAAAAGGATTAACTGATAATAAGTTAGTCATGTGCTAACGAATAAACTGTAATAATGGTTGAAATGAACCAAGTACATGTGATGATAAAGAAGATGATGATTATAATAATGTCAATGAGGATATTTAACACCATAACATTTGTTGACATTTTGTCCTGTTTATTTACTTATACTTTTTCTTTTAAATAAAAAAAACCAATGAAATTTTCTTTTTCTAATTGTTCTTTGTACCCAACAAATAAATTGTGTAAATTAAAAGTGCTTAAGAGTTCATTTCATTGGAATTTTCCAACTGCATAATGATTTTAAAAGATAAAAGTGGCACATAATCAATGTCCTTAAAGTCATGCAGCATATATGAGGTCGTAGTATTAGTGCGAATGACTATGTTGATGATTTAATAAAATACTGGAAGCTTGATGGCCATGATGATTTTTTAATCTGTAGTTGTAGTGTGTTTTAGCAAGTTGCTTAATTATTTTAGTTTTTCTTTCTTTGCGTCTGCTTGTTTTATCTTTTTTCAATCAAAAGTTTTAGTTATATCTCGAAAATGTTAGTCAAACTTTTATCTTTATCTCTGCGAAGATGCCAAAAACATGCATATTTAATCCCTAAGATATTAGTAAAGTACACATAAATAAAAGCAAAAAAACATAACAGCATGTGTATAAGTACAGTTTTCATAATAAAATTAATTTTAATTTTACTATGATGATTTCAGTTAAAATTTTATAAGAAGTGGACAACAAGGATAAAGTTATAACGAGGTTGGAATAAAAGAAATCTCAACTAAACACGAACCGATTTTTTTAACACAATTTAAGCAGGAGCTATAAGTTATTATTAGGAGATATTTGTTTTCTTTTCTTTTTTTAAATCAAAGGAATTCTTGAATGCAAGCGGCATCCGCCAAAAAAAAATGATTTTGAATATTTTATAATTAACCAAACGCTGTAGCTATTGTTAATTTCTGACAATCACGTAACATCTATAAGTTATTTCAAATTAAGTGGTAATGATTCTTAAAATGAAAAAGATCTCAGTGACAGATTTTTGAGTGGCTTGTCCATATTGATGAAATCGAGAACCAAGAACCATTTGATACATGACCTCTCTGCAACTCATATTAAAACAGCTAATATCGGTGTGCAACAAAATTTCTTTATAGATGCTAGCGACTTTAACGCTAAGCATACGTACTTGGGCTTCCGGCTTATTGGGCTAAAGAATTTTCTTCAATCAAATACGCTACATTTAAATTCGAAACCGTACTTGGCGTAAACTCAAAAGGATTAATGCTTAGAGGGATAAGCTAAAAATAAAACTAATTTTTTTTTTGATTAACTGAGTTTTTTTTAAAAGGAGTTCTATATATTTTTTTTTATTTTGAAAATAGTTAATATATGTATATTATTTAAAATTTTTTTTCTCTACTTACCATAGCTAAGATTTGAACCTGGGACTTTCCAAACTGCAACACCAGCGCGCTATCATTTAGGCTACCGAGACTGTTGGTAGCAAATTAAGATTTCTGCCCAGTAAAAGGATTGATTATAAATCTCTTCAAAAGGCTTGAATACTTCCCGCCAATATGTAAAATTGCCTCGAAAAATGTGATTCTTAAAATTGTTTGACATATTGCTTAAACTACAGCTGCTTTCGATCTTTAAAGACAATAATTGCATTCCCAACCATCAAGTTGGACCACAACATAGTACCATTGACTAAGCCCACAGATTGTTACAGGTTTTAAAGAAATACTTCTTTGAGCCTTCGAAAAATATGTAATAAGCGACTGTTAAATAACTTAACTCTGTACTTACCGGATAACGTCCATAACGTTTTAGAAATGTACATAGCTGCCGATATTTCATGATAAAACAGGGAAGAAGAAACAAACGTCCGCATTTATGATTTTTTTTATTTTGGTATATTTATTGTCCACCCAGATTCTCCAAAAAAAGGATCAGTACAATAGTTTTTAAAAATCTTCAGCACCCCGCCTTATAGCTGCTGGAGACTATAGCGCTAAGCACACGTACTGGGGCTTCCTCCTAAGTAGTCCCAGAGGTCGGGGTTTGTATGAATTTGTGTCTGAAACGGGGCTTTAAGTAATTGCAACTGGACAGCCCACCTATTAGCCAGTTTATCAAAATAAAATTCTGGATATTTTTGATTTTCGCGTGGCAAAAGCTATATCCCCGAAACTTTTTAAGTTCAAATCTAGTTGGATTTATATTCTGACGACTCACCCCTCAATAATCACTATTTGCAGTCCTCACCAAATCAAAATAAGTGATTTTTTCTTATCAAAAAGACCCAATTTGTTGAAATATTAAATATATATTAACACTAACTGCTCGGAAAATCTACCGCCAAGAACACCCGAAGACAATGATGATTGTCTGGGTAGTCCTAATAAGAACATTAAAAAGCCGTCAAGTATGCTTCTTCTAGCTTTTATGAGGCCAAATACAGCAAACCTTACTCTCCTGATGCGGAAGAGTTTTGTTTTGTTTAAGAAACTGCTTAAATCTAGCTGATCCCGAGCTTGGATGGCAACAACTGCATTCCAAATAACCAATTTGGCTTTAGAAGGTAATAGAGTATCATCGAACAAACCCACAGGTTGGTACTGATTATAAAAAAGCCTTTGAGGAAGAGAAGTATTGTTCCGCGTTTTTTATTAATATGTATCTCTTAAGCTTTCGATTAAGTATGTCATGAAAGCCTGTTAAGCAAAATAAAGCTGAACCTGCTAGTTAATCTCTTTAACCTATTAGAGGAGTACATAATCGATCTACACTTTGTGAACAAAAAAGGAAACTACTTGGTTTGCCCTTTACCAATAGGGGCTTGCGTACACCAAGGGAGTATTTTAGCTCCGATTCTGTACTTGCTTTCCAGAGCAGACATGCCAACATACAGTCCCACACACACGTCGACATTTGCTGATGATACCGCTTTTCTCAGTTCTCATACAGATCCTAAAGAGGCTTCAAACCAAGTATAATATTACGCAGCCTAAGTAGAGAAATGGGCTAAGTTATGGGGAATAAAGACAAATGAGCAAAAGCGAAACCAAGTCACTTTTGCTCCTCTCATTAATAACCAGAATGTGCCTCAATATCTTAAGGCTAAATACTTTTGCATTTATTTGGATCGTCGTCTTAGATAAAGACCACATACAGATACGAAGTGCCACAAATGAAATTAAAAGCAGCCCAACAGCTTATTGCTGGAAACTCTATGCTTCGTCCTGATTGCGAACTTTTGCCCTACAGCCCTTTCAAAACCGATACATTACTTTTTTGCCAACTAAGGCTCATTCAGGAGGTGTAGAAAAGGAGATGTTAACGGAGTTCGTCCGCATCACCGAATTTTTATGAACTTCTCCTCTAAAATTCTTTTTTCTTACTAGGAGCGCTTAACAATCCAATCACTGGCTTAGATGTATATCCTGCGTGTCTTGAAACATTTAAGGCCTGATTCTTTCAACCTAACCTAACCTAAGTTTTTTTAACATTTTTGTTATTAACCTGTAGATAATAATAAAAATACAAAATTTGCTGCAGGTGTTTTCATGCAAAATTGTTTATTATACTGTTTTGATTTGATGCTTTTACTTTCAAATAATTTTAGGGTAGTTTTGGCACCGAATTAGACTTTATACTTGAAAAAAAATTAAAACAACTTTAAAACTGTATATTGGCAGCCCTCGTCTTAATTGTTGATAGAAGTAAATTTAATTTTACCAATACATACCACGTATTCATACATTATAACTTTTCCCATAACTTTTGTGCTAAAAAGATGGGATTTAGTAGCACAAAACTAAGTTTCGTTTTTAAATCCACTTTTAAAGTGGCTTTAAAAATTTTGCAACATAACAGAAGAGCAAAACAGATGAAAAAAAGCTGATGGTCAAACTTAAAGCCTGTTGAAAAATATTTATGTTTGAAGTTGTTGGTACAGAGAAGAAGAATTGATAATTGTAACGTAAGTGCACCGCATTAAACAAAAACTAAAAAATATAATATTCTCATGAGTTTGAAATTTTAATACGACTTCGTTGCAAATGAAAAAGTTTCTTTTTTTGCACTTAATGTTGTACCCTATACAACAGGTATGCCCGTTTGCAAGACATTATACTTGTTACATTGATAAGTCTTTTTCTTCGAGTTTATTTTTTTTTTACCTGAAAAATAATATAGATGTATGATATAAAAAAAACTTTTCTAGAAACATGATTATATTTGTTTTGCAAAACATGGTGACAAAAATTATTTTAAAAAAGCTAGAAAGTAGGGACATAGCTTTAATAGAAATATTGCGGGAATTCAAAAGTTGTATTGAAAAATTTTAAAAATTTACTCGGAGTGGCATAGGGTAACTAAAAATCATTACCACTGGACCAAATTACATCTTGTTACTTTAAGTATATTAATTTGTGTAACAGCTAGAGAATGAATAAAGTTTAGCTACAACTTTAGCAATTTTGCTTCTTTATGTGCAAAAGCACGTACAAATTCACTTTTAACTTTCAATTTAATGTTTCTATTTTAGCTGCAGTACTTATGTATAAACGTATGTTGTTATATCTCTTTTACCATTTCTTAGTTTTCCTCGTACAAAGATAAAAGTTTTGCTTTAATCCGATTTTCTAACGGCCATCGACAAGAGTGGAATAGAAAGGCTTTGGTCACTGCTGCTCTGTAAGTAGCAGTAGGAGCAATATTATTACAGTTAAATGGTCATATGTTCATACATACATATGTGGGAATCCATTTAATACCACTCACTGGTCCCAAGGGATTTAAGTCAACTTTATTCTTATTAAATAAATTAAAAAAGAGCAAAGTTTAAGTCATATTTTATAAGAATTAAAAATTGTGGTATTTGATCTGATTTTATATACTCGATGATGAATAGTTAAAAGAAACCTAATTGATTTTTAATTTCTGTTCGTCGTATACCAAAAACTTTTTAATTAAACATGGGGTCTTTAAACGAAATTTCTATACAAAAGTAGTATTTAAAGTCTACTTTAAATTAAAAAAAATGCTTCTTGGATATGCTTCTTAATCTTTAAATATTTTAAAAAAGGAAAATTTAAAATTATTTTAATATATTCAAGGCAATTGAAAATCCACAAAACTTTAATTAAGTGTTATTTGTTCAGTGCAGTTTAACTCAAATATATATGTCTCGTTAAGATTTAACACAGAAGTGTCCTAGACTAACGATAGCCGAATTTTTGCATGAGATCTGAATACTAATCGAGTTATCATGTACATAACACGCGTAAAACCTAAAAACCTAAGCAATGAGAGGAAACCACACAAAATATGACCATTATAGGAAAATCAAAAAGAGACCAGGTGCAGTGTAGTGTTCAGTGACTCTGAAGTGCCAGTACCCAGAATGTCTTTTATTCCCATACACGCCAAAGTCTAGATTTTGCTTAGCTGGTTAACCACATATTTTCTTTCTGTTAGAGTTCAATTGTAGCGATGGTACGAACTATAGCGGTATATCTCTTTGATGATGTCCCTACTTATGTCGAACATACTGCGAAAAGTGTAAAAGGTAACAGCAGACTTCTTCGCACTGCACTGGGTGTTTAGTTTCCAAAATTTTTTGTCAAGGACAATACCCAGTACTTTGCCTTGTCCGAGAAGGAGATTTCGCAGTTTTTTTACTACAGTAGAACGAAGATGGGAGTCTTAGTCTTTTTTGAAAACATTTACAGTTTCGTTTTGCCCGGATTAACTTTTAGATAATTTATTATTTATAGCCTATTTTTCAAATTTTTGTTTTTACTTTTTATTAAAATTTTTTAAAATTTTTTTGCAATTTACTTTTTAATTGTTATTATATTTAAACTTAATTAAATACAATCAGAATGCTTAACTAAACTCCCTTTTAAAATTATTCTAATACAATAATATGATATAAGTTGGTGGTGATTTTGACATGCTGGCGTGCAGTGGTTAGATAGCTATTATTTAAAATTTTTAAGCACTAGGAAGTTTGTTCTTAAACCCTTCAGACGTCAATATTCTTACGTCCATACCACATATGTGGAAGGGATATTATGCGTTTTCGCAGATATTTGCAGCGCCTAAAATAATGGTCTTAGACTTACCTTTCGACCGACCGACTTAAGTAGATTTAAGCATGTCCATCTGTCCGTCCGCGCTACAGGTCGCAATTTTAAAAATATTTTGATGGAACTGGTCTCTGATAAGTCTCTTGCCATTGCTACGAAGCCTATTTTTTGTACGTACATTTTTTTGCAAAGTCCCCATGCAAATTTTCTCTGGATATAATCATTTTCACATGAATATTAATCCATATTAACAAAATTTTACATATGTATATATTTAGCCTCACGTAAAAAACTATTATACTGAATATTTGTATTATCAGTAAATTTTTTGTTGTAGCCTCTACACAAATGTTCTACCAGGATAAGCATTTTGGGCTACACCTAACTCGAATATTTTTCTATCTTCACAAAGTTTTAGTATGCAAAAAATTATGATTCTCTGCCCAATTTTTGATATACTTCCTATTCAAAAGTTTCCATGTAATAAGTATTCTGGGCTATAACTGGCTCAGCCTTTACTTTATCTCAAAAAAATACTGCATATGACTAAAACCTTATGCAAACAAAAAATACTAAATATAAATATTTTTGTTCACTCTTTTGATACAGTTCCAACAAGTGTCCCCTCGGTGTAAATATTTTAGGCTGTAACTGACTAGATTACAAATTTATATTTACAAAATTTTTCATATGTATGTATCTAATTTTATGCCACCAACAATAATACTAAATAGAAATATCACGAGTTTTTGTATAGCCGTTACACAAATATGTTCCTCAGTAAAATTGACTCGAATATAACTCCATCTCAATAAAATTTTTCGTATACATATTACGGACAATATTAAATCTACCAGTAATTCCAAATGAGTTCAACTTCCGGAATTTACCTTTAACCTTATAATTTGCAAAGAAATATTGATTTTAAAATTAAGTCTTAAACCAAATTTTGTAAAAAGTGGTCTGTTGTTAAGCGTACATCCCAAAATGAGTGTTTTCCGAAACGGAAGTCACCTTAGCCTGCGTACATTTTGCGCACACGAGGGTACTTAACACAAAACAAGTTGTGGTGTATGGTAAAATATGATTAAGCTTGACCGATTATAACTTTCTTACTTCTTTTTTATTTTTTTTACAATTTTAAATTGATAAATATTTTTTTATTTGGATGTTTATTAAATTAATTAAAATGTTTAATTAAACGTCCTATAAAATTATGCTTTTGCAATTAATAATGTGATTGCCACATGCTGGCGTGGTGTTTTGGTTACAGTGCTGGCAAATCACCTAAGCAGCCCAAGTCCAAGATTCGGTCGAAAGCAAAATAATTAATTTTCATGGTGATTTTGAACTTTTAATCTATAATTAATTAACTCTAACACCCTTTAGACGTCCATCATTGTTTATTTTTTTAATTATTGCGATTTCGTAATTTTCGTAATAAAAATTTAAAAAGTGTTTAATTGATAAAGAGGCTGTATTTAAGTTAGCACAATATAATATAGATATATGTCTCTATAACATAGAATTTGGATAAGCAATTTAGGAAGCGTAGCTTTTTTTGCTTTCCTTGCGGGAAAAGTATATCATTTGGACGGCGTTCTCGTCCTGTTGTAGGTACAAAGCATGAATTGGACAAAAGTTATAGGTTGGGATCGGCTAAAAAGGCACATATCAAGTAACTGGTTAACAGGTGTTAAATAAGTTAAGGAAAGAAAACAGAAATACTGGTCCCTACACATACACATATATATGTTTATACATACATACACACACAGGTAAATAATACAAAGAAAACAGCTTGAACTAGATACTAAACAATTAATGCAAAAGTTGCTTGTATAGGATTGGCCTGTAACCCGTTCTGAAGTATTAGTTTTAAAAAAATTGACCCTTCCAATGGCAACGCAACGCAAAAGTGACAGGTTCCTTTCATATAAAGGGCAAAAACTAGAATCAGTCCCTACCCTAAGGAACCGGACACGTCAATATTCTTTGAGCAGCCCCATTCTCCGCAAGGTCCTTACAAAAAAATTCGTTTTTGAAATAAAAAAATTGTCGTTTGTAACATTTGATTTTGTAATAAAAACTGGGTAACTGTTGTAGTAAAAGTGTAGCAATTGTTAAATGGTCTTTTAATGTATCCATCTTTCTAATAATTTTTACGATTGTATGTTGTTAAATATAAATAGTTTTTGCTGTTTAATTTTATGATCCTCATTAAGGACTTCCGCATTAATTGCTAAACAATTTACTGTCTCAAAAATAAGGACAAAATAACAGAAAAATTTCAATCTAAAGGGAAAAGAATGAAGTACAGTACGAAAAGCTATAAATTTTATTTCGTGTTTAGAACAACATCATTAAAAATCATTAAATAGTAAAAAACGAATAAAATAAAAAATAAATTAAAAACAAAACAAGTCATTACAATATTTTTAATGTTTTTTTCAATGTTGTTACTTTTGTTTTTATGGATTATTTTGTTGTTGTTGTCGCTGTTTTTTTTTTTGGTAATTTTCTATTTGTTTATTGTTTTGTTTTTATTGTTTGTTTGTATTTGTTTTTCATTAAACAAATTGTTTTTAATGTGAAAACAACAAGTGTTTGAACAGACATATTGTATGTATTGCTCGTTGAGTCAAGTCAAGTGTTTATGAAAGGGGGAATTTTTTGGTCAATGAGCTTTCAAAACACCTTTACGATTTCAGTTGCTCTTTTCTTTTCTAGATTTTTTTACATATTTAAATTTGAATTTTTTAATGAATTTGATTGCTTTTTTATTAAAAACATTAAAATGTTTTTGTTCTACATATTTGTATATTGCTGCAACAAGTTAAATAAAAACGATATATTTTACAATTGATTAATTTGTAAGTTTATTGCAATGTTTGTAACATTTACAATATTTTAGATATGTAAGTGTGTATATTCCTGACGGGGAAAGGGCTATTCTAAAGCTATTGACGTGATCGACTCCTTAATGTGGGGACTGTCTCTAGTTCTCACACTTTATATGAAAATAAGATGTCTCTTTTACATGGCGTTATCATTAGAGGCGACAATTGGTTTAAATTTAACACCTCATATAGAGTCCAGGAGAATCCTAAATGACCAACCTTTGTATTGTTTGTTTAAGATCTTGTTCTAGATACTTCGTATGTCTGTATGTAAGTGGGTAAGTATTAACAGATGTATGTATGCATATGGGGGATTTCATGTCAAGTGAACCAACTCTTTTTTCGATTGGAAAGAAATTTGGACCAAAGTAAGTTCTTGCAGAGAGTAGCATAGACACAATTTTTTAACACGATTGGTCAAGAACTCTCTGAGCTAGAGGGGTTCAAAATTTGACGTTTTCGGCAAATAGGTGTTTTTTTCTCATACATGTAGTTTGTTACCTTTTGCTTTTAACAAATTCGTCCCAAATACTTTCGATAGCTTTTTCTTCAATCTTCCAGAAAAAAATATTTTTAAAATTAAAAAATTTTTTTTTTTATTTTTTTTAAAAAAATAATTAGAAAAATTTTTTTTTTTCAAATATGCCCATTTTTTTTTTTTTTTTTTGCTCAAAAGAAAGCTTAGGTCTTTTGCTTGAAGAACTTGGAGGTCGCTTAGTGGGATGCGAGTGGGATATCTATAAAAATAAATGTTTTGTAACTCAAGGCAGAGGTTTTCCAATTTTCGCGTATATTCTGTTTGATTTTTTTGCTATTTATGTAAAATTTTCTCTTAAGCTAAAAAAAAAATTATTTTGTGCTAAGAAAAAAAATAATTTAACCTTTCCGATGGTATATACGTGAAAATTGGAAAACCTCTGCCTTGAGTTACAAAACATTTATTTTTATAGATATCCCACTCGCATCCCACTAAGCGACCTCCAAGTTCTTCAAGCAAAAGACCTAAGCTTTCTTTTCAGCAAAAAAAAAACAACAAAAAAAAAACAAAAAGAAATGGGCATATTTGAAAAAAAAAAAATTTTTTTTCTAATTATTTTATAAAAAAAAAATAAAAAAAATTTATTTTTTAATTTTAAAAATATTTTTTTCTGAAAGATTGAAGAAAAAGCTATCGAAAGTATTTGGAACGAATTTGTTAAAAGCAAAAAGTAACAAACTACTTGTATGAGAAAAAACACCTATTTGCCGAAAACGTCAAATTTTGAACCCCTCTAGCTCAGAGAGTTCTTGACCGATCGTGTTAAAAAATTGTGTCTATGCTACTCTCTGCAAAAACTTACTTTGGTCCAAATTTCTTTCCAATCGAAAGACATCGGTTTTAAAAGTTGGGTCACTTGACATGAAATCCCCCATATATGTAGTGGCTGGTTTTTCTATTTGTTCCCCTAATCAATAACTTTTGGAACTATTTACTATGTTTTGTACAAGTCCACATTAGGTAATTTGGCCTGTTTGTTTTCTTTTTTTTTTGCAAAAAGTAAATTAAAAAAAAAATAATGACCTAATTGTTATTGTTATTTAAAAAAAGAACACATCGGAAAAAGTTTTTCAGTAACTGGTTCTGGTTTAAACAACGTATCGGCCGATAAGCAAGATGTTAAATTTGTAATTAGCAACAAACTTAATGCACCATTTCCACCGTATCAGTGTTTTTAGTTTAAACGCGTTTTCTAAAAACGTTTAAAACCTTTTCGAAATCAACAAAAACATGGTGGAAAAGAGTGTTTGCAAAGGATATAACAAAGGACAAAACATTTCATTTAGGCAATTTCAGGGAAATATAATTGCTTTTTTTATGCAAACAAAAAATTATTTTTTTTCCAAAAAATCAATTTTTAAAAATTTTTGCCGTTTTTAAAAGTATCAACAACATGGAGTGAAAGTATTTCGTATTAAATTTGCAATTTGCCTGCACCGATTTTCATAGATTTTTAAGATACACGTGCGCTTCCTTGTGCCTGAAATATATATATGTATGTATATATGTGCCATGTCCTCAACCAGTAATTCCTAGCTAGGTTGTATAAAGTTTTTCTTTTGTGTTGCTGATATTGTTTATGCTGTTCGTGTTGTTGTTGCTTGCACTGATTATCGTCGATAATTCTGGAGGTGTTGTCGTTTAGAATGTTGTTATCGTCGGCGTCATTGCTGTTGCTATCGCCGTTGAAAACGAGATTGTGGATGTATTTTGTAATTCTCTGTTTTGAGTGCTCTGTAATTCTCTACAATATTTTGTATGTCCTCAACTAGTAATTCCATGCCTTATGTAAGATTCTGCTAGGAAGAAATAGGCTTGCTGGAGCACACTAAAGGTTGTGCAAATTCTTAAGTGAAAATGATTGTATTCTGTTTTACGAAGTTTTTTCGGGACCTCTTGAGCGTGGGGTTTTCATTAAAGATTATGATCAACATTAACGCTTAGGTATTTATTTAATTTTTGCAAAAAAAGAAAACGTACCAAATTACCTTCCGTGAAGCTACAGAACGAGAACACAGACCAGTTGCCACATATTTTTTGCAGTGCTATTATTAAAAAAATTTCCAATTTATTTTTTACAAAAATTAACTCTGCTCTTTTGGCGTCTTCTTAACTTTTTATTGCTTTTTATATAATTAAAAATAAAATAATGTTAATAGTAATTAAAAATTTTGTAAGGTCGTCGAAATTTAGATGTTTAAAATATTTGAAACTTTTCACTCGCTTAATTTAAATAACATTATTTGCACCCAAAAATAAAATAACAAACCTAAATTCTTTTCTGGTTATTCTTGTTTAATGCACAAATATGTATTTAAAATTTGCAAGTTGATTTTTTTCTGATATGTTAACCTTGGTAATTGCTGTGGAAGAAGTATTAACGCGACAAAATCCCGGAAATAAATTAAAGACCGATTTTTATCTTAAAATTTTTAGAAACATTTTATTTTAAACGACTTTAAATATTGTTTATGTTGGCAGTATTAAAATAGGAAAAAAAGGGGGAGAACCCATTTAAAACAACTGTGCAAAAAGGCCACAAAATCAATATTTTTTTACAAAATATCTTTAGGCAGCTCCAATAGATGCCCAGACCGAAGGCTTAAAAGAAGGGCGCTTTTTCACTAAAAAATTGCTTCTGCAGTCATATAAAAAGTAAAGTTAATTTTAACTCAGCTTAAGACGATGGTGAGTGTAATGATGCTTTACGGGATATGAAATTTGTTGTTTCATTGCATTACTAATAAAATGAGTGACATTATAAGTCAAGATCTTTTAGGCTCGGTGATGCTTCCGTATGTTAAAAAGAAAATGTAATTTTTTTGGACCTTCCAACAAGGTAACAACCCCAAACATACGTGAAGGCTCGTAAAAACTTTTTTAAAATATAATAATTAAAATTTTATGGTATGGGGACTCTTATCTCTCGATTTCAACCCGCTTAGAGACATTTAATACTTTGGTCGCATTCAAAAAGCAATAAAATACTTCCAATCGATCATAATGTAAAGCTGTGGAAAACTAAAAAATTTAAACTTCAATTTTAAAAATATACTGAGTGGCCGAAAAAAGTTTTGATATCTAGTGTTTTGAACACCATGGTGTAGAAATGGTTTCTTAGTAATTTTAAATCAAGACGGTGTTAAAACACTGGGAATATGAATTTTCTTAAACCAAAAACGATTTATCTAGTAAAAATTTCTTACTTTTAGCCACTTTTTAGCCAAAAAAGGATTGATTTAATTCTAAAACCGTGCTTGATGTAAGCTGAAAAGGATTCATTTAAGCCTAAACAGGATTTATCTATAATCACATATGGATAAGGGTATATATCAGTTTATCATTCCATTTGTAATTTCTACGATATTCACTTAAGACTCCATCAAGTGTGTGTTTGTTGAAATCATATTTCCGGACTCAAATAAAGTCACGTTTCAATATCAAGCAATCAGGAATGTCCCTGAGACAATCTCTATTTAAAATTAGAAAAATTGGTTTACCATTGACCGAGATATAAGTGAAAACCCAAAATAATCCATTTTTTTAGGACGAAATCAACTTCATTTTGGAAAAATTTTTGAATAATAGCAGGGGAAGCATTAACTCCCATACAAATAAGCAGTTTCTATGAAATTATCGATACGCTATATCTGGGAAACTATAACAGCTATCGACTTCAAATGTTTTACAAAAAGTTATGATACAATAACTCTTGCATATTGGAAAAAATTAGTTGGATAGGAGTAGGAAAAGCGGAACCCCGCATACAAATAAACAACTTTAATTTAGGTGATAATACAAATAATGTAGAAAACTGTAAAACTCTCGACCTCAAACCTTCTACATAGTATTTGTAATGTACATGTAAACGTAAAAGTTTTGTAAAGTTTTATATATCAAAAACTAGGATTGCTATCGGCTTCAAACCCGGCACAAAGTAGTTCTATTACAATATTTGCAGTACGAAATAAATGGGCTGGATCAGATGGCTGGGTATATAAAAATACAAATGCGAAGGGTATATAATATTGAAAAGTAACAAGTTTTTTTACTTAATTTTTCAAAGTAACTCAAATAGACTTGATTTCAACCATTCATTTCAAAATATATTCCCAGCAACAACTGCTGCTTCGCCGTAGGTAGGTTTGTAATGGAATATCAAGACAGCAAAGCTTACAAAACTGCTTACGTATGGCATGATATTTGTTCGCGATGTCCCACTTAGTTGCATTTCATGTTAAGTGCTATGAATATCCAGTTAATTCATGTAATTTTTGTGCTTCTTTAGTTGTTTAAATTTATTGCGTCATCGAAATAAATCTTTTGCCGAGTTATTATGTTCGTTAATTGACGAAAAACTAATATTTTTTTAACTCACTGCCTTACTGTAGTGCTTCTTAGTATGCACTTGGGTAAGCGAGTGTGTAAAACAGTAAAAGTTTTACGTGTACTGCCAACCACTATTGCATTTATTAAGGGAATAGATAAGTGCTTGCTGCGAAGCGCATTAGTATACTAGAAAAAGTATTTATGTCTTACAAAATCTCGATTATTTTTTGCTGGGTTTATATACAACTAAATTCTTAAAAAAATTGTTAGACGTCTAAAGTTGATTACCAAATATTTTTCAGTAAGTTCTTGATATCTGTTGCAATTATTTTCTGTTTACTTACATACATTTTGATATATATAATACTAGGCTATCTATGAAAAAGGAACCTTGACACAAAATGCTTACATATAAAATTTATATATATATTTTACTTAATTTTTATAATTTCCCTAAAATCATATAATTTGTTTTAATAACATTTTAAATTTCTTATTTAAACCTATTTTGCTAAAAACGAAAATTATTTAAAAAACAATTTGCTTAAATTATTTATTAACGTTAAGTGCTTTTATGTTAAAATCTCATAATAAATTTTGAAGGCTTAAAATAACGTCATATGTGACAGTTCACATACAGCCCCCAATATACATAATCATTGTCTATCTACTTTTTGACTCTCACCTAAATGTAATCATTTTCTATACATAAGTTGTGTATGTAAGTTTGCAAGTATCCAACATACATACATGGAAGAGTCCTTGAGATAATAAATGTTTTTGGTCTTAGGAAGGCTTTACCATTTGACAAGTAAATACTTTGCGTATGTTTTTCAACAATCCCCCAATAAAATCTTAGAGCATGACGTTAAGGTAACAACGGTAAGTATAATGCAATATATTACAAACACTCCTCGAAACAATGGTTGACTAATAAATACTAAAGTTACAATAATATTGTGCCAGTGCACGTTAGGTGTACTTTTCAGAAAACTTAAAAATATTATTTTAGCATTATTTACAAATCTTTTAGATTATTAAGAGCAGTCAAATTTTGTTTAACTGGGAATTGATATTAAATAATATTCTAATATTCAAAAAGATTAAAATAAGTTAAAAACTTTTGCCCATTAAAAGGCGCAGTTTATTGTGTTCAAGAGATAATTTTTCGGAAGCAATCGAAATTGAAAACATAGCAACAAGACCACAGAAAACTTGTAACATCTAGTAAATTTTGACTGTAATCAAAAGCCGTAATTTGCCCCGCAGGACTAAAAACGATTTCTCAATGTACAAATGTTTTGCTGGGTGATATTTGTTTTTACGTGCGTGTGAGTACTTGTGTAAGCGATTTTTGCCATGACAATTGTTTTAGTAAAATTAAACATTCAGTATGCGATAAAAAACCTCGACGTAATTTTTTACAATACTGACGACTGCTGCTGCCTGCTGTTGTTTAATAAGATTTATTTGCAGATATTCCTGTTTGTCTTAAAATATGCGGATTATAAAATAAATAATGTGAGACGCCAAAGCCTACTTATTAACTGGCTCTGCTACGAAGGAAATTCGAAATTACATACAAATATATTTGTAGAATAAAATAAAAAATCTAATAAATAAAATCAACAATTTAAACTTAAAATGAGTGCAAGTGGGTGTAATAATCTGAATAAATTATAAAATTTTAAGATATACGATACGATATTTTGAAATATATAAATTAATGGTCTATTGTTGGCGACGCTCAATATTATTGAATTTTTAACAGAATTTTATTTAAAAAGTTATGGGAAGAAATAAGGACATGCATACCTGTTTGTCATTCCGCTTGTTCTTACGTATTTAAGTGGCTGTAACAGAACGTTTGTTCCATAAACCGAACGTGGAATTGACTTCCAGGCGCTTCGATCTTCTGCGCCTCTACTCCAATTTTTGATGCCAAGTTTCGAGATATCTTTTTCCTTTTTATAATTTTATCAGAATTTCGGCCTTTTCTTCTGCGTTATCAGGTTCGAATTCGAATGACTCCTTAGCTGGAGCATCTTCAACGTAAACGTTGGATTTTTTAACGCCTTACTATGTTAACGTCGTCAAATGTCTTATACTTACTGATCGTGGTTCATACTGGCCCATAAATATTTCGAAGAACTTTCCTCTCGAATATTCCAAACACTGCCTCAAATGCTTTAACAAGTATACAGGGCTTAGAGCCATATAAATGTGTCTTGCAGAAAGTAATTTTTGTCTGTCGAAAGGTGAGTTTGCTACTAGACATGCTTACTTAGTCCAAAGAAGCATCTATTGGTCAATATTGTTATTTTCTTTATCTCAGAACTGGTAGATAAAATCGTTGACTATTTCAAAGTTGTTACTTTAAATTTCGACTCTCTGTACTGGACGTCTTGTACGTTGATACCATTAAGTAAGTTAAATTTTCATTTACTGTCAGATCCTTTTTGACTTATCCGTTTTCGACTTTTTAAAAGGTGGCACTTACTGCTCGCAATATTTGCGCCATGATGTCAATATCGTTAGAGTAAGGAAGCAACCTATGATGTGTTTTGTATAGTGGGCCAGCTCAATTCACATTTGCGTTTCTTATACCCTTTTCTAAAAAAATGTTAAAAAAATCACAAGCAAAGCTTTCTCCTTGTCTTATGCTTTTTTTGGTATTAACAGGTTATTAATATGAGAGTCTGATAAAGTCCTTTTTTTAACAATACTTTGTCTTTACTCAAAGGTAAATAATTTGTTTTCATCTTCTAATTTTAATTCAGTATTTGTTATTCTATGTGCAGATGAAGACTTCACTATGTCCTTATAATTTTATCACAGCTTAACATTTCTTAGGTAGCGGACCGGTTTTACTGATGACCTTACTCCAATGAGGGCTAAAAGAACAAAAACAAGATCTAATTATCCAAAGTAACGTACTTGTTTACTGCAAGCCAAAGGAAAAACATTAATGTGTTAACAATGAGTCATAAGGAGTTAAAAATTGAAAGCTTCATTTAAATAAATTTTTATCTCTTGGAAATAGTTAAACTTAAAAAAATTTAAAAATTTTATGTTTCTTTTTTATTTATCTTTTTCTCCATTTTCTGTTTTCAGTTTAAATTCCTTTTTAGAAAGTTTTTGTTTTGTAAATGTTTTCTTTCTACATATTTGTTTGTGCAGTCATCTCAATTATTGACAAAACAAATATTATTCTTATATCGTAACTAAACTTTTTTACTTAATCTTAAACTCTAAATTAAAGAAATCCTTTTGTAAGTCTTTTTTTCTTTTTTTTAGTTTTATTTTTACTATCTTTTCTCCACATATTATCCTTTTTTTAAATTTATTATACAAGTTTTTTTTTTTCATAAAAAATTCAACTAAATAAAATATTTGTGTTATCTAACTAAAACAATTTAGGATTTTCTTAAAGAAACTGATATCAAGTTTCACAAACATTTATCGATTTCACCTACAAATTTCAGTTCAAGTAAGACGTTTTAGTTTTATACTCCACTCCACTTCATATTGATATTGCTCCTTGTATTTATTATCTTTCTCTTATTTTGTTTTTGTTTCAACTTAGTATTATTCTTTTATATCCTTAAGCAGCCTTCGATTTTAAATGATTCAAAAGATTTTCTTTTGGATTGACAGGTATTAACAGCAAGAATATCATAGTCATGAGAGATAAAAACAAATCCTTGAAATATATTTTATTCAGCCTTAAAGTAAGAATTAAACATTAAACAAAAGCAGAACTGATTAAATATTTAATATGAGAAGATAAAAATTAAATTAGTTTTATCTTTTTATGAAAAATGCTTATAAATTTAAATAAATATATTTATATGAATGATATTTGCTTAAATATGAGGATATTTTTCTTTTAGGTATGTGTTATTCCTTATCAATACAAAGATCGTTTAAAAGCCATAAACTTTTTAATTGTATTTTAGAGTACTTTTTGGACCCTAATAATAAAAAAATATTTCTTCTTCTTAATTGCGTTTACTTGCACAAATATAAAAATTGCAAAATAATCGTAGAAAAATCTAAGAGTTTTTAAGTTTTCAACTTTTTCATCGATTACAATGCTGTTTCGTGCAAAGGTGTTTGGGGCCATATATGAACTCTTTATACCTGATTTTAACAGATATAAAATCCTCAGTAAAGATCGTTTCTGAGCCATTCATCATACAATGTGGCTTTAAACAAGGGTACAGCCTGTCCTGCGACCTCTTCAATATGTTAAAAGAGAATGTCCTGTGTGACGCAGCAGAAAATAGAAACTGCATAGTTTTATCTAAAGCCACATGCTGCTCACATATGCCCATGATAAAGACATAACCGAGTGAACGTTGCCAGATGTCAATGTTGCGTTTGCCAATTTAGAAAAAGAATCGGCAAAAATGGGATTTTTAGTAAAGAAATAGATAAGAATAATAAAATGTTTTAATGAAAAAGAATCCAGAAAAGGACATTCTTTGAAACTTAAAAACTTCAACTTCGAAGTAGCGGAGGAAGTCGCGTAACTCGGAAACACAATAAATAAAAGAAACGAAATTAGTTTGGAATTATATCGAAAAACTGCACTTGCTAAAAGATATTTTTTGGGGTAAGCAAACAGTTTTAGAATAGGATCTTTTTTCGGCAGACAAAGCTTAAACAAGAGATAACATTATTCTTTCGGTACTGTGCTTGGGCCCTTGCTTAAGCATATTTAGGAAAGACCAAGTATAATAAAACCTTTTCAAACCCAACGTAAAAAATAGAGAAGAACCGCAGAATACGGAGATGCTTGAAAATTTTTTCTCAGCTCGACACTCGAAAATCACAAACTTTTCACTTACCGAATGAAACTTCAAATAACAATTATTCTACAGCGAGGCTGTCTTTTTTGGCTCAAAAAATGGATAACCTGTTATATCTTTATTTATTTTTATTTAGATAGTTTTAAAACCATATGTCCTAAAACAATTTGTTTTACTATATTTTAAGAAACCCTACCATAGCTAAAATATGAAATAAAAAAATTCAAAAGTTGCTAGAAATAATACATTTCAGTTATTTATTTGAACTTTTCTATATCTTATAATGCATAGTTTCTGTTTTTCGGCTTTAGGTTCATTATTAAATTTGTGATAGCAAAGAATGCAAATTTTTATTAAAAATTAAGTAATTCCGATAGAGTTATCTCCTAAATCTATTAACCGATATCCATCCGTCCGTATAGCGTCTAACTTACCTTCGTTATCAAAGTGCAAAAGCCACTTTTAATTTTTTTTGGTGCCTGGTGACAATAAGCTAATTATTTTGACCAAAACTGCCTTCAAGTAAATTTTATCCGCAACAAATGTGGTACAATTGTTATATTAAATTGATTTGTTATTGTTCTGTTATTCGCCATAACTCCTTAACAACCCTGACTACCGAAACTCACATTGAACCAAATAAAATGTGAGCAAAGGTTGTAATTGGAAGATTAAATAGTACATTATTGTGCTCGTAATTGAAAGATATCAAATTGTTTTTTTTTGGCTTAACTTATTGTTTTAAAGACATAATTTTGTTCTTATATTTTGGGCTTTAATTTATATTTTAACTTTTTAATTTTAATGAAGGTTGAGTATGTTTAATATAGACCGACCATAACTTTTCTAATAGTTTTTACTCTATATCTTAAGGATAAAACATATCAAAAAATGCACTCGAAATTAGAATGACTTATATACATTTTGTGCATACATAAATTAACTTACTCATACAGACATACCTACAAGCATAAATACAATATAAATTTTATATCATTTATGCAAATTTTAAAAACACACACATATCTTTATAATTTATTACGAAAAGTCTTTATTTTACCATTTATCTTTTTGAATTTTAATGAATTTTTCGACAAAATCATTTAGTTAAGGCCAGTAAAACGTTTCAGCCTACATACATTAATCTGTGCATAAATACAAGCACTCATACGCACATGTAGCCACTAAAGTAGATACGAAGGCAATAAGGGAAGTATCGCCAGATTCTATGAATTTTAAAATAACGTTAACTTTATTTTAGGAACTAAAATTTATAGACTGATAATTTTTGAATTCTGTACAATAGTTGGTGGCATATGGATAAACATGTGCGCAAAATTTTAAAATTCTGTTCCGAGGGCTATATCGAAAAATAGACCATCATTTTGTTCCAGCATATACGAAGGCTGGATTGTCAAAATGGTCGTTTATGTTTACATAGATTTTTTTACACATCACCCAACTAAAGCAACAACAAAAAACCTTTGTTTGTGTGTTATATTATGGTTGTTTTAAAATCTTCACCGCCTTATTATCCATTCGTTTTGAACTTTAATAACTTTTTGTAGTGTCCTCGTATAAATACATTAAAAAACGTATTATTTCGTTGGCTGGTTAACACCATTATTATCGCCCATTTTAACTTTGCACTTTAGTTAATATTTATGTATCTTTTTGCTGGTGATGTTGCTAGCTTTATCTACAGCTATGTATTAGTGTTGTTTTCATAGTTGTTGTCGTTGTTATTACTGCTGCTGTAATTCTTATTGTTGTAATTCTTTTTTAAGTATCATTACAAAATGCTTTTTTGACCATTAAGAAAAACGTATGTCTTCTTGTTTAGTATTTATGCGACCAAAGTAGGATTACTTGATTCCACTAACTAAAGAGAAAAATAATTGTTTACTTAGTTATGTCTGTATTCGTCTATAGCATTAACGTAAGTGTGAGTTTGTGTCTGTGTATTTACCAATTTATACATAGGCGGGTGTATGTATTAAAGGTTTTGTCTTAAAGAAAATTGGGCCAATATTGTCTTTATTGCTGTTGTTCTTTGTAAATGTTAATACCATTACAATTAACAAAAAAGTGTCCTTAGGAAATTCATTATCCAAAGTTGTTCTTTTTCGTTTTCCTTTTTCGACAATTTCGAAAAACGTAAATTATTGCCAATATATATTATTTTGAATGGATCAATTACGAAATAAATAACAAAAGCTATTATTAGTTTAACAAAGGCAAAGCTATGTTACTTAATATAGTTTTGTGCAGTGGCGCATTAATTGTGATGAAGAGTATGGTAAAGGCAATAAATAAATACGCTTTATAGGTAAGTTAATAACCCCAAAAAGTAATCTAAAGAAAAATCCAAAATCCACTAAAAACATTTTGGACTGGTTGAAATATATTTTACAGTACTGCAAGTGTTCCAATAGTTTTGGAAGTTGCTTAATATATGGAAGCTAGAGTCGGAACACGTTAATAGTAACTGTACTTACAGCCTAATTTTTGTAAGCGTTAGTCCGCCCATTTTTCACGTTAAAAGTTTGTTCTCCGCTTTATAAAAATTAGAACTGCACGAGAAAATGTATCGAATATTAAACCTTAATAGCGTTACAACGTTTGCAAATTTTTCTACAAGTGAATGCAGTAAAAATTCTTGTATTGAGTGTATGATTTTCAGAAGCGTAGCACTATCCGTATTTGTGTATAAAATTTTAACGATAGAGGCTCTAAATTTGCACATGACTTTTGTGGGCGGGGTCCCGCCTACTTTATCTATCTAAAAACTTTCTTAAAGTACAGTTTTGAACTAAAATCTATTTTTTTTCTTCTTATATATGGTTTTAATTAATGTTTGTACTACAAAAATTCCTAAATTGGCTCCGCTACGTATGATGTAAAATTTTTTGGTGCAGAAATATTATAGGTTCTGGTAGAACAACATTTAACAAAATCTTAATATTGTTGCTCAAGCTCAAAAGATATTCAATAATTTGTTATTAGACTAGATAAACTCCCAATCAGTTAATTTTACAACCACCTCTGGTTTACATTACACCAATATATTAAAGGAATCTGTGGTGGTAGATATGTATTGGAAAACAAAAAAACTTTTAACGCATAGCTTGGCCTACGTATAAATAAGAGCTATGGTATATTAATCTTAAGCTTAGTGCACTCCATACAAAAGGCATTGGTTGTGTTTATATTAAGCTTTTAATTTAAAGCTTCTTCTACTTTATTATTTTTATGTTTTTGTTTTACAGGATGTTTTTGCTTTTTTATCCTTTTTTTCTAATTAAACTTATCTTAATTAATACATACCTCAGACAAAAATTTAAGTGCTACATGTTTTTAAAAAAGGTTGGCAACTCTTCGAGTGTTATTTAGGTTGAAAGTGGCATCCTTATATATGGAAGAGTTTAAAATAATAAGTTTAATTAAGTAGCAGTCGCTCTACGATGCATTTTACTCTACAAAAGTGCAGATTTCTATGGCAGTCTTGGACTGCCTTTTACAAACCAGGATTGAACTGCAAAAGAAAATTAAAACATCAGTGCACCCCTTCGGCTTTAAGCCGTTTAAATCTTCAATAATTTTATATTAGAGTTGGCATTTTTTCTTTTGCCAAAGTAAATCATTGAATAATTTTTATTATAAGTTTTTATAATTTCCACAAGGAGAAAAAAAATTTTCAGATCATAGGGTAAAAACGATCTGTAATTTTCTTTTTTAAGGTTCAGTTGATATTATCCTTATTCACAGTTTATGCTAGTCTAATGAGTTTACTACATTAAGTGATTGCATTGTTAAAACTCCTACTTGTTCTCTTAATCTTTACTTTTTTTCTTTGCAACAATATTTATTGTCATATTGTCTCCTATATTTTAGTAATTTAATATTAAATGCCATTTTTATTTGTCTCTGGCCTTAGCAAATCTTACATTATATAATCGTCCTTTGGACAACACCAATAACGAAAGCAAATAAACAGTAGCCATTGTTGTTGTAATGATAATTGGTTTAGTAACGCCTGGTCGTAATTTAAGTAGGAGTACAATACCAACGAATACAAAAGTACTTGTTGTTGTTTTTAAGCATATCCTAAAATGGGGTTGTTGTTGTTTTTGTTGTGATTTCTAATGTAATAGTGACAATTTACCACCAGTAATTTCTAAAACTAAATTTACTTTATTTCGAAATTCTTTATCAAATGAACTCTTACAATTTTCCATAAGATTTAATTTTGTTGATAGTATTTTTCTTTTGCGGTCAACAGTGAATAGATTTGTGTATGTGTGTGTGTGTAAAGAAGTTTTCGTTTTATTTTATTTCATTTAGTTTTTATTGTTTATCTATAAATAACAATATAAATAATCCATTAGGGCGTTAATTAATTACTAGATAAGACTTGCCTTATTTTGCAATTGACAATTTAATGTCAAATGCAAAGATGCTCTTTCTAAAAGAAAACCCTTATATTTTATAAATAAAAAGTTCACTAAGCGTATGGTAAGTATAAATAAAAAACTTATTGACAAAGATTATCTTTTAAAATATACATATTTATATACATACATATTTTAAAAGAAAATCTTAACCAATAAGTTTCTCATTCATTTAGTATAAATATTTTTATATTTAAAGCCATTTTCAATAGAAATATACTTTTTTAATTATCAAATAATGGTGTGTTTGCAGGTATAAAAAAGATGTTGGTATTCAGTTTAAAATTTCTGCAACACTCGTTTGCAACCCGTAAAGTATATATATATAATCTGGTTTCTAACAGATAGAGAAGTTGAATTAGCCATGTTCATCTGTCCGTCTGTTAAAATAAAATTTGGGGGGTAAGTCAAGACCGACGGATTTGAAATCAGCAAGATTGGTTCTCATTTATTTAAGGGCAAAATCCTTTCATATATTCCCAATAATATCAATAAATATAGCCACTGTTAACACAAAACTTTGCACGTACACTTTGAAGATGGCGAGCTAAATTAAGGGAAGTTCGTTCTTGTTGGATATAAGCAAGGGAAGTGGTCTCCAGACAATTAAACCTTTTTAATAACGGGTTTTAAACGCTACATCTTAAAAACTATAACTGGTATCGACTTAAAATTCTGCTACAAAGTACTGGCCCTATAATGTCAACGCTTAACAAAGTATGTTGAATATAAACAGGAAGAGCAGTAGCCTCCATAGGTATAAGCCATTTCTATAAAATTTGTTATACAAAATGTCCCGGAAAGTGTTAGTCTATCGACTTTAAAGCTACAAGGTAGTTTCAATGATTTTTATTTTTTAATATTTTAAATGGAAAAATTTTGGATAGGAGAACCGGGAGTAGCATCTTTAATTCAAAAGGGGAAATTGTCTGAAGAAGTTGATTATGTTATATACGGCTTGAAAACTACCTATCTTGATATGACAGGCAATACAAAGGAACGTAAATGGTATACAAGATTTGTCACAGAAGAATATTGCGCTACTACTTCTTTTTGTTCATATATAAATATTGTTTTTTAATTACCGAATGCAAGGTTAATGGTTGAGAGGTGTTACAGTTTTTAAGGCATGATATTGATTTGTTTAGTTGGGTGGGACCACCCTCAGCGCTAGGACTAAAAAATATTATTTTAAAATGTAAAACATTTGTATTACCAGGTTGAAATTCACATTTTTGGCAACTAAAATTTTTTTTGGATATTTTGTTTTTTTTAGAAATATAAAACAAAGGTGTATTGAAACCTATTGAAGCTTGAAATCAACTAAGTGGTCAATATCTGCTCTTTCACATGAGATTAAAAGCTATTAAAAATGCAAGTCCTTTAAATAGAAAACAATAGATTCTGAATTAAGATAATTGAAGAAAATCATTGAAATTTTACTTTATTATTGCATTTAGTACTTTGTTCTAGTTTATAGTTAAAACTTCGTTTACAAAGTTTTGGGTCAATTGTTTTTTTTTTATATGTAAAATGTTTTTTTTATTATATTGTTCCTAACATTCATACCCATAAACACATTTTGCATAAATTTATATTTTAAATTCAAACAAATATATATTTTTTATTTCCCTTTTATGAAATTAAAAAAAAAATATTTAAATCTGATATTTAAATGAAGTGCTTTGGAGTTGCAGCTGCCTGTGTTGCTTTTTAGTGTTGATATTTTATGAAGAGTTTATAAACATTCATCATTTCATATATGGACCTTCTCTTTTGTGTCAATAGTAAAAAATAATTATTATCTTTTGGCCTGCAGTAACAATATTTTATTTAAGTATGTGTATATAGATTTTTATATATTTTATTTTTCTTTATTTTCTGGAAAAATATAACAAAATATTAAATTTATTTTTCTTTTGCATTTCATTCTCATAGTTTGCCTCTGCTTTGTTTACAAGTTATTTAAATTGTGTGAGTTTTTGTGGCTTTTAAAAATTGTTTTTAATAAATAAAACATTTTCTAAAATTGTTATATTAAATGATTTTAGAAACATGAAATTGTATATCTTTGAAGAATGCAATTCAAAGGAAATATTTCAATTATTTTGCAGTCAAAAAAATATTAATTTTAAAATAATAATATTTTTTCCAACTTCTACATAAATTGAGCAAATAGAACTAAAATTTGTTAAGTTCTATTAAATATTATAGTTTTACAATTTAAATTTTCCCTTAAGCCAGTATTTTCAGGTCAAGTTAGTTTTTTTAATGTTAATGTTATATCAATTTGTTGAAAAACAAAATACAAAAAAATTAAATATGATTTAATTATGTAAAAAAAAATATTTAGCTATTTTGTTTAAAATCAATCATTATGGTGGATTGAATTACAGAGCTCCATACACACGAAGATAAATGCTTATGATGTTTTTAAAGAACTTATTGAATTTAAAAATTAAACACATCAATAAAATTCATTATTATATTTTTAAGTTACATTGGAATGTTGTTAAATTGGTTGAATGCCAATACAATTGTACAACCAAATTATTCGTTTTTTCTATCTTGAGTATTTAATTCCATTCAAACGGTACCATTCCATTGTAAAATTGTACTGCTGGTACAAGTAAGTGGGATGATAAATGAAGCTGAGATTAAATAGGTCATACTTCATTCATCCATTCATTTATAGATGAAAATAAATAATAAATATGGGGGATTTCATGTCAAGTGACCCAACTTTTAAAACCGATGTCTTTCGATTGGAAAGAAATTTGGACCAAAGTAAGTTCTTGCAGAGAGGAGTATAGACACAATTTTTTAACACGATCGGTCAAGAACTCTCTGAGCTGGAGGGGTTCAAAATTTGACGTTTTCGGCAAATAGGTGTTTTTTCTCATACATATAGTTTGTTATCTTTTGCTTTTAACAAATTCGTCCCAAATACTTTCGATAGCTTTTTTTTCAATCTTCCAGAAAAAAATATTTTTAAAATTAAAAAAAAAATTTTTTTATTTTTTTTATAAAATAATTAGAAAAAAATTTTTTTTTTCCAAATATGCCCATTTTTTTTTATTTTTTTTTTGCTCAAAAGAAAGCTTAGGTCTTTTGCTTGAAGAACTTGGAGGTCGCTTAGTGGGATGCGAGTGGGATATCTATAAAAATAAATGTTTTGTAACTCAAGGCAGAGGTTTTCCAATTTTCGCGTATATTCTATTTTAATTTTTTTCCTATTTATGTAAAATTATCTTTTAAGCAAAAAAAAAATTATTTAATGCTAAGAAACAAAATAATTTAACCTTTCCGACGGTATGCATTGAAAATATTAACAAAATGTGTTCAGACATTGCCATATAAAAGTGATTTTGTTCCAGAGGCCTACAATTTTGTTGGTAATGCAGTGTCGAGTGTATGAGACTTTATTTGGTACTTGCATACCGTCGGAAAGGTTAAATTATTTTGTTTCTTAGCATAAAATATTTTTTTTTTTGCTTAAGAGATAATTTTACATAAATAGCAAAAAATCAAAATAGAATATACGCGAAAATTTGAAAACCTCTACCTTGAGTTACAAAACATTTATTTTTATAGATATCCCACTCGCATCCCACTAAGCGACCTCCAAGTTCTTCAAGCAAAAGACCTAAGCTTTCTTTTGAGCAAAAAAAAATAAAAAAAAATGGGCATATTTGGAAAAAAAAATTTTTTTTTAATTATTTTATAAAAAAAAATAAAAAAAAAATTTTTTTTAATTTTAAAAATATTTTTTTCTGGAAGATTGAAGAAAAAGCTATTGAAAGTATTTGGGACGAATTTGTTAAAAGCAAAAGGTAACAAACTATATGTATGAGAAAAAACACCTATTTGCCGAAAACGTCAAATTTTGAACCCCTCTAGCTCAGAGAGTTCTTGACCGATCGTGTTAAAAAATTGTGTCTATGCTTCTCTCTGCAAGAACTTACTTTGGTCCAAATTTCTTTCCAATCGAAAAAAAAAGTTGGGTCACTTGACATGAAATCCCCCATATATAAAATATATACGTATCTGTGTATGTGTGAACAATTTATTAAGACAAAAAAAAAAAAAGAAAAATGAATAATTTAGTACAAAGTAAATATGACAGTAATGGCAATATTATGAGCATAAGTAAGAAGTTGTCAGAAAATGATAAAAAATAGTATAAAAAGTTAAATCATCTAACCTCGGTATATGCAAGTTGCATTCATACATAACAAGCAAATACATAACATATAAAAATACCTGTAAATAATTTTTGATTCCTGAAACTTACCTTGGAAAACAATAAACTGCTTTAATTGGGTTTCGAAATAAGCCTCATGAAGTTACTAACGTAAAAGCCTTTAAGGACTTTCAGCAAACAAAAGCATTTCAAAAAGCTTAAAGGTTATTTAAACATATGCCTAGACCATAAATTAAATAGCTCTCGAAATATTCAAGGATAATAGCTACACTCCAAAACTCCTCGCTATCGAGAAACTTGGCAAATTGATTTTTTTTCTTTTTTTACGAAATTAATTTCCTAAATTTCCTAACAAAAAGTTTTCGATATATCCTCGCTACTAGCCGAGTAGAATGCATTTTCGAAAGCAGCTACGCAATTTCATCATCTTTGAACTTCGTCCTAACTTACAAAATAAAAACAGAAGGAAAACACTGATACCGTATACTTTTCTCTGTTACATGTAAGTTAAATAGGTGATGTTTACAACCAAATACACTACTACCGTTCAAAGAGTACTGATGATGAAATTGCGTAGCTGCTTTCGAAAATGCATTCTACTCGGCTAGTAGCGGTAGAAAAATCAGCTTTTTTTAAATTGAAAGTTTCTTTCAACATTAACGGAAAATAATAATTTCTTCTAATAAAAAGAAATTATATGAACTAAAGCCAAACTAAAAATCAAAAATATTCCGCCATTTTAGTTTCATACGCCAACGAACTGAACAACAATAAAAACAGAGGTGCCGCAAGACGAACCCACTAGGCCCACCTTTAGTCGTCTGGAAGGCGTAATGGAGGATAAGTTTAAATTATTGAGCCAATTAATGACGAGAGTTACCAGCATAATGAAATAATTAAAAAAAAAATCAGTCTTTCTTTCTTAGCCCATTAACTGCCTTACAATCTTTTATGCCACGCAAACGGTAGCCGCAATTACAAAAATGAAATTAAATATTTTTTAAAAAACCAAAAAATGTATGGACGTTGATTGAAACACATATGACATCTAGAAGTACTTTTAAAATAAGTGACTGTATTCACGATACGAAAGATCCAAAGGAATGGATCGTACCGCAGCTCAGCAGATTTTCAATAACGAAAGTTTAGCACCAAGCTTTGAACAAATAATTAGGTCCCTGCTTTATATATACTAACGCCTGTAACCCTTAGCATACGTACTAGGGCTTTCACTTAATTTGTCCTAGAGGCTGCGATTTATATAACTTCATGTTTAAAATGGAACTAAACATTATATTAACTTGAGAGCCAATATATTGACAAATGGACCACAATTGAATTTCAGACACTATCAAACTTTAAAAAAAAATCTCTCGTTAGATCTATCTTGAGACCACTTAAGCAGCCTCTACCAAATCGCAACTAATGGTTCTTTCTTATATAAAAGAATAAATTTGTTAAAACATAAAAAATATATCAGCACCCACTACTTGCGAATTCCACGGCTTAGACTTCTGAGGACATCGACGATTATCTTAGTAGCCTTAATGAACATGTTGGGAAATCCTCTAAATATTTCTCTTCCATCTATTGCTAGACTAGATACAACAAAATCCTCCGATATTGAACAGCATCCTAACGGAAAGAAAAGCAAAAGCATAAATCACTAAAAAAGTGTACAAGTAAACATTAATACTACAAAGGTTTCGGATTGACTCCTCAAGCGAATTATCATCTACAGCGATCAACCAAAGTTCTAAGAATATCTATTGTCACAGAACTACCACGTACTATTCTGCGAGAATCAAATGAAAATAATAACATAGAAAAATGTGATTTTTGGCAAATCATTTAAAGAACGTGTTAACTCCAAAAATATGTTATGCCATGAGTTAGTTAATACCAGCCGTTGCTGACGACATATGTTATTGTGATTGCAATTTTTAGATACTATAGATGTTGTTGATTATCTAAATGCTTAAAAATCTAATCGTTAAAAAAATATGGCAGCGCTGTCTTTCAAACGCAGCAAAGAGAAAAAATTTTGTACTTTTAATGCCGTACTACGGCTTGAATTTTTCCCGCCAATATTGAAAAATGTTTTGGTAAAGTTGATTCCTATGCCCGGAAAGGAGTCTTTAAAGATTAAGGTAAAGGATTTTAAGAATAATTGGAGTCTGTAACCAATTATGCTAAAATTATTCGAGAAACCTCTTAAAAGCAAGTTGATTCTGATCTAAATTCACACAACAATTAACATCAGTTTGCATTTAGGTGTGCTATTTTATTATTCTCTGCTATTATTTAAGAGAATTTTTCTGCAAGCAGTCAGTAAAATGCCTTTATGCAGAATATCTAAAAATTGTTTTAATTTAAATACAAAATTTATATTATACTTACTTGATGCTACAAGCAAACACTCAAAATAAAACAAGAAATATTTTATATTTAATTCAAAATGGTTTGCAATAACTAAGAATAAATAATGACTTAACAAGGACTCAACATAGAATATTTATATGTTTCATTAAATCTATTAAAATTTTATAATTGTCAACCCTTTATGAGATAATAAATTTAATTTTTTGGAAGAACTTATAGTACATGCTGACGAGTGTTTGTGTCTGTATTCTTATATCCTTATACATACTAATAAAGACTAAAAAATCATAAATCTTTTTTTAATAAAACAGTAATAAAAAAACATATCTATGAACATTTTTCAACTACGACCCGCCCTAATGCTTAAATCCTTTTGTAAAATCAGCAATAGCGAGTGTGTGAAAAAAATAAAAATTGTGAAAACAATATTGTTTGGTTGCTTTTGGCTGTTGCACAAATATCAATAAATAATTGTTTGTAATCGTAAATATCCCTTTGGAGGGACTCCTTGCTGGTTTTGTTGCATTTTTTCGCATACATTTTTGACTGCGTGAGTGTACAAACATTAGCGTTTGTTTTCCATGTTTCCCCTTTAGCCAAAGGATTATTAAACTCATTCACTTAAATTTATAGTGCTTTGTGTGTGTGTATGCCCTTATGTATACATTTTGCAAATACTATTTTATTTCACTGTTTATTTGTGATTCTAAAACCAACTTCCATTTATTTGCAATCAAAACTCAATAAACGAATCGCGACATTGGGATTTTATACATTTGTACGATCCCACTATAGTTTTGTATGACAAAAAAAAATCGAGTCCTTCCTTGACTTATTCTGTCGGTTTGAGCTTAATGGCAAGTTTTTTATTTATATCTTGTTTTTTTAACTACTTTATTTACTTCTATGTTACAAAAAATAATCAAGGAAGAAATAAAACTCTAATTTGTATGTAAGTAGTTGTGTGGCTATGGTTGTTATATTTATTGCA
Source organism: Melanophora roralis (assembly GCA_963583895.1). Lineage (NCBI taxonomy): Eukaryota > Metazoa > Arthropoda > Insecta > Diptera > Rhinophoridae > Melanophora > Melanophora roralis. The sequence continues at coordinate 58,559,156 of OY757190.1, read as the reverse complement.
GTGAACAAATAAAGCAAAAATGAAACAACGAACCCCTTTTTAAAATTCAATAAATTATTTCCAAATTGACTTTCATTCTTAGAAATTTTCTATTTTCGAGAGCACAGTTTTTATTACCGTGATTTTTATTTTGGCTTGTTGCTTTTAAATATAAGGGTGTTCACTTATTGCGTTCGAAAGTATGAATACAGTAACAGTAAATCAGACAGACTTCAAAAAACGTTAACTGAGCTTAAGTTTAGTTTTTTTAAAACGATGCCCAAACTAAACTAAAAAGGTATTTTGATATTATAATTAAAACTCATACGATGTATGCGTTTTATGAGTTTATGTAGATGTTCATAAGGCCTGAAAAAAAAAATAATAGTCAGACACACCTCCAATTTATCAATCAAATTAGTATCACTTTTTGAATTTGGTAAAGCTTGTCCGACAAAGTTTCGACAAAGTTTGGCATAGATAAATCTTAAGCATAGAGACCAAGTAGGGACTTAGCATAGGGGCATCACAAATGTCTGGAATAAGCATTTTGGACTATAGCTGCTTTAGGTACATATTACTCTTCCCATTGAACAATTGAACGTATTATCATTTCCGTATACTACCTACCGTTTCACTACGTTTACATATCATGCTCATATTTTTGGCACAGCCCCCATAGAAATGTCCTCAAGAAAAAAGCACTTAGAGCAGTTTTCCGGATAGAATAATACATGCAATGAATAAGTCGGGTTCTAAATTGGGCACGAGAACAAGCTTTACATTTGAGCGGGTAAAAATGTCTGAAGTTGTTGTTATCGATGTGTGAACTTAACAGTTACTTCCTGCGTAACAGTTAAGTCTCCAACTTCGAAATCCTTTGTGGGTATTTCCATTTAATTCGACTGTTAAACACTTCAGGATTTTTTTCCAATAGCCGAGCAAACTTGGAAAAGGAGTTCCAATTAAATAATGGACAGGGGCCAACAGAAGTAAATTTAGTGGATCATCATATATGGAAGTTATGGGTTTTTTGTAAATGAGTTTAAACATTATTTACATCCCACAAGCCTCCCATATGACGAACATCATTAAACTATTTGAATACTCTATCATACAAGGATCTTTTCTCTTAAATCAGTTAAAACCTTCATCCAACATGCCCCTAAGACATTAGCTGCTCCAAACCAATACAGATTAATTGTCAGCCTATAAATTAAGGGCACGGGGGGGGAAGAAACGGGCACAAGCCGGTAAGAACGTCTATACCGTCGTAGTGTTTGATGCCAAAGTGAGCAGCGAAATCTTAAATTATTTAAGCACGTACGGGTCAAATACCTAGAGTAGTCATAGTTTATTTATTTATTTATAACTTGTCTATGGAAATTACTACTTGCATACACTGTAAAATTTAATAAATGGACACAGATAATATAAAAAAATATTACAATATATGTGAATAACATACATAACTTATAAAAATAATATAAAATAAATAATGGTAAAGGGTATAATATGGTCGTGCTGCATGATTAGTTTTGCTCACGTGTTTTGTTAAGTTTCATTTCATCAACTATAAGAGTGCTGAATTCTTTTTTTTTTTTTTTTTTTTTTTTTATATATTTATTATTGAATCTTCGCCTGTGGCGAACTAACAATAAGTGTTCAAATCTTGAAACTAGGTAGTTAATATAAGTCCAGCCAGTGCCAGACTTAAATTTAAGTTCTTATATTAATTATCAAGCTTCATATAAGCGCAATAGTATCCCTCCTTTTCAGGCGGGTGTGCCCACTATGTTGCAGGATGTTTCGGGCGAGCGGATTTGGGTGAGCTTCCAGCTTATTTAAATACTTGTCCACATAGTTCAGGATTTCGCATTTAACTAGTGGAACTTGTAGATCCTTGTGGATGTTGCTGTTTTTAACATACCAAGGAGCACCAGTTATCATTCTTAGGATTTTGTTTTGCCTGCGTTGAATTTTTTCTATGTTGGATGCGGAAGCAGTGCCCCATAATTGTATACCGTAGCACCAAATTGGTTTCAAAATCGATTTGTAGAGTAGAAGTTTACAATCAAGACGAAGCACAGAGTTTCTGCCGATTAGCCAACGAATTTTTGTAGCTTTTAGTTTCATTTGCTTCAACTTCGCATCTATATGAGGCTTCCATGTGAGGCGGCGGTCTAGGTGAATACCAAGATATTTTGTCTCGGTTAGTTGAGGCACCATATGGTTGTTAATAAGAATTGGAGAGCACGTTTCTTTGCGTAAAGTAAAAGTTACGTGGGTACATTTTTGTTCATTTATTTTTATTCCCCATAACTTTGCCCATTTTTCAACTTGGGTTACGTTTTGCTGCAATTGGCACGAAGCCTCTTTAGGGTCTTTATGAATACTAAGAAAAGCAGTATCATCAGCAAATGTCGACGTGTGTGTAAAACTATTGGTAGCATATCTGCTGTGTAAAGCAAGTACAGAACTGGACCTAGTATACTCCCTTGAGGTACACCAGCCCCTATTGTTTGAAAAGAACTTATTTGGTTTCCCTCTTTGATCATAAATTGTCGACCGGTTATGTATTTTTCTAAAAGGTTGAAAATATTAGCTGGAAGGTGTATCTTTAGTTTGTTTAACAGGCCTTTGTGCCATACTTTATCGAAAGCTTGAGAGACATCAATGAAAAGGGCGGAGCAGTACTTCTTTTCCTCAAAGGTTTTTCTTATAACCTGCACCAGTCTGTGAGTTTGTTCGATTGTGCTATGTTGACTTCTAAAGCTAAATTGGTGATCTGGAATGCAGTTGTTTTCATTCAGGATCGGAGTCAGCTTGTTCTTAAGCAATTTTTCGAACAATTTTGACATTGTGGGTAACAAACTTATAGGCCTATAAGACTCTACCTTTGAAGGATCTTTGCCAGGCTTGGGAATCATCTTTACTAAGGCAATTTTCCATATAGGCGGGAAATGTTCAAGCCGAATTATTGCGTTAAAAATAAAAAGAATTATTCTTTTTGCCGTAAAAGGTAGCTCTAAGAGCATTTTGTTGCTTATATTATCAACGCCAGGAGCTTTTTTACCATTTAGGCTAGCAATAGCCTCTACAACATCTGTAAATCGGAAACGTATTTCTAAAGGACGTCTAGCAACAACTGGTGGTAATTCCCTCACGTCTGTGCAAGTATTGGGAGTGAACACGTTTTTGAAATGGTTTGCGAACAGATCACATTTTTCTTCGTCATTTCTAGCCCAGAATCCTCTCAGATTACGCAGTGGTGGTTTTGCGATAACGGGTCTTTTAAGACGTCTGGCTGATCGCCATAGGGAATAATTTGTCTGGGGAGTTGCGTCTAGACCTTCGAGGTACTCTTTAAGTGAAGCTATTTTGTGAACCTCTAGCAAGCTTTTTAATTTGTTAGTACATTCTTTCAGCTTAGATATAAGTTGGGGCGATCTGTTCCTTTGCCATTCTCTTCGGACTCTCCTTTTTTCAGATAAAAATTTTTCCACATCGTCAGAAAAAATTTTGCTGTACCTGATCTGACGATAGGTAGAAGACGCATGTTCAACGGCTTTTTTAATGTTTTCATTTAGGACTCTCAGACTATTGTCTATGTCTCCGGGAGTTTTTAGCGGTTGGTTTTCCGAACAGTGGGCACTAATATATTTTTTATATTTTAACCAATTTATTTTTTTAGATAAGAAAAAATCACTAGCTGCTATTTGGTGAGGACTGCAAATAGTAATTATTGTGGGTGAGTGGTCAGAAGATAAATCCAAGGAGGCTTCAGCCTCAATAAGGTTCGGGGATATACCTTTTGCCACGCCAAAATCTATTACGTCTGGAATTTTGTTATTGTCCGTTGGCCATTAGGTTGGTTGTCCAGTTGAAATAACGAAAAGTCATATTTCCGACACGGAATCATACAAGATACGACCTCTGGGACTAATTAAGCGGGAACCCCAGTAGGTGTGTTTAGCGTTATAGTCTCCAGCAGCTATGAAGCGGGGACCTAAAGATTTGTAAAAACTGTTGTACTAATCCTTCATTATGGAGAACCTGGGTGGACAATACACTGACGAAATAACTAGGTTAGCGAAAATTCATCAATGCAAACGTTCGTAGCTTGGATATAACATTCCTAGAGGCCACCCAACCATTGGTGTTTAATTCTTGATTTGATTAGAATAGCCGATCCACCACATGATCTATCCCTAGGATCCTTTGAATCGTAAAAAGAATAACCACTAATTTTAAAAATGCTTCTAGATGTCATATGAGTCTCAGAAATACACATAACATTTGGTTCATCAAGAAATATTCGAGCTCGTTTTTGTGTTGGCGGATGCCGTTTGCGTTCCAGAAACATACCCTGAGGCAGTTCATGGTCTTTTAAGCATAGCCTGCAGAAAAGCAGACTGCATTTTTTGCATTTCTTGCTGAATTCTTGACATTAAAGTTCCATTAACAATTAAACATTTAATTGGATGAATATTATTTTTAACTGAAGCTGAGAAAACTTTTTTTCCAAATAAAAATAATTCAAATGGTTGAAAGAAAACAACTTGTTACACATAACCAAGCCAGAAAATTTGTATCAAAGTCTTAAGGAGTTAAAATAGTATATCGATATTATGGAGCTCTTCCATTGTTTGACTTTTTAATAACCTCGCCACGGTATTTTTTCTTCCTTAATTATTTTCTTTTTAAAATAAATTTTTTTATCATATTCCTCTAAAATTTAATATCCCTACTAATTAAACAACTGCAATACTTTTCTTAGCCAAAAGGAAGAAATTAAAATCGTTTTGTTTGCTTCCGGTTAAATTTCTTTTTTGTTCGTCCGGCAGTTATAACTTCTATTGTTTCAGTATTTCATATATAAGCTGTTTTCTATAAGAAATCACCAAAATTGTTAGCTTTAGGTTGATAAAGTCGATTGTGATGCTCAAATAATATTTGTGAATAATAAAATCCCCTTTATAGTTCCTCTGAAATGAAATTTGATTTATTCTATCGACTTATAAATTCTAGAACTCTCAGTTAATATAGCTTTTGTGTGGGAAATTTTCTTTCTTTTTGCTTTTCGGTCAACTTTTTGTAATAAATTCTTTCATTAGATTTTCTAATCTAAATTTTAAAGCATTTTAGAAAACAAATTTCTTTTTTTCGAGTATAAAGACAAGGGTAGGCATTGCCAGATGACTTTAAGAAATGCTGCGATTTGATTTTAAAAACTCTAGCAGCGATACATACTTATGTATATGAAAGGACTAACAATTAACCTGCTTCTTCGTTATCGCAGTTTTATATACTTACTTAACCAAAGTACTTAATGCAGAAAAGTATTATGAGCAAAAAAATTAAAATTTGCACGATTTCCTATCCAGAATTTTTAATTCTAAAGTTAATTTTGTTGACTTTTAACTTTTATATGGATTAAAAACCATTACTTTCATATTCCAAGACTTAAAACCCAAGGTAATTAAAGAAAGCACCAAAGATGTTAAAAAAGTAATTTTGCCCCTTTACTCCTTACCTTAATCGGGGAACAACGTCTTTTCTTTTCGTTGTAATGGCGCTTAACGTTTTATTTAAGATCAGTTTGAAAAAATCAGCATCAGGATATAGACTTTTAGCGTTATCTAGGGTGTAGCGCCAAAGATCTATTCACTTGTCTTTTCTTCCACCAATCTTCCTCGCAATTCGCCCTGGAATTTTCAACAGCGGAGGCAGCTGTAAAAGTGGAGAGGGAGAAGTTGCGACGGATTATATTCCGGGCTACTAAACAACTTTAGTAAAAACAGTACAAGAAGTACCAAAATTTATTTATAATATTTGAAGCCTGTCAAAAACCCTTTTAGTTACACTTTTGTCTTATTGGTTCAGAAGTTACAAGGCGTTTTTACCCCTGAGAGTCCGAAGTTTCGAAAAGAGCCTCTGATGGGTCCTATTATTTTTTTAAATTATAATACGATATTCTTAAATTTTGTGTGTTGTTGTTCCATTTTTACACCCTTTCGGTCCGAACTTACCGAATTTCTATCTTAGTGGATTAATGTTTCAATGGTGGTACCCGAAAGATTTTAAAGATTAATTAGAACATCTGGCAACTTAACCTTTTGACTTTAAGACAAATACAAAAGCCACAAAATCAATAAAGACAACGGATAGCTAAACAAAATGACTTGATCTCAATGCACAGTTGAATTTTTTTACTCACTAAGTATTTTTGAATATATGAATTACTAAGTATTTCAGTATGATTGAATAAAGGGGAACCTAAATAGCTAAATCAATGAATATGCGGAATGAATTACTGATTCAAAGAACCTAAAAAAGAAATCGCTTCCATCAACTGAAGTTTCATAAAAAGTTATAACAATAAAATGTTAAAAAAGGACTTGTTATACAACAATTTTGGTTAAAGTAAATGTTTGATTCTGGAATAATAATGGAAAAATAAGAAGAAAAGTATCAACTCGTTTCTTTATTGTTTTGCTTTTTCTCTTTGTAAATTTTTCCTTTTTAAATTCATTATTTGTTTTAACTCCATTTTGAAGTTATTTTCTTTGCTTGCTTTTCGGCAAAACTTAATTGAATATTAAAATCGAATAAATTTTCAATGAATCTAACGATAGAAGTACATTTTACCAATTCTATACAGGAAACAACACACACACAAATGCCTTTTTTTTATAATAAAAAGAATCAATCCATGAATGCACAGTGATTTCTTTGCCAGCTGTTTAAGGTTCTTTTGTTGTGTTTTGGAAGTGATTGTCAAGTTGAGATGAAATAAACGATAATGATGATGATGATTTTCTTACAAATGTATATATTTTCGTATACTACGAATTTTTGTATAAGTATCATAAAAATTTTATTGATTTGAATAATGTATTAGAATTCAAATGTTGTATATCTGGCTGATTAGTTTTTGCCCATTCGTATCGATATTTTAAGAAGTTATTCAGCTGCCTTTTACTCAAAATGTAACCAATCACTCTCATTATTGACTTAAAAAAGATATTAGAGTTTTCAAAGCCAAATATTCCTTAAAAACGTTATCCGTTATACAAACATATATATGAAAAAAGTATATATACTTTAAAAAAAATATGTATGTACATACAATACATACATATGTAGTATGTATGTTAATATTAAAATTTTTGTGTGCTATTTAAGATTTTTATAATTCGCATTGAAAAAATCTTAAAATATAAAAAAAGAAGTATTATATAATTTTTCAACTACCCTACGGGGAAGTGCACTGACCCAAGAATATTGACATGAACAGTTCCTTAGGGTAGGGACTAGTTCTAGTTCTTGCACTTTATATGAAGAGAACCTGTCGATTTTACATTGCGTTATCATTGGAGGGGGCAATTGGTTCAAAACTAACACTTCAGAACGGGCTACGAGCCAATCTTATATAAGAAGATTTTGCATTAATTGTTTAAAATCCTCTTCAATCTTTTTTATTTGTACCTACGCGAGTGTGTATATAAAAAAAGATGTATGTTTATGAGACCAGTATTTCTATTTTTTCCCTTATCTTCTTTAACACATTTTAACTAGTTCGTTGATTTGTGCCTTTTCAACCGATCACGACCAACAACTTTTGTCCAATTTATGTTTTGTACCTGTAACAGGACGAGTACGGCAACCAATTGACCCACATTTCCCACAGGGTAGTTCTAGAAAAGTCAAAACCTCAGTTGTTTCATAAAAACCTGTAATTCAATTATTGCTCTTAAATATAAATACTTAAACTAAAATCTTTAGCTGGAAGTAATCTTCTTTCTTACACACGTGCATTGTAGCAGCACTCTATGTATCATGCATTGACTACAAAAATATGTTTTAAATTTAGCACTTTTCGTTACAAATAATTTACAACCCTTTTACATATCACAGATTTCAATCATTTCCAAGAAACAATAAACATGATTAAGAAGTTTTCACAAAACTTACAATAAAATTAAAATTGATTAATGGAGAATGTGTAGAGTCATTGTGAAAATCAATAATTAAGAAATTCTAGATAAACAAAAATTAAAACAAGTAAGAACGCTATATTCGGCTGTACCGAATCTTATTTACCCTTCATATTGGTCACTTTGTATACCCAGCCGATATAACCGAGTTGTTTTCGTACCGCAAATATTGTAATTGAAATTGTAAAGGGTATACAACTTCCCCTGCTCCTATCCAAAAAAAAAATGTTTCCCTAATTAAGGTCCCCATCTTTAAACTTTTGTATTTAGTGCACGGATTTTGTTCGTAGGTTTTCACTTATATCTCGCTCATTAGTGAACCGGTTTAGCTGATTTTATATACCAGTTGTCTCAAGGACATTTCTGATTGTTTGATACTGGGCGACTCTATTTGGCTCCGAAAATTTGATATCAACAGGCACACATATATACGGACGTGGTTATATCGACTTCCCCCTCTATAACGATCCAATATATATACATTTTTTGGAGTCGCAAGTTAATAGTTTAGAAATTACCAATGGAATGACAAACTAATATATACCCTTTTCACTATAAAAAGTATAAAAGAACAACGTCTGTTTGATTAAAGATTTATTCTCAAATCAAACAATTTAAGAGTGTTTATCATACGGGGTCATTATTATCGACAAAATGTGGTCGTATCAGTAACAATTAGCTGCAATTTACAGTCGAAACATGCCACTCACACACGTCATGTCAAACTTACATTGATATAACACAAACTCGCTGTAGGTACTTGAGTCAACACACGCCCGTATATTAGTTGCGTTTTGATGGATATTAAAATTATAAAGATTTTCAAAAATAAAAAATAAAAATTAACAAAAACACGCGCCCAGGAAAAAATTAAGTTCTAAATTCTTTATGCATGTTCTGTGAGAGCGTTTTGTAAATACGTTTTAATAATTAAAGGTTTTTTTTATTTTTGTTCTCAACTTTTTTTTTAAAATACTTTTATAACTTCAAAGTACCAAATGACCTAATGTTTGAACAGAACGTGAATTTTTTTGTACACTTTAGATTGATTAAGAGGGCAATTAATGCATTAACCCTGCCAAACAATGCATAAAAACTGTCATCAAACTTCCGTCATTTAAGCTAAAGTTTCGGAAGGGGTTTTTTGTTTGAAACGAAGTTCATTTGTTTTATTTTTATAAACAAAAGAGTCGGATGGTCTTTAAATTGTATTATAATTTAAATGACAACGTTTAACGACGTTATATGATATGTATTTTTTAAATATTTTTTTAGTTTATTTTAAAATCTTCGCCTCTATGAAATGGGTTTTCTAAATGCAGCACACAATTGAAAAACTAGTTTTTAGCGGGTTTTTTAAATCAAAAACTCAACAAAAAAGTTTAATTCATTTAAAATAATTATAATTACATAAAAGCAAAAAACGTATTAATTGAATTAATAGATTTGGTTAAGCACGACATTTGGGCAAATTTCCATTCTATTATGTTCATACATATATGCAACATCTCTAACCCGTTAAGCCTGTCCTCTTCATGGTTAATCTCAGCCATGTTTTAATACGAACAAAGGTGGAAAATTATATTTCAGCCGTGTCATTACTGATCGGCATTAAAACAAAAATTATGAATATTTTTTGCAAAATTTGGGTAAATATCTGAGTCACATCTCGCTAAAACATCTGTTATATTTTTTGGGTGGTCTTTACGAATCTGCAAGTTGTGGAATTCAAATTTCTAAATAAGTAAATGTAGTAATATTCTGAGGCAGAAGTTGAGGGATGTCAAACAAATAAAAAACGTTCTTAGAGAAATGTGTTTAAAAGTCTTGTAAAACAGATTCGTTTAAAAGTATGTATCCCTCGATGTGGTAATATACTTCGATATCTTTAGAATGGGTTTTTCTTTAAAATTTCAGCTTTTCAAATAAAATTTCCACAGCAATGCAAATATTTTCTGCCTCTTCAAAAATAGTTTTAAATTCTGTTTGAGGCTTATTCTTTTGAGTCTCAAGACACACTATCAGGGGGTTTTTTTTTTCTTTTAAAATATTCGATCCGCAAATAAATTCGAAATAGCTCAGAGAAGTTCTTAATAATGAGGCTTTTGAAGACGTGTCCCTATCTTTCCACTCGGGTAACTCGGGAATCTTTTCCAGTGCCTCTATTTTGTGTTTTATTCTTACTGCAAATTATAAAATTTAATCATCGTGTTTCGCATAATGCAGACAACTTTGTACCTAGATATTTTAGAAAAACTGCATTACGGTTAGGATAATGTCTTTTAAGAAATAAATTTCTTGGTTTCTTTAACAAACGAAGCAACTTTTTGTATGATTTATGCCTTGTTGTCCTTCAATAGTAAGTTGTTAAATTTACGGGAATAACAAGGCGTTTGCTTTGCATTTTTGCTGTTTCTTGTATTTTTTTATTGCTCCATTTTCTGCCAACATGCAAAGATACCCATCAGTTCCAAGCCCTACATAATTTTCAAAATCAGGACCAACGTTTTTCAAAGCTGTTAAAACTACTGATGATAGTGTTTTCGCATTAACTGACACTTCGACGTCATTGCCAGTATCATTTAAAGCCTCTTCAAATGCGTCGATAAAGCCGATGAATTATTCTTTTGCTAACTTTTCGTTTATGTTAAAATACCTTAAAGCCAAAAAAGTATGATTTTTTTTTAAAAATCAGTGGTTTCGTCAAAAATAATCGAATAGTATTTAGCGTCATAACTGTTTTTTAGTATAATTTCTAAAATAAGATTATGGGAACTTTAATTTAATTCAGTTTGAATTGTTTTCGATAAATATGAATCGTCTAAAGGGAAAACTTGGAAACAGTGGCCTAAAATTTTTATCTCCCGCATCTATACGAAATCGCAGAAGTGAACGAAAAATACCTTCAGAGCTTGTAATTTTAAAATATAGCAAATGAGAGGTATATTACGCCTTCCGGGGGAAGTTATAGTTTGAATAATAGACAACAAATGTTCTCGATTTTCAATTTTTTGTTGAAGTGCATATATTGGTATTTGATTTCCCACCTCAATACGAAAGTGTTCTTGTGTCTTCAAAAACATTTTTCTAAAAGCCACAGCACCTTTAAATATGCAAAATATTTGTTAAATAAAATATATAAAACATTTGTTTCATGGCAACCAATTTTCTTATTTATATAAAATATGAAGTTTTAATCGTTTTGGGGGGAAAATTTCCGTTTTTCCTCCCCCCTGGATCCTCGCCTGCTATCATCGATTTATTCTGCGGAATTAAACTGTAGGATTTGCGAGCAATGATTGCTTATATACTTTTTATATCTCATCCAAGTTACCCTTTTAGATTAAAGAAAATCACTATTACGGTTTGGTAAGGACTGCAAAGTAATCGCCTACAATAAACTAAAAGCCCCAAAAAATTTGAGCTTAAAAAGTTCCTGCGATATAATTTCGTTGCTCCGTAACAGTAACATATCTAAAATTTTATTGTGGTCAGTTGGCGAAAACGTTGGTTGTCTAGTCTTTATAATTTTCACCCCATTTTAAACACAAAATCAAAATGCCCAGATGAAAATCTGGGCGAGCAATAAACCGTCAAAATCAGGAATTTCTAAATAAATTCTTAAATACGTAAATAAGTTGCTTAGATACTTGCGAAGAATGTCACAATAGCTTTGGTAATTTTAAGAAATATGGAGTACACAATGATATTTTTTAAGTTCCATTTTAGTACTAATTATGCTAGAAATTACCCTAAAGTTCAATTAAAACAACAAACTTCCGTTTATAAATGGTCACTATAGTCTTCATTAAAATATGTGTATAAGGGAGAGGTGGACCAAAAATTTCGATTGCTTAGGCGTTTTGTTTCTTTGCATTTACATCCTTCACATTTCGTGTAACTATTTCAAAAAATACACTCTCATTCAATCAATACACACAAAAAATAAACAAAGTAATCTTAACTTAAATCAGGCCGTAGCGGTGCCTAAAATACGGTAGGTACAGATATTCTTAAACCAAGTACAAAATTTCATAAATAAAGTCCTTTTTATCTAAAACAATTTGTTTTCTTTTAACCACATTCAAACCGAAAAGGCATTGATTTAAGCACAAAGACGTGATTGTTATACGCTTAAAAATACTGTATTTGTTAGAGATGGGATTTGAACCTGGGACTATTCGAACTGCAACATCAATACGCTACCATTTAGGTTACCAAAACACTTTGTTTTCAAAATGTTAATATATTTAAAAACAACAAGTTTTTTTGTTTGATTTTTTTAAGGTATTCCCGAATAGACTGAATATAAAAAAAAACTAATATATAGATCGTACTTAAAAACTTCAATTAATATTTTGGATAAATTCAAGAATAAAATTCTTGATTTTAGAATGTGTTTTTTCATTCTGTATACAATTAGATATGGGCGAGGGGCTGTTGAGCATATCAAACATTAGCATAAACGTTATTTCTTTTTTTACCGAGTGGTGTATGGTACAAAAATAAATGGATCAATGATTTCAGATCGTTATTTTCATTTAACTATCATTTCAAATAACAATATAAAGAAAATTGTTTCAAGAAAACAAAAAAAAAACAAATAAAAGGATGAGAATCATAAATAAACAAATCTGTACTGTGTTTCTATCCCCAAGTGGTTCCATACCGGTTAAGCTAGAATTAAACAGGCAAGAAAAATATCAATTATTATTTTAACCTGTTTTGCTTATGAAATCCAAATGACTTTTATTTCCCCATTTTCTTTATTCTGCAAACTTCTTTTACAAATAAGAAAAGAGTTCTTTCAATTAAGGTGGGCGTGGCTTATGAAGTTGATGATTGAATTATACTTTTGTTTTATTGTGAAAAAAACACTTGTAATGGCTGACAGCAGAAAACTTACAAAAAAAAAACAACAAAAAACATTAAAAGAAAGAAGCCATTAAATATTCTTACACACATATTAGTAGAAGAAGAGTGCGGTAAGTAGGCCACTTTTTGTTATTAATACTGCAATGGTAACACAACAATAACATTGTGCGTTTCTACAATAAATTGTTTTGTAGCATTCGCCCTTTTTAAGATGTCATACTTGCATACCTACTTCGTGTTGTTGTTCTTATTAACATTGTTGTTTCATGCACCATATTAAAATAAAAAACAATTGTGGTTATATTCCAGACCTGGGGATTCTTTGTTACATGTGGTAATCGCTTATGTAAGCATTTACATAATATGCATGAAACTTTTGACTTATTATCCCTACCAGAACAGTGACAGTCATTTGACCGGTCATATGACCGACACAGATGACCGGTCAATCGGTCATTAGTTTCTATCATTTTTTTAAGGGCGATGTGAAAAAAATGACCGAAACTTTGTGTACATGTGATCTTGCATCTCTCTCGCACCTTAAGATGTGATAGAAATATTGGTCACAAATGACCGAAAAAAAATGTTTTAGTGTTAGTTTCGGTCACAAATTTCTTGTAGGGATGTATCCTATGTATGGTTCAAAAACTCTTTTTACAAACTGTATACCTATACTTTGTACCAAGGCACATTCAACCAGGTAATATTAAGAGCCCAGCTGATTAAAATCAATTTGGCATTTTTACGTTATAAAAATTTAATTTTTTACATATGAAATTTGTAATTTTTCTGACATTCTACCGTTCAAACACAGAAATGCAGAGGGCGAATTTTTTGAATTTGCCTTGGGTTTACCTTGTTGAATGTGCCTTGTTTGAAATTTTAAAAATTTTTTGCTCATTTTCTTTCCCTGTTTATCAAAACAAAATCGAGGTACCTTTCTTTTTATTCGAAGCCATCGATATATTTGATTTTTTTATTGGATGGTTTAAAAAACTTATTTTAAATATAATTTTATAAACAAGCCTTTGTTTTTTGTGATTTTAATCTTATTGGACAATAACAAATTGTATAAATGAAACTTTTTCTATGTTAATTTTTGTATTCTTTTGCTTTGGTTCTTATTATTAATTTTACCTCATTTTAACTTAGTTTCATACTAAATGTAAAAGCTGTTACTCTGCATAGAAAAAAATATTATAGTTAAATAGCAACATATATACATAGAAAATAGTCTTAATAATAATGTTACATTCTAATGATGTCACATCTGTTTGTACAAAAATTTAATTCGATTCAGTGGTAAACGTCATAAACCAGGACATTTTAGCAATTGTTGTCCAGTATAGTAGCAATAGCAACAACATCAACAAGAGCAAAACCAAATATGACAACAATAATATTCTAGATAATTTACTAAAACAAATAGTGGTTTTAATCCTCACATTCATTTCCTTTATTTATGAGGGTATACTTAACACAATGTCGTGTTTTGTCCCCAACTGCCAACGACAACTGGTACCTATTCAGCAAATAGTAATTGTAGTAAAATTTTTTTTTTCAAATTAAACCAATAACAACTGTAGGGCACCAGTGAAATTTTGTAGGCTTTGTTTCTATAGCGTTGTTGTCGGCGATTTAAAAGAATTTAAAGTTTTTTTGGAGCATATAGTATTGAATACTTTTGCTGGATATTTGCCTGAATGTATTATTGTAATGCTTAAGATAAAGGAAACGAAAAATGCATATGAATAGAACTTTATAGTAAAAGAGGTCTTAACGAAAATTTTTATTTAGAAATTTGGCAAAATATCTTTATGTTTCCTTTAGAAATATTTTTAAATTTTTCTTTAAATATTTTTTTTAAACGAAATATATCATAATTCAACTTAATTGTTAGTCTAATTTTAATATAAATCCATTTATGAAACAAACTTAATTCGTTTTATAAATGGGCGATTCCACATTAAACCGAAAATATTATATATTTTTCAATTTAGGCACGTCCAACAAAGAGTGATATTTTTGTGCAAATAGTAAAGTGACTTATATTTAATTTTCTTATAAGTTTGACAAACCTTATGGTCTTACGCCGAATCTGATACATTGGATCTACCTTGAAGTATCTAGGCTTTTCTAACTTTATGAATGGCGTTTGGAGAGCACGCAGAGCCTTTCGGTACTGTTTATACTGGCGTCCAACGTTGCACTTTAATAGCTTCGCTAGAAACCAGTTTACCTGTTTGCAGAGGGTTTTGCGAGGAGGTATGCAACTCGACTAAAGACAACGAGACATTTCACGCAGGGGCCATATGGACATGGCAGGACTATTGGGGCAAAAATGTAGCACTGACTACATGGTCCCAAAACTGCACTTGATAGCGAATTCGATCTTAGCTATAGAAGAGTATGTCTGGTTGGTGGGTATTTGGCCAGACCATAGGACTTGTAATTTATTTATGGATGTTTGCAAGTTAGAGCTGCGTTCTTCTATTGGGAGCTGAGCATCAGTAAGTCATTCAAACTCTTTAATGACTGCAGTGTCTTTGAGGCGTAGATTCTGACAGCCAAGATCTTCGATGATTCTGCTCATGCGTGTAAGGAATCTGCTGGTAAGCTGTGTGCCGCAGGAAAAGTTCACATTTACTGGGCTTACTAGAACAGTATAGATACTGCTTTTAGGATCTTGAACAAAGAGGTCTGGATAAATGCCACTTCTTTAACAGCTTTACGATTGTGTAGTGATAATACGAGCCCACGGCAACGAGATTTTTCTTGTTTTTAGGAAGTGGTGATTGTGGACTCCTAATAGAGATTGTAACAGTTTATTGTTGAATCACAGCTCATGCCAAAAGAGCGGAACGTGATTGTATATTCTGGAATCTGTCAGAGGAAAAGGAGACAGCTCTCGAATTTCTGTGTTAATGTTTATCTCTCATGTAGCCAAGGGTAAAGTGTCTTGCTTCTGAATTCTTCAAAAGTCTAAGGGAATAATCTGAGATAAGTAAGACGAAACTGCCAGCATTTGCCAGGAGCTCATTAAATCAGATTGAATTACGTTATGGTTTTTCTTTGAGAATGACCTGTTCAACGCAATCTTACCTTACATTTAAAAAAAAAAAATTTAAAACTATTTTAGAAGGTCCAAATTTCGGCTTCAAAGAGAGCAGAAGTAAGCTTTAAGTTACCAGTCATTTTTTAAATATTTGTTTTGTATTTAAAGGCTTGTTAAAACGGCCGTTAGCACCAACGTAAAAATATTACACTCATTTAGAAGCATGTGTTTTGTTCAATAATAAAATTTATTTTAGTTTAGTCAGCAGCAATTGCATCTGTTTGTTTTAGTAAATGTTGTACAAGTAGTTGTAGCGAGTGTTTGGTACTACAACTAGTATAAATAGTTAAGGGTATGTAAATATTTTTGTTTTAATTTTGTAACCGTTGAAAATATCCTTTGGTCAAATGGTTTCGGTTTTGTATTTACACTGAAATTAACACATGTTCATATACTCATATCAAAATAGTTTCGAAATTAGTTTTATTTGTACATATTAATAGGTTCGCTGTATTAGTTACTAGTTTTTATATTTTAAATATGCAGTTAAATTCAAATATTATAATGTTTGTATTGAATTAAAAATTATATTTAGTATGTATGCCTATAACAAACAAAAACGAGTAGTTGGACATTGAAAAAACACCAACAGACAGACAGAGAGACTGACAGGCCGAAAGATCAGGCATTCATTTGGAAAGTTTATCGTGCAATTGGCAATTATTTTTCTGTGGTCCTAAATCTGTCTCGAAGTAAATAAAGTCCTGGTTTTTGTGCTACACGTAAATACATATGTTGGTCTATTTTTCTCGTACTTTATATATCTCCCCTTTACTCTGTTTGTTTTAATTTCCATGCAAATATAAATTGCTGCACTTGTTTAATTTTTACATCAAATGTTGTAATATCAGCTGAAGCGTAAAATAATGTCCAGTTTTATTCTGGATATAGTTTAATGATAAATATTTTAAAATAAATTTAATAATATTGATTAAAATCTAAAGATAAACATGTTTACTTAATAATAATATTAATATGTTGTCAACCCTATATTTAATACATGGCATTGAACTTTGGAGCCAGTTAAGCAAAAAAATTATTATCATTATGAAATTTAAAAGTTACCTAAGGCAGATTAATAAATAAATACATATTATACAAATTGTCTTTAGTGTACTAGTAAACGAAAAACTGTCGTTAAATGTAAAGTAGAGGTTTTAATTAAATTTATTTTTTATTAAGGTAAGTTAGAAACTCTTAAAGAAACTTTTCAGAAAATAAATGTTTACCAGGAAGTAAAATGTTATGTTCTATAAATATAACAACTTTTATTAATATTAATATAAAGTCATATGTCTAAAAAAAAATTAAACGAAACAATGCTACTGTTGTGAGCATCCGCTCATAGTTAAGTGTGCTATTTTAAATTTAAATCAGCTGCTGGAGAAAACAGAAAAATAAGTAATTTTAAAAATATTTTAAAATTAATGACTGCGACTTGTTAACTATATTAACGGCTTCACTAAAGGGTTTCGGCCGCCTGGCTCAGGTTTCTACTGTTTATGAAAAAACAATAAACACAGTTCAAAAGTCTTATTATTATAGAACTTTTTTCTTTTAAGCACAATAACAATTTTTTTAAACTATTGGAAAATATTAACACTTTAGGACAATATTACTTGATAGTATTTGAATACCCCAAATATATTTTGTAAAAAAAAACTATAAAATGTGAAAAAATTAGTGTATGGGAAGCTAAAGAGAATAACTTTAAATTTAAACAAAAAATTATTTTTTTAAGACCGAGACACAATGCAAGCGCTAAATGAAATTTGTTAAATATGTACTTAAAAGCTTAAAAAACAAAACCTTACCCATGCTTTTTTATTAAAACAATTATTTTCGGCTGGATCAAACTTTATTTACCCTTCACATAAGTAATGATTTTAAGATTCATAAGTGTTTACATTAAGTTTTTTCTACATTTTCTAAATAAATATGAAAAACATTGTGCTCCTACCAATGCAACTTTCTTTCTGAATGTAGATATTAAAGTAATATTGTGTTAGATTTGGTATAACAGGCGACTGCAAAAGTGAAAAAAACAAGGTGCAACCTACATGGGGCTGTGTTTTCGGTCACTTTGTAGAACCTGCCGAAGAGGGAGTGTGGCTAGGCAGAGAGATAGGGAGGGAGGGAAAGAAAACCAGATTAAATTTGTATTGGAAATTTCGATAGTTTAAGATGGAGGTTTACTTAAATGAATGTCAATAGTCAGTCCTTCATGGTGCTCAACCTCACACCAGCCGTTATCCTTGATAAAAAATAATAGACTAGGAAGGTAAGTGTTAGCTACATCCGACAGGCTGTCCAGTCTGCTGGCCTAAAAGTGGCGGATCTGTAGATCATTCTGTGCTGGACAGAAATATGAGAGGTGCTAAATACTTACAATCTCCTTTACATCATGTGTGATTTTACAGAAGGCAAACCCAATCTACTGGCATTAGTGAAAAATCGAAGGTAACTGATTTAAGCGCCCACGTTCTTTTTCACTCTCTATTTTTCCAGATCATGAAGATATTTGAAAGGTTTTGGATCTATACTCAGCCAGGTTCATGTAGATAACTGATCTGCAATCCTGCTAGTGTATTTGTTCATGCAGAGCTTACAGGAGATCCCTCAGAATTAGTCGATCGCCCCATCGTCGGATTTGGTACTATTCTGTGCCTTTGTATCCAGACAAGAGTAAAGTTGAAAAGCATCATCATCCGGTAACAAATTTTCAGTTCCTTTAGCATACATATTTAAACCTTTCAAGTTTTTATACTAACTAAACAGAGTTCTTGTTAAATCGGCAGGTTTGCATTTCGAGCTAAACTCAATTAGTGAAGCAATTAACTACTAATTGCTCAATTTATTAACTAAAATCTTGTATGGTAAAGTCAGCTAAACTAATGCCAAAAATGCCTAAATGGGCTAGTTACGCAATTAAGGTGTAAACATGGTTTAAATGTGTAATTACGCAATAAAGGTCTATGTGTGAACATTGTATGAGTATGTAAAATTTAAAAAGTAAGTTGCAGTACATATGCTACATCTTTAACGTTAAACATTTTGTTAATTTCATCTTAAATTTTATCACTGCAATAAGAACTTGATTTGACTATATGATGATTTATATTATAAACTTTTTTACAAATTAACTAAAGATTTTATGCCCTTATCATCTTGCTTGCAGCACTAGCAATGCAATTTCAATGAACGTCAGTCTTTAGAAAAATGCATTTTATTTTATTGTTAAATAATGCCATTTAAATAATATAAAAATATATTTTATACATCAACTTTTTTAACATTGCAATAAATGTCTGTGTATATGCATGTAGGCTTACGTACGTTTGGATATGAGCACACACAGGCGCGGATCCATCTCAAGCCTTTTGGGAAGGGGGTTATTCTAAATGAAGCACACAATTGAAAAACAAGATTTTAGTGAGTTTTTAAAACAAAAACTCATCAAAAAAGTTTTATTCATTTAAAATAATTATAACTACATAAAAGGCAAAAAAAAAAAAATTTAATAAGTTAATAGTTTGTGGTTTCCTATTTGCATGTACATATATGCAACATTGCTAAGCCGTTAAGCCTGTCCTTTTCATGGTTGATCTCAGCCATGTTTTAATACAGACAAGGATGGAAATTACAGTTTAGCCGTAGCATTATCAGTCGGCATTAAAACAAAAATTTAGAATATTTTTTGCAAATTTGGGTAAACATTTGAGTCGCATCTTACTAAAACACTTATTATTTTCTAGGCGGTTTTTATAGATTTTCCTTTTTTATTTTCAATGAAAAATGACAACTTTTAATTTCTAAAAAAACAATTTTTATAAATTTGAATAAATCTGCAAGTTATGAAACTAAAATTTCTAAATCAGTAAATGTAGTAATATTCTGAGGCAAAAGTTGAGGGATGTTGAACAAATAAAGGACGCCCTTTGAGCAACGAGTTTTAAAGTCTTGTAAGACAGATTCAATAAGGAATATGTAGCCCTCGATGCGGTAGTATACTTCGACATCTTCTAAATCACTTTTTTTTTTTCAAATCTTATCTTTTCAATTCAAATTCCAATAACAATGCAAATATTTTATATCTCTTCAAAAATAAATTTATATTCTGTTTTGGCTTTATTCCTTTTAGTCTCAAGACACATTATCAGGGTTTTTATAAGGGATGGTCCTTTTTGTAAGTCCTAATTTGGCTTTTGTAAAATTACACTAAGCGGCTGTGTAACAGTAAGTTTATCATTTAGAATATGCAATCCGCAAATAAATTCGAAAGTGCTCAGAGAAGTTCTTAATAATAAGGCTTTTGAAGACGTATCCCTATTTTTTCACTCAGGTATCTTTTCCAATGCCTCTTTTATGTGTTTTATCTTTATTGCAAATTGTAAAATCAAACAATTAAGATCCACCCATTGTGTTTTGCATAATGGAGACAACTTTGTACCTAGATATTTTAATAAAACTGCATTACGCTTAGGATAATGTCTTTTGAAATATAAATTTGCTGGTTTCTTTAACAAACGATGCAAGTTTTTGTATAATTTGTCCCTTGTTGTCCTTCAATACTGAGTTGTTAAGTTTACGGGAATAGCAAGGCGTTTGTTTTGCATTTTTACGGTTTTTCGTATTTTTTTACTGCTCCGTTTTATGCCAACATTTAAGGACACACGTCAGGTCCCATTTAACACAATTTTCAAAATCAAGAACAACGTTTTTCAAAGCTCTTAAAACTGCTGATAATAGTGTGTTCGCATTAATTGATACCTTGACGTCATTGCCAATATCATTTAAAGCCTCTTCAAATGCGTCGATAAAGCCAATGAATTTCTATTAATCTAACTTTTCGTTTAAGTCAAAATATCATAAAGCGAAATATATTTGGTATTTTCCTAATAAATCAGTGGTTTCGTCAAAAATAATTGAATAATAATAGAATCATAAATATTTTTTAGTATAATTTCTAAAATATGATATTTGGAAACTTTTATTTAATTCAGTTTGAACTGTTTTCAATATATTTCAATCAAGGGAAAACTAGAAAATGGTGGCCTAAAATTTTATCTCCAGCATCTATACAAAATTCCAGAAGTGAACGCAAAATACCTTCTGAGCTTGTATTTTCAGATGATAGCAAAGGACAGTCATCTCGATGTCCATGGAGAGGTACATTATGCCTTCCGAGGGAGGGAAGTTTTCATAATAGACAAAAAACGTTCTCGATTTTCAATTTCTTGTTGAAGTGCAGATATTTGTATTTAATTTCTCACCTCAAGACGAACGTTTTCTTGTGTCTTCAAAAACATTTTTCCAAAAGCAATAATTTCTTTGAATATGCAATACATTTGTTACATAAAATAAATGAAACGTTTGTTTCATGTCTATCAGTATTTTTTTCATTAAATCAAATATGAAGTTTAAATCGTTTAGGGGAGGGGGGATTTTCTTCCCCCCGTGCCCCTTCTTCCCCTCGAATCCGCGCCTGAGCATACATACATATGTCAGAACAGCTTTGCAACACACTACATGTATTTTCAAAGTACAATGCACAAACGTACATACAGAAAGTGTCTGCTGTTCGTATCAAGTTATTTCGACTTAACCATTACGCACCAGACTTTAGCTTGACACTCTATTTAACTGGCACTTTAGGATAAGAACAAGAAGAAAAATTATTACCGAACTTGATACAGTACTAATGTTTTTTAAATCATTCCATTCTGGCAAGTTGCAAGTGTGTACTCCTATTAGGTGTATTTTGCCATGCAAATCTACATACATACATACATACATATGTACTGTGATGTGTGTGTGTATGTATGTATGGTATGTATGTATGCATGTGTATTTTGTAGCATTCAACAGACCATTTAAAACAAATCAAAAAGTGTTTTCCTTCTGCTGGCATTTTGGCCTGTTGACGATGCAGCCGTTTTGTTTTTTCGTAATTCCTGTAGCTGTGTTTCGTCAGGGATATTAAAATTGGACAATGTGTGTTGGGAAATACTGTTGCCAAAAAGGAAAAAAGCTGAAAACAAACTCCTACATGATGAATTGTACAACAATCAGCAGAAAACCAAAAAGTGATATATTGTATTTTTCTGAAAATAATTTTCAATGTGTTGACTGCAATAAAATATTCATATGCTTCCATTAAAAATAACATACTTTTAGGTACTGCCACTACATAGGCATACACGTGTGGATATACAACATCAAATGGACACAAATTTTTGTTTTTATTGTTGTTAAAAGTTAAAGTGCATAAACATACATATAGTATAGAAAGTCTGCATACTCAGAAGCTATCGACCAGACACGTTTAGAATAGGAAGACAAGCTACAGGCTAGGGCTGACTACTCTTTAGTGCGTTGGCGTAAGATTTGTAGTAGGTATATTTGCTGTCTGGGAAGCTGGTTTTTGGTAAGATGAGCGCTTGAATAATTAAAAAAAAGGGTAACCTCTATAGTTGGCAGTCTGGTTTTCACCGCTGTTGCGGTGGTTCTTTACCCTGCAATAATCCTCCGGTTTATCGCACTTTTTCGTGAAATGCAGGTCCCCACACACAACACAAACAGAAGGCAACTTACAATAAGTTTTATTATAATCATATTCTTGGCAGTGCAAGCACTATACAAGCCCAGATCGTTCATGTGGCTCTTTAGCTATAACTCTACGGTGCAAAATATATTTTAGATTTAAAATAGGGGGAGAATCATTTCTATCAATTTAAAATCATCTGGATTAAACTACACACGGCATAAGGGTTTAGGGAATTTTTCTTTTTTTTTTAATACTTTATACAAATTTAACTTTAAAAACTTTGCTGCACAAACTGGTCTTGTCGTGTTCTTGGTCAACATAAGAATCAATGCCTTCAATAATGACCTAAGGGCCATTTGCGTTCTTAAATTGGTACACATAATCGATAAAAGTCCAAAATTGTAGCGCTGAAAGCTATTTCTATCTCACTAAGAACGTAGTTAGATTGTTTGAGTATTTTTCAAAGATAGAAGTATCGTTTTCTTTTTAGGGTTTGGTAAGTCGAACACACGATTAGTTGGCTTTTCATCTTAACATCTGTCATGTACAACAGTAACGGCTCATTCCTACCTACATTTTAGGAGCTTCTTCAAATTGGCCTTGATGCGCTTTTAGAAACTAAAGATACTGCTCCAGAACTTGATAATAAATACCGCGATGATAGAGGTAACTCGGTATTTTTTTGTAATTTTAAATGAGAGATCGGGCTAAGTTTTCTCTCTAAAAAATGTTCTTTTTATATTGTAGGTCTCTTATACCTTCGCTGCTAATGTTTGTCGAGCTCAACACAGTGTAAGCGTTTTAGCTTTTAGGCCCACTATAACTGAAATTATTGTCACTCCTCCACCGTTCGCTTTTAAGTTTATTTTGCTTTTATCTGTTCGCTCTGAGTAATGCTTGCGAAGTTTGTCCGCGCACAATAAGATTAAGAACAGGAAGGAAGCTTCTTTATGGAAAACATTTTTTGGAAATGGTAGCCCCATTAAAATTGCATAAATTTGGTAAAATTTTCCACAAGCAGCAGTTGAAAAACTATTACAGTTACTGACTTTAAACCTACCGCAGAGAAGTTCTAGTCCAAGTAATACCTTGTCAAAAAATTTATGGATTGACATAGGATGAGCCCCTATACAAACGAATAATTTTTTGAAATTTTTAACTAAAACTATATTAAAAATTGTTACAGCTTTTTACTCCTTACCTGTAAGGCGGAGAGTCTGTTATGACTCTTTTGCTTTGAAAGGAAGATTCTAATTAAAACGGGAAAGTTTTATGAAATTCCCAATTTTAAAAACTAGAAAAGCTATGGATTTAAAGCCACAAAATAGTTTGATAGTAATACTTATGGTTAAAAAACAACTAAGCTGGACCCGATCACTGGATATACATTAAACCATTTAACACAGACGATTATGGCGCTCTTATTTGTTCTTTCAATTTCATAGAAATATATTTTAAAAATGAAATAATAACCCATTGCTTTGTTTAACTCCGCAGTCTGCTTAAAACCCATGAAAATTTCTGAAAATTTGGTGGGAGTTAACACAACGACAGACACGCAAACAAATCGCTCATTCACTGCAACAATGTAATAATTCAAAAAATGTCATTTCCAGAAAGTCGCGGTTGAAGTTTTTGATTTGATTACATTTGCTAAGAAAGATAAGTGGCATTTTCTCTTCCAATGTAAAAACTATAATCAATTTAAAGATGAAAGAAATATACAGTATAAACTCTGAGTCGTTACATCCAATAATTCATGTTTTGAGTTATGACGTTGTTCAGGCAAATGAGCGAAATGTATTCCATTTAATGTAAGATTGTAGAATAGAATGTGTGACAACTGTGGCTTGTAAATCTCAAGTTTAACACTTTTCTTCTGCTCTTAAACATACACACGCATACACAAATATGCAAACATGCAAAGTTAAATAAAGAGGCAATACAACATGTTTAAGGCAAAATAAAAATATTTTTTTTTGTTTTAAAAGGGACCGAAAGGATGCTTAAAAAGTGTAACGAATGGAAAAAGTTAGCAACAGTCAAAGTGGCATAAACACATTCATTCGTATATGCATACATGCAAGTTGACAATTAAGTGACAATCCCTTACGATTGAAAAGTTCATTGGAGGGGGTATGAAAAAAAATGTTAACAAAAAAGTTTAACTTACTAAATACAAGCTTAGTTTGGAACAGATTCATTGTGAAACGGAATTTTTCGTTAATCGAAAAATTTTTGGGAGGTTTTTTTGTTTATAAAAATTTTTCTGCAAGACGAAATTCTGTTTATACAACAATAATAATAATTCGGTTCCTCGCACCCAGTTTTTAAGTCAAAAAATAATATTTATCTTCCAAACAATTTAAATCATGTTTTCTGTTTAATTAAGCTATGGCATGTTTTTATAACCGCACCACATACGTGGTAGGGGTATAATGCATTTGTTCAGATTTTGTAATGCCCAAAAATGAAAGCCCCAGACCTAATTTAAATAATACAGATCGATCCAAAATAACTTTCTCAGAAACTATGAAAACTATAAAAAAAACGTCCATTTTGCCTTATGCGTGCAGGAAAATGCCAAGCAAAACGTGAGGTCTTACTTTATAAAGTACTCGTGTCGTGGATGTAATTTTGGATCAAATACCAATTAGCCTGGTCGCTCATTTGCGAAAAAAATTTTGGACACCACTACATAAGTAGTTGCCCAAGACATTATCTTTATGTGGGAAGCATAGATGAATGCTACCAGACGCGTCACAGGTTGCGGATAGTGTTGCCTCCCGCAGATATGTCCGCTTCATGCCATCGTCCGAAATCAGCGGTCTCAAGAGGCGCACCTCACATCCAGCAAGAGTTCATTGGTAAATTGTGCGTCGAGAGGCAAGTAAACAATTTCTGTGTTTAGGACACAGTGGTTTTTAGGGGAAATAGATGGCAGACAAGCCCGCAAAATCAGGGATTAATTGGCCTATGGAAAAAAAAATGACCTTTGGTGCTCTATTTTAGTTCCACGATAAAAGTATATCGTTTCCTTAATAAAGAAAGGCCCTAACTCTCATTTCTACCACATAGCGTGTTAAACGAATATCTGGGATTATAAAAAAAGTATGAGTTAGGGCCTGTATATATTAAGGTTACTATATAATCAACAGTTAGTCAAAGCCATGAAAATCTGGTTAATTACCACATCGTGTAGAGCCTCCAGAATAATGTGTGCATCTAATGACCCGGGGTTGACCAGGCTTCTTCTGTCTTCACGCAAAAGTAATTCTGAACTTCTATCGGGGATGATGAGAGGTCCCTTTTTGGACAGTAGCTTATGCCAAAAGTGAAGGATTATTGATCAGCTGATCTGATCTGAACTTTGGTAAACCGGAAAACAAGCAGAACGTTTAGCATATTCTGTGTCACTGTCTAGCGCTCGTGCGCTCCAAAACAAACTGTCTCATTGGTTCAAGCCCCTGGAAAAAATATGCGTTGTGGCTAGTAAGAAATTGCTACTGCCATTTTGCAAGAGAAAATGGGACACCCGGGGTTTCATTACATCAAATAAGTTAAACTGGTTATCGTTTATTTAGCTACCAATTTGTGACCTGGTGCGAATGAGTAATATGTAGTTATATTTAAGGAAATATTAATAACATTCTTCATAAAAATGTGTGAAGCCTTATATGCCGAATATTGAATTAAAAGTAAATTAAGCTTTTGAAATTCACATTAAAAATACATTTCAACAATATCGTTTTAATAACAAAATGGAAAGGTATTCTTACATGCATATTAATGGCACAATGTTGTGCATATGATCTTTATACTGAACTATTTTATAGGGGTCTAGTCAAAAGGACTCAGATTTATCTGATACACTTTGCTTCCAAAATGTGACATTCAAATGTCAACCTTTAAACGGTATTTCTGTATCAATTGTACAAATGTAAACAAGGTTTTGTGTAAAAGTGTTGATTCTTTGCAAACACACATGTTCCTTTTTAACCCATTCATTTTAATACTTTCGTTTATTTTTGTCTTTTCTATGGTCTACTAACAGTCACAATGGTATCACATATTACATGACACAGACGCTTTCTGAAAAACAGACATTTAAAAATTTTAAATCGCGCTTAAAATTTTACCATAAGAATAATACTGATATAAAAAGTAAATTATTGAAATCATTATTTCTAAAATCGCCTTAAAAAACTTTGCTGAGTTTCGGCTTTAGGTTTAATTTAAGAGTGTGGAATAGTTATAGAGCTTAGGAACAGTATCAGCATTTTGTAGTATATTGCAATATTAAAAGTTAACGCCTTTCAAGTTTTTAATAAAGTGAATTAAATAAAACTATTTAAGCGATCTGTAGATGACCACATAATATATCAATGCGAGCATTGTGTACTTGTTGTTTAAATCCGTTAAACAATTAACTCTTTTAATTATCTCTTATATTAATGTTGGCTTTTAGGTTCATTGCGGCACGTACACACATGCACATGTTTTGTTTTCACTTCTTTTGTGATAATGGTTTTGTAAACGTTCATGTAATAAATCAGTCAAAGGAGTTTTAAGGATATTAATTTCTCTTTAAAGTTGCATTTTGTTGAACTCCTTCCTTAATGCGCCATTTTTGTGTGTAACAAAACCAAGCAAAGTTTTAAAAGACCACTGGCATAAATTAAACTTTTAACACTTTTTCGGTGTTAAATAATAATAAAGTAAATAATAAAGTAAAGTAGGAAATAATTGCAATTTTTATATTTGCCTTATGAAAGGCCTATTAAAATATTGATTATTATATATATTAAGGGTGCACAAGCCCTGTTTGAACAGTAGACATTTAAATAGAGGGAAAGTTTAGCAAATACCTGTTGTTATTTTTTTTAAATGCAAGCCTCACATTCTGTTTATTCGAAGTTTTTATCTGCCCCGCTACTGAAACTATAGATTCAACATCGTACGTTCCAAACGCGCAAGACTAGAGACCTGAAGTTATTAGAACTGCAAGTACATTTTTGGTCAGATGGATCCAATAAGACGGGATTTCTAAAAGTTCGGACTCTAAAGAGCAAAAATTAGCCACCAAAGAAAATATTCGTAATTTCTTCAACACTACACGATGAAAACAAAATTAAAAAAGTATTTATAAAATAACAGACTAAATTCAGGAACTTTTTCGCAATTGTGGTCCCTAAAGGGCAGAACAGAATAGAAACTTTGATTGGTAACAGTGGGCGAAACATAATTCAAATTGCGTTTGAGAAATTAAAAAAAAAGCATAAAAGTATTTTTGATACGTTTTTAAAATTTTGGCTCTTTAGGGTGAACAAATCAAATATCCGTACCTGTTTGCTACTTCTTAACCAATAAAGATTAAAACAGAAATCGAATTGCTTTTGATAGGTCTAAAAAAATATACAGATATGGTTTGGTGTGTTTTTGCAACTGTTGACTCGAAGAAACAAAAAAGAGTAACTTCTGAACGTATAAAGGTAAAAAACATATTTTAAATTTCGCTCGAAACGTATCGAGAAAAGGCAATACGGTTTTAGTACTACAGTAAGTTTTGGACCCAAAGGGGCAAAAAAGGGTGAAAGTTAGATTTTGGTACTATTGAGGTCCACTTTGTTACTAATAAATCGGAAGTGATAAAAACACAATTCAATTTGCATATAACAGGTCTCAAAAAAAGTTCGCTTGTGCACCTTTGAAATATTTTTTGTTATTTCTAAAGCTAAAAGTTTAAAACGGTATATGCAGCCAAAACGTACATTTAAAATTTTTTTCATACTTTTTGTCAAAAACTGCTTTTACAACATTTATAAGACTTTTTTTTGCATTTTTGGAAATATATGGCTAGAAAAATTGATATCTATTAACCGATACGGAAGTCAGAAGTCAACTAAATTGAAAGAGGTATTTGTTTTTATTTTATTTTTATGGGAAATTTTGAATTTTTTCTAGATTATTAATAAATATCTAAATTAACTGTAAATAAAGAACTATTCACTACATAAAGAATTTTTTTTTACATTTTTGCCTATTTTAGGAATATATGTCTACATATGGGCATTTCCATGAATATGTCAACCACGGCTGGAAAAATAAAAGTCATCGCAACTTTTTTTTAAATATACCAAAGAGCAATAAAACACCTCAATTTTATTATGTAAAAGTATTTATAGCTAATTATAATTTTAAAAGAGCAAAAATAGCAGATTAAACTGGTAATCTCTTTGATCAATTTTCAGAAATTGAAATTAACTATTTTGTCTTAACTAGTGGCTAAATTTAGGTAATTGTAATATTCCAATTATACTTTAAAAATAATCTTACAACATCAGTGGCCAAGTTCCATTATGAAATTAAAAATTTAGAGTTCAAATAGCGGTATTTTTTATAGTTTGCTTTGAATGATATTCTAATGTCACGTACGTAATGCAAAAACGTTATTTGTCGTCATCATTTGAATTCGACCGGTCGCAAGTGTTTAAAAATAAAAGTTCAAAGCAAGATAAATCTCGCAAACAAATATTGATCGATTTTTTTTTTAAATTTGATGCAATAAAAATTTTATAGTCTTTCAAAGTTTGTAGCATACGATATTGTAGGTAACACAATTCAATTTAATACTTTCAAATTCCTTTATAATTATAAATATTTTATTAAGATGGGTAAAAATAGCTATTAGACTACAAAGAAATGGAGGGAGGACTTGAAGAAAAACGAAGAACAAATAAAGAAGTACCGGAAAAAGGAGGCTGAATGACAGCATATCTATCGAAAAAAGTTCGCAGATGCAGCCAAAAAAGACAAAAAAATTAATTAACGACAAATTAACACACAATTAGGGGATTCACAAGGTGTTCTATTTGTCCTATTGTCATATTGTCATAAAATTTTGACAATGGTTTAACAACCTTTGCCAACTATTGGACACTCGGCGCAGGTGTAAGTGGAGTTGTTGTGATAATTTAATAAGTATATTAAATGATGTGATACTTTTAAAGAACTATTTTTGTATGAGAGACAACAAAACCATTGTGAAATTTTATAACAATATGACAATAGGACATAATAGGACACCTTGTGAATCCCCTAAATAAGTTTGATGTTTACTATTTTATTACAAAAACTATGCTTGAAATAAGCGAACAATATGTAGATATACAGTCAAATCCCGATAATTCGTAATCGCAAGGGACCGGCCATTTCTTACGAATTATAGGGGTTTTCGATTTAGCGGGATTTCGATTTAACGGGATTAAAATAAAATAAATACGAATTAACGGGGTTTTTCAATTTATTTAATAAAACGATGAAAAACATAAAAAACACTGATGTAACAAACTGATCTTAAGAAAATAAACACACACGCAAGCAAAAGTAAAAACCTACGCAAAAAATAGCGGTAAACAAAAAATCATTCTTTTCATGTTTCTGTTGTTTTTATTACGAATTATAAGTGGTATTTAGCAAACAATTACGATTTATAAGAGGTAAAGAAGGATTTATTTAAAAAAAAAATTACGAATTAGCGAGGGGACCAAAATGTATGGAAATTTTTCGAATTAACGAGATTTTTTCAAGGGACCGACAGTTTATTACGAATTATCGGGAATTACGATTTATCGGGGTACGAATTAACGGGATTTGACTGTATCGTCTATATACATATTTTCTGATTGGAGTAGCGCTCAATTTAAAAACAAATTCATTTTAAAAAGTATTCCCTCTTTTGTAAACAAATTTAGCTGCCAACATTTAGAATAGAACTTCTTTGCCACATCACATGGTAAAGGTGCAGTTGATGGATTAGGTGGTACTGTTAAAAGAAAGGTCTGGCAAATTGTAAAAGCAAATAAATTAATCTTGCCAGATGCTTTCTCATTTTATGAATGTGCTCATAAATATGTGGAAGGAGTTAATTTGTTTTATGTTGCTACCGAAGAGATTGAAGGGTTTTCTGCTCATCTCCATGAAAAATGGCAAAATGTCCAGCCCATCCCAAAAATAAGAAAACTTCATTCGTTTACCTATCATGATAGTCAGTATATAAACGTGTCTCGAACTGCGTATTCAGTAAGAGAAAAAATTTAAATTTAATAATTAAGTGCCAGCGTCCAAGTACATAGTGTATAGTAAGAAATGAAATTAACCTTTTATTGTTTTTATTGCTATTATCACCGAATAAACATTTTTTAATTCTTTTTAAATTTGTTATGTATACATATATTTAAAAAACCTATTTTTTTTCAGACAAATACTATAAGAGAAAAATCTGTCACATACGGTATGTCACGAACGATATTAAGATTTGTTCGTAACAAAATCATCTAAAAATCTTTTTTTATTTAAAAATTATGGATTATCAAGGAAAAATATTTGGCTTGGTGTAAGAACTTAAAGAAAGGAAAAAAACTTTTACAATTCGCAGATTTTCTTATATATGTGCATGCACCTCGACATCACTTCCGTTTTTTGTCACGTACGATATGCGCCTTTTTCGCCCGATATTTTGGCCGGCAAGGTTTTCAAAGACATGATTTTTTTTTAGATTATAGTACCCTCTAAATGTAACATATTGACGAAACAATTTTTCAGTTACCACTCTTTTTGCAAAATCTACACCACTTTGTAGGCGTACAAATGTCACGTACGATGACATGGAAATGCCCATATGTATATGAACCTAAACACTATTGGTTCTTTTCAATTCCAATAAAATAGTCCCGGTATCCAAATATTTTCAAAATTTCCTGTGATAAAAATTGTTTGCAAAATTTACAATCAAAGTTGTTAAATAATATAAATTTTTCACTTTATAAAGAATATTATTGAAACAGCAATGACGGTTTGTTGGTATCTGAGTGGATCTTAATAAACTATTTATTGAAACAATATAACTTTATTCCTAAGACCAAAAATATTTAATCGAAAATTAAAAAAAGCCAATAACTATTTTTATAAAATTAAATCTATTTCTTAACTAAAAAAATCAATAAAAATTGTTTTTGAAAGTTTGTTATATGTATAAGTTTCTCCATATCCATTTCATTGGTTCTTGCACCTAATCATTTTTGAAAAATCTCATTAATGTTCTGCTTTTGTATAATAAGTTCAACAAACTTATTGAGAATCACTATAAATAGGCCATAAATATTCTATAGTTTTGTTCAAGTATTTAAAAATTCGTTTATCAGCTTAGTTTTATTAAGTGATATTTCAAACTTTGCAATATTAATAAAACATTTGTTTTATCAGTCAGAAATGTAGTTGAAATCCAAATTTTTTTCTAATGTTTTTGCTTAATTGATTTTATTTCTTGTCTATTTTTTGTGTGTAGCTTTTTAATTAAGGGATATTGTGTAGCAAATACACATTTACATATATGTACTGTATATCTTCGATACTTATCAAATATTTCACTGGGTTATTAACACACATAAATGTAATTTTGAGCTCCTTTTATATACATAAACGTATTTTACCCATTTGACATTTTGCCATTTTAACGGAGATGTTGTTACTTTTAGATCTGATATAGCATAAGGAAAATTTCCACATGTCTGTATTGTGAAATGATGGCCCAAGTTTTATACAAAAAAGGTGGGAATATATTTAAATAGACAACGGTTGAAAATGTATTTTTGTCTGTGCTTTTCATATTAAATCTTAGAAATAGAGGTCTACTAATTTCTTTTAATTACACTCATCGAATTATAATCAGCTCCCTGATCAATTTAGCGATGTCCGTTTAAATGGAAATCTATTAAGCTCTTTAGGTGAACCGTCATAGGCGCAAATATGTGTTTGATTTTTAAATCAATCATTTCTGTTAAGATCTAAAAAACTTTTTATCATTTTAATATTCCGCTCTTATTATCAAAGCTTAATCTTAACTTATATTGTGTAATTTTACATTGATTGTCTTAAGGTTAGTTTATTGTTTATTTTAGATTTGTATAATTACCGTCTGGATTTTTTTGTGAACTTGCCTAATACATGCATTTACGTTTGCAAAGTTGTGTGAGTGCAACAAGTACAAATAGCACACATGTGTAAGTGCGTATGAAAGTTTGTGTGTGTGTTTGTGCGCTTTAATGCCTTTGTAAATGTTCTGGGCGTTAAAGGAAAGTGTTACATATTTTCTATTGTTTTTTTTAAACTTATTTCTGTTCTTCTTTTCAACAATCTGTTACAATTGCTTTATGTTTTCTTTTTACAATTAACTTAAATATGTACGCATATATAAGTGTGTGATAAACGTTTTTTCTCTTGATTTTCTGTTTGAATAAATTACAAAACTTTCTCGTTTTGCTAAGTAGAAAATAATGTTAATTTATTTATAATTTATCATAATTTCTTTCTGGTCACACACACATACGGCGCAGTCAACGAGATATAAAAAACAATTTTTGCTTTTTATAAACATATAGTTTGTTGAATAAGGCTAACGCTCATATTCATAATAGTTGTAGTAAGTTTATTAAAAAGCTTATTTGACAGACGTCTATGAAAAGATTGTCAAATAAACCAAAAAACCTACTTTGTATAATTATTATTAATATGAGCGTAAGTTTGTTTTTGATTAATAATATATTTCTTTCCTTTAAGAAATAAAATTTTTATATTAAATCTTATTTTGTTATCCTTTTCTTCCATTTAAGCACATTTCCTTAAGAGTTAAACTACTTTTAATCATTTTTGAAAAAGTCATATATCAATTAAAATTAGTTGATATTTAAACTAAATAATTTAAATTTTATTTTAATAATTTTTTTTAATTTTTAAGGATGGGCTATAATAAACGTACAGTTATACATTTAATACCACCGAAGTTCTGACATAATTTATGTTTCACTCAAAATTGTTTTCATGTTTCTTTGAGTAAATCTATTAATTGTATACCCCCACCACGTACGCCGTAGAGGCATTATGCGTTTGTGCAGATGTTTGTAACGCCTAAAAATACTGGTCTGAGACCCCATTTTTAAGCAAACCGATTGACTCAGAATCAATTCTTGAATCATTTTAGGTATGTCCGTGTGTCCATTTATTCTTGTAATCAAAGTACAGGTCGCAAATTTTAAGATATTTGCAGGAATTTGACAGAGATAAGTTTTTTGACTCTTTTACGAAGCCTATTGTTTGTGATGACTATCGGTCTATTTTTTTGGTATAGCTCCATACGAATTCCCTCCGGAAAAAGGCATTTAGAGCTAAAACTTACTCGAATTATGCCAGCAAGTTTTATATTGAGCAAAAATATGATCGGTCCCTTTTTTATGAGCCCCTATACATAACCTTTTCTGGAATTAGCATTTTGCATACATGTTTGTTTTTATGTCACCAACTTTAATACTAAATACAAATGCAGTCTTTTTCCTTTTATAGCCTTAAAAAAATATGGCGTAGGGTACAATATTGTCGGGTTTGAACGACTTTTATATTCTTTCAAAAATCGGCGTTAAAATAAGGACATATCAAGCGGTTTCTACAAGCGCTTCTTTTAGGATTTCATTTAGGATTTCATCAAAAACCAAAACAAATTTATTAAGTGAGTCAGAAATGCTTGAGGCGCTTTAAAAGTAAAGGCTTCGTTAGTCTTTACTTTCTGTTGCCGTTCTTTAACGTGCCGTTCAGTTGTTTTATTTTAGTAGTTACTTTTTCTGTTAAAACGTATCAAAATTTGTATGGTTTTAGTGGCGGAAAAAGCAGCTGATTCTTGCTGTCACTTAACAACGTTGTAAAAATTTTGTTTTTAACAGGTTGATCCGCAACGAAACGCAACGAAACGAAAAAACTAACTACTTACACACATTTTTTATTAACAAAAAACAATCAGCTGATTCATCACGGAACAGAAAGTAAAGACTAACTCAGGCTTAAGTCTCTCTAATGTTGACAGTCATTTAATACATATATCTACATATGTATACATATACTACATTTATAACTTATATTTTGCAATTTAAAAAAAAATGACTGAGAAAGCTAAAAACACTAATTGGTTATATATAGTGTTGCCATTATATACAAATGTCCGATTTACAACTCAAACAGACAGATGGACAAACTTGACAAGTGATGACAACAAGTGGCATGTTTTTACTTCGATTTACCAGATCAGGGCTCTTATGGTACCCTGAAAATAGTCATTGTATATCCTTTCCTTAACTCCTTACGAACCCATTTCTTTGTTAAATAGACCATGTGGTGCCAATTGCTGGTTAACTGCCCAACGGCGAAGGTATAACACTGGCCACTGGTGTAGTCAAGTTGGCAGCGATTGATTATCTGCATTGTATATTTAGCAGACGAGGGACTTTGATTTCTTTTTCTCTCTATTTGGGATGGCAGGACTTCAAGATACATTTTTGCAATATACGCAGGCAAAGAACGAATTTCTTCTCGGTGTATGCTCACGTGAGTCTCCATCGGCCGGATGTTCTGGCACTTTGTGAGACTCAGGTATCTGGAAATGCTGACCCTCAGGATTTCCAGGTACCTGGGTACCACCTATTAACACTCTTTTCTCTTCATCGGGGCATTGCGATATATATTCGAACGGACGTTGTGTACCATTGTCAGCAACCATTTGACATATTTGATGCTGAATTTAGCTATCTTTGGGTTAAATTCAAGATCAGGTGGCACACTCTGCACTTCGGATTTCTTTATAGAAGTCCAAACGTTGGAAGGGATATCACTATGTGTGGCTTCGACTCCCTTTCTGACTCCGTGACCAAAATCCTTGAAATTGTTGTTGCTGGTGATTTTAATGTTCACAATTCTTCTTGGATTCGCCATTCCGGCCTTACGACTCCAGAGGGCCGCTATGTTGAGTTATTCGCCGCGCACAATCACCTTGCGCAGCTAGTGAACGAACTAACGCACATTTCGTGTGTTGAAGGACACCAGAATAATACCCTCGACCTTTTTCTAACTTCGCACCCTGAACAGTACGAAGTTGATGTTCTTGCACCTCTCCGAAACTCGGACCATTGCACCATTTCCACCTCCTTTTCATTCTCCGGGCTTCACAGCGCTTCAACGACAGCCCCGCAGCGTTCGATTTTTATTTACAAAAAGGCTCGTCGGGCAGAGCTTAACGATTTCTTTCGGCAATTTAACTGGAAACTATGTTTCTTCGACAATAATGTCAATGCGATGGCGAAAACGGTTGCAAGTATTATTTTACTTGGAATGAAATCCTTTATTCCGGTAAAAAAGATCTTCAGTAAACCTGGGCAGAAGTCGTGGTTTAACCAGACTTGCAAAGCTGCAGTAAGGTCCAGAGAGGAAGCATTTAGTATGTGGCGTGTCAACAAGAACGCCGATACTGATTCGCTACGCAAACAGGTGAGATCTTCGTGTGCCAAAGTACTCAGGCGCGAAAGGGCTTTGTTCGAACAGCGTCTGCGTGCAAGTGTTCTTGATGCCCCCAAAACCAGCAGGAACTTTTGGTCATTTGTTAAGAGAGTAAGGAATAACGCTGGTTCTTCAATTCCTGCTCTGTTAAAAAATGACCAACCCGGTTGAAAAAGCTAACCTTTTGGCTGAAATATTTGCAGCAAATTCACATTTGCCGGAAAGCAACCAACCACTGCCCGAGCTTGAGAGATTGTCTGGGACTATGCCAGATATATTCTTTCGACCTCGTGCAGTTAAAAGAGTTCTTTTGGATCTCAACACTAGTAAGTCCGCTGGGCCGGATGGCATACCAGCACAGGTTTTGAAAGAATGCTCTTCGACGCTGTCGCGTCCATTAGTCGTATTTATCATGCCGGAGTATTTCCGATGTGCTGGAAAGTAGCTAATGTTACGCCGATCCCCAAAAAGGGGAAGGCTGAAAACCCTGAAAATTACCGACCAATAGCAATATGTTCAGCGATCTCCAAGGTTATGGAGAGTATGGTTAACTACCGCCAGGTTAACTATCTGGAGATAAACGGTTTATTAAGCGACCGCCAGTATGGCTTTTGTAGAGGACGGTCTATGGGGGACATACTGGCCTTTCTGACTGAAAAATGGTGTACCTCAATTCATCGTTTTGGCGAAAGTAAAGAGGT
Organism: Melanophora roralis; assembly: GCA_963583895.1. NCBI lineage: Eukaryota > Metazoa > Arthropoda > Insecta > Diptera > Rhinophoridae > Melanophora > Melanophora roralis. The sequence goes on along the minus strand of OY757190.1, from coordinate 58,522,565 downwards.
GGCTCTGGACATATCTAAGGCGCTCGATAGGGGTGGCACTGTGCGCTTCTATCTAAACTTGTTGCTTTTGGTGTCGGTATAAAATTCTCTCGATTCATATCGAGTTTTCTCAGTGATCGCAATATTCGTGTTGTTATAGATGGGATCTCTTCAAATGAGTTCAAAATCAATTTAGGGGTACCGCAAGGTTCCGTCCTCTCTCCTACTTTATTTCTAATCTTTCTGAATGACCTTCTATGTCAAACTTCGAATCCTATTTATTCCTTTGCAGACGACAGCAGCATTTGCCATTCGTACTCGTTTAACCACAGGCCTCAGGCTTTGGAGATTGAAGCTAAGAGACAGACGATGGATGTTTCGATTAATAGCGATCTGATGGTAATCTCCAATTGGGGCCGTGCGAATAGGGTCGATTTTAATGCCCGTAAAACCCAATGTAGTCTTTTGACACATAAACGCACAGTGGATGATGCTGCCTCGTCTGTATTAATGGATGGTATAACTGTTGAAAAGACAGAGACTCTTGATGTTCTGGGCATGAAAATCCAGTGCGATGTCCGCTGGATGGAACACATATTTGTGGTGTCGAAGGAAGCATCGAAGTGTCTTGGTTTCTTTAAACGGGGCTGGTGCCCCAAAGTCTGTTTTGGGGCTACTTGACTGCGTACAGGAACGAGCAAAGATACTCATCGGCGACGTTGTGGTATCTAATCGCCTTGATTCACAGGAACTCTATCGATACTATAATGGAATGTGCTCTGAGGAAATCATGGAACTTGTTCCCGAAACCCGGAACTTTTTGCGTGATAAACGTTTTTTTAGAAGAGCTCACCCATACGTAGTCGACTGGCCAGTAAATCGTAACACTCATTACAGGGAGAATTCCTTCTTCGGTCGCACAGTTCGTATGTGGAATAAACTTCCTTGTGATGTGATTCCTGTCACAGTAAATATCGAGAAATTTAAATCAAATGTCCACAAACACTTCTCCCTTTATCCTCCTTCCCCTAACCTATTTTCCTGATACCAACACAATGCAATGCATGTATAGGGGACATCCCCTGAGTGCTGGTTATTATTAAAAAAAAAAGGCAAAAGTCAAAATTTTTGGATGCCCTTGTCTTAATATCCAAGACATCCTTGTATTCAGTTATTAAACAGGCCTTCTATTATGATTTTCTATAAATCCATGTGTTGTAAATCAAACTTGGTTAAACATAATACTTATCAATAATAAAAATCAATACAGCAATTTTTGTTTGAAAAAAAAATTAAATTTTTCATTAACTTTTTTATACTTTTAGGATTTTTTGTGCACAAGTGTAGGTATGTCTTTTTTTAAATTTTCACTACATAATAGAAAAATATTTTGTGTTATTTTTTTTTTTGCTTTTAAGTGTTTGTATGTAGTTGTTAAAGCTTGAATCTCTTAAAACAAATAATGCAAGAGGGGAACAAAATTACTTATGCATATAGAAAATTTGAAATATTATGCAGGGGAGACTTTTATTTTTTGATTTTTCATTGCTACAAAATTTTCTTACTCTTTTTCTGCTGATTTTGTTTTTGAGTTTTTTTGTTTTTTGCTTTGTATATGTTGACATGCTTTTCATTCAAAATGTCTTTTTATTTTATTTTTTATACCCTTCACATAGTTTAAAGGGTATATATCAGTTTGTTATTCCGTTTGTTATTTCTTTATTACCCATTTTCGACCCCATAAATTATATTTATTCCGGATCATTAGAGATACGGATTGAGCCATGTCCGTCTTTGTGTCTATTGAAATCAAGTTTCCGGAGTTAATTTAAGTACTACGGAACAGACAATTAGAAATATCCCTCAGATTATCGCTATTAAAAATGAGCAAAATCGGTTAACCACGGACCTTGATATATGACACAATACTGTGACTGCCCCAGCTTTTTTAGAGCGAAATCCATACAAAAAATGTAACACATGTACCCAAGTGGCAACGCTGTTAAGCATACATATGGATAAGAATAATTGTAGACATATTTGTATATGTATATTTGAAAGTAGGTATGAACACGTGTGTTGACATTCTACGCAGATAAAAGTGAAGACTGTTTTTATGAAAGGAGTTTGACAGTTACTATCGCTGTTAACCCTTTTGGAAAAAAATAGATGCACATCGAATCATAAATATGTTAGATACAAACCTTGCAGCATGTTAATGCAACCAGGCATGTTTCATTGTTTGTAATTATGTTTATGGTTGCATTCGGGGTTTCAAAAATTTCAAAATTGTTTGATATTTAATGGTTAAATTGATGTTGGTTGCATAGTGTAAATCGTTGCTTATGGTTGGCATGAAACAGGTTTGTACCTAGCAATTAGTGTATACTGTTTTTGCCTATTTGTTTTCTGTTTTTTAAGAGCCATAGTATGTGTGTGTGCTTTTGGGATTGTTGTTAAACAACTTGCTTAGATCAGGTGACTAAGTAAACAAAAAGACCAATGTGAAGGGTAAATAAAATTCGGCCCAGCCTAATATAGCGCTCTTACTTGTTTTTTATTCATATTTCTCAGTAACGCTTAACAAGAGTTGTAAATGATTCTCTTCAAAAGACGTCGAACTCGAATAAGTTTTTCTTTTTATTGCGAAATGTTCTCAGTATATTTTGTTTCTTCTTTATTATAAAAACATTTTTCTCTATTTTTTGCAATTTGTAAAAGAATATTCATCCGTTTTCTCCTCAGTGGAATGGTTTTATTTTCTTGCTTGTTAATATGGTTTTATTTTTCCAAATAGGAAAACAAAATGGATAAAACCAGAACTAGTCCTATTGCTCACCTACTGAATTGTAAAGTCGTAATGCAACGAGCAATGCCGTTATTTTTTTTTTGCTTACATTCAAGGTACTCCACCATCCTTCGTCATCTTTAAAGCTCCTTAGTTTAAGTTAATGCTGCCAAGTGTTAACATATCCCTCATATTCGCTTATTTTGTTATTTTTGTTGTTTTATTTTACCGCTTTTGTTAATTTGTTCGTTTTGTGTGCTTTAGAGTTGACAAGGATTCAAGATGATGTGTAATTTCCATAAGAGCTGCTATTGTCCTGAGCCGGTTTGGTTGATTTTTTCTATTTTTGGTTTTTTCTTCATTATAAAAAGGTAAATATATTGACTTGAAGAGTGTTGAATTTTTGTTCTTTTTTTCGAAAGAACACTACTTAAAAAAACAAAATTTAACTTTTGTTTTAACATAATTTTATATCCCCATTAGTAAATATGCAGTGAAAATATGAAGGTAAAATAAATTTTAATAAAACCAAATCGATTTTCTGAATATGTTAACGCTGAAAGGTTTTCTATAAAAAACTAGTGTGATTAATTTATTCATACCGATATTAAATTATTAGGAAGAAATAATAAGATTAAAAAATCATATAAGAAAATTATGGTTAATCGAGCCCGAACAATTTGTTGCATATGCGAAAATTTAATGCGGGACAAGGTAGTTTTAGACTCATGGTCAATTATGGGCCGATCAAAATAAAATGAATTTTAGTTTTTTTTTGTGCCTAAACTATCAAATTTGATATAGTTATACATATATTTTTAGGCTAAGAATAACATATTGATTTTTTTGATATCGCATTTAAGATTATGTTTTTGAATAAATTTTAATTTTAAGATCGTAGTATAGAAGTTGTTCTTATTCACCTCTATTTTGCATTTCTTCGTCGGCCTTTTTCACTGCGAAATAGTTTGGCCAAAAATAACTTTTTTTTTAGCATATTTTGGAATTTTCGTCTTTTGGAACTAAAATCTTGTGCTTCTCAATATTTATTTTTTATTTATATTTTTAAATATGCGTATTTTTATGCGGAATTGTGATCAAAATGCGGAATATCCCCCAATTATAATCCTTAATTAGGATCGCATTCTTAAATTTTAAATTTAATTATATTTTAAATTTTAATATATTATCTTGAAAAAATTTAATTTAAAGATCAAATTTATGATTGTGTCCTTAGTAGAAGTCAAGAATAAGTTTAAAAATTTTAAGAATGAAATTCTTGGTTATTTTTAAGATTGAAAATAGTTTTATTGGTTTTTTACGAAATCCAAGACTGAAATAAAACAATTTTTTTTATATTTTAATTTTTATATAAATAAATATTTTTATTTACATGTGTTAAAAATAAAAATAAACGCAATGATAATTTAATATTTACAAGAACATATGTTTTTCCATCCATTTAAAAACCCTTATAGAAAATTGTTTAGCAAAGCGTCGTCTGACAACTCCAGCACAACTTCCTCTGATTTGCTGATTACTTCATAACTTCCACTTGTCATCGGTAATAAATCGCCACTCACTGGTTGGTTATAAGATCCATGTATTAGTGTTGTGGTTTTCCATTTTTAATCAATTTTTATAATAATTTAAAATTTGTTTCATACTTTTTTTCTCAATGCGTTTTCTTCATTCAGCATTTTACCATTTATAAATAACACGTTTTCATTGATGTTAAGCTTCGGAAAAAATCTAGAATTAAATCTTAATTTTAAGAATGTGTTCTTCAATTTAAAAATGAGATCTTAAAATTAAGATTGCGTTCTTGATTTTTAGAATTCATTCGAATAATCAAGAACTTATGCTTGAATTCAAGAACGTCAATATTACTGACCAAAATTTAAGACTGAAATCGGAAAATTTTGTAATCTACATTAAAGAATTTCGTTCTTAAGTCTAGATTCCCATTTTTCATTTGGTGTAGCCTTTCAATAAAAGTCGTTTTCTTTATGCCTTGTATCTATGACAAAGAAATTATATTTGCCAAATTCAAGCTAATAATCTTGAAAAAATTTCATTTTGATAAAACCCTGGTATTGTTATATCGACTCAATAGGTTAGTCTTATGTTGGACTCCAACTTTTCGGTGTTACGAACACACACAATACTTAGTCCTAACGCCTTAGTAAAACAGGATATAAAAAGTTCACAAAAAGTTTAATAATATTCGTTCACATCATACCATGAACTAAAACATTAATAACATGGAGAAAATAAAAATCCGAACAACAAACAAATAGTTATTAAACTGCGGACTTATAATGAATAAAGTTGTTACCCTAATGAGTTTGAATTTTTCCGTTCTATTATCGCAAAAGGGAAGTGATTAAAGATTGTATACATGTACATAAGTACTTACAAAGATGTCAAACCATATGCATACGTACACACATATTTATATAACATCTGCTTTCCTTATTTCAAAACTTTTATTCGTACAAAAAAGTCCCAAAAAGTATAAAAAAGTTATTTTTAGATGTAATTTTTTGTTTATTTAACTAAAGTTTTTTTTTTTTTGGTTTTTAAATTGTTGAAAACTTTGTTATTTTCACATTGAATTGATATTTAATCTTAAAATCATTAAAGAATTTCTTTGCGAAGGGTGTTTTTAAAATAAAATATTTTTTTTATGGTTTGTTTTCTTTCGATTATTAATCAATAAGTTTTGAACATTTACAAAATTATAGTTTTAACAATAAAATATAAAATGCTGCACTCATATGTTCGTTGTGTATTTGAGTTTGTCAACCTGGGTTGACAAAGGATATCGGTGTCGTATAAATTAGGAGTTTTGTGATCAATATGCCGACACTAACGTAGTGAGGTGTATTAAAATTCATTGCTTACGTTAAGTCGGTATAGCATTAAGGTTAAAAGAAGCTAAAGTAATTTGAATGCAAACCTACTTAGCGATCGCGCAGAGCGAGAAGTCCGAAACTAGGATGGAAAAATCAAGTGGAGATTTTTGAAGATTCGTTGCCAGAAAAAGGGGAAGAAGGACCACATGCGATGGTCAAACTGATTGGAACGGTATTATTCTAACCATCAGTATATTTTGTGGATAGAGATGGTGGAATTGTCTGACCGTATGTATATCTTAAGCCGATGCCAGATCGACAGTCCTGATTAAACGAGGCTCTGGGGAAGATACTCAAAGGAAATGTTGTTCGGATAGCGAGTGGAATGAGGATGGGACTAGGCAAATCCAGATGGGTTACTAGAACCTACAAACAGAACTTAACCGATAAGTATATGCAGAGAGAAGTAGTTGCACGGCATGCAAGGAAAACATCGAATATATTGAGGATTTCCTATGTTACTTCCTGACACAGAAAAGGACTAATGATATAACAAAGGTGCGAAACGAAAAACGTTGCCCTTTTTTCCGAATTCCAATCTCTGTATTCCCCGTGGCTCTTTTTAAAGGTCTCCTCATTTCTTTTTTTTACATTTCCAAAATTAGTTGTTAATTTTTTTTCAAGAAAAGAAAAAATGTGCTAATGTGTCTTGGTTTTTGTCTGTGAGGATTCAGTAAGTTAGGTAAGATAAGGGTTTATTAAAAAGGAGGAGAACTCAAGGCCCCTCAAAGCAAAGAAAAGGAAAAAGGATTTGAAAGAGAAGGTTTTTTTTGCATATTTTTATTATTGAATCTTCGCTTATGCAAACTAATAATGTAATAAAAAGTAATCGAATCTTTATATTAAGTAACTAATATTAGTCCAGCCAGTGCCACACTAAAATTTAAGTTTAAATAATTAAATTAAATAAATTAATGGAAGAGAAGGTTTTGCCATTGAATCCCTTTCGCACTACACTACTCCCAAGTGTGCCACTTCTCATGGTAAAAAAGCTAGACAGTGACACAGAAAATGCTACATCGTCTCGCTGTCCTATTTGGCGGAGGTGTGCTTATAAGTTTGAATGATCAGTCAGCACATTAATCATAATGTTCAGTTCATATTGCCCCTTCCCATAGTGGTAAGGATATATATCAGTGTTTCGTTCTATTTGTAGTGACCATCAGAGATAGGGGTCGATTAAATCTTGCCTTTCTGTCAGCATCTCAGTCGGTTAAAATCAAATTTTTGGAGCCCAGTCAAATTTGACGGACTACTAATGTAAGTAAATTTAAAAGTCAAGCTATCAGAAATATTCGTAGGCAGATTTTTGGTGAACCAGATAGATCCGTTCATTACATACAAATATATGTATTTATAATTAAAAACCTGAGATAACTTATGTTTGTTTGTAGGACCGAAATAAGTTAAACATTTAACAGAATCAATATTTTTTTTGTATAAAGTCGACCCTATAAACACAATTGTAAAAACAGATAAACAATTTTAATAGATGCATGAAAATGTTTTTTTAAAAAAACGCCTATTTCAATCAAAATATTATTTAGCTTTGTCGTTTATTTTGTTTAACATAAAAATCATATAATCATATGAAGAAAACTACGATCTGTAAAGTTTTTTCTGTATACAAATGGATAGTTTTAAGAAATTTTGGTATGCTTTTTCTAAAAAGCTATTGGTTTTAAACCTGCTAAAAAGTAATTCTAGTGTTCATACGCTCCATCCCTGATAAATCTCAACATTTGCACTATGAAAGATATAAGATATAAGATATACAGAAGTTAGGGGAGCAATAGTATCCATGCAAACGAGCCATTTTAAAGAACATTTTAAAATGCTTTATTTCGGAAACCATAAGAGTAACAGACTTTAAATTTACAACAAAATAGTTGTACATTTTTTATTTTTAAATTAAGTTGAATAGCAGCAAAGGAGTGGTAGCCCCCCATCTCTCCGATATTTACCAGTTTGGGTAGGCTTTTCCACGTTACCAAAAAATAATAATAATAATTCGATGTTAATATTTCTGAGAAATTGGCCTGTTTTTTGATACGAAGAATACAAGAACACCCAGCCGGACTCGACAATACATGGACGTGCCCTAATGGATATAAAAATTGAATTGATCGGTATATTTGAAGGTGGGTCTCATTCTGTTGTGTTTTTGCAATGCGATTGTCTGCATAAATGAATAATACCCGTACTACGTAAATATGGTTAGCTTAGTATAGAAAGACCCTTACTTTATATTTATTTCGATAAATTGCCAAAAACCCCCTACTAAATAAGTACGTGCTAGGACCTCTCTATACTAAAGTTACGATATGTTGTGCGAGTATAATTTTTCCCAATTATCTTTAAAAAACTTGAATTCTTTAAGGGTACCGAATTCAGCAGCTGAAGTAAACTTGCATTTTAAATAAATCCTGTGATGTTTAAACAACTTAGAATAGTTTTTTTTAAGATTAATTGAAACTAGAAAAGCTTCTTTTCTTTTTTATTTGTTTAAGAAACTTACGGCTTAGCCGTTAAATTATTTTATGTTTATTAGGAGTTGCATTTTAAGACAATAATTATCAAAGCTTCCCTTAATACACAATCACTAATACTCATGAAAAGGGCCGTTTATGTTTATTTTTCTTTCTGGAAAAAAGATTTTTCTTAAAATATCACCTAGATTATATCAGTTATAGAGTTTTTTTAAGTAAAAAGTTTATTTAATTGAATTTTTTTTGAAGTGTTGTCATTCCTTAGCAACCTCTATAAAAATGTTGCATTTGTTTTCTTTTTTTAATATATTTTTTTATATTTAAACGAAAGTAAAATTAATGTTCGATGCTTTAATTTAGCGTGAAACTCTCTGATGGCATCTTCTTGAATTTACAAATGTCCAGCATTAATCTCCTGTGAATTACCAATGTTTTATTTTATTTATTACAATTTTTTATATATTTTTTTATTATTTGGTCCTCTTTTCTATCTTTTACTGTTGATTTCATCCATGGAAACTAACACGAAGTGAGTTGTTGGTCGTACAATTACCAACAAAAAAAAGGGAAACATTTTGACTTAAGAATGTAAGGTACTGGCCATATCTTGGTTTCAAATGTTCTGTTTTTAACTTAAATTATGTAACAGAGCAAGTGGAAGAAGAACAAAAGCGAAACCATAATCAAAATAAATATGCGACAGTAAAACCAGGTAACAAAAGATTTAATCAATGTTTAGTTAAGCATGACACCATTTTTTATTCCTTCTAAAGAACAGAATGCTGCACAGTGATTTGGGGAGCTCTTTGGTTTTGTAAACGTTTAAAAATGCTTATATAATTTTGACTAAAGTCATGTTGGTTATAAAATGATAGTGAAAATATGTTTTAAAACGAAAATTTCACGTATTTAATTAACACTTGCTTAAATACAAAAACGAACAACTTTATAACTTTCAATACTGAAAAGCGAAAGGATATGGGTTACCACACAACAGTCTGGTTGACCCAGTACCAATCTTGATCGCTCCTTTGTCTCAAGTGGATGCATACCTCGTCTTAGTGCCACCTAGCGTAGCTTCTTCAACACCCGTTTTTAAAGTAGAGAGCAAATTTGTGCCACGAGATAAGAACTAAAAAAATGGTCGCGGGGTTGAACTTTTAATTCACTCCGAAAAACTACCTACCATACAATGAAAGATGGAAAGAATAGAAAACGGCCCCTGCAATAGATGACGACCACGGCAAATGAATTAAGAACAATGATTTATGGATCTGTACTTGGAACGTTCGTACCTTGTACAGAGCAGGTGCAGGGATCGAATTGACGGACGAACTGAATAAGTGCAGTTCTGATATTACTGACATCCAGGAAGTAATATGGAATGGACATCGTTCCACCAAAAAATCACACGGCACAACAGTTTGGTTGTGGTTTGGAAATCAGTAGTAGAATTAAACATCTTGTATCCATTTTCACTTCGAAGACGAACGGTCAGCTACAATATGCATCAAGGTGAGATTTTTTTCATAGTTTTATTTGCCCGGAACGAAATATGGAAGCACTAGATTAATAATCTGGATATTCACAAGGTAGCAAAGAACCAAATTGATTACATTATTGTAGACGGAAGACATAGTTCCAGTGTGATAACATGCGAGGTGCCAATATTGTAGCTGTTCAGGTTCACAATTGTCTCATTCTAACTAAGAGCAAACAAACAATGCAACAGAAGAAGGTGTACGTAAAAATAATAATGCACACACAACAAATCGCTATCGTTCACTCCACTCAACTTACCGAAATGCTACAAAAGAGCATTTTTTATTTCGACGATATCTGTTCAAAATGGCAACGTATTGCACACTCCATGGAAACTTCGGCCAAATTCAAACTTGGGTTTCAGGAGCCTCCTCCAAAAAATCCATAGTACGATCAGGAGTGCCGCAATGCAATTGCATAGAAAAACACTGAATACTTGGCAGCACTGCAGTCCGCTTTGACGCACTGAGTACAGGACAGTTACCGTGAGAAAATAAGACAGGATAAACGCCGGTTTCATCACTAACAGAGGGGATTTGGTAATAGTAGTTTATCCTGTAAACATAAAGACAGAAACCTAATGACAGATACTGATAGTGTACTGAGGACATGAAGACATAGAAGGGGAAGACCCAAACTCCAACGGAAGGATCAAACTGAGAAAGATCTCGCAAATCTTGGTACTGAAAACTGGAGACGAGTTGCTTTAGATTGGCATGAATGTAAATCAATTCTGAATCAAGGTACTGACCTAAACGGGTTTTTATAGCCATTAATGTAAGCCCATAAGTTAGTACTTAAAAACTTATTAACTTTAAAAGAAACATTAAGTAAACTCAGAATTGGCAAGACAGGCAAAACTAAGTATTATCTAAAGGTAAAAAGACATTTTAAACGAATTTGAAATTTTATAGTTTTTGCTTACAAACAAAAGCCTTTTTATTTTATTGCTTACTATAATGGCTTGAATGGAAAGAGCATGACCTTCCAATCAATATTTAATCAAAAGCAAATTCCTTTCATTAACTTTATACATTTTCTTAATATAATTAAGTTTAATTACAAATCAATGTTGCAAGTTTTTACCTGCATTCCACATTTAATCATTTGTTACACTGTGATTATAACAACGTCTAACAACAACAATGTCCACTCCTACTTTTACATGCAGAGATTTTGTAATTTCTTGTAATTAACTACAAAAAGTAAAAACCAGAAGCAAGGAAAAATATAAAAAAAAGCCAATGAAATTAAACGTTGTTAAAATTATACTTATGCCAAAGTCATACATTTATAAAACTAATCTACGAACTTAGCCGATTAATGAATGCATAAATCTCTCTAATTACACAAGGCTCTCGGGGGCAGTATGACTGCCCTATTGCTTAAATAAATCAAGCAAAATGAATGAAGGCATAAATGACAGCCGCACCGCCATAGCAATCGCAACAACCACGGCAGAGTCAGAAATTTTGCTTAAAGCTTAGGCACAAAATTAAATATTGCCATAAAAAAGTATGGAAGAAGGACAATAAAAACAACGAAAACAACAAAAGCAGCCGCACTTAGCAGTAAAGGAACGCTTAAATTAAGCGTACAATGTCAGAACAACTATTACATACAAACAGCAGAGTGAGAAACATTCCTTAAGCCCGAAACATACACAAGCAGAGCAACAGAAGAAGGATGATTAAGTGGTTGACATAAAGTTAATGGTATTCGTGCAATAAATGTAAATAATTACGTCAATATTCACGTAAGGTTGTCATGTCGTAGCCATCAAATTAAGTAAAAAATATTTTTTCATATGCGAAATATTTTATTTTATTCCTCGTCTAATAAACAACAAAAATTTATCTAAAAATAAAATGAAATGCGTGCGAGTATTATTTTTGATAATAACAAGGATTATGAGTTTATTACTTTTTCTATTCTGGGGATTTTTTTCTAATTCAAACTGTTCTAATTCTCAAATGGATTGTACTTTTTAAGTGTTTTTTGTTTGTTTGTATGCTCGTTTGATTCTTTATATGTAAGAATATTTGGCTCAGTGTAGGAGGAAACAATTTTATATTTAGGAGAATGATAAATAATAAAAAAAAGATATTAATTTAGTAACTGATATTAAAAAAATTGTTTATACGAAGATTTTTTACTACCTTTTTATGGCCAAACAGTTATATAACATTCAAACAGACATACATACACACGTACATAAAGCGTTTGTAGAGTGGTTCCATTTTTTTAAGATTTCTATACACGTAAAAAATATAACGTAGTAAGTTTAGTTTGTCTAAATAAGTATTAGGGTTTTTTTTGCACCCAGAGCTCGTGTAGATAAAAACTGAATATGGCGTTTAGCTTAACGCTGAACGCTGGTTTTGTTTTCTGCTATATGCGTTTAGTAATTACTGCATGTGTTAAGAGAATAAAAAATTTTTATTTATTTATTAAATGATTTTTTTTATTTGGTTAAATAAAACAATTAAATAAAATCATTATTGTACATATGGTTTTTAAGACAAATTTTTTATCCTTAGCTCTATTTTATTCAAATCCTTTTTACTAAGAAATAGTTATTAAATAATATAATTGTAATTTAATTTAAAGGAACTACATAACTTATTAAACTTATTTATATATAGTACCTTACTTTTTCCTAAGCCCAAGCTATTTTACCAACACCAACCAGCTTAGCAGCATTAATTTTTGAAACCTGCTAAACATTTTCTCACAGTATTTTTAAAATGGCAGTAGTGATTGGTTGTTAACAACATGTATTTAACTTACATGCTTTTAAAAAAGGCAAACGGGATTGCTTTTTATTTAGGAGTGGGAAAAAAGTTAACAATTTTGCCAAAGCTAACTGAGCCTGAACACTCGTTCAGTAATCTTAAACGAGGTGTTCAGTAATGTATTAAGCTAAACGTAAAACTTTATATATCCCTTGCAGAAATTTACTTAATGTTATATTTCAAATTAAGGTTCAGACCAAAAAATTAAAAAAAGTAAACAAAACATTTATTTCGAAATAGCTTCGTATTTAATATGCCTTGCTTAGTCAGATGTTTTTGTGTGTGTTTTCAACAGGTGGACACCGCATAGTGAAATACTGAAGGTGCGTTCAGGTTTAAGATTTTTGAACACAACAAGGAACATAGTAAATGTGACAACGGACATTCAGCTTTACTCTTGTAAACTTTGCGTTTCATAAAAAACTATTTTTTCTGTGTACACAGAAGCGAGTAAATTATTATTCTCTAAAGTTGTAGCATAACTGCGAATTTATGTATATCAAACAATTACATAAATTTAACAATATGCCAACTATATAAAATGAAATGAAAATAAAAAACTAAAGTACAAACATAATCTTATTTTATGGGATAAACTTATTTACAATAAAATTACAAAGTAAAAAGCTCTAAGATCTGATTGATATGGAAATGCCAACTTCCGAAAGAACAACTTTATAAATTCTCTTTTTAAAATTTGTTATTTATTACAACTTAATAAAACTTAAAAAGTTTATCCAAATGAATCTTAAACAAAAGGAAATAAAGATATCTGAAGAAATTGTGACAAAAGTAATATGTATTATAACGGTAAAATAAATATAAACATAAGCTTTAAAAAAGCATAATTTAAAATTTTTTATATATAAACAAATTTGCCCAGATAGATAAAAATTGTGCATTTAACTAGGGGAAATATTATTGTTCTAAGATCTGGTTTTGATGTGGCAGTGCCCCATAACCGTATGAAATGGCGAAAAAAAAGTTATAGGGCAGTAGTTGACAACCGAAAGAAAACGCAGACTTTGTATCAATAAGTCAATGAGCTTGGAATGCTTTGAAAATTATTTTTGTATACTTTTGTTCGTGCATGTACGTTTATGCAAGACAACGATCCAAGTGTATGCCAATGAATTTCGCCTCAAAGTGTTGCATCCCCATCTGTTTACCAAAATGGATTGTAGAGCACGATTTTCTGCGTAAGCCTGATGTTACATGAATTTTCGGTCTTTAATTTGAACCAGCTGTTGTTTCGGATCTAGCAACACTTATCTCATTCTGTTCTGTCCCAAAATTTAGTATATTTCCTCGCTGAACGAAATGACTCAACTTACGCTTGATCAACTTTAAAATTTATTGGAAATTTTTTCCAAAACTCGTCAATTTGTCGGAAATTGCACAAAAATGTCGTACAAAATTTGGTCGCTGGTTTCGTTGCTTATGCGTCAACGCATTAGCGCACTCGCAATTGCGTACACTCAAAATTGTTAAAACTGTGGCTGAGAGTGAGCGGGAGAGTCCAAAAGATATCCGTATGACGGCTTACAAAGTTCAATTTGTTCAAGAGATGAAGCCGTATGCCCATCCGCTTGGCCCAAAAAGAAATTGCACGGTGGTTTCGATTTTGCCAAAAAAAATCATAGTTTCTGTGCTATTGTCTTACAGAAGCCAGTGCGCCCATCATGAGTGACTGTTTGGTGTGGCTTGTGAAGCGGAGGCATCATTCGCCCATATTTCTTTGAAAATGATAATGAAGAAACTACAACGGTCAATGGAGACAGCTGTCGCCCCATGATAACCGATTTTATTGATGTGAACGATGTTTAGTTTTAACATAATAGTGAAATTTGCCTTACATCTTATGCCTTAATCGATTATTTACGTACAACGCTTGATGGTCGTTTAATTAGCCGAAAAAGTGATATCAATTAGGCGCCAAGAAGCTGCGATTTGACACCGCTAAACTATTTTGTATTGGGCGCAGTTTAAGATAAGTGCTATGCTGAAACCAAAGACAATTGAGCATGTGAATAATGCTATTGCCGAAATACAATCACATACACTCGAAAAAGTATTTGAAAATAAGTCTTATCAGATGGGCGTACGGTGAGCCATATAAATTAAATAATATTTTATTTTTAACCAAAATAATTTAACTGCACAACGAAAAAAATTGCAAACTTTAAACCATTTTTGTGGTTTTAAATTTATAATGATACTTTAGTTTGTTAAAGTCCTGCTAAAGATCATTTTGAGGAATAAGAACAGAAAAAGTTGCACAAAAATCAAATTTTAAAATTTTTTAAATTAGCGACTAAAGAACGAAACTTTCCCTGTAATGCTTGATGTGGTTTTTCTTAGCTGACGTAAGGAGGGTGTGTTTTTCTTGAAAATACGTCTCAAATAAAAGTTCCCGGGTTTTAGTGCACCCTTATAACACTTAGTATCAGTAGAACAGTACAAAACATTCCACATTGAGCAATGCTCAAGTGGATCGAAAAGGTAAGAAATTTCAGTGTCTTCAATTAAGACTTCATCCATTTCAGTAAATTTAATTAGACATTAAAATTGTATTTCATTTGCGGTCTAAATATTAGGAAGATCAGCAGGTGTGAACTAGTTTTTGGATCGTTTAAAGTAAACCAACACAGTTGGATGCTTTTTTGTCACAAAAAAAAAACGTGTTCCGTCGAGCGGACTTCAAGTAAAACAGCATATTGAGGGCTGTGGCTCTGTGCGTTCTAAAAATCTAGAAGGATCGCTTTTCAAATTTGTTTGTATCTGTTGACAGTAGTGGTAGCTACATCCTTCTCGAAAATCGATGACGGTGTAAAGATTCAAGAGGAGGTGAAAACATCAACATTCCGGATTGAAAATAATACAGCGGCTTCTTAAATCCGGAGACGATTAGTGTGAATAGAGCATGCATGAACTTATCTGGAAGATTTGGTTGGAAGAACGCATGCCCGATTAATGGAATCTAAGTGTGATATGGCTTGTTCATAAAAGAGAAAATAAGACTATCTGTGACAATTATAGAGACATTAATCTCCTACCTAATGCATGGGCATTTGCTCAAGCTGATGAAGGTTTTCTTAGAATATTTGAAAGAAAACTACTTGCCGAAATATAAGGACGATTCTGCGTGGGCGGCAAATATCGGTATCTTTCGACTCAAGAGCTGAAAGAGCTTATGCCGATGTAGTGAAGCGCGTTAAAGTCCAAAGACTGCTGTGATTTTTTCATGTTTAACGAGTGGATGAATGTGCTGCAGCCAAAAGTGTGTTTGAATATAATTCAGTGGGAAGGCGCAAAGGGGGCCAACGAAATTCTTTTGTACAGATCAAGTCCAAAAAAGCTTTCCAAGCTGATCGTGAGTATTTGGGGAAGAAGCGCAGAAGTGCTTGAAATTCCATCCTTAGTTCGGCTAATGACCAACATGAATTGTTATTAATGGCCAACTAAGTTAGTAGGTAAGTCGAGCCGACTTCGCTCAAGATTTGTAGGCACAGAACATCAAGAATTTCTGTTTCTCCAGCATTTCTACCTTTTAATAACAATGAAAATGCATCGTGGTCAATTGTGCATTTAAATGTCAGCACAGAACGTTGGCTCTTTTGTACATTTAAATCTAACCTAATCGTATGGCCTCTAGAGATTGTTATTAGATTGCTGCTAAGTGTCTCATTCAGAAGGACTCCTTAAAGCATTCTCTAAGGAGGCTGTACTGGCGATCACTTTACAAATTAAAACATCAACCTTTCCAATGCATGTGAAATACACACCTCGAGATGGTTGATTTTTTTAAGCCGTAGCCGCCGCCCTCTGCACTATTCGCGGCCTCGCAATCTGCTTAAGGGACATTGCATTGCAAATGCAAAAGCTTATTTTGTTTGTATAAATATTTTTAAAAATATGGAAACTTGTAACTTACGAACATATTGAGATTCCTTACACATTTTCACTTAATTCAAATATTACAAACGCAGGCTATCCTTACTGTTAAAGATGAGATTAGATTAATCAGAAATAAAAGAGAACCTTTAGAACGATTTAATGGGCATCCCGTTAAATAATCGAAAGGGCAGAGAAAACAAATATTTTACTTTTAATAGTTTTGCAACTTACTCATGTGAACCATAAGAGTTGTCCTTTTAAATAAACAAATAAGTTTAGTTTGCCACCAGTCAACCCAATTTCCGCCACCCGTATTTGCATAAAAAAAATACAAAAGATTTTTAAATAATGATATAATTTAAATACGACAAGATAATGGCGAAAAAGATTTCAATCTTATTGGAGGTGATTTAAAATAATTTGTATTCTCCTCACATGCTGTTGGTTTCATGGTTATGGTTGCGTGCTGCTGGTGGTGTGTGTTTAAGTAATGTTTGTTCTTTTGTATTATTTAAAACTGCACAGAAGTCGTTTAAGTAGCAGCGATTGAGCGCCACATTTAATTAAATAAAATCAGATTAAAAGCGGCGATTTTTTTCTAAGCGCGCCCATCTTGTTGCATTTAATGTTTGTTGTTTAATAATGTTCACTAAATTCAATTAATTTTATTCATTTGAAGTACAAAAATTTAAACTGCGGTAGGTTAAGGCAAGGAGTTGCCAAATAAAAATGATCTTTTATAATTTTGATTTATTATTTATTTAAAAAGTTTATGTGACAAACAAAAGCAAACAGTCGAAATAAAATAGATTAACTAATTTTACGTAAAACCTGCACTAAAGAAATATAGTAGAGCTGGTAAACTGCTTGTTACTATCCCCTTTATGTAGGTATATGGACGGGAGCACTAATAACATAATAAAGGTTGGATGTATTGCCAGAAAAACGACAGAGTGTGTTAGCAAAGTCCTCAGTCATTTCCGCAATATCTTTTTTATCCGCCTATCTGGATTAGCAAAATTGATTAGGGCAAGCCTACAAGCGCTACAAGTAAAAAATACTTGAATCGATGACTTATGCTCGCTTTAGTTATGGCAGGTTGCAAAATTATAAGACACAGCTCATTACAAGCACATTTTAACCCCTCTGTTTCCATAGATCTTACGAAGGCCCTTATGTTAGGGCCTAAAATATTTACATGAAAATTTAGTAAACGATTGCCAGCTTTATTTTTTTTATCACACAATTTCTAAAGGAATAAAACTAAAACTAAATAAAAATTTCAAAATACCCTGCTGAAACCAAAAAAAAATGGCAACTCTGTTCAAAAGTGAGATAAACAGAAAAAGACGCGCACACATGTAATAAAATTAACTTCAAACGAAAAAAATGACATCACATGTCAAAGAACAAAGGCGCAAATGCCGACAAATTAAAAATATTATACTGGCGGGGTTTGCTTGTTCATTTTCGTGAGACTTTTTCAACTAATTAAGCTGTTTGAGGATTTAAACATTTGTGCATCAATGTGTGGCACAAAGTGTTTTTCCATGTCTATAAACTATTTTATACTTTTCTTGTCAACCAAATTATTTTCCCAACAATAATAATAATAAAACAAAAGCAGAAGCTGATAAATGTTGACCACAATTTCTTATAGCCCTTACAAATTCATATTTGGAAAAGTATTGTCACTTGGCTTTTGGTTCAGTTGGTTTTCAATTTAGGCCAGAAAGGGAAATTATGATAAGAAATACATTTTAAACATTTCTATTATATTCTTGTGTGGTAATTTGGTTTGTATTGAGTCATTTTGATAATTTTTTTAATAAAATAATCATTGACATTTAAGCCATCAAAGTTTCCGTCTAATGAAAATACATTTCTAGTAGTGTTTTAATCTTGGCTTAAAGATAATTTCCTAATTGAGATAAAATACGAATGTTTTTACAATCAGATTTTTTTTTAAACCTTCTCTTTTTATTCATTGATTGAAAGTTAATTAAAAAATTTTTTTTCTGTAACATTGTTTGCTTTGGGAAAATTTTTTCTCTTAAGGAAAAAAAATGCGAGGGGAAATATTTAATAATAACAATTTTTTGGACAATCAGTAACTTTTCGTCTAAACATGGAACCAAGGAAATATACATTTACCTAAACTTTTCCTAAACGGATTCTTTCATAAAAAGACTACAAATTTAGAAAAGATTTTTAAATCGAAATTTCGATACAAAATCTGTTTTTAATACTTTCATCAGTCAATAAAAAAAATATACATATATGTATGTATGTTAAGGGGGCTGATAACGTAACAAAGGGTAATGCGAGTAATTCTCGCCTTTTTCTACCAGAGAATAAAAGGCTCATTGCGAGTCCCTTCAAGCAAGGACAATTTTATTTTCTAAAAAAGTATTATAAGCAGGGAGTTTAAAGAAAATGAAGAGAAAAATAAGGGGCCGTGGTTGTCATTCTATGCGTTATCGCCAGTTTATGTGAAAAGCTGTGTATACCTAGCCATCTCATGCGTCCCAAGAAGTCAAACGGCTTACCAACCACGAGTATGGCTTTCGTAAAAAAACAAGACTCAGGTTATGGCTCCAAAAATTTTTTAGGCACTGTGGCGTTTCTGGTTTAGTTTATTTCTTTGGGCACTGGTTAAATGTATTCATTATCAATATTGTGTTTTCTCGGCGATCGCACTATTCGTGTTGTGATAGATAGGATCCCTTGCAATGAATTCAGAATCAATTCATGGGTTCAAGGCTCATGACCCTCTGTGCCAAATCTTAAATTCTTTTTATTTATTTGGAGCAGTATTTAAAAATTTTAATTCAATTGACTACAGATCTAACTATAATCTCTGACTAAAGCTGTAAAAATAGGATCGGGCTGTACACGTTTTCACTGTGGCTCAAGAAACAATTAAGACGTTTGCTTTTAGAAATGCTTTTAGCACCATTTCACACCATTTGATTTTTTGAATATTTATAGCACCAATGTCCAACCAAAAGTGGAATACCCATTTTATCCATTTTGTTAAAAAAAAAAGTGTATAAGAATTTGGATTAATTTGTTTCTATCCTAAAATAAAAATAATTTTTATTTTACTGCATTACATTAAAAAAAGATGTCCCCGATTGTTGCAAATGCTTCATTCAATTAGGCTTTAAAACGAACTAATTCTTTTTTCCCAGCTGAACTACATAAGTATATTATGATAAGAAAATTCTCTTGTTTAAAGTCATTAAATTTTGTTTTGTTTTATCAGTTCCCTCTGGAATTGTAACATGGTTAAACAGTAGACAAAAGAAACCGAATTGAGATAACAGACAATCAAATCAAAAATAAAATGAAATGACTTAATGTATTAATTAAAAAGGTTTCTTTCTATTTCTTAACTAAAACAAACTAAAAGGAAACCTTAATCGACTGCACCTGTATTTTATTAAGAAATTCAGCTTTGTAAGGTCATGCAATAAAAAGGCCTCACAAACAGCAAAAAAAATAAATAAAAAAATAGAACAATTTTCTTAAATGTTTATTTGACGATGACTTTAAACAATGTCACCTTCCTTTGTCGCAGCCATAACTAAAGATATCAGCAGTTAACAGTAAGTAGTCAGTTTCTAACAATTCCGTCTCTCATTATTATTGTTGCTTCTTGTGGTGCTTTTGTTGTTTTTTATCCATTCAGTTCTAACATTGTTAATGGCCACCCAGGAATGTCTTTTTTTCTTTGTAGCCCTGTTGAATTATGTCATTATTCTTTAGATATTTTTATATATATGAATGTATTAAGCATTTTAGTGCCACCTTTTAGTAACGCGAGAAGCCATAAAATGTTTGGTCATTGTCCTTTTAGTTTTGTTTTTCACCTTTTTCTATTGTCGTGCTTTCCTGCAACATTACAAACTTGTACCTTTAATAATCTAAAGTTCTTTCCTTTATTGCTACTACTATTATATATTTTTTCTTCTTCTTTTATCTGGCTTAAGTTTGTGTAAGTGTATGGATTTGGTTCATCTGTACTTCTGTCCTTTTTACTAAAATGATTATTTAAGCGTTCCATTCATAGTTTTGTTGCCCTTTTTCCTTGTTTTTTTTTAATTTATTTTTTACTTGTTACTATTACCTCTGCCCGGCTTGATTGCAGCCATTGCAGGTGCACCAAGTATGATTATGTTCTCAAAATATTTCCCTTTTTCTCTTTGCCAAGGTTTATTCAAAAGTTTTCTCGCAAAAAAATTGAGAGAAAAGAACTAAAAACTGAAAAACTTTAAACGTTTATGTGTTACCACAGGTTAAGGAAAATGTTGTGGTATTGTTTATCCATACCATTGCTAAAGCTACTGCCATTTTCGTATGGCTCCTGTTGCTTCCGCTTGAGATTTTTTCCCCTTTTTCCTTTTTTTTTATTCGAAATGACATTACGATAAAAAACATTTATAATTCAAAATATGAATGAACTTGCTAGTAATATGTTTCAAATAGGACCAACTGCTTTATGGAAAAATATTGTATAATATGTAAACGGCTGGTTGTAGTGCAACAATACCAGGAAAACAAATGATTTGACCGTTTCATAAAAAATGCCTCAAAATATTCCTTGTGCTTGGAACGAAAGCAATAATAAAAATATATTCATTATACTCATGGTGCATAGCCGCTGGCGACTACAACACTGAGTATAGTTCTGAAGCCCCCACTTAACTAGCTGGTTACAGGTCGAGGTTTGTCTGATTCCATGTCTGAAATGAAACTGAAATTTATTTTAACTAGACAAGCATCTTATTGGCCAGCTAAGCACTTCAAAATTTCAGATATTATTGATTTTAGTGAAATAAAAAAATTTGTTAAACAATCAAAGTGTATGTATTCAAGCATAGCAAAAGCAACAAAAAAAATTTTTTAACTGAAGGTCGGGATCATGATATTTAATTTTGGTTGTAGGTAGCTATTAAGAGTATTATGTGACAATAAAGCTGCTAGTAGCTACCTGTTCAATATACGAACATTTGTTTACAAAAATACAACTGTTTTTCTGGAATAAGCTCTTTGGGATATAACTTGCTCCAATATTACTCTATCTTCACAAAATTGCTTAAATCGGTGCATTTTTAAACAAACCTTCCTTACAAATGTCGTTCTGGAAAAAATCAAGACGCCCTATTTTATCGGCTATTTCAAATTTTCTCTTTCTAATAAGAGATTCATAATCAGCGATCCAAAAATTCCAATTCACAAATATAAGGAGTTAGAAAATAATTTTTACATTTTTTTGACTTATCTGCACTGAGATTTAAAAAAGTTTTTTTGTAATATTTTTCGTAATAACTAAGAAATTTTCGTATTTTTTTGAAAAAAAATGACGAAAGATTTTAATTACTTTTTTAAAATTAACAAATTATAGTATATTCTATAAAAAAAAAATCATATTTTTTTATTTCGTATATTGGCGCACGGACTTTTTTCAGTGTTGGTCCCTGGTTATTAATTTTTAAACCCCAAAAGGAAATAATATCGGTCATTTTATATATTTTTTAACATCTGAGAAGTTTCCACTCGTCGCTTATAGAAAACAAACAAATTTCAATCATTTCTACAACATGCATTCCCACACACACACAAATACTTGAATATGTATATGCACATGCATGTTTTTGTAAATGTTCATTCAGCCACAACATTCATTTTTATATGAATCTAATCCTTAAAACAACCCATATTCTCGTTTTTATCCTTGTAGGATCATTCGTCTTTACCTCCGGTGCATTTTTACATACATACATACATACATACGTACGATATTTTTTATTTCTTTTGTGATTTTCTCTTTTTATTTGCTTCACAGTTGTTTTATTACATTTACTGTGGGATTTAATGCTTTTGCTGCTGTAATTCGTTTGTTTGTATGTATTTGAATGAAAACTATTTCCATAAACCAAATATCCATTTAAAAAAGGCTTTGTACGGTATTCAGTTTTCACATTTTTTACCAGAGTTATTTTTGTAGATACAACGACTATTTTTCTGTAAAAGCTAGTGGGTATCTTTAAGCCCCTCTTACTTTTTTACATATTCAGGTCATTTTAAAACAATTATTTATCAAAAAAGAGGAAAATATAAAAATATTTCATTCATAAAAAAGTTTTTTGTTTGCAAAATTGCATTCACTTAGTTTTGTATTTGCAGTTTTATTTATTTATATTCGTTTCGTTTAAGTTATTTTTATGATCTTGCAGCAAACAAATAATACAATTTTTTTTCTTTAAGAATAAATTATTATGGAAATTGTCATAAACTTTTAAATGGCGGTTATTTTAATAAAGTGATAAATGATAAAATTTATTAGCAAAAATAAACACAAACACTATACATTAACTGCACGTTAAACTTTTAGGTAAAAGTTTATGAAATAAAATATTTTTTTTTGCATATTTTTATTATTAAATCTTCACATTTGGCGAACTAGCATAATATGCCGAGAGGTTAGTGTAAATGTAATGGGTCTGGGGACACTTGATGATTAAGCTCTTTGCGGTGCACAATATTGGTAATATCAAAGGTACTAATAAGTTGTAGCGTACATTGGCGCGCAGACATTTTGTCCCAGGTTCTAGGTTAAGTCTAATTTACGATCCCATTCAGGGTAATATTAAATTGTAATTTTTTGAGTTGTGCAAAACTGTTCCTTTCCATTCGTTCATAAACCATCCAGCTCTATAGTTTTTCTTCTTCATGAAAGTACAATTTATAATAGTACGGTATATTAGAGTCAGCAAGAATCTTCTTACCACAAGTATATTTTATACGTTTGCTTTCTATTAGTATTTGACCTAACTGTGCTCTAAATTGTTTGCCTGGGAAGATCCATTTTCTCCTATCTACCTTTATTCACATTTTTCGATGTTGTCCATGCGTTAAAAAAGGTCAATAATCCAGCAGCTGTTGCGGTTACAAACATACTCGAATCCATGGTGTCTGACTATTTAGGAGGAGATGGGTTATACGAGACTTTGGCATTGTAGTCTCCCATGGTTTTTTTATATTTTTACGATGAGTTCTTCTTACTAAGAGCTTTGCCGAGTTGCTGGTAGACGGTTTCTTTTTCATCACTGCTCGAAATTTTTGTAAGCGTATGAAGATGATATGCCGTTTAAAAACTGGTTTAAAAACTGATGATGTTTATTACTCCTGTAATGGGGTCTATTCCAAATAAACTCTGTAAGCTGCTTGTGATTAGAGAAGACCTATGCATTTTTGAAGATAATCAGCTTCACTGCTCTACTGATGTTTGTATTTGCTTAAAATACACTAGCCATTGCCCTCCATCTAGCTTTGCTAACCACAAGTGTCTGCAGTTTTACTTATTTTATAGGTTGCGCCAGGTCCATTTTCATTTGCGAGGGTCATTTCCGAAACTTCCTGTCCGATCCGTTAACTGTGTTTTCTTGAATCTGTCTAGTTTGTTCATGCTGATAATTTTCTGGTCGGAGTTTGACGGTCTGACTTACTTTTATCTCTCCCAACACACCTTTCTCAGATAAACCACAAAGAGCACATTATTTACACAATGGCCCGCTGGTCGATCTACGGATCCAATAAAAAAGATCAATTGAAAATTATGAGATTACCTTGCCTTATGCTGGACAAATTTGCAAACTTCTTAGGGATTTTGCTTAGTAAAACTGCAGAAGCTGGCAAAATATATGTCAATAAATTTGTATTTTGCATTAGCTTTATATGTTTCTCTAGAAAATAGTTTGTTATAATACTTGCATTTTATTTTTAATAGAATTAGTTTTAGACAAACCAAAAACCTTAAGATAAGTTTACATAATCACCTAATACTACATCTACTACAATAACAACAACTATGTATGATTTTTTTCTTTTAAACCAGATGTTATAAGAAAATTAACAAATATTGAAAGAAAGAAAAACCAAAAATGTAAACAGATATGATGAAGCATTTAGGTACAAGTGCTTAAAGGACAAATTATATATTTAACAACAGGTAAGGCTGATATTATAATATAAAGTGTATTAACATAAATGCGGTTTAAGTTTTCTGTATTTTGGAACCATGGGATTTTCCTTAATTCCTAAAATAGTTTAACTCTTTTTGTTTTCCTTGTTAATCACAATTTTTTTGTCCGAACAACAGCGCTACTTCTTATACAAATAATAGTGTCCTTCCTTACTACCAAAAAACTTTTAGCTACAAACTTATGCAGCCACTTATTTTTCTATAAAAGTATAGCATACTTTTCTGCAAAAGTAGGGTCACTACATTAGTATTAGTGGAGGGATAGTTGTTGTTAATACAAACACATTTGGAACAATCTTTTTTTCTCGCTACTTGGTTTCTATAGTTGGGTTATTGGCTGCCTGTTTAGTTAGAGGATGCTCTGACTGGATGTCTCTTGGCTGATAGTGTCAATGGGATGTTCGGAAATCATTAAGTTCATTTGCACTTAAAAATATGTTTTCTATTATGTTACTAAAGTTTTGTTCTCTTCAATATACTTTTTTTTGCATTTTTTTGCTAAAGTAAGTAACAACAAAAAA
This sequence comes from Melanophora roralis, assembly GCA_963583895.1. Classification (NCBI taxonomy): domain Eukaryota; kingdom Metazoa; phylum Arthropoda; class Insecta; order Diptera; family Rhinophoridae; genus Melanophora; species Melanophora roralis. The sequence goes on along the minus strand of OY757190.1, from coordinate 58,497,586 downwards.
TGCCATTTAGTAAAGAAAATGTTAAGTAAAAAAATGTTGGTTGGACAAAAAGAAAAATATGAAAATAAAAATTTCTTTTATATTCCTCTATGTTTAACAATACGCCTTGGGTTCATTATTATCGCTGTACTCTATCGGTCATTTAATAAAAAAAAAAAAATAAAAAAAATATAACAAAGTCCTTTGTTGTAAACTTTTTTTAAGAAACATAAAGAATTTTTAGGGATATTGTGTAAGTATTTACCAAGATTAATTTAAAATAATTATGCTTAAGTACGAGTTTATAAAGAATACACATTTGATTACGTAGTAAAAGCGACAGGACGACAGTGAGGTAAACGATATATTTATGTCTGCCTAATCTGTTGTTAGAAATAAAGTTTCTTTTTGGAAAAACCAATTTTAAAATATTTATAGTATTTGAATAAGTAAAAGTCTTTGAACCAAATTTTAAAAAACTATTTACAGAAAGAATGCAAGTTCATGGAAAAAACAAGTATAAAATTCAAGTCGGCCAAGCCTGATGATTTGCACTTTCCACCATGATTAACTTAATATCGAGTGCCAACATATTTAAACAATTGCGGGTACATATGTATGTCTATTGTAAAAGATACGGTAAACAACAGAACAATCTTTACAAAATCGGTTGTGGTTTTCTTTCTTATTTTAAAAAATGTTTTTGAATAAAACGTGTTAAGTATTATACATTGTTTTAAAGGTCTTTCCATAACCTATAACTCTGTGTCAAAGTTTTTTCGAATTATTGTCATTGAAGTAAAAAAAATTGCATTTGAATAATCGCACACCTAATGCCCAATTATACGTTTGAACCACGTAAGTGCGCCAAAGGTATATCATACTAACATAATTGACACTCTCTTTACCATACTAAAGTAAACAGCTGCAAGAACCAACTTATGGGCAACACTGTATTTGATTATAGGTGACTTACTGTTACGCCATAATCATAACCTTAGAAACCAATTGAGTTTTGGCTTTTATGGCAAAGATTAGGGTTATGGCGTTACGGTAAGTCACATATAATTGAACCTTTACAACAAGCTAATTCTGCATGAGACAATTTGCTGTCTAGTTTTCAAAAATTTAATTGTTTCTGTTATGGCTTTTAGAAATTAAAAATGAATTGATGTTGAAAAATTTTATAGATTGAGAAAGTCGTCACTTTTTAGAAAAAAATTGTCAATATGACACTTTGCTATATTTGAGACCAAAAATCGTCATTATGACGATAAATCGTCAAATCTGGCAGCCGATCTGAGGTCGACTGCAAACTTCTCATAACTCTTTCAATGGCACTGCCTGTGTAAAAAGCCTAACAATCGGCAGAGATAGTTTTTCTGATAGGGTGGTCGAAAATGTGAAGTTAACTTTTTATAAAATTAACACGCACCAGGCTTAATGCCGATAACTCTTTGTTTGTATTGATTCAATAAAACATATTTTTTTCCAAGATGTGGACATTTCTACAATATTGCTATTTATCAGTTTGGTCCTTTAAATATTTGACATGATCTTAAACATTCTATTAAAACCATACTTGATCAAAAACTGATATAAATATTTCAGACTGTGAGATTTATAAAAATACTTTTAAGTAGAAAAATGTTTACACACAAACATACAAATGTGCCTTTGAAATCAATTACTGTTTGTCTTTTCGATTCATTAAATCGCCTGTCGTCGTAATTACAATTTGATATGTATTTAAATGCATTTATTTTCTTAATTTTCCTTTTCCCTTCAAGTATGTGATGTATTTCATTTTAGTGTAGTTTTTCTTTTTTTCATTTCTTTTTAACTACAATAGCAAAGACGAGACAGATTTACTTTAAAGATAACAGAGTACAAAGAAACATGCCAGCCAACAACGAACACTTATAATAAAGGACACAAAAAAAGGAGCCTTTTACTTTCTACTGCCAAGAAATGATAACACCAAAAAAAATATTGTGTGTTTTTTTACTTACTTGCTTTTATATACATAGATAGGAATGTCCTTAAGGCATCATTAATTTTATTTAACGTCTGCTAAATTTGCATCTTAAAAAATTGTTTAACATTTATGTGGTTTTATTAAAAAAGTTTAGGAATAATATTAATACGACTACAATCGACACACAAAAAAAAAAAACGTACAAGAAATAAACGCTGTAATTACTGGTTGTAAAAGCGGTTGTTATTTAAATTATATTTTTCTTGCTCTCAATTAAGGAAGTTGCCAGGAAAATATTGAAACGTGTTTTTCAATGAATGACACTTTATGAACTTTCTTTAAAATATTTTTTGTTTTTTTGTAGAATGCCCGAAAGGAAGATGTTTATTTCATTTGAATATTTTACCAATTAATCAAATAACAACACATGTTTTTAAAAAAAAATAAGCCAAGAGAAAACATTTTTGAAGGTATTTTTTTTTTTTATTTTATTTATGTGTTTTTCCTTCTTTTTCCACTTTATATTATCATATCAACGAATTAATCACGCAACCCTCCAAAAATTGTTTAAATGAATCATACATTAATTTGCTTATATCAAGGAAATTTTTTAATAGAGAGAATGAAAATTGTTGGAAACATTTTTCATGTTTGAAATAATAAATGAAAATCCCATTTTAAATATATTTTCTATCACTGAATTGTTCTTTAATTTGTCAAGTTGATTATTTCAAATGTTCTTGACATGTAACATTCTTTATTATATGTTTGGATATTCCTTTATCCCCAGCCATGCAGACGGTACTGGATTTAAGCCCACATCTTTTAAGGGAGTTCATTCATTTTCCAAAAAGAAAAGTTTTTTGTCAAGATAATGTTAAATTACAGTCATTGTTAAAGATAGGAATATCATCAACTAAAACAGTCAAAATAATTTCTACCAACAATTCAAGATTTTTAACATTTTTCAATTTTATTCCTTAATGCAACTCATTAATCTACTCTCTTTTTTAATCTTCTTTAATAAAACTATTTTTTTCCAAATTTGATTTGTTGTTTAGAAGTTGTGATAAAAATGTCATAGCTAATTTATAAAAAAAATTTAACATAACTTTTGGTTTTTTTATAAATTGTTGGTGCATTCATTAGTTGGTCACGTATTTAATCGGTTTGGTTTAGCTTGTTTAATACTACGAACTTCATACAAATGTAAGTATACAAAACATACGCATGTATGTAGGTACCTTCAAATTTCCTTTTTTTTTCTGCTACAAATAATTGTATCTTGCTCTGCATGAAATAATAATCTTAAGAAAAAGTTGAATTAAGAAACTTTATTCTTCAAGAAATACCTTAAAATAAAAAGAAGAATAATTCATTAGAAAAGGTTTTACCTGTCATCAAATTTTTCATTAGCGTGCGGGTTTATTTAGAGCAGCATTAATTAATTCGTTCCCTCTAATAATTTTATTTATTTAGTTTTTTTTACAGATACATTGAACCAATCCTGAACCAATCGTGGCTGGTGTACCTCTTGGCAGTAGTCTAGGACCAATTTTGCACTTGTTTTGCTCAGCAGACATGCTACCCAATGTCAGACACACGCATTGGCATGATTCAAGCTTTCTCAGTATTCATGAAAATTCGAAAAAGCTTAAAACTAACTACAACACAAAATTCTTCAGCTCAAGGAATAAACAAAGTTGATATTGCATTTGCCTTTTAGTAAAATGCGCAGTGAGGAAGCACCCATTATTCTAATATATCTTCTTTTTTTGTTTAGTTACGCTGAATTTTTCTGCCTCCTTGTAATACCTGCGAAAAAGAGAGAAGGGGAGATACAAATTTTAAAAACTATAAAATTTGAAAAGCTAAAGGCAGAATGTAATTTTTACGGCAATGCAATATTGCCCCGTTCCAGTCTTTAAGCCAGTCAATACCCCTGATAAAAGATAATAAACTATACAGGCCTTTATAAGGCATATTTGACAAACTTTTTAGTCCGCTGGCTTCAAAGTGCTTAATTCCTACCAAGCCGCGCAAAAGTACAAGACGCACTAAATACTCTGAATCTCCTCTTGATCTTAAAATCTTCTACAGAAGTTGTCAAAATCATCTGGCATGGATAGCAAATCCGCAGTGGCCGGTAAAAGTGCCTCTCAGTCTTCGTTTGTCTGAATCAAAAAGACATTTAGAACCTTGTCCTGCTCATTCCATCGGTACTGCATTTAGATAAGTTAAATCATCTGGCCCCTATGAATCCGCTGGCGTTTGCAGGAAAAGAGAAAAACACCAAAGTTAGTCATCGTTTCAGCATTTCATTTTGCAACATCCTTTACTAATGTAAAAACAGTGTACAGCAAATATTTGAGCCGTCTCTTCGAACATATAAGAGTAATTTTAGAATCATGGCCATCTACTTTAATGAAGCCCGGAATTCGTGGACTGATATAATGGCAGCTTGGCTGTCGCTAAATATCCCGATATCTCAAGCTTAAATCCTAAGACCCTTTCACATAAATATCCAGGCAGTTCTTAGTGAATGAAGGACCCTGAACGATTTTCGATGAAATATTTTAGCATTCACCTCGATCGCCGCTCCCGTGGATGTCACATATAAATACGAAATTGACACAAATTAAACTTAAATCTTCCCAAATTTATTGGCTAATCGCTAGGAACTCTGTGCTATATCCTGATTGTAAAAATCTGATCTACAACTCAATTTTAAAACCAATTTGGTGCTACGGCATACAATTTTTGGGCCTTCAACCTAGAAAAAGTTCAACGCTGCGATAAAAATCATTAGAATGATAACTGGTGCTCCTTGGTTTATTCAAAACAGCAACATCCACAAGGATCTACAAGTTCGACTAGTTAAATGCGAAATCCTTAACTATGTGGGCAAGAATTTAAACAATCTGGAAACAGATCCAAATCCGCTCGCTCGAAACATCTTGCAATATAGTGGAAAGAAGGGATACAATTGAGCTTATATAAAACCATTGAAATCAATTAACTTTCTTTTGAAAACTTAAGTTTTAGTCTGGCACAGGCTAGACTAACATAAATTATACTTAGTTTTAAGATTTGAATACTTATTGGTAGTTCGCATAAGTGAAGATTCCTCAATAAAAATATGAAAAAAATCTCAATGAATTGGTTTTATTCATTTCTCTTTCTGAAATAGCCAAAGAGAGTTTATTTATATAGATTAGCTTTTGGTTGGCAGCAGTAAGTCAGATTTGAAGTAAGATCAATAGACCTAATTATACCTGCGTGACCGCAGAGTCTATACCATTACGCTGTTATTAGCATCGCCATAATGCGCTCGGTCATTTCAATTTGTTGACGATTCGTGGTAGAGTTTAAATTGTTCTATCTCTATAAAAAGAAATCCGTTCTTTCACCGTTTTGTGAAACCACCTGACGTTCGTCTTGTTATTTGCACGCATACATTGTGAATTGCACCTTGCCATTCTTGCTTCCAAATTTTGGCCCCCAAAAAAACTTACTGTCTATAACAACTCCCAGATATATTCGCTATTTGACAGAGTTGGTAACACTTCGTTATTGTCGGGTGGCAAAAAAATCTTGTATCTGTTTTAAAACAGCAATAGTTCCATCTTAGAAAGATTTTTGTACGACTCATCTTCTGTTCTCAACTCACTGATAGTTCTTAAATCGTAAGCAATTCTTTTGGAGATGATTTCCAGATGGGCGTCAGATATTGTCATTGTATAGCCGACAATTCTTAGTTCCATTGAGTGCAGCTTTTGTTCTTATATTCCCATTTGTCATTCCGGGCTAATATTTTAACAGATTTTGTTACAATATTGTACTTTGTATTACTTAGGTTGAGATCACCGAGTCTAACTTATTAAAGTGAATTTTTTTCCTAAATAATTTGCAAGTTCTCGCTTGGTATGCTACGGTGTTGCCATTTTGTTTCTACATGGATTTTGGAGGTAATTAAAATGAATCCATGGCTGTCGCTCGTTCTTTATTGCCGTCATTTAAACATTTTTAAGGCACAAAGAGGTAAATTTTCTAAGGGTTTAGCAACTGTTTAATGTTTTCTTAATGTTATACCTTAAGTTAAAAATATTCAATTAAATAAAACAACAAACATTTTTGGTCATTTTCTTGATCAACGTATGATGAATACCGCATTAAGCCACATACAACTTTTTGGATTAATTATAAAGCAGATCCGATGTTCACAAATTAATTCTATATAATTTCAGATAATATGTGCAATTAAAACTACATGTTTTAACTGCTTTTTCTTTAAACTGATTTAGCTACCTTTTACTTCTCCTGGTATTTAAGCACAAATATTGTTTGTGTTTCCTTCAATTTAAAGCAATTTTTTATACATTGCTTCCACAAGACAACAAATTATAAAGAAAAACAAGTAAGAGCGCTATATTCGGCTGTGCCGAACCTTATATACCCTTCACATTGGTCTTTTTAAATACCCAGCCATCTGATCTAGCCGAGCTAATTTGTACTACAAATATTATAATGAAAATATTTTGCACTGGGTTTGAAGTCGATAGCAAACATAGTTTTTGAAATGGAAAACTTTACAAAATCTTAACGTTTATATGTACAATAAAAATACCATGTAGAAGCTTTGAGGTCAAAGCAGTTTTCGACTCCTCCTATGCAACTATTTTTCCCAAAATATAAGAATTATTTTATCATTACTTTTTGTAGAACATTCGAAGTCGAAAGCTTCTATAGCTTCCGAAATATATCGTATCAAACATTTCATAAAAATTTTTAAATTTTATGGGGCCTACCCCTTCTCCTGCGTCTACCCAAAAAAAGTTTTTTACAAAATATAGGTCTTATTGTCGAATTACTTCTTACAGAACATTTTAATTCTAAAGCTGTTATAGTTTCTCAGATTTAGCGCATTAAATATTTTCCGAAATTTGTCAATAATAAACCAATTTTGCTGATTTTAAATAGCAATTGCCTCAGGAATATTTCTGATTTTTTTTATATCAAAACGTTTTTTGTGCGACTTTATTTGAGTTCGGCTGTTTTTAATATACCAAGGAGTACCGGTTATCATTCTCAGAATTTAAAATCGAGTTGTAGAGTAGAAGTTTACAATCCAGACGTAGCACAGAGTTTCTAACAATTAGCCAGTGGATTTGAGTAGCTTTAAGTATATTAAAAACAGCAACATCCACAAGGATCTAGAAGTTCCACTAGTAAAAAGCGAAATCCTAAACTATGTGGACAAGTATTTAAATAAGCTGGAAACACATCCAAATCCGCTCGCTCGAAGCATCCTGTAACATAGTGGGCACATCCGCCTAAAAAGAAGGAATACTATTGCTCTTAGATGAAACTTTTTAAATTAGTTATCTTTATTGTGAGAACTTAAATTTTCGTCTGGTACTGACTAGACTAGTATTAGTTACTTAGTTTTAAGATTTGAATACTTATTGTTAGTTTGCTATTTTTGAGCTCGGAAACTTGATTTTATCAGACACGGACAGGTGGGCATGGATCCAGAATATATATACTTTATGGGGTCTAAAGTGAATATTGTAAGAATTACAAACGGAGTGACAAACTGATATCGCTATGTGAAGGGTATAATTACCGAAGCAAAATTGTTGTCTTTTCAGAAATCCATGTCTTATGTTTACGAGAAAAAAATGTTTGTCATTAAGTGTTTTCAACAGATTTAATGATGCAAAATTAGTATGTTTCACAAGGGAACACAAAGGAACATAAAAACAAATCAATCAATTGAACAGTCAAAAAGAACAATCATCATGTTCGATGAAATGAGCCACTTTGTCAGTTTTAGGATAAAGTAAATAAAATTTAAGATTTTATCGTACAGGTTTCAATGTTTACTTTTTGTTTAAAAACAATAATTTTTCTTTATATACAAACATATGTAAGTATGTGTGTGCATATGTCCTTTAGGAAGGTAAACAAGCTATTCACCTACCCACATACTTAAAGTATGTACGTCTTAAAACACATACATACATACTTTAAGTAAACCAAAACTTCTTTTTAGCAAGTTTTCGCATTAATTGCAGTAAATTCTTTGAAACTGTTTTATGATTTTTTTCTTGCATTTTCAAATTTAAGTCAACAAAATGATTAATGTTTTGCTCTAATTTGGCTGTTGTCCTACTCGATAATAATTTACATAAGTTATGATAGGAATCAATTTTTACATCGATCTAAAAAAATTATTATCGTTAATTATACGGCATTAATTTAATATTCAACTTTAACACGGGTTGCAACAACTGCAGCAATAACAGCAGCTACAAAAATGAGGGGGTTACTCATGTGGTTAATACATAAATTATTATTTGGTAAAAATATTTTATATATTTAGCCCAGCGATTGTAGTACTCTACTCCTTACTATATTTGTTTGTATGTCTACAGTAGTTCTGACTTGTGTCCGTCTGTCTGTCCGGGCATGTGCAAGAAGTAAATAACAATTTTTTTCAAGAAAAAAAATATGTCCACAAAACAGTAATTATAGGGATATTACTTTATTCTCCTGGTGTTTTTGCTGTTTTTTCTTTGGGAGGAACAAAATAAGATCACAAGCTAAAGCGACCCTTCTGTTGGTAAATAACGTGACCGAATAAAAAAAAAAGAATGTGATTTTAGGTACCCACACTACGTTTGTTGTAAATGCGGACGTTAGCAAAATCTACCTAAAAATATTATATCTTTCAGCTCAGAATCAGTTCTTGAGCAGACCTAACGTCCAGCCGTCTGCCTGGCTCGGTTTCCAGTTATTTTTGATGATCGAAGTACAGGTCGCTCTTGTGAAGATAATATTATGATTTTTTAAATATTTTTATTATTGATTTTCAATCCAGTAAGCTAACAATAAGTTTTAAAATCTTTAAATTAAATAATAAACACTAAATAACGAAGCTAGTGCCAGACTAAAATTTAAGTTCTCTGAGGGCAATAGTGTCCTTCATATTTGAACGAGCAAGTTCAGCATGTTGTTGCCTACATAGTTTTAAATTTTTTCATTTATCTCGTAATAGTACCAAATTGGTTTTAAAATTGAGCTGCAAAGCAGAAGTTTACAACCGAAAAGAACTACAAAGTTTTTATTATTTAGTCATTGAATTTTGACTGTTTTCATTATCTAAAAAATCGTTTGTAAAAAACATACCATGTGAAAAAAACCTTTTTAAGGTTTCCAAAACGAATGTCATTTTAACAAACGTGCTTTTTCATATTTGTGTCGAAATTGATAAAATTGTAGACAACCAGAAATTTATTTTCCAGTTTGTGTTATTTATAATTTGATTTTTAAATAAACGACTTTGGTCACATTAAGGCAATCATAAGAAACTATTAAACACAAATGCGTCTCACAATATGTATAACGTCAGAAACAAAAAGCCAAAAGAAACCTTAGGATTTCTTTCTCAGCTAATAAATGGAGGATGAACTTTACGCTTGCGCATAAATGGATAATTGATGTGTGTATAACTTAAATACGCCAATACTCTTAAAGTTGCATTTTCACCATTGATTTTTTGGAAAAGGCAGAAATCAAACAAAAGCAACCTGGTACACATGATCGTAAGATGTGGAAGATGGGGGTTACGAAGATGCAACGAAAAAGTAGCATCATCCGCAGTATTTTGAGTATAAACTTAAACATGCAAAATATGTGTTAAGCCCATACATACTATGTTCAATTATTTACAAGTATTTTACCAGCACTCTCGAATAGTGTTGCAGTTCTTCCCAAAGGGAAAAAATTATAAAATCATATCAACAACATACTGCTGCATGTTTCGTAATGCATGCGTTAAACTTTTTTCAGGCTGCTGTTGTTGTTTCTGTTTTGGTTTTAAAAACAAGTACATCATGTTTCTTTTTGACGAAAATTATGCAAATAGAGCAGCACAATGAATTATTTATGAAATGTTTGAGAGCACATCATAAATTTTCTTGTTTCAATCACCGACAGACAAGAAGACATCAGACAGGAGCTACGCAACGAAAGGTTGTACCCTTCGTATGCTTAATTTAAGTAATTTCGATTAAATACATTTTTACTGCTTTTCCAGCATATATTAACATACTTTTCTCATTGGTGCATCGTAAAAAGTTTATATCACTTGCTGTTATTTTTTTAAATTTTTTACTCAATTTTGTATTCAGAGGTAAACGAAAAAAATGACAAAAATCGCCAAAGGGCATTTAAAAATTATTTTATGGAAATGAAATTAATTTTACTGTTTTTTTTTTTTTTGGATGGACGTTTTCAAAAAATATTTTGTACAATATGTGTATGCGAATAAAAAAATTGCTTTTGTTTAAGTGAGTTTAGTTATTAGCTACTAAGGTAAATATTGTTAGATTTGAATGTAAATTTGAATTAATAAAAAGCATATCTCTGGATTCTGCGAGTTCTGCACGTTACTTTTAATTTACGCAAAGAAACGTGCTTCCCAATCTTTCTTTAATAACAAGATGGTGCCTCAACACCTTGAGACAAAATACAATGGCATTCACCTAGATCGTCACCTCATGAAAGTGAAACATGGTGCTAATTTAGCACAAAAAAATTGAAAGCAGCCTAAATTTATTGGCTGTTTGGTAGAAAATCTGTGTTTCGTCTCCATTGTGAGCTTGAGCTCTACAACTCAATTTTGAAACCAATTTAATGCTATGATATACAATTATGGAACACTTTCTTTGCTGGTGTCCCTTGGTAAATTCAAAAAAAGCAACACCCACAAGGATCTACATTTTCTACTCGTTAAGTGCAAAATTTTAAATAATGTGGACACACATCCAAATCCGCTCACTCAAAACATCTTACAACATGGCATACACACTCGTTAGCAGAAGAAGGACACTTTTGTTCTTAGATGAAGGCATCGGAATTGAATAAACTTATCCTAAGAACCTGAATTTTAATCTGGCTTATATCAAATTAGTTTAAAGATTTAAAAACTTATTAATAGTTTACAGAAGTGAAGATTTAATAATAAAATAATTTAAAAAATCCAATTTTTGTTTGAAAAACGGTCTTTATAGTAATACCGTTATTTAAGATTCTTTTTTTCATTTCAGCTTTAAAATCGAAATCGTTCCTGAAAGAGGAACATTTTCGAGATAGATCTTCAACAACGCTTTAACCGCATCGGCTTATTTAAGTGTTGATAAAGATTAGTATTATAAAATAAACTTAAATAGGGTTTAAATTCGATAGAGTTTATAATTTGAAAAAATCCTCAAATACCTTAAAACACATTATTACTTTTTATCGAGCTTGCGAGCCGACCTCTCGTTCTTATATTTAGGAATACGGATATCAGTGAGACTCAAATTTTATTTTAGTCCTAAGAAAGCCTGCGAGATAAAAATAAAAATTAATTATTGAAAAAGTTCATAAATTTATATAAAGATTAAAACCGGCAGCTGGTAAAGCTTTCTGGGTTTGTTTTAAAAACTTTTTGTTTGTGTGGTGTCTACCAGGCCCCGTATTCGTATTTGCTATAGTTCTCTGGTTCAAAAACCAACATACATTTATAAACTTTTTTGTACCAACTTGAATAGTTACAAAATCAACATTTGGCCAGCAAAATTGGACGACATCTGTGAGATATCTAATAGAAATGTCGGTTAAATTTAGAGAAGTCTTATGGAACTCTTTCAGACTTTCGGCCACGAATCATTATAAGTGTCACTAAGCCAATTGGCTTATTATTATATATGACTACATGTTGGAGCTATGAATTGTGGTATGAAGCAGGAGAGACATTTTGTGATTGCCCAGACCAACACCGGGAAATAGGTCTTGGCTCTGTGTTTACAACAGGAATGCCTAGTACCGTTTTCCCTCCGCCCTAAAATCATAGGACTTTTATGACTTATTAAACTTAATACGGCCTTAATCTCTCTAAGCTCTTTTTTGGGCAAAAAAATATTTTTTATTAAACTACAATACTTAATACAGAGGTATCTTAAAATTATCTTTCCAGATGTATTTGTAAATTATCTAAAATAATTAATTTAAGATTACATTGTATATAACGTTTATAAATTAAAAACTCTATAACCTAATTCATGTTTTAGTTTCTTATTTAAATCATCTCATGTAGTTAATCAAAAAGCGTGTGTATTACTTTCCTTTCAGCAGTGTCACCAACCTTTTGTTTATCTCTGTTCTTTAATTAATAAAACAATTCCTTGCACTTGGTGAAAACAGATTATTTGGTTTTCCTGTATTTGTTAACACAGTGATAGTAAGTGTAAATTTAAACTGGCAACATAATTTAATCTTTAAGTTAAACAAGAATTAAACAGTCTTATATCATTTGTCTCCGCAAAGTTAGTTTTCTAATGTCTGCTAAGCTTAACAATCTTGCAGATTGAGGCTTCTCGTTTTGCTCTACGCAATTTTAATACAAATACTAACAGCACTTTGAGGCATTCAGTGATTTTTCCAGAAAAACATATGCACAAGAAACCAACTGTGTACTGTGTCATTACCACCACTAACTGACTACTTACTAAGCAACATACTACCATTGTATCCAAATCACATAATCAGCCAGACTTTTTTTATACCTCTACTGCCACAACTAACCAAAGTAGTACACTTTTAGCACAAAACGATACGCAGCAATAGAAGAGAAGCAAAAAACAGTCACAGCAAGCTACTTTTATCAGTGGCGGTATCAGAATATGCAAGCCAGCGACAACAACGGCTAAATGCGCGCTTGTCGATGATTAATGGTCTCATGCCACGATGACAAATGGAGTCACTAAGAATCCAACATATTTATCAAGACGCCAACTAAGAACAGTCACACACAAACACAAATCACAAATCGTTCTTTCGTTCACTTATTCATTCATAGTCCTAGCTGAGGTATTAATGCTTTTGTTGTAATACTAAAAGGTAGGCAGAGTGATGGCGACTCAAATATAGTGTTAGCGCGTAAATAGAGAATGTTTGATTTATAAGCGCAGGGATGTTAAACAACAAAATTGAAAATATCTTTTTTTTTAAATTTTTATTAGGTTTTTGCGGTTATATTATAAGCGTGTTGACATTTCTTGAAATTTTTGTTTGTAGACTTCTGGTCTGGAAACATAAAACTGCTTTAAAGAAATTTCATGAGAAATATCATGTTGAACTAATATTATTCTGAGACATAATTTTTGATTTTTTTCTTAAATAAATACTCTTTATCTTTTAGAACACAAACTGATTAGTGACAAATCTGGTGTAGTTTAAGAGTTCAGGAAATGCCACGCGATAGATTATAGAGTGGTCAACGACTACACCCAGTAAGAGTTTTGTTAATTGCATTGCCATAAAAAAAGAGTTGAAAATGAAGATATATTTATTTTGTTTCAACCTCGTCTGCCACCTTGCTTGAGCGACAATATTTAATTGCATAAAGTTGCCAATTTGCCGATAATGATCTAATAATGTTGTGATCAGTAAGAACCGGCAGGCAGGTCCAGATCTTCTATACCAAAAGATAGGTGAATATTGTCCGTGCTTACTGATGGTACCAGCTCGTCCTATTATTTAAATGTCCATCAATTCTCCAATATAATTCACCCAGTTGGGGATGTACTTAGGTAGTCTAGATACTGGCATTGTCACCAGATTCCTTTAGTGCCAATTCCTCAAAGCTTCATTTTCGGCTACTCTAAAGTATTGATCAACAGTATTTAAACTCCTCTAACAGCTTAACGAAGTTGAAACTAAGTACAATGATCGCCTGGTTTTATTAACTGAGATTTGAAGTGATTCGCTGGATAATTATTACTCGCGCTAAGAAAACTGCACGACTTTTTGGATCGATTCATATGTAATCCTTCGCTACTCTAATTGTTTTTATATCTTATAGTTAATTCATTATCCAGTAAACCCCTGTGATATACATATAGGATTGCTTTTTGAATATTGCGTAATCACAAAAACAAGAGTAAAACACATCTAACTACGATAACAGATATGTAACTTCCCAGTAAAAACTTATGTTGACTTATAATGATTAAAAATTCTAAAAAGCAGTAAAGGCACTACTTACTCATTAGGACTTTAGCTCATTATTTTAGCACTGCGATAACAAAGGAGGCAAGTATATACCATGGTCGCTTACAAATAGGGAGTTAAATAAGTTCTTACCATGCTCGCTTGCAAAGAACGAATTAAATAATCTATTACTTGAGTGACTTTAAATTAACTTTTTACTATTAACCCAGAAAAACTTGGAAGTGATAAGTCATTACAAAACAACTAACTTTTCAATGACTATAATATGTCGTCTGCATTACTCAGCAGTTGCTAGATAATGAGTTACTTTTCATTAAAAAATTTAAGTTTTAAAATTTTTTTTTATTATTTTAAAATAGTTTTAACCCAAAACTTCTAGGAAGAAGGCTTTAAAAGCAACAATTAATTACTGGAGCCCTTAACAGTAAAAATATGTTAAAATGCCATTAAAGTAGTAGCTTTTTAAGCACATCTTTTTAAGCGAGCATTGTAAGTACTTATTTGACCCCCCCCCCCCCCCCCCCCCTGCTGTAAGCAGGCCTGGTAAGAACTTGCCTTCAATGTCATCGCCATGTTAAAATAATGAGTTAAAATGCTAACGAGTATAAAGTGACGATACGGGGTTTTGTTTGGCATTTTAACTTATTACAAAGCAATGTAAGTTTTTGCTGGGAAGGGCTTCAATTACTCGCTTTATTACTTTGAACGCAGTTTGTGATTTTAATGTTACTTTGTAAAAATAAAAAATTTTGCTTTTTAAAATTCTTCCTTGAATATTTTGGTAAAAAAAACTATTACAATATTAAAATTAAATCATATCAAAAATTTCTTAAACTAAATCTCTCTACTTATATTTTGGATAAAAACAACTCATTACCTAACAATGCACACGATATATAATAGTCATTGAAAAGCAGATTGTTTTATTATTACTCATCAAGATCAAACTTTTTTTGGCTTCACCAACTTCACCAGCCCTGCCATAAGAAAATCTAGATTATTACTAGAGTTTAAGTTAAGGCTTTTGGTTAAGGATTTTTTTTTTTTTTTTTTTTTTTTGTTTTAACATATATTTTATTATTGAATCTTCGCTTAAGCGAACTAACAATAAGTATTCAAATCTTAAAACTAAATAATTAATACTAGTCCAGTCAGTACCAGACTAAAATTTAAATTTTCACAATAAAGATGGCTAATTTCAAAAATTTCATCTAAGAGCAATAGTATCCCTTCTTTTTAGGCGGGTGTGCCCACTATGTTGCAGGATGCTTCGAGCGAGCGGATTTGGATGTGTTTCCAGCTTATTTAAATACTTGTCCACATAGTTTAGGATTTCGCTTTTTACTAGTGGAACTTCTAGATCCTTGTGGATGTTGCTGTTTTTAATATACCAAGGAGCACCAGTTATCATTCTCAGAATTTTGTTTTGACGACGTTGTATTTTTTCTATGTTGGAGGAGGAAGCAGTGCCCCATAGTTGTATACCGTAGCACCAAATTGGTTTTAAAATCGAGTTGTAGAGTAGAAGTTTACAATCCAGACGTAGCACAGAGTTTCTACCAATTAGCCAGTGGGTTTGAGCAGCTTTAAGTTTTATTTGAGTCAGCTTCGCATCAATGTGAGGCTTCCATGTGAGGCGGCGGTCTAGGTGAATACCAAGATATTTTGTCTCAGTTCGTTGAGGCACGATGTGGTTGTTAATAGTGATTGGGGAGCACGTTTCTTTACGTAAAGTAAAAGTTACGTGAGTACATTTTTGTTCATTTATCTTTATTCCCCATAACTTTGCCCATTTCTCAATTTGGGTTACGTGTTGTTGCAGTTGGTTCGAAGCCTCTTTAGGGTCTTTATGAATACTAAGGAAAGCAGTATCATCAGCAAATGTCGACGTGTGTGTAAAACTATTGGTTGGCATATCTGCTGTGTAGAGCAAGTACAGAACTGGACCTAGTATACTCCCTTGAGGTACACCAGCCCCTATTGGTTGAGAAGAACTTGTTTGGTTTCCCTCTTTGATCATAAATTGTCGACCGGTTATGTAATTTTTTAATAGGTTGAAAATATTAGCTGGAAGGTTTAGCTTTAGTTTGTTTAAAAGGCCTTCGTGCCATACTTTATCGAAAGCTTGAGAGACATCAATGAAGAGCGCGGAGCAGTACTTCTTTTCCTCAAAGGTTTTTCTTATAACCTGCACCAGTCTGTGAGTTTGTTCGATTGTGCTATGTTGACTTCTAAAGCCAAATTGGTGATCTGGAATGCAGTTGTTTTCATTCAGGATCGGAGTCAGCTTGTTCTTAAGCAATTTTTCGAATAATTTTGACATTGTGGGTAACAAACTTATAGGCCTATAAGACTCTACTTTCGAAGGATCTTTGCCAGGCTTAGGAATCATCTTTACTAAGGCCACTTTCCATATAGGCGGGAAATGTTCAAGCCGAATTATCGCGTTAAAAATAAAAAGAATTATCCTTTTAGCCGTGAAAGGTAGCTCAAGGAGCATTTTGTTGCTGATTTTATCAACGCCAGGAGCTTTTTTACTATTTAGGTTAGCGATAGCCTCTACAACATCTGTAAATCGGAAACGTATTTCTAAAGGACGTCTGGCAACAACAGGCGGTAATTCCCTTACGTCTGTGCATGTATTAGGGGTGAACACGTTTTTTAAATGATTTGCAAACAGATCGCATTTTTCTTCGTCATTTCTGGCCCAGGATCCTCTCAGATTACGCAGTGGTGGTTTTGCAATAACAGGTCTTTTAAGACGCTTGGCTGATCGCCATAGGGAATAATTTGTCTGAGCAGTCGCGTCTAGACCTTCCAGGTACTCTTTCAGTGATGCTATTCTGTGAACCTCCAGCAAGCTTTTTAGTTGGGTTGTACATTCTTTCAGCTTAGCTTTAAGTTGGGGTGATCTATGCTTTTGCCATGGTTAAGGATAAGTTGGATTAGCTTTGTTCTTTTAGCTGTCACATCTTAAGTGTATATTTATAGAAAAAGCATATATGATAATGGTGAAATAATATTTTCTACACGTATTTGTCTACTGTTTCACTAAAGCCTTTTGATTTTGGCAGAATGACGAAGAGTGTGTTGTTGTTTTACTGACGGCGTTTGAATGAATAAACGCAAATGAAAATTAATATACTTGTTAGAATTCAAAAAAAAGTGAATTAGTGCTGATTGTGGGAAAGTGTCCTGTTTTCTTGTGTTAAATAAAAGTAGCGTGGGTACATTTTTGTTCATTTATTTTAATACCCTATAACTTTGCCCAATTACGTAATGTTGCAGTTGGTTTAAGGCCTCTTTAATGTTTCTTTTTGTACTGAAAAAAACAGGATCAAGGTAACACTAGCTACTTTTTAGCACATGGGAAATACTTTGGCAAGGCATACGCGGCTGAAAAGCTTAGCTAATGGACGCCTCAGTGCCAAAGATTATTATTTTCAGACAAGGGCTTGTATTATATTTTTGTTTATTTGAAGTTCAAAAAAATCCCTTTAACTGGGCAAACTCAAAAGAATATATCTGGTACAGTTCGGGAAGTTTCTTTCTTGCAAATGTGAATGGCTTGCGAAAATTCCCGTGAAAACGTTAACTTTTTCAACCGGGTCAGTTAATAATATTTCGTTCTATTTAGAGCAGAGATTTAAAAACCAGCGGTATCCCTCACTCTTTTAGCAATTCCCCAATGTTTTTTCTGCTTTGAGGGCCATCAAAAACCTCTGCACGGAGGCGCTAATTCAACAGAGTCTGTTTACACCAAAACACTTCAACAAACGATGATCTCGCAAGCTTCAGTATCAGCGTTCTTAGTAGCACGTTAAATACTAAAATTATTCTCTGTTCACCTGAATGCAGTTTTGCTAGCCTGTTTAAACTATGATTTCTGCTCAGGCCTACTGGGGAAATTTCGCTGTGTAATTGACTTTATCGTCCAAGAAACAATGTTTGCCGTTGAGACCTACCCAACCAGCCTTTTTGTATTTAAAAACTAAACGCTTCTGGCCCGGGTTCAAAACTTTGCGAAGTCTAAAGAGCAAAGTGGAGGAGGAAATGGTGCGATGGTCTGGATTGCCGCAAGGTGCAAGAACATGAACTTCGAACTTTTCAGGATACGAGGTAGTAAAAACATCGATGGTATTATTTTTGTGTTTGTGTGAAATGTGTGTTGGTTCATTCACTAGTTGCGCAAGGTGATTATCCGCGTCGACTAACCCAACATAGCGGCCTTTTGAAATTGTATATTGCTAAATTTAGCGTACAGGAACGGGCGAAGGTATTATTCAGTGACGTTGGAGCATCTTATCGTCTCGACTCACTTGAACATCGTCGCAGTGTGGTATGCTTTTTTACTATTCTCTCGATACAAAAATGATGTCTCTCCCATCTCAGTTAATATCGAGAAATTTAAATCACAACCACTACTCCCTTGTTCTCCTTTCCATAACATATTTTCCTGATATCAACATAATTCAATACATGTACAGGGAATATTCCCTGAGTGCTTGTTATAATAAAAAAAAGAACTTCTTAACATTCGGTCCATAGGTTATAATGGGTCTCATATAAGCTCCTACCGCAAAGGTTACTTGCCTGCATTATATGCTGATGTTTTTGAATACCATAGAATCAATTTCAGTGTGTAACCAAATATAACTCTGTTTATATTTCATAAAATGTATATCAAATTAAATTCACAAGTTCCAATAAGAAAACTCTTTACTTAAAGTGTTTTGTGACGTAACAGCCGATCAATAAACTTAGGTCTATCTGTTTCCCCGTACCTAAACACAATGCTTCACACTTCTCTAGCAAACCTTCCCCTACAAGGTGAAAAAACTCAAGTGATATTTAGACCAAGAAACGTTTGTCATACTTTTAAACATGATATAACATTTACATTATTATTTTACTTTGATATCAAATTAAAAATCTTTAGCCATTGAAAAAAAATGAGGATTTACGATTGTTTTGTTTTTTTCTCTTGTTTTCATTTAGTCTGCGCCTTTTTTTATATTATTTGTATACGAAGAGTATAAAAGCTACAAAGAGAAAAACATTAGCAAGACAACTGCATAAGCGTAAAGATTCATTATTTTGTGTAAAAAGGGAAGTTAATATCCTTATGTTGTAGTGGCATTAAGATAAAACTGGCTCAACATACAAATTTCAAAAATAAAAAGAAAACTTTGTTTCAACTGACTTAAAATAACAATCCCTTGAAAAATGACTAAAACTTAAGCTCTTTCTGTTTTACCATTTTTTTGTGTTTTCTTCTATTTTAATGTAAAACGTTTTTTCGAGCCTTAGGATGAGTTAACTTGTCTTGTTGTCACAGTTGTCGTCGTCTAGAAAGTACGAAAGCAAAATATACAAATTCTAGTAAGATTAAAATCCAGATTAATTGCATTGGAAAACTCAACTGTCCAAGTTATCTTTTAACTTGTGTTTGTTGTTATTTTGCCCTTTTGGGGGTAAGTAAGGGTGTAAAAACTTTTATTATTCGGTATGTGGTTTGTATAGTAAGTAATTGTAATTTTCCGATAGTTAGCATTCAACCTTTTAAGAACATATTTAGATATTACTATCTAAGGGGCATTAAATACAGCTGGAGCATTCCATGAAAAAACGGAAATCTGAACAATATTACAAACATTGACTTTTTTTATATTTTTGCATCTACATAGAGAGATTAAGTTCTCATCTCAAAAAATTGACATTCATCGTGACGAGTAGATCACTATTTTCATAAATACCGTTATTTGTTTGAGAGTATAAAGAATCTAGCTTTTCTTTTTCATTGTACACCATTTTTTGAGAGGTCGCTGCTAATATTGTTTTTCACATAAGAACTAATATTCTTTTCTGCGTTCAAGGGCGTGGTGAGCGGTATTAAACCGTATAATATTTATTGCTGTAAAGTGCTTTGTTCCCGAGTAAATAATTACAATGCAAAGGTAAATTTCTATGTCCCACACGTGACGCCGTTTTCCTTTTTTTATTAATAACTGTAAGGCAAGTCAACTAAACAAATTGATTTTTGTTGTTTACAGCTAACTTTTGGTGGTCTAAAAGCTGACAAAAAAATTTGCACTTAAACACTTAGCAAATAGTTTTTCTTTCGTGATAAAAAGTGTCCCACACGTGACGCCAAGAATTAACATATCTGAAATCTTTCAATCTTTCTGCCATCTACAAACTATATTTGTAATTTACTGCACTACATTTGTGGCTTATCCAAATATGACTAAAAAAAAACCTTCCACCAGTACTGAACATATTCGGAAACTTCGCGGAAAGCGTAAGAAAGATGATCCAACCTTTAGCCCTAGCTGATAGAGAAGAATACGTGAGCTTTATAAGCGAAAAAGAGAAAGTATTTCAGAATTCGATTTAAAAACTTTGCAAGTTAAGGAAAAATATAAAAAAAAGCCTGCAAAGGGCCTAATAAAGAAATCGATGTCAAAATATTGACAGACCTTCTGTAAGTACAAAAACCTTCTTAAAAGTCCAAACAAACTTTATCGAAAGCTATTCAAAAGGCTTTTAAAGCCCTTCCTCAATCGCCAAGCAAAAAAAGAGCGATAACAACCAAATAAGCGCCTAAATTGAATATTGCTCCAGCCGAAAGTTCAAGCTTGGACATGTCAAATATCAACTCGTAATACGAGGATGTGAAAGCCTTTTATTACCGTCCAGATATAGTATAAACCTGTTCAGGCGCAAATGCTTTGGTTGTGGTTTGGGGAAATGGAATTAAAGAAAGGCGTTGGAAGAATTATTTAACTATGTATCTACGGGAAGCTTTCTGCATTTTTACGGAATTTAATCCTAATATAGAAATAAAATTTTAAAAACTTTGTAGTCTTAGACCTTAAGATGTGCTTCCCATAAAAAAACACTCCTTCAGATCAGTGCAAATTTATAACACATGAAGACAAACAAAACTACTGTAACGACTGGTTGCTGAAAAATTTATGTGATCTTTATTTAGATTTTAAGTGCTGGAAAAATTAATGTGACTTTTTTCTGATAATAAAAAACTATTACTGTCCATAGATTTAAGCATAAGTCTGCATATGGAAAGAAAGGGAAAAATTCAGTTAATAAATCACGTTTGACAACCCATTAAACAAGTTAAGTTGAACTGAAAGACAAACTGAATTCAGTTCATATTGTGATGAAACATGTTAATTTAAAAAAAATCCAAGTAGATGAATTTCAAAAAGACCAATTTAATGAAGGTGTACGTATCCTTCAAATTGATTTTGCAATGCCTTTCGCTTGTGAATACCAGAATGAAGTTCAAAGCGCACTATGGTCGCGAACGAGTGTCCTGTTGTTTAAGCTGCAACTTTTTACAAAGTAAATTTTCAAGCATAGAGTAAGTGCGGGTAATGTGGTATACCTATATGTTTTTTAGATTGCCACACTTTTAATTTCGTGACGATTTTACTCATATATCGACGCTTGCTGATGATACCGCCTTTCTCAGTATTCATAAAGACCCTAAAGAGGCCTCGAAACAACTGCAGCATCACGTATCCCAAGTAGAAAAATGGGCAAAATTATGGGGTATTAAAATAAACGAACAAAAATGCACCCAAGTTACATTTACGTTACGCAAGGAAACGTGTCCCCCAATTTTTATTAACAACCATACGGTGCATCAACGTATTGAAACAAAATATCTTGGCATTCACTTAGATCGCCGCCTCACATGGAAGCTCCACATAAATGAAAAGTTGTCACAATTAAAACTTAAAACGACCCAAATCTATTGGCTAGTTGGTAGAAACTCTGTGGTACGTCTTGATTGTAAACTTCTGCTCTGCAACTTAATTTTGAAACCAATTTGGTGCTACGGGATACAACTATGGGCACTGTTTCCGCCTTCAACATAGAAAAGATTCAACGCCGTCAAAACAAAATTCTAAGAATAAAAACTGGTGCTCCTTGGTATGTTAAGAGCAGCAACATTCAAGGAACTAGAAGTTCCACAAGTAAAATGCGATATCCTTAACTATGTGGACAAGTACTTTAATAAGCTGGAAAATCATCCCAATCCGCTAGCTCGAAATATCTTGCAACATAGCGGACACGCTGTTTAAGGAAAAAACTTGTGTTTTTCCACCAGCAAAAAAAGTCGATCACACACCAAAACGATTTCTTGCAACTGAATCCCAAAATTACTTGCAAATATTAATTAAAGTATTGCTTTATTAATTTTCTGAGAGCAGCAATATATTTAGCCTGTTTTTGTTATTTTTATATTATTAGCTTAAGAAAAAACTTACAATACCACAATACCAGTCTATACAACGTTACCCGCACTTACTCCACCTTATGTGCTCGGATGCGAATTTTAAAGACAAAAATGATTTAGTAAATACGAAAAATGAAGATTTACCTTTAGTGGAAATAGTTTGGAGCAATGGCTCGACATCAGAATTGAAAAACCGCTATATGGTAAAATTAATATCAATGCTGAGCGCAAAGTACGCAAAGCCATTTTTTGCAAATATTTTGCTACAACTAATGGAAAGGGTATAATAGATGGAATCGGCGAAAATATAAGGAGATTGGTATGAGAGAAAATGATAAACCAAAGCAAACATTTTGTCATTTAGTCAGCTAAATTTTTTGCTTATTTGGCTTCTTAATTAGTTTCAAAAACCCAGGTAATTTATGTGCTATCCTCAAAAATCTGAATCACCATGCCATTAGGGGAATTTCAAACTTTTATTTCATCAAGGCCAATCAAAATATTGTGGACTGCAAAGTTATAGCTTATCTGTAGACAAAACTGCAATTAACTTTTGATTGTTGTGTATTTTATAAAAATAATTTCAACTGTGTCCCTTACGTGACGCCATTTGTCCCTTACGTGACGAAATAAAAAAGTTAATTTTTACCTATAAATATTTTTTTTATTAAAAATTTATTACCATCATAAGAAAGCGTGCTTGTTAGTTGTAATTTCTTTCTTAGACAACTTTTCTCTATGTGCAACTGATTCGCTGAAATTTGGATTTAAACACTACAATTTTAAATGTTGGTTGACTCAGGCTGTCCCACACGTGACGAAGTTTGTTTAATTTTTTCTTTAATATTTTCTAAATTATTAAAAACAAGTTCGATGTAAGATTGAAGACTACCACGCAGTTTAATTAATAAAAGAAAAAAAATTGAATTCTGAATTACCAATTAGAAGTTGTATGTAAAATAAGTGCTAAAAAATAGTTGAATTTGTCCAACACGTGACGGTGGAATGCCCCAGCTGATAGAACTTTAAGTTTTAATATTAACATGTGCATGCGTCTTTACATATGTTTTTAAGGCTCCTCGAACTAAATTTTACGGTTTTTTATCTAAAAAAAGTTTATCCTATTGTAAGCCCCTTAACAAGTGTTTCGTAAGAAGCATTTTTCTGTTGGCCCCTCAAAAGAGATTTTTAATTGTTAGTATTGTAATTAAAATAAGTATCAAATAAAAAGTTATTTAAAATAATTAATATTTTGTCAATATGAATTGATTTTTGTATCAGACTAGGACCAAATCAACATTTTTTATTTAAAAAAAGGCTTTTTTTTCAAATTAAATTTTTGCAAAATTTTAACAAAACCGTTTAACTGATTTTTCAGAATTATTTTAAGGTTGTGTTAGGTTTGTTTGAAAGGGCACAACATATACTCAAGCCTTTTGTGCCCTCCTAGCAATAGATTATATGAGACGAAAGAACCTTAAAAAACTCGGTAATGCAGATAGATTCCCCCAACATTTTCCCTTTTACACCTTTTAATAGAGCCACATCTGGCATAAAATCCGAAATAAAGCATCGGACTTTGGTTTGTGCTAAATCTGAGCAGTGACACATGAAATACTTAAGCAATGCTTAAAGATTTAGGGGACCCAGTAGAATACTTATTAACTCTCTCAGCTCATGTTATCTTAATTTCAAGATTTTCTCAGCTTCATTTCTTTTTTAGTTGCCTCATAGGACTGTCGTCATTCTGCTCACTGTTTTGTTGTTCCGCAGAGTCCTGCGGGCAGTTTGCCCCCTCCATGAGAACTCGGATTTGTTGCATGGAAGACTTTGGGCCCCTGGCTGCTGCCTTAAAGCTTTAATCCGCAATGTGCAGACACATATTTAATGCGTACTTGGCCATATTATGAGTAGTTATTAGCCATCTTCTTGAAATGCAACAGAGTTTATACTTCCGTGCGTTAATACTTTTATCAACCCTGCTTAGATATTTATATTCATTCGCCCTGGGTATGCCCTAACTAAAGACAAACATTCCACGGTTTTTCGGATCTTGGTCTCCAGCCCCAGTATTGCTCTCCACTTTAATACCATCTGCGTAGCAACACATTCCTTCAACTATCGTAAATACCTTGGTATCAGGCAACATGGACGTTAGACCTTTTTTAGACTTTTAATGGTGCACTTCCTGTTAGTTGATGTCTTTCATAACAACGCAGCGTAAGTAATTGAAGGCCTAATAACGCTTCTGCATAGCCCATGTATCATCTTGGAACTAACGCCTCAGTTTTTAGCCTAGAGTCCTTATACATAACGCCCAACATCTGTGAGCCTTTGCTGCTCTTTCCTGCAAGTGGCGGAAAGAGTTTAGTTTTTTGCTGTTTTACACTTACTCTCTAAGGATAAGTCATGTTCAATATTTATCGCATCTTTCGCCCTTCTTTAAAGCTGGCTTAGGACCTTTCCCTGAATATGCATCTCCATCTATTATATAAAGAAGGGGTGTGTGTGTATGTATGTATGTATGTTTGTACTTTATAGCTGGCCACACCAGTGGACCGATTTTTTTGAAATTTTTACAGGTAGTTATCTCAAGTCTAAAAGGAACAATAGGCTACTTTTTTTTTAAAAACTATTGCTGCCACGCCCACAACACGCCCATTTGTGTGGGAAGGTTAGGTTATGAATGGCCTAACAAAATTCCCCAAGGCCATATTGATCAAACGCGTAGAGCTAAATACATGAAATTTATAACACGTGTTAAGCTCTACATGTTTGTTTAAATGCACATGAATTTTTAAACATTGGGCCCGTAAAGGGATAAAAAGGGGACAAAAAGGGAAAAATCTGTTACCTACTATCTTTTGATGTATATAAGATAGAAACAAAATTTAAAAAGTTTAGCGTTTTCCTTAAGAAATAAAAAGACAGGTATCTGGATTTTTTTTTTTAAATTTTGGTCCGAAAGGGCGAAAAAAGGGTTAAAATTATATTTTGGTACTTTTTGGTACTTTTTTGTTACTTTTAAACCAATAATGATAGAAAAATTTTTCAAATTGCGTTCGATAGGTTTTACAAAAATATGATTACGTTTTTCGTACTTTTTTCAAATTTTGGGCCCAAAGGGTGAAAAAAGGGTTAAAAATATATTTTGATTTTTTTATTCGTTTTTTGTAACTTTTAAACCAATAACGATAGGAACACTATTCAAATTAAGTGTAACAGGTCTAAAAAATATGAGTACGTTTTTAGATACTTTTTTAATTATTAAATCCTAAGGGCAAGAAAGGGTTAAAATTAGGTTTTAGTACTTTTTGTAACTTTAAAATCAATTAAGATAGAAACATAATTTAAATTCCTCTTCCAGGCTGAATTCCAAAACGCAGTTTGCTTTGCAATAAAAATTTTCTTCTTCTTCACTTATTCACTCTTTACAATTTGGACAACGTTTTTTGCTTCCAGGACATTAATATAGCTGTAAGCACTCATTTGGAAGTAGAAGATATTACCAGAAACATCATCTTTGATTTCAGGAAAAACTTGAAATTTCGTGATGCAAAGCAAACTGCGTTTTGGAATTCCACCTAACTCCCAGCCGGACGGATGGACTGACAGGTTTTAATCGACTCAGAAAGTGATTCTGTGTCGATCGGTATAATTGGAGGTGGGTCTCAGACCTTTTTCTTTGGTGAGGCACAAAAATTTGCACAAAAGCATAATAAAATTTGAATTTAACAATACATATAAGAGAAGTTTGAACACCTTTTGAAAAATATTTGATATGTGATCCCTGTATCTATATTATATAAAGAAAGGTTGTATGTATGTATGTATGTATGTATGTATGTATGTATGTATGTATGTATGTATGTATGTATGTATGTATGTATGAATGTATGTATGTATGTATGTATGTATGCATATATGTATGTATGTATGTATGTACATACATATGTATGTATGTTTGTAATTTATAGCTGTCCACACCAGTGGATCGATTTTTTTGAAATTTTTACAGCGAGTTACTTAAAGTCTGGAAGTAAGGGGTAAGATTATATATAGAAGTTTATAAATAATTTTTGCTTATTAAAACTTTCTGAATATCCAAAACTGTAAGCCTGGTAAATTTCCAATTTTTATGAGCTAAGTAAATAGTAGGGCTGACTTATTATTTATTGCAACTTATGTGGGGCAACCAATAAATTTAAAAAAATATAAATTCTTTTGTGTTAACATATTTGAATAATTTTACTATGATTGGGGTAGCGAAGCACACCGGGGCTTAGCTAGTATACTTATAAAGATCCACTAAAACATAATTTTAGAAAATTCGATCTCGATCTGCTAAATTATACACGATTGAAGCAAAATTTAAAAAGCTTTTTACCCGTGTTTTGCCCTATTTAGAAATTTTGAACCCTAATGGGTAAACAGAGGAAAACAAAATTTTAATAGTGCCTAGGTCCCCCTAGGACACCTATCCAGATAGACGGGCGGATATGCTGAAATCGACTAAGAAATCGGTTCTTAGTCGATCGGTATACTTGAGGTTGGGTCTCATTCCATTATTTTTGGGCTTATAAACATCTTCACAACCGCATAATGCCACTACCACGTATCGATGCAGTGTGGGCTAGGCCACCAGAAATTTTATTTTTAAAAACTGCAAAAAAGGTGTCAAATTCAAAACTTTTATTTGAAAAAAAATTTAAATGGGTTTAAAATAAAAACTTCTTTTTATTTAAGGAATTAGTACCCTCGTGTTCGGAAATAAAAATTTTTTTACGGAAAGCCTAAGGTTCTTATAATAATAATAATAATTTGCTTGGGTCAGGAAAACTCAATAGGACCTCCCGCCAACTCTTACCAAAAACACCCCATGTAGAGTAGTTTTTTTTTTAAGTCTAAATACTTAATATTTTTTTTTTCATATATTTTTTTATTGAATCTTCGCTTAAACGAACTAACAATAAGTATTCAAATCTTAAAGCTAAGTAAATAATACTAGTCCAGTCAGTACCAGACTAAAATTTAAGTTCTCACAATAAAGATAACTAATTTCAAAAGTTTCATCTAAGAGCAATAGTATCCCTTTTTTTAGGCGGGTGTGCCCACTATGATGCTTCGAGCGAGCGGATTTGGATGTGTTTCCAACTTATTTAAATACTTGTCCACACAGTTTAGGATTTAACTTTCTACTAGTGGAACTTATAGATCCTTGTGGATGTTTCTGTTTTTAATATACCAAGGAGCACCAGTTATCATTCTCAGAATTTTGTTTTGACGACGTTGTATTTTTTTTATGTTAGAGGAGGAAGCAGTGCCCCATAATTGTATACCGTAGCACCGAATTGGTTTTAAAATCGAGTTGTAGAGTAGAAGTTTACAATCCAGACGTAGCACAGAGTTTCTACCAATTAGCCAGTGGATTTGAGCAGCTTTAAGTTTCGTTTGAGTCAGCTTCTCATCTATATGAGGCTTCCATGTGAGGCGGCGATCTAGGTTAATACCAAGATATTTTGTTTAGGTTTGTTGAGGCACCAAATGGTTATTAATAGTGATTGGGGAGCACGTTTCTTTGCGTAAAGTAAAAGTAACATTTTTGTTCATTTATTTTTATTCCCCATAACTTTGGTCATTTCTCAACTTGGGTTACGTGTTGCTGCAGTTGGTTCGAAGCCTCTTTAGGGTCTTTATGAATACTAAGGAAAGCAGTATCATCAGCAAATGTCGACGTGTGTGTAAAACTATTGGTTGGCATGTATGCTGTGTAAAGCAAGTACAGAACTGGTCCTAGTATACTCCCTTGAGGTACTTAATGCCTAAACGCATCTTTGTGCAAGTTAATTTTTTACAGGTTGCGGTTTATATCTCGGTTATTTATTGACTGATGTTGCTGGCTCCATCGTATTTGTGGAAATTTGTGTCAATTAAAGATCTGCAGAAATTTAAGTTAATTTCAGAAACCTGATTTTGTCAGACGGAAATTAATACCTGGCTTCTTATTTATAAAGATCAAAAGCATATATGTAACTTAATGGAGTCGCAGATATATGACTGAGAAACTAGTATATATCCTCTTTATAAATTACCAGAATTGAGTAAAAAAGATTTGGTACTGTCTAATATAAGATGGTTACAAGCTGTTTTCAGTGTAGTTTCCTTTTATTGTATGTTTTTTTCTATATCTTTTTTATTTGTATGGTTTTAATTACTTGCAATTAAACGCAAACAAACAGAATTTTTAACGAGAAAGAATTAAAAAGCATTTAAGAGAATTTAATCGCTTAATAAAAGCAGCAACATCTGCTTGTGCTAACTCCTTTAAGAGCCGTAATTTCATAATTTAAAGTACATCAAAGAAACAAAAAGTATTGCAAATTTTCAAAACACTTCATTCAGTTTTACCAAATTAATATCAAGAACTTTAATTTAAAACAACGACATTGAAATTAAGTTTTAGTTTTAAATTTATTCCAGCCAAAAGAACAAAATTAAAAAACAATTATTGAAATTTCGTGTAAATTGCCCAGACGGGATAAAGTATTAAAAGCCCTATAGCAAAACTGTATGGGACCATAATTTTTTGTTTAGTTTGCCTTTCAAAATGCAAACACAACACTGAATCACATCTTTCGTGCAGAAAGTTAAAATGCGACAAAACAGTAAATTTGAATATTTTTACTTGGTTTACTTGTTTTTGTTTAATATTTGTTATGGCATTTTTGTTGTTAGAGATTTCATACCATTTTTTGTGGAAGATGAGACTAAATAAAATAGAATTTTTTTGGTGAATAAAAATGCAGGTCTCTGGATTTAATCCTTTTTGTTTTACTTGCTTTTATTTTGGTATGTTTCTCTTTGTTTTAGAAAATATCCTTGCTATTGCTGTTAACATTTTTTGTTTTGTTGTTGGAAAATTGTCCCATTTTGTTGCCTTAACACCATTAAATTGTTGTTTTGAATTCGGGTTTTTAATTGGATACACTTAGTGTGCAAAAATTAAGAAAACCTCACACAAGCAAAAATATTTTTTAAAAGGTTTTTACAAATAGAAAAATTATTTTCATGCAAGGACAATAAAAATTGTGTACAATCATATAAAGGATGTAAAATTGAGTTTTAAGTACTGACAGTTTAAATAGTGATAGGACAATTTTAAAAGTTTAAAGTATTCTTAAATGAACATTGCAATTCAAAATTAAGGAAACAAATTGTTTACTTAGTTGACTTCCGACCCCATTTTGGTTAGACTCGAATTTTTGAACGCTCCAGGCTTTTTGATATATCTCCACAGAACTCAGCTAATATAATCACTATTTCAAGTCCTTACCAAATTGATGTCAGTATTTTTTTCTTATCTAAAAGAGGTTAGTTGGTTAAAATACAAAAATAAATATAAGCGCCCACTGAATCGAGAATCCTTTAGGTAAAAGCAAAGAAAGACATTGGTGTTTATGACCGTAATAAAAAACCTGCCGAACACCTTCCAACTACCAACAGTCTAGAAACAATGACTTTTTTTCGCCGAAATAAAAGCATTTTCCTGAAAAAAAATTGACGTAAACGTAGGTTGCCCAATTTTAAAGCTCAGTTAAAGAAGTGCACAAACCCCCATGTGCTGGAGGCACATTGAGCAGCATCGCGTGGGGCATACTTAGAGAGCATTAATTTCACTTCTAAGATAAATTTTTCCCTATGGCGATCAACGATAGGTCTTAGAAGATCCGTTATCAAAAACCATCACTGCATAATTCGAGAAAATCCTGGGCAAAAAATAATCAAGAAAAATGCGATGCTTTTGCAAAATATTAAGAGAACGGGTTCACTCTCAATAAATATACACACCTGAGGGAATTACTGCCAACAGTTGCTACACAACCTACAAAAAAACGATTTCAATTTCTAGAGTTTGTGGCTTTGATAAAACAGACAACAGAATGCTTTTAGAGCTACCTTTCACAGTATAAAGAATAGTTTTATATATTTTAAATACCATATATTTCACGTAGATTAATAGCTCGGAAAATTTACAGCTTTGCCTTATATGGACGCTCGGGCATAATGGGGTGTCCTTTAATCATGACAAAATCTAAATTAAAAGAGTGGGCGAATAATGCCCACAGAGCACTGTTGAATAACAAAACATTCAGAAGTGTGCCGAGAATTGTTTTTTGGTGACGCGAATGAGGAAAGGTAAAGTTAAACTGGTTGGTCCCAAAGATTCCACATAAACCATTTGGATCTTCAGTGTTATCACACAAGACAAAATCTGATAAAATTATATCCCGGATGATCCTCGCTCTCTTAAAAAATGCCAAAAGCCTTGCTTCGTCAACCCCAGACATTCTTCTCTAGGTTTTGGACTAAACAAGATTCTAGAAAATTCCTCTTAGGCCCACGAACGCTCGACCGTAACAAAAAATATGCTCAAACGCCCCCTTATCGCCCGGTACACCGCGGAGACTGTTATCCTCGCTGCCCAGCCACCCTGCCCTTTTGGCCTGAACAGCTGTCGAACAATGACATGTTATCCTTTCCACTCTAAGTCTACAAGCGCACCTTCTCGACCCTAACCGCACAGTAAATAGCCTTACTGTAAAACTGAAATGGAACACAAGGTGTTCCATTCAGTGCATTGTGAAACTTAGAAAGCCTAAACTAAGTAAGATTTTGAGTGTACTGACGGGTCACTCAAACCTGCAACGGATGGGGTTGCGGAGAACAGCGGTTTTTGGGCATGCAGAGAGGGCATCTAAACTACGAAGAATTTCTGGTGCTACTGCCAGCTTTTGGACTGATCTTAGCCCAATTTTTTATGCCGGAAATTTTACCAGATGTGGTTCACTTAGAATGTGTAGAATGAAAAATGTTAAGGGAGTTCGTCCCCATATATCCTTGAACTAATCCCCCAAATTTTTTTTTCGTTTGCTAGAAACGCACAATAAGCCAATCACAGGGTCAGGTGTATGTACTAAAAACTTAAGGTCCTTCTTCGCGGTCCGCTTTTTTTAACCCCTTTAATCTAATTTAAGATTTAAATGCTGATTGTTAGTTCACAAAAATAAATATTCAATATTAAAATATATAAAAAAGATATTTTAAGATTCCTTATGGCAAAACATGGAATAAGGTAGTGAAACTATTCAAGAAGTACTTTATGTCCAAAAAGTAGCCAAATATTTCAGAAGCACATTTCGTCTCAGCCAGGTAAGTAATGTCTTCATTACAGTTGCATAACAAAAACTCCAAAATGCCAAAGATATTCTAAAACTATATGCCTATTTTTTGTAGAGCTGTCGAACGCATGTTAAACTATGTTATCAAAAAAACTTTTGTGGTCCAAAATTTTTAAAGTTCAAAACACAGGTCCGTATATTTTGAAAAGCAAATACGATACTTTGAGACAGAAAATACCAGACTTTCCCCTCTTGGTTCATTTTTATATCCTTACAGCGAAATTTCAAGTCTCTAGTAATACGAGTTTAGGCAGCACTATACACATTTCTTGGTTTTTTTTTCATGTGACAGAGTATAATTTAAGTTTTCACATTAAAGAAAAAACCTTTCTAAAGGTTTTATATAAGTGCGACAGTATCCCTCCACTTCAAACGACTGATGATTCGAGAAAGTAGATTTAGGTGTGTTTTTAACTTAATTAAATACCTGTACACATAGTTGCTTAATTATTAAAACCAATTTAAAAAATAAAATTTAAAAAGATTAATTTTAAAAGGCATGAGGACTTCAAATACATATGTATAGGGTAATTTTTTAGCAACTGTTATGAGCTAGCCAACATCGAAACAGCTACCACGGTTTTGGGGTGGAATGCCCGTAGCCAGAACCGCAAGAAGTTACAGAGCGGCACACGTTTATCCCGGGTCAAAAACTGTCAAAGTGACAGGCTCAGTAGAGGATAAGACGCCCGTTGAAACCCCAGTCTCGTTTAAAATGCATCGCCACGTTTTATCAAATAATTTTTGAAATTTTAAACCTGAGCGTTTAATTTTATAAACAATTACTCAATCTGCAGATTAAAATCATAATAAATAGAAAGCACTTCGAAAGTGGATGTTTTCATGCAACATAATACTGTTAAACATGTTAAGTTAGGTGTATAATTAAAGCAGATAATTAAATTTTATTATGAAAATTCATGCTGTTTAAGAAGAGTGTGCACAATGAAAATGTTATTGTCTGTTTGGGCGACCTTTAGAAGCGGTTTTTATAATTTTCTTGTATAAGTTCCGCAACAAATTTAGATTATTGCCAACACCAAATACCAACAAAAATATCTCATCTGTATCCGCCAGTTTTTTTATAGCCGTAAATGATCGATTTGGCGCAGCTTGCAGCAATTTAACCCTTGTTTATCCATTACGAGTAAAATTTTGCAGATGTATTCAACACTACTTGTTACTTTTTTTAAATAGGCGCTGGCAAAGATCCACTTTTTTCTTATAAAATTGTGCTCAGAAAGAAAGCTAATATTTAAATGAACGGATACGTGAACAAGCAAAATTGCAGGATTTAGTGTAAAGAGCAGCCAGAAGCTTTCAAAGAGCTGCCAATGCATCCCAAAAAATTTACTGTTTGGCATGGTTACTAGGTTTTTATGAATTACGGTACCCTCGACGATTAAAATTTTTTTTGCCAAAAATGGAAAAGCTGGATCTGGCTGATATGTGACCCAATTAAAAGGCTTGTTGGCTAAACTACTTTTTTCACGTTTGGGGCAGGTGAGTTGGCCGCCAAGATTTAACGGGGTTTTTATCGATTTTTTTCTACAGGGACAAGCTCGTAATGTTTGACGCACCGAAAGCCAATATGCCAAAATTAAATGAATCGTATAAAATATTTAGGCAGCTATGGCTTTTAAATTTATCTCAATTTTATATGTTTTCTTCTTGAATTTAACGTAAAATCTCTTAAAAAATTCCAAAAAAAAAAATTCAAAAATTTTTATTTTACTTCTCCAACTTAGACCCTAACTAAATGGCTTGTTTGCAAAAACAAATGCTACTTTAAAATTCATACCCTTGTATTAACTTCATTGCCTTTTAAAATGCATAAGTCTTTTGCTAGTAAAATATTTTAAAATTAAAAAAATACGACATTTAAGAAAAGCGCAAATTATTTCCCTTGCCCAGGAATTTCTATTATCTAAGACAACATATCTCGTATCTTAAAACGTTTGGAAATTTTATAATTTGAAATAATGTTGAACGGTTTTTATTACTTTGTTGGCATCTGGGAAAGTTTCTTTGTTCAGTTTTCTTACTGTCTCCAATGCTTCTTGTATTTTTTTTCCCGCAATAAAGACTAATTTATATGCTCCCGCGTGACAAATAAAACAAATTAGCATTATGTTAATTAATTTTCACAAAATAACTGTTATCATTAAATTATGCCAATGCCACTGTGCTACTCTTTCTTTTAACTTGTTTGGAACTTGCTTTTATTGTTGCTGCTGCTGCTATTACTTACATTAACTGACATTTCCCTTAAAAAGAAAAGAAATCTAATGCATAGTAAAACCTTACCACATGGTAAAAGCGAATACTTTTTCTAAATGGCAAACGAAAGATTTCATTTATTTTTTGAACTTGGGTTAATTTTTATAAAACAAAAAAAAGGTAAAAATAACATTTACTAAAGGAGAACTAATAAATGTTCATACAATTGTTCCTTGCAATACACCAGACAGCATCAGTTGCATCAACAAAAGGTAGAGGGGAATAATATTTTGGCAATTAATTTGCGTGAACACCTCAACGTCTGGTGTTTTAACGCACATACTTCACACACATACAGTAATATACCTTCTACTTACTTACAACAACTTTCTTGTGCGTAGTCCTGGTGGTAACTAAAACTTTAACTTCATCATCTTGTCACCATGCCACATAGCGTTAGATGACGTTGAAATCTGTCTGCCTGTATGTTCTGTTAAAAATTTACAAATATGTGTTTTTAAATTTAAACATTTTTCCAAAGAGTTTTTAAGACTAGTGCGCGGTTGGATTCTATGTGAACATTTGGTATCGTCTGTGGCAGCATGGAAATGCCTGGTTGTTTTGCCGTTGATGCTTAAATGTTTTCTTGTTTTCTTTTGTGTATTTAACTGCTGCTACTACATTGCTACTTAAAATTTTTGTTTAAAAAAAAAGTTATTTATTTCTCCTATGCGTGTGATTCTGATGTGAAGTTTTTAGTATTTTTTTACCATTCGCAACAATTTCTAACAGCTATTATTTTGTATAAACACTTTTTCTATACCGAAGAAGTAATTTTGTCGGTGTTGCATAGTGAAACAATTAGTGCTTAGAACACGAAAAATAATACTAAAATATGAAATATGGCATGTAAGTTTGTAAAAAAGCTATTCAGGTGTGATCGTTTGGAAATAATTCTTAAGCCCTTATGACACTTGCTTTTTTTTTGCATTTTATAAACTTTGAAGATCAGTACCTACTTATAATATAGGAAAATTACACTAAGTGTGAAGAGTTAAGCTATTTAAAGAAAAATACCAAAACGTCAAAAGCTCCCCAAATGCAATTGATAAAAAGGCAGAAGCTGTCAAAAAAAATGTAAAAATTTTTAACTTAAACTTGACGTTTTAAGATTAAAACTCTAAACATGTTGTCAATTTGATCAGTTTATAGTTAAAAAAGCGATTTTTCGCGCGTTTATTAAATTTTATTTCAGATTTTCCGCTCTGCAACAAAATATCAAGTGGGCAACATTGTTTCGTTTGCTTACTTTTTATCATAATACATATATATTTTGTTCTATCTAACATTTCTTTCTTTCAATCCAAAAGCAATCAATTAAGAAAAAAGCAAGTGTCATAAGGGCTTTAAGAATACAAATATTTTATGGGCCCTCTTATATGTGGGGCCAACTTGCGGTGATTTTACATGTTATTTAAACCATTTATTTTGATCGTCGAAAAAGAAGAATAACATTTTATATTATTGCGATGTAGATGAGTATTACAAAAACTATAAATTTTTTACTTGTTTTATAATATTGATACGCATTTCTAATATACTTTAATTTCTTATTTCTTTAAAATAACTGTTTTTAAAAGATTTATTTTTATAATTTAAAAAAAAACCAAATTTTAAAGGCAATAGCCTAACTATTGCAATTTGGTAGTATTTTAATTCAAAGAACAACCATTTTTACATTTTTTTTGCATTACGTTTGAGATACAAGTACAATGAAATAAACTATGATTATAATGCAAGACAGGAGTAAAGTTGAAAAATGGAGCATTCATTCAACACGCTTGTCTCTATTTTAATTAGAAAATTGTTAACACACTAGTATAATGTCTGTTATTGCTTTCGTTGTTCCACTTCCCAGCAAATAAATTGCTTTCGAAGATAAAAAAGTTTGACTTTTTATTTAGAATAAATATAAATTATTTTTATTGTCAAAATTTAGTCGCAAGAAAGTTAGTCGCAAGCTAATAAAAGAAATGATTCAAAAAAATACTCAAATATACGTTTTTTATCAGCTGTGAAGTTGAAGACCTACATACATATATATAAAGATAAACCAACATCTAAACTTTAAAAAACAAACACTGTAAACAGTTAAAACACAAAAACGTAGAAAATTATATAAAAGAAATTGTAATACATTTTTCACTCTTTTACTTTTTATTTGACCTTTTAAAGCTTAGATTATCGACAGAGAAGGAATTAAAATTTTAATATATATTTTAAAACAATATAAAGTTAAACAACAGATGGCGCTACAGTGGGACAAATTCTGCCTTGTTGGTTTATAACTTTGTAGAAGCTTGCTACAGTAAAGAAAAATAACAATTTGTTGGGTTGTAAATATTTAAGCGAATTGTTTCACATAAAACAAGAATAAGTAAAAGCAAGAAAAGATAGAACAGACCGTGGAACAAATAACACCAAACGGTTTAGGTAATGCGAATGTAATAATAAAAATAAAACGAGTTACGGAATAGTGAAGCTTAAAAAATTTATGCTTTTAACTAAATGACATGACAATGCAATAAAAGCAAAAAATGTAATAAAACACTTAGGAATGTTTTTAAATGCCACTCAATAAGCAACAAAATATGCAATTCAAAAATTTTAATTTGAAGGTCCGCCTTTAACAACATTTTGGCTTTCTTTTTGGAAATATAAGTTTAATAGAAATAATTGTTCTCCTGCTCGTTATTTATTAACAAGTTAGCCTTTTTGTACAGTTAATTTAAAAAAAGTCTTTTTTAATGAGAAAATAAAAAAAAGGATTTACATATGTATCTTTAGTGATCTTTTTTTTAAACAAACAAAGGGGAAGGAGTTATAAAATAAATAGAGGAAATAAGCAAATTGTGTTCAGCGCTTATTGTTCGATACTCCAGGATATTGTAAAACGCAAGTCAGGATGGCACGAGGACGTTGGAGCACGTTGTATATCACTGTCTGAGGCTTAAGAACCATAGAGGTAAGTGACTGGGCAAAATTTCCACCATGAATTAAGCGGTTCCTTTTAAGTTTAGGCTAAAAAAATATTTTTAGACCAATCACTGGGATCAGTAGGTTAGGGGATAGGCAAGGCAAAACGGTTCTCATTGGTATTTTTATTTTAGAAAAATTTGATAACATTGGCAGTCGTCGTAGAGACTATCTGCAAAATTTTCATACCATAATTTACTTTTCTATTATTAGGTATGTCTAATAAAAAAGAAATATTCGCTTTTAAGAGAACACACAAGTCATACGATTTGTATATATCTATGATTTTGTTTCTGTAGTTCTTGTAGAGAACATAGGGCACTTTTTGCCGCCTTTTTATTTGGCTCAATTCATCTTATAACACTCCAACTTCGTCCTGAAGTTAGGAAATAACCGAGTTGACTATTTAGGTGTGGGTAGGTCTGTCAGTGTGTCAAAGATCGGTATTCCTTATTCCTTTTAAACTAAAACAAACGTAGGATTTTACAAAGATGTAAGTTAGAAATAAAGTCGTTATGTCATTCATTCATTGATTCGCGTCTTTTTGTATTCTACTTTTCGGACATTTCCTTAACAGTTTTTATCCTTTCCTGCATATAAAAGACAATAAGACAGATATCGGCATTGTTATGGTCTTCCAAACGCCCTCATTGCATTTGCCGTAATGGTGTCAAGGACAAAGATTTATATATTAGAGGCGAGTATACGCAACCTTGTTTAACGCCTTTTCTGACTACAACTTTATCTCCAGTCTCAGTTCCAGGTTTGTAATCAGTGGTATAATTTTTATGGGACCCTTTTATAGCGATACTGCTTGATGTGAAATAGCTTCAAATGCTAGTTTAAATTTGATGAGCATAAGTTGGAAAAATGAGTGCCTTTTCTCGCATTGTTTAATCAATTTCCTGAGGCTGTTTGCGTGGCCAAGTCAGGATCTTTTAATGGCGCAGAATACTGTTCGCTCTTATCGTAGCATACTGCAAAAAGTGGTAATCCTTTTAGATATATTTGCAACTGACTTGTAGGCCATTCTTAGAAAAATTGTTTTCCTCCAGTTTTAGAATTTCCTGATGTCCCCGGCAGGCAGGTGCCCTAAATTCCCAGTTTCTTGATAATTTTAATGCTGTAGGAGCTTTTTTCAAAGTCGGTAAGTTGTAAACAAAGGCAGGAAATATACATTTATAGTTCTTTTTACATACTTTTTACATGAGGAGAGTAGAAATCGAGATATTGGAGGAGATTTAAGATGTTTAGTGTACGAGTCGGTTCAAATTTTAGTTGTTTGTCTCTTAGTGTTACGAGACTTCAATAATTTCTTTTAAGTGGGTTGCCAGCGAGTGCTGTTTTGTTTATTAGCTGTTTGGTGGCTTTATTTAAGTTACTTCTGCGATTGGTTCCCGCAGCAGCTCGTATTTTCTTAGCAAT
Organism: Melanophora roralis; assembly: GCA_963583895.1. Classification (NCBI taxonomy): domain Eukaryota; kingdom Metazoa; phylum Arthropoda; class Insecta; order Diptera; family Rhinophoridae; genus Melanophora; species Melanophora roralis. The sequence goes on along the minus strand of OY757190.1, from coordinate 58,459,383 downwards.
GTTTTTGACTGTTTTGCGTTTGTCTTGTCCAGCGCTGCGTTTGATCTTACGGCTCAAATTGTTGTGAGTCTGCTGTAGTTGTTTTTATATTTGGGTTTAAGCGTTGTCTGGCTAATTATTTAATCCAATATGTCGCTAGGGATCCATTCTTGGGGTTTTATTTTGCAAATCTTAATAACTATTTTGCAGGATTTATAAACTATTTATCGCAGCAGACCAGGTCTTCCGCTCTAAGATATGATACAGATATGGTTGATATTTTTTATTTCGGTTTTGCCTTGGGTTTTCGCGTATATCGAACTGCTGCAATTTTATCTCTTACATTAAATAATGACTTTCTTTGCCAGAGTATATAAAATTAAATCCATTTGCTGTTTTCATCCCACCTGAATTTGGTCATCGTGTCTCCAATAGACTAAAAATGTCGACATTGTATGAGACCTTGAATTATTAAAAAAAAGAAGTTTTTTATCCCCTTAGACCCCTATGGTAAAGAAACAAGTAACTTTTGGATTGGTGTGCATATCTATAGTCACAACTTATTCAGCAATCTAATTTTTGCAGTTGATTTTCTTGCAAACACTTATTTTGCTTCTTCTTTACGTATATAAACATTTCTTAATGCAACAATTTTAAAGCAATCATATTTTAAGAACATATCTACAACCAAATGCAGTTTCAAAAAAGAAATAAACCTAAGAAAATCCTACATTTAATTATGCCTAACAGAAGAGACAAACGGCTTAAACTAAAAGGAAACCCCAAAAGCGACTTAAATCTAAATGATTAATAAAATCAACGGGTGGCCACCGAAATTAGTTTCGTTTTTTTTCTCTCCTTATTTATTTTTTGTTCTACGTGTTTTCTTGTGTGTAACTAATGATATCAAAAGGACGCAACCAATATTTGATTACAAGTTTTATACAAATCTTATCTGCAGCAATAGCATATTAGCAATAAGTTTAAAAACTAAATAAATAAAATAACTAAATACCAAATTGAAAAAAAGGATTAAATATGTGTTTTTAAAACTCAATATCGATTTGGTTACCAGGTTCTTAAACACACAGATATAATACAAACAATTTATAGCTTGTCTAAATAAATCATGGCAGCCGTGTATTTAACAAACTATTCAACCGTGCAACCAACAAAGCTACAGAGTGGCAGACCCAATTGGACAGACTAACTAACTATAAAATAAAAATAAATGGATTTTAATGATCAAAATTCATTCTGCTATTAAATAAATTTGGAAAACAGAGAGACAGAGAAAAAAACAAAATTTCGAAATTAAAATAGATATAAACAGCCCGTTTTCAATACGTTCACATATGTATATGCATTTAATTTATGCATTTCCAACAAAGACACACATATTGACATTTGTATACTGGAATATATGTATGTTTTTGTGTTATAACACATTAAACTCTAGTATAATTAATAAACAAAAAATAAATTAAAAGCTAAATTAAAATAAAATTATTGGCAATAAAAATTACATAAAAATGCATCTTTTATTGATTACGAAAGCATTAAATATAATTTTGCTCAAACTTACAAAATTTATTTGTACTAACTATTTAGTTAGTAATACATACATACAACGTACTACCTGTGGTGAATGGCACTAAGCTTAACAGAAAACTTGTATTTTATATGTACATATGTACGTAACATTAATTGTTGGCAACCTGTTGGTGTATGGAAAATGAAAATCAATTTCTTAAACAGCTTGTTAATGCTATTGACTAAGTGAATCTAAATGTGTGTATTAAAGTATTTGTAATTTGTTTTTTATAGAAAAAGATTTGGAATTTAATTACATTTTCGTTTTACGACTGCACTATGCACACCATAGTTTATCTGACTACTTTTTTTAAGATGTATATAAAGTGGAGAAAGAAGTTTTTAGCTACTGAATATATACATGAATTTTGTTTGAACGGAATTCTTAAAGCAATAGGGTTATGTTTAGTTGATAAGACTATGATTCCCAAAAAAAAAGAAAAAAATATTATTTTTATACGAACTTTATATTTTTTGCTTTAGTTTAATATTTTTTGCACTACTTTCACTACTTACTTTTTGTTTTTTAATATTTGAATTTTCTTTCTTTTTTGATTTGGTTAATAGCAGGCCTTGACTACATTTTTAAAGTACAAGGTGGTGTTACTTTCAATTAGAGAATTAATGGTTTAATTGTAATATGTGTTGTGGAAAAAAGTAAATCAAAAAGTAGATAACAATAAACTTAATAGAGAAGGGAGTGAGGGTGGCTAAAGGCAGTGAATTCTTGGTGGGAGTCCTGTTCTAACAAGTCAGTGAGGAATTTTGTTCATTAAACTCCTTTGAAATTTGTTTTTTTATGAACCGCCGGCAACAAATACGGTTGGAAGTTTTTTTTTATATATTTAAAAATTCCATGACTTCAACTGCAACAAGAAAGTTGTTTAAAATTTTGAGAATCGCATAGAAGGTAGAATTTATTTCGTTTTTTAAAAGGTATATAAAGATGTTTGTTTTAATATATCTTTTAATGACAAATATTTATTTGTTCTTTGGTAGATCGTCTTTTTAAAGACATTTTATCGTTTTTGTTGGTAAATTTTATTTTTTTGCAGGAACAAAAACTTTTGTTAGTTAAAAAAACAATATAAATACATACTTTAAACCTAATAAAGGTTAAACTACTATAACATTATCATGCCGATACTCTGATTTCTTGGAAATACAAGAATTAACTTAACTTTTTCTTATTACCTATGCAAAAAGGAAACTAGTTCAGCAGAGATAGTCGATTGGTGCCTTTTTAGAACAATCTAATTGACTCGGCGGTTGCGGCAAGCCGGCTAGAAGCCATTTAAATTGAACTTTTGAAAACAGAGGTTTATTGTTTTGTTAAATTTTGGCCTTTATTTTCGTTCTTAAAATTAGCTTTTTTGGTTTCTAGTAATTTAGGGCAATTTAATAGTTTTGTGAGAGGATTTTTCTGGACTTACGTCGAACACTCCTATTATGCATTGTTATCATTAACTCTTTCTGTGTTTATGTATCCACTTGTGTTAACATTTTTGCTTTTTTAAAACATGCCTTTAGGCAAAGAGTGACATATGCTTACAATTAAAAAGTAAGAAAAACGCTTCATGCAAAGGAATTTTCCATTGTAATCTTGTTTAGCTGTTTGTTAAACAAAAAAAAAATTTATGTTATATAAACCCAATTTGATGTCAAGAGTTCACTTTGCTTATGATTAGTTTTGAAAAAACACTTTTACCAAACCTCTAAACGCTTGCTTGCTAAGATTTATGTGTGTATTAAAAATTAGACAATGTTTAAGGATGCAAGTCGCAGTTACACCTTCTTATTAAGATATCACAAGTGATAAACTAACCTTAATGCTCAACCAATGGAATATAATAAAAACACACTCAACGCGTGGAGACAATTATAAATAAGATCTTAGAAAAGGGCGTAACTTTGAAAAATTATACAATATTTTACGGTCTCTTATGATCTTTTAAAACAAAAGACGATTAAAAATTAAAAAAACAGATCTCATAGATATTTAGGTTTTTATTTCATTTCTTCTTCCTTTTTTTTGGTTTTAAAGCGTAGAAACAATCACATATTTGATTGTTAAAAGAATATTATGAAAAATGGTTAATTCGTAACTAATGATCTTAACAATTTTTAAGCATCAAAGCATCTAAATTGTTGTGTATTGTTTTAAAGTAGTTCAAAACAAAAATGCCAATGTCAATTAATGGAAACTTTATCTTAAATATAAATAAATAACTGTCTAAAAATGTTTAAATTTTAAATTTCGTAATGGCTCAACTTAAAAATGTTGAAAATAGTTTTTATCAATTCAAACCAACTTTATTTAAATTGATACATAATAATAATATAAGTTCAATATCGTTTCCTTTGTTTGGTGGCTGCATTATTTGTCTAATAATTGAGACAAACGTCTATTAAATTTATTGTAGGCCAAAGTGTAAATATTTGTTGTGTTTCTATTCATGGTTGCCTGACTTAAAAGCCTTTTATTAAACTAAAATAACTACTTTTTTTGCAAAAATAGCAAATGTCAATTGGCCTAATATATGGATTTATAAATATTGTCACACTATGACTTAACTTAGTCTGCATGAATAAATAAAAACATTAATGCACAGATATAAAATTCGCTAAAAGCATAAGCGAATTAGAATAACAGTACATTAAATTAAGTTAAAATAAATAAAAAATTATCAGAAAACTGTAACACAGGTTGTTTTGATTTTTGTCTTGTAATTTAAAATTTAAAATTGCTTTTTCAATTTATTAAATTTAACTATTCGCCAAACTAAACATACTTAAGCATGATAAATACTACTCAATACCTTTTATTTTTGTAATGAAATCACAAACAGCGACGTTTAAAATGTATTACTGTGTTTGTGTTATTTGATTTAATGTAGCTTGAGGCTCCATCCCCCATAGACGACTGCAGAAACATTTGTACAACTATTGGGCCTTATTTAAATGACACACAGTGGTCACATACTGTGTTTGGCTCCGAACAGTTTATTGTTTCTTTGTTTTTTTTTTTTTTAATGCAGTTTCGTTTTGTGAAACTTCTGGCAGTTTATTTGCACATTATTATGTCGTTAATTATTATTCGCCTTGTTGGTTTTGCGGGAATATTTATGTTTAAATATTTTCGAGCTCACACGTTCAAGCATACATATAAGTTTACAGATAGGTCCACATATATGTACGTTTATATATGGGAATGTTAGTATGTGTAATGGGCATACAATAAAGCAAATATTATTGTTCATATAAACATTTCGTACGATTGATTTTTAAAGGGTTCTATTTCGTAAAAGTATTGTCCTTAATAGGCACATAATTTTCAAGCCCACTACACAGAAACATTATACGTGTATACTTGTATGGGAGCTACATAGTTCAAATGTGGATTTATTGTCAACAATCGAATACGACATTTTGTCTCTGGTTTCACAACAGAAAATGAACGACTGGCCACAATACGCCAAGGCCAAGTTCTTATTTATCAGTCTGATTTGTGCTGACACACGGACGAAAGAGGAAGAGAAAGATACCGAAGACAAGTTTTGCAATATATTAGACTTACAACCGCTGCACCAGTCATGGCATTGGGGATTGAGGTGGCAAGTTAGGCAGAATACATTATGATTCATATCTGTACCTGCCATGTCGGTTTTTATTAAAGGGATCCACTGTAATCAACAGATAGTACCGGCGTTACTGCCATCAGTACACACAAAAAACTACAAAAAAAATTTTTCAAACAAATTCTTGTTCAAAATAATTTATTTTTTTAGTCAATTTATTTAATAGTCTCTAATAATATTTTTATTTGATTTTTAAATCAAACAAAATTTTCGCCTAGACAAATAAAATATTTAACCAGCTCAGCAAAATTTTTTAACAGAAGCTAAAATTCTTGCAAAATTGTTTGTCTAAATTTACAACTTTCGTTGTAGGTCCTCAGCCAGACAAAATATTTACTGATTCTCTGAAATTTGTTACTGATTCTACAACTCAGTTTTTTCTGAGTATATGCTGTCTCGGCAACATTTCCGTGATCGGCATAGAGTGAGCTGGTATTACTACTTGCGCCCATCAAAGTGACTTCACCTATAACTTAAACGGGAACAAGTAACGAGGGCTGGATACTAATTCACGTGGTAGCAGTGGGCTCCATTGCGATTCGGGGCTGGCAACCCTAATTTACCTTAGTTACTGCTGTGATTCTCTGTCGATCAGTTAAACTTTAGTTGGGTTTTAAACTTTCATTGGGCATCTGCGCTTGCGCATAACATATGTGATGTGTATACATCGATTTGAATAAAAATAATGGTTTTAAGGTTTAATAACATTGATTGGTGGGCTAAGAACTAAATTGTTTGTTTGACATTTTAGAAAAAAAAAACGTGTAGAGTTAACCATCAAATATACTAACATGTTTTATTATTCTTAACTGTTTGAATGCAATATTTTATTTAACTAAAGAACAGAATTAAAAAATGTTTTTCTCAACGCTGGAACTTTTTCATAAATAGCTATAAAATAGGGGAAAAGTGTATACATCACTTCCTGTTGCTGGCTAAAAAATACTTAAATAAAGTAATATCAAAAGTCTTAAACCATTATCAGACTTCGTAAAGTTAGTTCATCTGGCAATACTAAATGGAGTTACAATATCTGTAAATAGTCAAACACTGAAGTGCGTTTACACTGTGGTTAGATACCTGACAATATATTTGCCCGTTGGCTGTCTGACAATGACCTGACAAGGAGTGTTTCGGCAATACTGTCAGAAAAAAATTGTTAGTTCGCACGATTGTAAGTTATTTTTAGCAACATTTTCTGACAATTTTATAATATCTGACAACCGTCTAAACATAGCTTAAGTAAGCACGATTGTAAGTTATTTTAAGCAACATTTTCTGACAATTGTATAATATCTGACAACCGTCTAAACATAGCCTAAGTAAAACACTGTAATTATTATTGTCATTATTGTTTATATATGACGTATACGTCTTTTTATTATTGTTGGTGCTTTAAGCTCGTTATTTTATTACTTTTGTTGTTGTAAATGCTGCTTAATATATTTTTAATATTTTTTTTTATTTTGTGACATAATTTATGCAATTGCTTTAAATATATTTTTCATGCATGATCTGCCAGTTTTGTGAACACAAATAATCTTTATTAACTTTGCCTTTATTTGCTTGTACATCCGTATGTTTGTTTACTTGCTCTGCTGTTTTAGCTGTAAACATTATTATTGTTGTGTTGGGACCATAACCACAATTCGGTGACAGATTAATGCACGAGGGGGTGGCTCATAATTCAAATGTAATACATGTTTATGACCATTTCGTGTAGTAAAAGCCTTCAGTTTGTGCAGAGTTGATTGTCGTTGCAATGTAGGAAAGTGCAAAAATCAGCCCCAACGCTTTTGTAATTAATTTTCACTTGGAAATTTTTATTTAAATGTATGAACATTTGTATAATTGTATTTATGAACAGGTTTATGTTTGTATACACAAACATATAAACTAACTCTTAAACAATTTTATACGTAGCAAATATGTATTGTTGTACTTTTAATTACAGAAAAATTTTTAGTAGTAAAAATTAAGTTTATTAAAAAGCAAAACGGGCTTAGATTTTCCGAAAGCAACAGCGGGCTCTCAGTTTACCAAGAAAAAATTGTGTGAAAAATAACTTATGTGCTTTTTATCGAAGCCTATTGAGTGATTTTGTTTTTAATAACTTGATCCAGCGAATTAGGCCGTAAATAAAATAATAAAATTACGAAATAGCGAATTTAAATCTGAAAGCTAATTAAGTTTATAAAATAGGAAACTTTACAAACGTTTTTGTGGGAGATGCTGTTCCCGGGATCCTATTCAACATATTTTTTAAATAAAAAAATCATGAAAAAAGTAGCTAGAAATCGTTTCTAGGTGTTTTGTATAAAAAATTTCAAACAAATTGGGCATTTGTATTGAGGCTTCCGTTCCCGTGCTCCAATCCATCTTCATTTTCTAAAATATAGTCACTGTTGACCAGTAAACCTCTGTAGGAAATTTGAAATCTATAGCTATTATAGTTTTAAAGATATTACCATGTTCACACATACACCTCAATTGTGTAATTAGCACATCTACACAATTAAGGCCTAAATTGAGATCAATTTGCCATACGAGCATTCAATTAATAAATTAAGCAATTAGTTGTAAATTGCTTCACTAGATGAGTTAAGCTCGAAGTGCAACCCTGCTGTTAAATCAGCAGAAGAACTGCGTTCAGTTATTATAAAAGCTTTAAGCAAAGACTATATATTTATATAGTCTATAGTCTATAGTCTTTGCTTTAAGGCTTTTAATATGTATGGTGGAATAATAAGGTGAGCTCGTCCCAACAACAAACACTTCATGTAAAAATTTAGCATGTATTTAGTTGTTGATACATTCCAGCTAAGTTGACAAAAATGTTTCTAACACACATACGGTATACACAACCATAAAAGAACATAAAAAATTCGGCAATCTAAGCTAGAAAACACATGGTGTTAATAAAAGTCAGCTGATCAGTTGCTTCTTCCTTGTTCAGTGTACTTCAAAAATGAAAATAATACTTTTTTAGCTGTCATATTCTAATTGAGTAAGCCTTATTTAATTATGTGTGAACAGAAAACTTAACAGCTCAATTTACTTTAAATTGTCTCAATTTATGATGTATGTATGTTTGAACGTGGTATAGGGCGCACAATATGTTAAAAAAAACTATTCAGTTGTATGGGGGTTTCGTTTTCCCTGCTTTTAATAAACTTTTTTTAAATTAAGGTATCACACTGAAGCTTATTTGTAAATAGCTGTCAAAGTTTCTCAGATTACGCGAATTAAAAGTTTCGTAAAGTTTGTTCAATTGTAGGAGGGATAAAAGAATTCGCAATCGCATGTTTTTTTCTACATCTCGATCGATAATTGACCGATCTGGTTGATATTTTTGATAGTTTGATATCAAACTTGATTTCAACAGACACACAGGCAGCCGGACAGGCAGACATATGAGCTTGGCTATTTCTACTTTCCTATCTATAAGGATCCAGAATATGGGGGACCAATTAAATAAAGATCGTAAATAATGTATGGGAAACTGGACCTCGGTTTGCGTGGCGCTCGTTTTGAATCAATTAACGGCGCAAGCCGGGGTATCAGTGTAATGTAAAAAATTATTTTATATCGTTTTTCTTTTTTTCATGCATCATCCCCTTTAAATTCAGTCAAGATTTTTAATATACGTATTCAACATAACTCATTAAAATTAATGTCATTTAACTTTTTATTGTTAAAAAAACGTTTGTTTTCCTTTTTAATTATTTTTGCTTTTTTTGTTAAATAAATGCCTTTTTATATATGTATATATATGTACTTGTTGATTTTTCGTTATTTATTTAAAATTGAAATTTGCTGTTAATGTTGGTTGTTTAATGCTGCGTTGCTGCTGTTCTGCCGTTTTCATATGCTACTGAATTCACGTCATCGCTATCTTATAAAAAGTGACATTTATTTGCTTAAAACTTACAATAAAAATTTTATGTACATTTGCATATGCAAATGCATGTATTACACTGTGCAACATCAAAAATAAACACTAAACTATTTTGGTGTGCAATGGTCCCACTTAGTATATAAACAGTAAATGGAGGTTCTTTCGAGGAAATTTGCTCTATAGTTATGCATAGATTTTCACCCTGGTTTTGTATGAATTTTGTACATTAGTAAATAGGTTGCTGTTACATAGTGTTACCATTATCATTGGTTGTAAATAAAGTAGCTTGATAAAGACAATAAAGCATAATGAAATTATAATTTGCTGAAATAAATTTTGTTAGTTGACCTTTCTTTTGCTTATAGCTAAGTTTTTAAATTTTTGGCTTTAGGTCATAGTTTCTTCAAAAAAAAAGTAAATCATTAAGTTAAAATTTTAATTATTTTCATTTAATAAACTTTTCCCAATATTTCGATGAACAAATCAAAATTTTGTCCTTCATAGTCTTTTAAGAACTTTAAACAATTTAAAACTTAAACTGGGGATATTGATAAAAATTTAATAAATGAAAATAATTAAAAGGCACAGCTGGGCTTAGACCAAAGAAACTTAGGGAAGAAAATGGAAAGGCATGCGTTGGGAGAATAAAAGTGAATATCGAACTACTCTAAGATATTATATATTCTCCCACAAAAGAGTGCACAAGGTAACTTTGGTGTCCTTGCATAAGGTGACTAAAATCAGATTGACCACATTGCTATAAGCCTAACCTGGCGTTTTTCCTGACTAAACGTACAATATAAAAAATTCCATTGTGGTTTACATTAATATTTTTAAATTGATTTAAAATTCTCTATTTTTCATTATGGTTAGTTATTACTTAAACAAGTAAATTAAGTGCCTTCTTCAAAGATTTATTTTATGAAAATTTATTACTTTGGATTAAATTCATTATATTCTTTTAAAAAAGAAACTATTTAAAAATTATTATAAATGTTTGGGAACAAATTGAATATCTTATACAATAGGTTATGCAAATAAATGGGAAATATAAATCTTATAATAAGGGTACCCTACACAAAAATAAACAAAATTAATAATATCCCATCAACGTCTTTTCAATACCTAACAACATACTTTTCAATAAGTCTAATATACCGTCTGTGTTATTAAGAAGTTGCCAGATAATTCCTTTTTATCTGATGTTTGGGTAGTTTTATGCGTTCTTTTAAATTTTATCATATTTCAGTACAATTTTTAATGTTTGCATGATATAACAAGGGACCGTTTGTTTACCTATCGATATCATGTGTATGATATATCTATACATATACTGTCCTTCTAATACCAACTTTGTTTGATGACATAAAAAAAATAACTTATTTAACTCCCTTTTTGTAAGCAGGCGTTGTTGCTACTGACATCTCTGTTTGTGTAAGTAGTGCTGTTGCACCTCATTAGTAATTAACTTAACACTGAGAGTTTTTGCAGGGACGAGATTATATTGGTAGTTGTAACGCTTAAAAAACATTTAACATCCACCTTATAATGTAATTACTGGTCTAGAATTCCGTAAAATTTAAAAAAGCAATATACATGTCCATATGTTAGGAATCCAATTAATATTATTCCATATGTAGCTCATATTATTACTGGTCTTACCGACTTTAATTTTTTAACCTGTTTTTTACGTCTATTTTTTTGTGCTGTTAATCACACTCTAATTTACTGTTTAAATGAGAGATGAAGAACAAATAACAAGAAAACAAAGGCTTTACTTCTTGTTTATTAATTAAGTAGAGAATATCTAATGGTAATTAATCAAAATTAAACTTAGTAGAGTTGATTATAAATGAAAACACAAATTTTCATGCTGTGTTTTATGGCATTTACTTTACATACACATATACGTTAATACATATGGATTCCTTAGTGTTCACAGGGTGTATTTTTTTAAACGATTTCCGTATTTCATTCCGTTACCAACATATTAATGTTAAGTTACTTGCTAACACTGTTGTTGATTGGCTTTGCCTTTAAATGGTAATTGATTTTCATCGTCTGGTTTGTTTAATATTTTTTAAATTGAAAATTAAATTGAATAGATGAAAATTTCATGGGAACGGTTTAAGTTGCGAAGGTTAAATAATAACGTAAATAGATTTTGTGTTGTAGTTGATACAACGAACATAAAGGTTTTGTTTATTTCGTCTAAAAAACATACGTTACATTCCTTAAAATAAGTTAAATAAGTATTAAGTATAATTAAGCCATAAGTTCTATAAAACAAGTAGATATACTGATGTAAAGTATGACTGACTGTCGAGACTAAAATCATTTAAATAAAAATTAAAGATATTAAAAAACTTATTTAGAGAGAACCAGAATGAATTATAATAGATTGATTGCCCTAAAACATAAATGTGCATAAAAAACCACAAAAATCACAAAACAAGGCAACAACATTTTATCCTAGAGCCCTTTTTTAGGCTTGTATTTGGAGTAGCAGATCCATTATACGGCCAGAAGACATCTCAGCAGATCATTCACCTGTTGAGATGCACCATATTAACTCATGAAGGATTTAGAATACAACTCTTCTGAAATTTCTAGGCAATCAAAACAATTCATAACTAGTGTAAAAGCACACAAATTATAAGACTTGAAGGATAATATTAAATGGATATTGTGTTTTAAAATATTATTTTGACAAAACAATTTGTAATTATTGGAAATTTCTATAACAAACAGTTAAGAGCTCTATATGCGGACGTGCCGAATCCTTATACACTTCTGTTTTTAAACCGTAAATATTATAAAAATTACCTTGGGGTGGATAGGTTTAAAGTACATAGCTTTTCAAGTTTTTGAAATAGAAAACTTCACAGTATGGAAAACGTTTCTCCTCGTGCTCCTGTCCATAACTCCTTTGTAGTAAATTTCAAATCGAAGTTTTATAAAAGTGCGTCATTTGTATGAAAGCTATTGCTTCCCTGATCCCTTCCAAGAAATTGATATTTTCGAGATGTAAAAGTAATGTGGGATCAGTGGCTATATTTACTATGATAAATAGGGATAAATGAAAGGATTTTCCTTGAAAAATGGTTAATTTTAGGTTTCTGTTTATATTACTCGGTCCATAACCAATGAATTTCTCTGATTTTAAATAGCCTTCAGGCTAGAAATACTTTTGAAGCTTGTTTTCAATAGACAAAGCATACGTACAGATGGACAGATCTAAAGAGATGTCGCTTTCTGTAGGGTTCCGGAATATGTATACTTCATAGGATCGCAAATTAAGATTGCAGAATTAAAAACGGAAGGACAAACTGATTTATGTAAAGGCTATAAAGGATTCTTGAAAAAAATGTTAAAACAGAAGCAAAAGTTGTTTATAGTTTTTCTGCAATTGCCATTAGCACTTAATTACCCATATTACCGCTATTTTTCAAAGCCAAAATTTAGCAACAGTTCTTCTGTGTTTCGAAAAATCTTAACACTAAAACACGAAATAAATTTCTTTAAAACAGGTATATAAAAATGCTTCAAACATACATATCTCTTTGTTGGGTTTAAAGATTATACATTTACTTATTCTATCAATTTGGTTTAATCAATGGCAAATCTATGTAAGCATTCATGTATTTACCATGGTGGGTTTGGTTAAACAAACAATTTACACCTTTTGAAAAATACTTGTTGAGTTCAACTAATATCAAGTTTTCAAAATAAGTTCCACACTTGTAAGTTTTAATGAGTTTTAAGGCAAAAGAACTAAAATTAAATCAGTATTAAATTGAAAGAAGCTGGCAAATGTAAATAAAGTAAATTAAGCAAACGACTATAACATGATATTTTCTTAAAACCCCTAAAAATAACATCTCCCACAACATTGTATTACATACGTAAATTTGGTGGCAGTGATAGTGTTGTTGTAGTAACACATGAATACTGGCATATCAAATTAACTTAATGACATAATGTTACACAAGTTATTCAAGTGTCATACATATAGAATAATAAACACAAAAATATTTACAATAAGGTGGTTCAAATGTGAACAAAAACGTTAGACAAAAAAAAAAATTAGCGTCAAAGTAACAAAAGAAAGACCGAAAGCTTTGTTATAATTTTAATTCGTTGCTTTTCTATTATTAGAGCTGTAAGATTAAAATTATGGCATGTTAGAGTAGAACGCGGACATGAGAAAAGGAGGGATCACCTAATGGTACTACGTAAAATAGTTGAAAAGTCGTAAGTCGGGAAAAGTCAAGGACAGAACATAAAAACAAGGATAAGGATTGCAGAACTAAGGTCCAGTGCAGTTAAAAAGCCCTACCATAAGACAGGGTCTGAAAGAGTAGGTTCAGACTACATATAACATCCGATAAGGACGACACCTTATGAAACGAAAAATTATGCTGGAACGATGCTCCTAAAGAGGAATTAAAGGAAAAATAAAACAAGATGGAAAAATAACTTAAGCATAAAAACCACAGAAATATATGGTGACTATAAAAACATCGACGTATGAAGTTGCAGTGAAAACCAGAAACCCTTCAACCATCCCCTCAAAAACTTTAGGAGTTAAAAAGGCTGTCCAATAAAATTTTTCAAAGCAAAAAGAGTGAACTTTTGAGAGGCCGATGGCGCAACTATATTATACATCTACTAAATGGCGAAAGCAATTTATCCTTAGCATTAAACTATATTTTTCTAGAGGATGACCAATACCCTGTCCAAATAACAATGGTGGAACTCTTCAATGCACTTGGCAACATAATATAATAGCTTCAGAATTTCTGAAATATTTTGTTCAGAAAGGACACATTCTGCTACATAACCTGATTAATGCAGCATGCAGATGAACAACTGTTTCCACCGACTGGCAAGTGACCATAATCAACTCTATTTTTAAGAAGAAAGATAACCAATTATGCCAAAATCATCGCGGTAAATTTCTTCCAACTGTAGCGACCAAAATGTACTCGAAAACCCTCACTGAATGACTGAAAAGCAAGACAGAACATCAAGTTGAATAGTAGCAATGAGATTTTAGACAAAATCGTAAAACCCAAGACAATGAGAAAATTTCGAAACAAACCATTAATTTCAGTGGAAAGCATTCGATATGGTAAAATAAAAACAAACGAATGAGGTGCTTCAAAACAGAATATTGAAAATTTTGATCAGGCAAATAAAAAACATCTACGAAAAATGCCGAAATTATGTTACAACCGGGAAAACCACATACAAAGAATTTATGACAACACAAAGCAATACAACGATATATTAAGTCTACATCTGCTTACTGTACTGTCGGATGATGTAACCAACAAAATTGAACCCAATGGGCTAAAATGGTTTGGACATGCAGCTAGAATGCCATAGGACCGCTTGCCGAAACGAGATTAAGAGGCACGACCAACTGGTAAGAGAAGTAGACATACCATATTCTGAAGAAACAAAGAATCGAGACTAGAACTGCCAAAATATTAGCTCAGAGTAGACCTAAGTGAAGAAGTATTTGAAAAAACCCCTAAACTGCAAGGAAGAAATAGGTTCAAAATAAATAAATAATTAAGTAGTTGGATAAGATTTAAAAAGCCAAAATGAAAGAAACCTCCATACTGCACAATAGTGAATCACCAACTAACAAACACGTCCAAATGTTTTGTATGTTGAACATTTACTTGTAGTAAATACAGTATTAAACTAAATTGAACATGTTTCCTAATTCTTGTTGCTGCCTTTTATTCATTCACATTTTATTCTCTTTGAGTCAAATGACACCCTTTAGTGTCGATGTTTTAAATGTCGTGCCTTTGTTTGTGTGTACTTTTAGAAGTTCCTTTGCCATTCTAAACTTAACTTGGCATTTTCTCCAACAAATTATTTTATTCCTTACAGCACCATACGATGAATATAATTTTGTTGATTTTGTTTTAAAACTAGTTGCAGTCGTGTTAAATGTATGAAAATTTTACTGTCAACTATCTAAGGTCTAAAGTTCAATTTTTGCAAAAATAGACAAATTTTAGTCATGTTTAAAACACATACTTACACAGGCACATATTACAACAAGAGCATGATTTAAGTTTAAAAAAGTTTGCAGCAATTTAAGGAAATTTAATGTTTAATAATAAAACCCGGAAAATAAAGGGTGTCTGATGGCAAATTTCTATATTTAATTGTGATTATTTTAAGAAGTAATAAACAGTGCGGATTTGTCAGGCACGATATCGCAGTGGTCGAATGAGCATAGCTCGTTCGCTGTGGAGATATTTTTAAAGAGTAATGATCGTTTCGTAATTGCTCGTCGACAATTTTGTTCAATGTTTGGTATTCGGCGAAAACGTGTTTAACTAAGTGTTAATTCAATTCATTCATGGATGCAGGGATTCCACGCAACTGCTTCAGCTATGAATGTCCCAAGGTCAGGACCCAGTCGATCGTCAAGGACTCCCGAAAACATCTATACGGAAAAGAGCAGCCTCACTGTGAAACGATTTTGGAGCGTTTTTGCTCTGTAAATCCCATTTTTTGATGCGACGAGGTTCATTTTCTTATAAACGCCTACGTTAACAAAACTGCCCTTACTGGTCTCCAAAAATCCGCAACCCATAATTAAAACATCAAAAACCATTGCATTGCCCCAGGGTAACTGTTTGATGTGCCTTATCCATGCACAAGATAATTGAATTATATTTTTAGTTCCTGTTGCCTGGCGACGAATGTCAATGGTGAAAATTATCGATGCATAATTACGGAATTCTTTTTGCCAAACCTGTCAGGCTGTATATCGTGCTCTTAACACACGTGGTTCCAACAGGATGGGGCGACTGCATAAACTGCCAGAGTTTCGATGAGTTTGTTTTGGGAAAATTTCCCCCAAAAACTGATCAGAATTTATGGGGTCATTCCATGGCCACCGTGGTCGCCCGATCTAACTCACATGGATTTTCGTTTATGGGGCTACCTCAAAGAGAGGGTTTATTTTAACAATCCCCAATCTCTTGTGGGCTTAAAGAAAAATATACGTCGAGAAATCAGATCAATTGAACCAAGTTTAGTGCAGCGTTAGACACAAATCTCTGTTTTGAACAGTGTGATCAACTCGACGGAAGACATCTGGGTGATATACTCCTTAAAAAAATTAATACCTATTTCCATTTTACCGTTCAATGCTCTCAATAAAACTTTGAGTCAATTAGAACGTTTTTTATTTATTTAACTTTGAAAATATTATCTGCCACCATACACCCAGTATAAAAATAGTTTGTTAATGTAGATGCTTTTTCAGAAATTAATTAACTTTTAAAAATGTTTACTTTGGGTAGGAATAATGCATTCTTTTTAAGTCTGCCACATACAGAGATTATTTTACTATATCTTGAACAATTTTGACTTTAAACCAAAACCTCTTACGTGCAGTTGCTGCTTAAGACTCACTGAATGAGTAGTCTGTAAATTTAACCAAAATTTTTTCTAAATTCTAATTAAACTTACACATATTGTACAGAGTACTTATGCATGCTCGCACCCAGTAGTTTTGAAAATATGCAGAGACATAGTCTAGTTGAGTTGCCTGTTAAGCTAATTTAAATTATCAAAAAAACAGTAAAACATCTAACAGTTAAAATATAAGTGCCATGATTTCTAATAATAACGGTTTCTGTTTTTACTATTCTCCGATATCGAGCAACATGATTTAATTTCAATTAAAATTGGGGTTAAATAGAAGATATTTACTACCAGTGCTGAGTACCAAACAAAGAGTGCTGATGAGGGGTTGTAGCGGGCTCTGAAAATGCATTCCACTCGACTAGTGTCGGGAAACTAAATTTTTTGAAAATATTTCTTCAATAAAAATCTTATCACAACAAACTTGAAACAACTTCACACATAACCTTCGCAGAGATAATAATATCAAAGATATGGTCCTTCCAACTTTTTTGCATATCGATTCATCATTGGTTTATCATCCACAATAATCACTGTTAACGCCCAAAATTATTTTTTATGCGCCGCTATGGGAACCAAATCTTGTTCGGATAGTTTTCTTATAAAATGAAATAATTGTACATTCCATTAATGAGCATTATTTTTTCATAAACCGGTGAATAGTACACTCAGGTCTTTTTTATGCGGTAGATGTGTTCCGCATAAAACCGCATAAAAAAAGACTCTAGTTCCATACAAAAACTTGGGATACGTTCCGGAGTTTAAAAAAATCGCATTTTTCTTTATGGCTCTGATTGATGATTCGCCTAGTTTAAAGTGGTTTTCCAGAGCCCTTATTTTAGCTCCATTTGCTAAGCGGTCCAAAATTTAGATTTTGGTCTCTAAAGAAATCGTTTGTCGTTTTTTCTTATATTTTTCTCCATATCAAGATCTTAAAATCGAATCCAAAAATTTTATGTTAGCATTGAAACCATAAAAAAAATTTTAGAGCGAAACTTCAACACCTTCGATAATTAAAATTTAAAAATCTCTGTAAAATTCCACCACAATAAATATTTTAAATTTAATGCAGAATGAAACTGTTACCTTTGCAGGTCAATGACTAAACTGCAAACGTACGTTAGAACATTTCTTCGTCGCCTAAGGCAGAGCACACATTATATGTCAAAAACTACATACTAGTGTTATCAATTATCTAAATATTATTTTTATATAAAAAAAATAAGAATATTTAAAGACCGCATAAATTCAAATTCGCATAAAAAAATACCGCATAGAAAAAGACCTGAGTGTATATAATAAATCGGGGTGTCATTTAAATACTTTATGGACACTCCGTTGAGTTTTTAAGGAATTGCATTGCAGAAAAATTTATCCTGTTGCATACAAGACTGCATGGTATTTAAATACATATAAGTAAACATGCACTCTTTCATATGAAAACTCTACTTAATTTGTATGTTTTGCATGTAGTACATGAACTTACGCTTCCGTTGATACCACTTCGTTTAGTTGCTTACGTTCCTGGACTATATTCAATACATTAATATGAGAGTAATATGTAGTACAAAAGGAAAAGGCACAATATTTTTGTTGTCATCCATAGAACTTCTAAAGAAAGAAATTTTGGGAAAATTTATATCTACATGTTTGTTTTGTACAAATTTTACACGTTAAGAAAAACCTCGAACTAAAAGTTAAGATAAAAAAATTAAGTTTTAGAAAGCATGAAAAGGGATCGGCAATGCTACCAATTTTTAGAACTCGACAAATCGTTAGGCTTCGGAGCTCGATTCGGTCGATATTCGGGGTTGGCATTTTCATCGTTTTTCTTATAAATTATTTTTTTATATAAAATATTTATTTTCGTTTGTATTCAGTGAATATTTGAATGTGTAAACCCTTTTTATTTTAACAAAACAGAATGCGTTCGGCTTGTGTTCGTGTTCGGCCAGACTATAGAAATTTAACCGAAGTTCAGGTTCGGTTTCGGGTTAAGTTCGGTTTCAGAAAAGCACGTCAATCGTGTTCTACCAATTTTAAAAACCAATGTAAAAATTTTTAAGCACAACAATCTATCAATTTTTGATCACATTTTAAAATATTAATAAGAAAAATTTTAAAAGGACACTGCTTTTTAAAATTGAATACTATATAAAAAAATTTTAGCCGTGTAGAAATAAAAGTAGACAATAGCTTCGTTTTATTCATTTTGCAGGTTTATTACAAGAAAACTGGTCAAAGAGTAGAATTTCAGCAAAAATGTGTTTCTAATATTTATTGTTACCTTTCCTAATGTCAACAAAAGTGCCAACCTTGTCTTTTACATACTACTTTTCACATTAAGCTACTGTTTGATACTAACAACAAGCACATATGTACATACATCGTAGAACCAAAATCACTTAAGTATTGTAACTGAAGTTTACCTATGGCAACTGCTCCATAAACCCTTCAAATTTATCTTTTTAACTTAGTTAAAGTAAACACAACATGAGCTTTTCTTTTTAATAAATTTCAATGCTATTTTAGGTTTTTAAAAAAGAAAAAGTGTTAAAAAAATTTGATACATACTTAAAAACTTATTTGTTTTTTTTTTTTGTTTAATATAAACTTTAGTAGTGTATTTAGAAACATGCAGTAGAAAAAAAATATTTGGCTAAATGTGCTTTAATAAATTTTAACAAATGGTCCGTTTTTACTTGTCCATAAAAAAAAGTTACGAAAAATTTTAAAATTAATTAAAAAGAATTACATGTTTTTTATATATTATATAATATTAAAGTATATATCATATATTTATACAAATTTTGTTTGTGTTTAAATGTTCATATGTAGGTTCGAGTCATAAATTTTCATTTTGAGATTATTTGTACATATGCATAAATCAATCTATTAAATTTTAATTATTAGTATGTGAATGGACCGCATTCTTATCAATTATTTTACCACGACGATGTCATTGGAGGCAAGGACTTACCAAAACAACTTTGTCATGTTTTGCTGGGAATTATTAAATTATTTTTTTTTAGTTTGACCTATCTTGCGCTTTAATATCAAATCCGACCAACTTGCTACCACTAAACCAGCTCTCACCTTTCTGCTGCTTTATGATAATTTTCGTCACATTGTCATTTAAACTCTTAAGGATATGGTCGATTCTCTTCCACTCACTGCCTGCTATTAGATAAAAATTCTTTAATTCTGCATTAAAGCTTCATTCCCAGGTCTTTATCTCATAAAGCTACTGATATACATATATGCATTTAAAACAAGTTTTAAAGTTATAAGTTGCCAAGCCCCACCATATTATTTCCTGCCCCACATTTGAATAGAGGATTTGTAAAAAATAGACCGATAATAGTTGTATTCAGTATAACAGTTGATGGCATTAAGGTAAACATGTGTAAAAAATTTTAAGAAGAAGAATTAATACTTGAGCCATGTACATCCCAAAATGGTTTTTGCGGAAAGAGATTTGTTTGAGGTCTGTGTCAAATTTAAATATAATTTATAATATAAAATTTTGTCAAAATAGAATTATATTTGAGCCAGCTTTATTTCAAAATGATTATTTTGGGAGTACATTTCTTTGAGAGGTACTTCAAAAATATTAACGAACATCACCAAAAAAAATTAACTTCGTGCCGGTGACACGCTCAACGTACGGACATGCCTAAAGCAAGAAGTGATTCCGAGTCGATCGATATACTTGAAGGTGGATCTCTGACCATTACATTTGGGCGTCACAAACATATGCACAAACGAATAATAACTCTACAACGTATGTGATGTGGGTATAAATATCAATTTAGTTTAAAAATGGTTTTTACTTGTATATTTTTGGGACAGTTGATTAAGCAGGTGGTTAGATTGACATGGCTCGGCCAGCTAGGATAGAAAAGGATCCAATGTATATGAAAACAATTTCACCAAATTAAATTTCATTAGTAACGTGCATAAAGTATTTATTTGGGTGTTTTAAGAATCAAAAGGTAGAACATATTATATGTGGTATCAAAAGTGGCGATAACTTTTTTTGAGTTGCTTTTTGATATGCAAACATAAAATCTTGTTGAATTTGATTATGGTCTGTCCCTTGTTTGTTTTCAAAGGTATATGGATGATACTGAAATCACTTCTATATAGATAATGGCACTATGTCAAATCTTACTTTTTACAGCAATCACTTAAATTTTTGTGGCAAATTTTTTATTTTTTTAAAAAATAACGCACACTTAATCAAAAACATTCACAGCTTAAAATTTATCATCATCATTTCTTTTCTAAATCCCAGTTTCCACATCAAACTCTAAGCAAACACAAAACTACTCTATGCATTTATGTAAATTTTGCTTAAATCCTTATCGTATTGCTCAAACGCGTAAGGCTATAGCTAAAGATCCACAAAGACGGGATTTTGGGAAATTCGGACTCCAAAGGGGTGAAAATCGGCCAAATAAGTTAAGTTCATCATGGTATACACTATGCACGACAGAGAACAAGTTTAAAAAGTATCGTATTTTGTTAAAAAATAACGCACCTTTGTCTTGTACTTTTTCAAGAGAATGGACCCTAAAGTGTAAAACAAGGATAAGAATTATATGTTGATACTGCCTAGGTCTACTCCGTAACTTCTTAACCAAAAAACATATAACCGCAATGATAATTGCGTTTGACAGATACAAACAAAATATGACTTTTTTTTTAAAATTTTAAAATTTAAAGATTAAAAAGGGGGAAAATTATATTTTGCTAATTTTTTTATACAAACAAAGTAAGAAAAAAAAATTCAAATTGCGTTCGGCGGTCTCGTAAAATCATAAATACATTTACAGCATCTTTGAAGTTTTAGTTGTAAGAAACATAATATTTTGGGACCTTTTCGGTACTCATTTTTTTTTTCTTAACCAACAACAATATTTTTATTCAAATGGTGTTTGTCAGCTCTTGAAAAATATCAACACCTTTTTTAATTTTCAAACCTAGAGAGCAGAAAAAGGAAAAAATTATTTTTAGTACTTTTAAGTTACCTTTAGTAAGCCAACAAGGATAGAAACAAAATTCAAAATATATTAAAATCTTTGTAACACTTTTTCATTTTGAACTCTATGGGACAAAAAAGGGTAAACAATACATTTCGGTACTTCTTACATATAAAATATAAAGATAAAAAAATAATTCATATCGCGTTTGACTGGTGTTAAAATTATAAAATTGCGTTTTGGTCAGATTAAGATATTATGTTTTGATATATCTAAGCTACTTTTTGCATTTTTTCATCATGAGAATAGAATCTAAAAGAAAGAGCTATGAACACCGGACAACATAGATCAACATAGTGTACATAAAGTACTTCTTTCAAATTTTTAGTACTTTTTTTGGGTTTATGAGCCTACCAAACAAACTTTTACAATTCTTGCTAGTTTTTTCATGTTTTAAAAATATGAGTTCTGAAATGTGAAATCAAGGACTGTTATTCCAGATTGAGGTCAAAAGCAAATAAGGTGGCTTAAAAGTAATTTTTTTAACTCTGAAAATTATTAGTCTAGAAACATGAAATAAAATTCTTTTAAACCGCGATTGAAGCCATAGGTTAAATAATGTGGAATATGTTTTAATCTTTTGCATTTCTTTCGGATTTTATTGGAAAAACTTTAAATTAGTAAAAATAAAAATACCTTCTTAATATTAGTTGTGAATTTTTTTTATTCTAAAAATAAAAAGTTTTAGATTCTATGTTTGGCTCCTATAAAAATGCATGCAAATTTTACCTTTTATGCTTTAAGTACTATTTTTCATTTAGCACGTTGCTTCAGTTAATTTTTAAAACTGCCCTTACGCAGTAGCGTAAATGCTAAAATTTGAGTAAAAGTTATTAATAAATATTTCATGTCATTAAATAAAGTAGCGTTTATCTTCTAACCCAAATTAATGTAAAAGCATACACAATCATATGCACATACAAACATCAGCAATTTAACAATATTAAGTTATTTTTAAATAAACGCTCTTATTTTTTTGGTTAAAAAATATCTTTTCGTATGCAAACGTTATAAACAAATAAATTATAAATACCCAGCAAAAAATAATCGAGATTTCGTAAGCAGTAAATACTTTTTCTAGTACACTAATGCGCTTTGCAGCAAGCACTTATCTTTTCCCTTATTAAATGCAATAGTGTATGGCAGTAAATGTAAAACTTTTACCGTTTTACCCACTGGCTTACTCAAGTGCATACTAAGAAGCACTACTGTAAGGCAGTGAGTTAAAAAA
This sequence comes from Melanophora roralis, assembly GCA_963583895.1. NCBI lineage: Eukaryota > Metazoa > Arthropoda > Insecta > Diptera > Rhinophoridae > Melanophora > Melanophora roralis. The sequence goes on along the minus strand of OY757190.1, from coordinate 58,436,535 downwards.
CATTAGTATTTCGCCAAGTTCCGAATATAATAACACGGCAAAACATTTATTACGATGACGCAATAAATTTAAACAACTAAAGAAACACCAAAATTACATGAATTAACTGGATATTCATAGCGCCGAAATAAGCACTTAACATGAAATGCAACTAAGTGGGACATCGCGAACAAATATCATGCCATACGTAAGCAGGTTTGAAAGCTTTGCTGCATTGATATTCCCTTACAAACCTACCTACGGCCAAGCAGCAGTTTTTGCTGGGTACTTTATATCACACAAAAAATGCTTATCTCTACCAAAAAAGCTTTAAAAATGCTTCTTAAAAAATCCTTCAAAAGATTTTTAGACTTTTAATAATAAATCCCTCCCTACACTCATACACAGACATGTATTTAGGCAAACAGATGAAATTTTTAAAAAACGATTGACTTGTAATATAAATTGACAATAGACTCAAAGGGAATAAGTTTATGATCGGATATTGGTAAAAAAAGCAATTTCTTGATATCTGTCAGCAAAATTTTCTTTCAGAGATAAAAATTGATTTTAATTCTTAGCTAAATTGAATTTTTGTCTGCCATAAAAATATGTTTGTAAATTTAATATGATTATAACTCTACCTTGTGTGTTTTGTGTTTGTCTGCAACACACACACAATCACACATGTGCTCAAATGTATAAGTTAGCGCGTCCTTGGAGTTAGGAAAATCCAATATAATTGAGTTTAAAAGACACGATGACTACTAATTGTAATGAATTCAGTTTTAAGAGTTGGTGAAGGTTTTTACTAACCCAGAAAAAAATAATCGAGATTTTGTAAGCAGTACATTTTTTTTCTGGTATACTAAGCAGCAAGCACTTTTCTATTCCCTTAACAAATGCAATAGTGTATGGCAGTAAACGTGAAACTATTACCCTTTAACACACTCGCTTGCTGAAGTGCATACTAAAAAGCACTACTGTAAAGCAGTGAGTAAAACAATTATAATAATTAAAAAATGAAGATTTTTCCGTGTTAAATCTATGAATGTATTCATTATTAAATTTGTACTTAAGTTAAAAAAACAATCATTTTCAAAAAAACCATGCGGTTTCTTAGTTTAATCTTAAAAAAATTCATAGCACTTTAGCATTAGAGTATAGATACAAACAAAAACAATGATGCACTTCTATTCAAAATTAGTCGGTTCTATCTAAATTTTTCCACTAGTACAATTTTAAATTTTTTAAGCAATTTTACAGCTCTTCAATTTCATTAAAATCATCTTCAAATTCTTTTATAACACAAAAAGTATTTTCTGAATCCTGCAAAAAAGCATTTTTACGCTAAATGCCGAAACTTATTCTAACATCCTAAAATGTGTTGTGAGATTTGCCATAATTTCCTAAATTAGAGTTTTTATGAACTGCATTAAATTACGTTTAACGACATGTTTATCTGATTCAGTTTAATTAGAATCTTCGCATGCTTTCTCAAAGTTATATCCTAGATAACAGTTGTTATTTATTCAAATTCAAGTTCTGCAGCTATATAATCGAAGTCATCTGTAGGTATAATGATTTTATTTGTCAGGCTTTGTAATAAATGAAATAAATCAGTGGATAGTTTTTTATGGTACGTAAATGCCACAAAGGCAAAATAATAGGGTAAAAACGGAAAAATTTACTATAAAATACAAAAAGTGCCAAACGTGCCGTTTCCACAGCTGAAAAGAGCTGTGTTAGCTCCTTTTTTTAAAAAAGGGCTAAAGGGAAAATATTCGAGTTAGAAGCAATTAAAAAGAGCTAAATCTAGCTCCAAAATATCTAAGTTGGCATCACTGTTGAGGTCTCTTGTGCCAGACGACCAGAGTGACCGTTTAATGTAATGTGTTTAATGTACAAATTTTTATATTACATTTAATGCTTGGCTTAACTTCCATCTGCGAGTCTCCATTTTCGTTATAAAAAAATTATTAAAAGCAAATCCAAAAACTAGCTAAGTGATAAATATGTCAAAGATCTTATCCGCATAAAATGTTGCCAATATACAAATATATACGATATATGTATATGGAATTATGCAAGATTCAGTAGTAAGGCAAAATTATTTTACATTTGTATAACTTTTTCTTTAACATAAGTGGTTTGATTTTTAATATTACATGCCAAAGCTTTTTAATCCGTTTTTTTATATTTTAAACGATTAACTATGGTCACCCTAGTGTCATAAGAGAAAAACCTTTACACTCAAGAACAAAAAACCAACATAATCAAAACATATAGATGTATGCGTGTGGGAATTACTGGTGTAAATAGAATTTTCCAATTATTTTTTTTAGAAAAAGACACAATACACATACATATATATTTTATGTAGATTTCTTATCCAAAAAGTGTTCCCGAAAAAACGTTTCCTCTCTTTTTATACATAATCACTTGCTTTAAAAAAAGATTTAAAAAACATTGGACTTCTTTTTTTTGTTTACATATGTAAGTGTTTGCCACGAAACCAATAGATTTAAGATGAAAAAATTCTGTTTATAGTTATATTCGGCTACCGAAATTGTCTCCAGGTACTCGAAAAGCAAAAACAAGTAAGAAAGTTTTAGTTGGTCAAACCTGACTTATTATACCAGCACCACATTTTATTGTCATTGCGCATGTATGTAGTTTCAGCATACTCAGGCCTTGATTACGCGATTAAACTTTTCATGACAAACATTTGTTCTACTGGCGCCTCTCCTTTGGAGTAAAAATTTACGAAAATAACTATTTAATGAAAAATGTCATCATCTAGTTGTTAAGTTATGTTAGGTTGAACTGGCTGGTCCAGAAGACCCCACATAAACCTTTTGGGTACTTAGTATCTTATTAATTATATTTAAAGATATTTAGGGTCTTCCGCACTCTGTTGGTAAAAGTCAGCAGCCTTATTCTAACATCCATGCATGTTTCTTGCAGGCCTTGGGATAAATAAGATCTAAAACAGCTCTTGACCTACTGAACGCAGTGCGAACTATGTTTATTATTTATAAGTTAAGTTACAATATAAAATTCCAAAATATAATTTTTACTTTCTATTACGCCTTAGGGTCAAAATTTCGAGAAGTTACCAGACAGAATAAGATCCTTTACTTTTGCCTTTTACCCCCTTAAAGTCTGGATTTTCCAAAGTTCATTCTTAGTAGCTCTACACAGAAAGAAAACTCGCTTTCTAAAATCAAGAATTTTATTCTTGATTTTATCCAAGATCTTTCTTGAAATTTTTAAGTATGGTCCTTACTTACATTTTCTTAAATCAAGCCTGTTCGGATTGCTTTAACAAATAAAGCAGAAAGAAACTTGTTGTTTCAATATATTATTTTACATTTGAAAACACAGTGTGTCGGTGGCCTAGAGGTAACGCGCTTGTGCTGCAGTGCAGAAATCCCTGATTCGAATCTCAGCTTCGGTAAGTACAAAAAATGAAATTTTTAAATTATAAATTTTAAGTATCTGTAGAATAAAAATAAATTATAAAATTCTTCTTCTTTAATAAAGCTCCATAAGTCAAAAAAATTAAATTTCTTTCATATTCGAAATAATCCCGTTTACGGCTTAAATAAATCAATCTTTCTTTGGCTTACATCAAGTACGGTTCCGAACTTAAATCAATCCTTTTTTGGCTTAATTGTGGCTAAAAGTAAGAAATTCGTACTTGGAAAATTTTACTTGGAGTAAGAAATTTCGTACTTGATTTACGGTACTCACCGTACTTTTGACACCGCTCTGGCTTGATTTAAGTCAAGTTTTCTTAAAAAATTTTTTGTGTGTAGAAACCGCAAAAGGTACACGCATTTCGATTTCAAGTCATCAATCAGCCAGTCAGTCGGTCATTATCACTGATATATATAAATATACGTAGATGCATAAACATATGTACATACATACATACGTATAACATACATGTATGTATGTATGTATGTATATGTCTTATCGAAATATTTTCAAACAAATTAATTTTTTTATACTCAATTATTTCTCTTGTATGCATATGTGAGTGGGTGTCTGTGTGTTTGTGATTCTGACAGATTCTTTTATTTTGAACCCAAAATAGGCAAACAAAAAAAATACATACATGAATGTAAACACGAAAATAAATATTAAAAACCACAAACAGACAAGTATATTTTTCAATTTGAAAATGTATCAAATGCACATTCGAAATATTAAAAATAAACAAAAACAGGTTAGAAATCTAAGTTCGGTAGAGCCAAATTCTTTAATGAAAAAAGTGCTAGCAAATAATTAAATAAAAATTTTGTATTATTAATCTGTCTAATCAATAAATATTTGCTAATTCATTTAGAAAAGTTTTTTCATTCACCCCTATTTTCGCCTTAAACAAAAATTATAAATAATTTAAATGAATACATTTTCAAAGCGATACTTTCTGATTTTGTATATCAAAATATTATTTAAAGTTATAAATGTTCTCTTCAGCTTTTACACTCCAACTGCATAAAGATCAGTAAAAAACATTATCAAAAGAGTTGCGTTCTGATTTCAAATGCTTCTGTATGTGTAGCTCCAAAATAATTTTTGTCATATAAAACAAACACACGAATTTATAAATTTACACCTTTGTTTGTGTTGTTCAAAGGATATGTATAAAATAAATAATAACTTTGAATTGTGTGGTCAGTGGCATGTGAAAACAACATAATTTTAAATGGACAAAGCTGTTTAACGTGCCAACTTTAAATTGCTTTTAAACGTACATACATTTTTACTACGATATTTTTCATTTTATTTTTCTAATTTTTTTTCTATTTTCTTTATGTGCAAATAGTTTGAATGCCAAATACAGAACTTAAGCAGCAGCAACAAACAAAAAGAAAACACCATAATTCAACACATTTTTACACAATTGCATTCTAAACCACAACTAGAAAAAATTACAGTACGCATACTAACACTTCTACACATATGAATACATATGTTGATACATCCAGATTTTCATTAAGCATTTGAAATACGTTTTTATATGCACACAAATAAAAAGTCAAAACTATCCCAAAAAAGTTGTTTGTTGCTTTCTTTTTTTTTAATTTATAATTTTCGCAAACGATTAAGAAAATAAAGTGCAAGCACCAGTGTAAGTGGTGTTAGTAGTTTGTAAAATATCGCATAAAGTTCTAACAAATTATAAATGTACATACAACAGCAAACTCATTTAACATTTAAAACCCGGTATGATGAATTTTCATATGTGTACTTATTAAAACTACCGCATTAATTTAATATCACTCATACTCCAAACTTAGTTTCTTTTTTGGCTGCAGCTTTTAGTGATAGTGTTTCTTTTCGCCTTTGCCCACTTAAAGTTTTTTTTTTTTTTTGTAATCTATGATAGCCAGTAACTACATATGTGTTTAGTTGTGGATTGAGTTTTGGGTCAGTTGATGTTGTTTGCTGCTAGTTGGTGGTGCTCATTGGTCCCCAAGTAGAGATTTTGTAGATTGGATCACGTTGGTCCCATTGAGTTATATATACCGCAAAACATTTATTCATTAAACTACTTTCATGAATCATTTACATATGTTTACATATAAATGTAGACATATAAACTCATGCATATGTTTAATACTCATATATCTGAATGTTTTCATGAATATATATAAAAAAAAATGTTAAGATGAACAGTGGCATAAAATTAAAATTGCTTGGCAAAGATATAAGAGAATTACATTTTTTAATTAAATTTTTTATATTAATAAAAAAAATGCAACCTTTTGTCATTCAAAATTACTCATACGCTATCTGGTTCAGATTAAGATTTTTTTCAGGGTTCTGTTAAGTTCCCTCGGCTATTAAAATAGCCTCCTGGTTAATTTACTTGTGAATAGAAAATGTTATTTTATCGCATTGTTGTAATATTTAAAAAAAATCCTTTTAAATATAAGTACGCACCTACCTAGTACCTAGTTTTGGAAAAAATTAAATTTCAAAATGAATTACTTTCCAAATTCCAATAAATTAAAGTTTTTTGTATGTATGCTATTTTTATTTATTGTTGAACTAATTGTTATTAATACAAATTTTTGCTTTTCAATTTTAGCTTAAGTTCATATAATTTTTTTTTATTAGAAGAAATAATTATTTGTGTTGAGAGAAACTTTTATTTGAAAAAAGCAGGTTTTTTCTACCGATACTAGCCGAGTAGAATGCATTTTCGAAAGAAGCTACGCAATTTCATCATCAGTACTCTTTTTCTTTTATTTTTTTTTTAACTTGAACGTATGGACGATTACAAAGAAGGAAGATTTACACACAAAATTAAAAGCAAATACTACAGATCGCGTTTAAGTATCAATTTATTAAAAATATCGCTGAGATAACTGACCATTTACGAACAATGGGAAGATTCATTAAGGACCCAGGTGTAATAAAACACCCACAACTCAAAAACCACACGTATCAGAGGTATCGGCGGAAAAAAGGGGAATGGAAAAACGCAAATGTCAGGAGATTGAAGTTCAGAAGAGTCGAAACGATGACAGAAAATTCTACCAACGTGTAAAACACCAACATTGAAATCTGGTGACAGATTAATAAAGCGTTCTGAAAATCTGAAATGAACATATGTCCAGATTTCTGGTATTTGATAAAAGCGTCCCTAGAGGATCCCCCTTTCCAATCAACGATGAAAAAATCGAGTGTCTACCTTTTAGACAAGACAAGGTTAGAACATAAATATCTCAGATAAAAATAACAAAACAGCAAATGCTGATGGTTTACAGGCAGGGCTGGTTAAGACCGGGGTCGATAAGTTGGTAAGCAGCTTTTATCGACTTATCTGAAAAATTTGGCTGGAAGAATGCATGCCCGATGATTGAAGCCTCAGTGTACTATGCCCGTCTACAAAAAAAGCGACAAAACTATCTGCGCCAATTATGGAGGGATTAGTCTCTTCCCATCGCGTACAAAATGCTGTCACGTATATTGTGTGAAAAATTAAAATCTAAAGTCAACCCCTATCAATCTGGCTTTAGACCAGGAAAGGAATTTACACCACACCCTGAGAAGCAGATCAACAGTTAGCCCCTGTTCGTCGATTACGATTCCGCTTTTTATTCGGGCAAAGTATTTGAAGCCATGTCAGATTTCGGCATACCATCTATGCGATCGGATTATGTAAAATGATTTTTACATATACAAGATTATCAATAAAGATTGGAAAATACCCTTTTCGAGCCGTTCACCATCCAACGAGGCTTAAAACAAAGCAGGCTAGCGCCTCGTTCTACCTATTTAATATACACACAAAAAACTACAAAAAAAAATTTTCAAACAAATTCTTGTTCAAAATAATTTATTTTTTTAGTCAATTTATTTAATAGTCTCTAATAATATTTTTATTTGATTTTTAAATCAAACAAAATTTTCGCCTAGACAAATAAAATATTTAACCAGCTCAGCAAAATTTTTTAACAGAAACTAAAATTCTTGCAAAATTGTTTGTCTAAATTTACAACTTTCGTTGTAGGTCCTCAGCCAGACAAAATATTAACTGATTCTCTGAAATTTGTTACTGATTCTACAACTCAGTTTTTTCTGTGTATTTTTTGGATAAGATCACTTGTAACGCACCAGATAATAGGAGCAGCAAAATTTTTACCAAGAGCCATATGCTGGTTTTGAAATGAAGCGAAGGATTTTGCCTACCAATTGGTGTTATTTGGGACTAAGCAAACAGTTTAAGAACAAGACCCTCCCCGACATTGATGTAGAAAAGCGCGTAAAAATCCCAAGATTGTGTTGGCTTTGACATGTTGTACGAACGAATAAATGGAGCACCAAACACCAAAAGATGTGTTTGAATATGACCCCGAAGGATAACGTGAAAGGCACGACCGAAACTTTGTTGAAAAGACGAAGTCCAGGAAAACCTTTCGAAACTTTATGTTAAAAACTGGGGGAAAAGCCCAGAAAACCAAAGCGCTTAGAAATCCCTTCTTTGTTTGGATAATGACCCACATGTGTTGCCTTAAACGGCCAAATTAGTAAGTAAGTAAGTAAGTACGTAACCCACTGTTTTTAGGACAAAGTCCATGCATAAATTAAAATCTACAGTTGCCACAAAGCTATACGGGGAGGCTTCGAAATCGGCAAGCTAAATTTGCGATTTTCTTTTGATGGAAGGAAAGAGATTGGTAACCCTATAAGATTTCATTGTTTTACCAAATTTAGTGATACACAACCTTGGATAAGATAATTTTATTATGTTGTCTACTTTCTAATTTTTTTAAAGTCAAATTTTTATTTTTAAATATTTTCCAATCTCAAGTTTTACACACTTAGTATATTCTAGAATATGAGAAAAGTATTTTTTATTATCTTTAATTTCATATCTTAGAATCAAAATCTCAAAAAAAAAAACTGAATTTGGCCCTAGAACTACAATTTTATATTTCTTTATTTATAGTAATTTCAAAAACACAAAAAAGTTGGAAATTTAAAAAAAAACTACCTTTTGATCACCTATTTTATATGCCAATACACATTTTTTGAATCAGCAAAAAAATTGAAGTATGTTAAAGAAGTACGTCTTTGTCCACTTAGATATCATTCGGCCATATGGATAAAATAGCAAAAATAGCCAAAAAGCAAGTATAGGATTTTTATCTTCTACATTTACGACTTATCCTATATACCACTGTGCATTTGTAATACTCACACAAAACATACATGCAGGCTGGCTTTTTGCCATTGCGGCTTATATGAGTTGTGAAATTGACTAAAAATGTAAGAATAAGCAGGTTAACTGCAACTTTAAGTATCTAAAAGAATACATATATATACCACTACACACACATGCTTCAATACTAACATGCATATGGAAAGTGTTGAAAGTAATTTCTAGTATAATAAATCTACAATGTACGAAAAAAAAATAAAAAGAAAAATTATTACAAAAAGTTTCCAAAAAAACTTAAGTATAATATACTTGAATGTTTAACACACAGAAGTAACAAAGAAATTACAAAAACAACAAAGAAAAATAGGGAACAAAATACATTTTTTTTAAGACTGAATTGCTTTTTGCAACAGACATTTATTTATTTATTCATACTTTTGTTCATCGGTACGTATGAGTAATTCATGCAGAAGCAAATCTGGATTTTAAACTAAAAGTAGCGTTTAAATATTTACTAGACGGTACACGTCGCTATTTTTGTAGATTAGGATATAAATAAATGATAATTTCAAGCCCTCTGTATTAAAAGTTTGTCATTAAAAGCTTATTACAATCCCTGATTTAAAGAAGCGACCTCAACTAAATTAAATATAATTTTGTATATAGATTTTGGATTGAATATTATAGTTTGTATTTGCCGATACCGATATAAGCACATATGCTAAGGAGCTCCATTGTGTTAAGACAACTATTTTGGGTTTATATTAAAGGAAAGAAACTTTTTAAAACTACACACAAAAAAATAATCTAAGAAAACTTTACTTAAATCAAGCCATAGCGGTGTCAAAAGTACGGTGAGTACGGTTTTTCTTAAATCAAGTACGAAATTTCTTACTCCAAGTTAAATTTTTCAAGTACGAATTTCTTACTTTTAGCCACAATTAAGCCAAAAAAGGATTAATTTAAGTTCGGAACCGTACTTGATGTAAGCGTGAAAAAGATTGATCTAAGCCGTAAACTGGATTAATTCTAAAATGAAATGTCATTTTTTTGACTTATGGAGCTTTATCAAAAAAAAAGAATTTTATAGTTTATTTTTATTTTATAATTAATTTATAATTTAAAAATTTAATTTTTTGTATTTACTGAAGCTGAGATTCGAACCAGGGATTTTTGTACTGCAGCACAAGCGCGTTACCTCTAGGCCACGGAGACACTTTGTTTTCAAATGTAAAATAATATATTAAAACAATAAGCTTTTTTCTGCTTAATTTGTTGAAGCAATCCGAATAGGCTTGATTTAAGAAAATGTAAGTAAGAATCGTACTTAAAAAGATTTTGGATAAATTCAAGAATAAAATTCTTGATTTTAGAAAGCGAGTTTTCTTCTGTGTATTAATAACATTTTAACAAAACCTTTTTTTAATAACCTTCAAAGTTCCATTCCTTTTTTTTTTCTTATTTTTAGATATTTTTTTGTTTAAAATAAATCCTTTTTTGATTGCAGCTTTTAATTAAATAAAAAAATATTAATATCAATTTTCCAATAACTGGTTTACACGATTAAAAAATAAGATAAATCTACTTAAAGCTTTACTTTCTTTCAAAAATATATTTGATTTTGTTTTTCGTTTTATATCATTTGTTTGTTGTGTTTTTCCTGTTATTGTCAGTGCATGGTGTTTGTGTGCATGTTTTTAACCGGATGAGATGTTGAGCATGTGTAAGTGCTAAATAAAAATGGTGTTTCGCTTCTTTTTAAGATTTCGCACATAAGTGCTCTTAAGGGCGTTCAACGGAATATTAAATGCCTTTTGTACTCGTATGTGCAATTTTCTGTTGATTCTGGCAACAGTTTTTCAATGAAAAATTGTTACTGCCGTCTTCCTTTTTATTTGTCGGTAGATGGGTTTAGTTGCTGTTATTGTGTATTTGCGGGTGTATGCATAAACAGACGTACATATACAAATTGTATTATCGTATTTTGTTTTTTTTTTTGGTTTTTATTGCTCAAAAATATATATAATTTTTATATATATGTTTAAAGCAAAAACTTTACTGGCTGACTGACTGACTGACAAAATTTAAAAAGTATAGAATTTTACACAAAAAGTAAACTGATGCGTGTCCGGCACCTCTTTTAAAACTATTTTTTATGCTGCTGACATCAATTTTGTAACTTCAAAGCCAATTGAGTAGAAGCAAGAGAATAAACAATTTCAAATTGCGTTCGAGAGGTCTAGAGAAACTTGTAAACGTTTTTTGATACCTTTTACGAAAAATAGGCAAAAATTATCTATTGTTACTTTTTGTAACTTCAAGACCAATTAAGAAAAAAACCAAATTTAAATTGGGTTTGACAGATCTGGAAAAAATTTTGGATATGCTTAAGTTACATTTGTGAAATATTGGACCCAAAAAATTCAAAAATTTAAAGTTCTTTTAGGTAATACCTGAGATTGGCATCCATGCAAAACGAATATGACTCCGCTAGTGACCTTTACTTATACAAAATCCTCAGTTAAAGTAGGCGGAAATATCTCTGAACCTTTCTGTACCAATCGAGATTTCAGATAAGGAGAAAGCCTTTTGTGTCTTTTAAGCATTCCCTTAGAAAAGGTTTTACCAGACGCAATTGTGAAAACGTCGAGAACCAGTGAGCCAAAGGGGGTCTGGAAATAAGCAAAATAAAGCCGATTTGATGATTTTAACCAACAGGACTTCCAATAGATGTAGGCGCACAGTTGAAAATAAAAACTAAAATTATAGAATAGATTAAAATTTTCTCTACTTCGAAAACTGATATTAGAAAAACAAACAGCATAAGTTTTGAGAAAAATATTGGTTAATAGATGCCCCTTTAGTGAAATGTTTGAAAAATTTTTTAAAAGATCTATGGACCGGTCTTCGTTGACGGAGAATAGCGGTGTCGTATGAGCCGCGAGCTTTATGAGCTGTTTGCCGACATTGACATACATACTTACGCTAATCAAAATTCAACTTTTACATTGACTAGGCCATGTTGTGACAATGAATGAAGATGCTCCAGCTAGAAAGCCGTTTGAACGTGAACCTAGTGACGGATCGTGCAGAAAGGGAAGCCCGAAACTCTGATGGGAAGAACTTAGTGAAGAAAGACATCTCAAAACTTGTTGTCAGAAATTGGAGGAGAGGCGCTGAGAAATGAAATATCGATTCTACATCAGCTAATGTAACAAACGTTAAGAAGATTTTAAGGTTATTTTTAGATCTGTTTTTTAATTTCTAAATCAATAAAAATACATGCGTAAATCAAGTTTCAATTCACTGAACTTGCGTTTGACAGGCATCCAAAAAATATAAATATACTAGCTTACCCGTCCCGGCGTTGCGCGGGAATAATCTTGAAAGGTAAAGTTTGGAAGTAAATTTTTAACTTAAAAAAGTACATATAAAACTGTGGGAAAATTACAGCATTCGATTTAACTCGAAATTTTAATCGTTTTGATGAGCTGTCTATGCCTTTAGTATGTGAATTTTTACACCAAATACCCTTTAGTGATGTTAATAAAACATTTACATTAAACATTAAACCCATAAACAATATTGTGTGAAATTATGCAAACAAAACCTAACAAAATAAATCTGGATTATTTAGTTTTAAATTACTATACAAATATTAATAGTTAAGTTTGTAGCTTATAAAAAAAATGACGGGTCGTTAGGTACTTCATAAAGCGCTATTTTCCACTCTGTTAGGAGTTTTTCCATTTAGTGCACAAATTTGTAAGTTTTATCCACTTAGTACCCTAGAACAGGTGACTTACAACATGCTATGAGAGAAGCGGGGAGGAGTTCCAAGTGCAAACCAGCAAATCCAGCAAACCAGCAACCTGGGATTATTTAATTGTTAAAGCAAAGGCAAGTTTGTTAGAAAACTGCAAGCGTTAAGAATTGGAAGGCAAACCTTTTGGATTACCTGGTATATGGAGTTTAAAAATATCTTCCCCTTAGAATTACCCTGTTGGTATTGTTGCTCCAATAATATTGCCATACACAGGGTGTCCGCCGGAAAGTTGGTTTATATGCATAAACCTTGCTGCTCAGATATCCCCACAAAAAGAAGTCCGGAGCAGTCAAATCAGGCCAATCATCATCACCATTTCTTAAATTAAATTAAAAGTTTTCAATCATATCAGGATATCGCTTCCCATTACGTCGTTTTCAGTTTTAAAAAAGTAAGCTCCAATGATTCCTCCTGCCCAAATTGCAAATTAAAAGGTTTTCAATCATATCAGGATATCGCTTCCCATTACGCCGTTTTCAGTTTTTAAAAATTAAGCTCCAATGATTCCTCCTGACCAAACTGCACACCAGACTTCCACTTTTAATGGATGCAAAAGTGACTGATGGATAATTTGAGGGGTTTCTATTACCCAGAACCGACTAATCTGGTTATTGACATAACCACTCAAATGGAAATGTGCCTCGGCACTCATTATTATTTTTTCATGAAAAACGGGGTTGTCATGTTTTATTGATTAAAACACGTTGGGTTACTGAATATTTTTTCATAATAAATTTGCCATGTCTCTACTTCACGACTGCAAAATACCAACTGTCAAGACTAACGTTTACCAAAATGGCGGTAAAATAAATTAGTATACCTTGCCGGGGGACACCCTGTATATATTAATCGTTCTTAATTTATAGTATAACTAGCTTACCCGTCCCGGCGTTGCGCGGGAATAATATTAAAATGTAAAGTTTGTAAAGTTTGAAAGCAATTGTCTAACTTAAAAAAGTGCATATAAAACTCGGGGAAAATTACGGCATTCGATTCAACTCGAAATTTTGATCGTTTTGATGAGCTGCTTATGCTTTTGGTATGTAAATTTTTACACGAAATACCCTTTAGTGTTGTTAATAAAACTTTTACATAAACATTAAACCCATAAACAATATTGCGTGAAATTATGCAAACAAAACCTAACAAAACAAATCTGGATTATTAAGTTTTTAATTATGTACTATACAAATATTAATAGTTAAGTTTGTATTTTATAAAAAAATGACGGGTCGTTAGGTACTTAATAAAACGCTATTTTACACTCTGTTAGGAGCTTTTCCATTTAGTGCAAAAATGTGTAAATTTTATCCACTTAGGGCCATAGTACCCCTAGGGGGGAGATTCTAAGTGCAAGCCAGAAAATCCAGCAAACCAGAAACCTGGGATTATTTGATTGTTAAAGCAAAGGCTAGTTTGTTTGAAAACTGCCAGCGTTAAGAATTGGAAGGCGAACCTTTTGGATTACTTAGTATATGGAGCTTAAAAATATCTTCCCCTTAGAACTACCCTGTTGGTATTGTTGCTCCAATAATATTGCCATACACAGGGTGTCCGCCGGAAAGGTGGTTTATATGCACAAACCTTGCTGCTCAGATATCCCCACAAAAAGAAGTCTGGAGCAGTCAAATCAGGCCAATCATCATCACCATTTCTTAAAAAAACTTATTGTGGAAAGATATCTCGGAGAAATTCCATTGTAATCCTAGCTGTATGCGATATCGCTTCCCATTACGCCGTTTTCCATTTTAAGAAAGTAAGCTCCAATGATTCCTCCTGACCAAATTGCACACCAGACTTCCACTTCTAATGGATGCAAAAGTGTTTGATGGATAATTTGAGGGGGTTCTATTACCCAGAACCGACTATTCTGGCTATCGACATATCCACTCAAATGAAAATATGCCTCGGCACTCATTAATATTTTTTCATGAAAAACGGGGTTGTCATGTTTTATTGTTTAAAACACGTTGGGTTACTGAATATTTTTTCATAATAAATTTGCCATGTCTCTACTTCATGACTGAAAAATACGGGCTGTCGAGATTAACGTTTACCAAACTGGCGGTAAAATAAATTAGTATAACTTGCCGGCGGACACCCTGTATATATCAATCGTTCTTAATTTATAGTATAATTACATTTCAAGTGTTTTTCAAAAGGAGTTTAAAGTTTTCTTATATTGTTATACCCAAATTTTATTATGTTTTTGTAAAAAATTTTGGTACCTTAAAAAAGCAAAGGCCTCAGACCTGCCTCTAATTATACCGATTGCCACATAATCACTTCCTGAGTCTATTAAAACATGTCAGTCCGTCAGTCCGGCTGGGAGTTAATGTATTCTTGTAAACAATGTAGAGACCGCATTTTTGCAGATATTTCAATGAAATTTGGAACAGATAAGTATTTTGGCATAGCAAAAAAGCATGTTGTTTGTGGTGATGATCAGTTAATTTTTTGACCTAGCTCCCATACAAAAGTCCTCCGGGACTTAGCGTTTTAGGCTATAACTGGCTCAAATATTGCTCTATCTTCAAATATTTTTGCACGTTTGTCCATCTCTATGCCACTAACTATTGTACCGAAAAAATAAACATTATCGGTCAATTTTTGAGCTTCATAAATATCGCAGCAATAGAAGAACCAGTATGAAGAATGTAATTTTTGTGGGCGCGGCAACCCCTAGTTCTTGTCCTTTAGAATTTTAGAATAAGAGGCCTTTTATATGTGTGCCAAGTTTGAAAAAAAATCGGTGCAATAAAAGTAACAGCAAAAAAAGTTAAATTTTTGTAGGCGTGGCACCGCCCACTTTTTTACCTCCAAAATTTTAACTTTAGAAGCCGTTTATATGCGAGCTAATTTCAAAAAAATCGGTCTGGAATAAGTGCCTATCATATAATTTTTGTTTTTGGGGGCGTGGTACCGCCTCCTTTTTTGCCTTAAAATTTTTTTCCGTTAGAGGCCTAATAAATGTGTACAAAATTTTGAAAAAATCGGTGCAACATATGCACCAGTATTAAAAGTTATTTTTTTTTCAGTAGAAGTACAGTTAGATTTGAAGTGCTATGGGCGTGGCACCTCCCCTTTTTCCAAAAACGTATAGCCTATCGCACACCCAGGTCTTAAAGGTATTTACATTCCAAATTTCATGAAAATCGGTGCAGCCGTTTAGGCGTGATTGCGTGACAAACAAACAAACAAACAAACAAACTCACATTTGATTTTATAATATATATAGGGATTTCTGAAGTTTTGATCCTGAGGGGTAAAAAAAATTAAACATTAAGTATATGTTTGTACCTTTTTATCTTTCTCACTAATTAAGGTGGAAAGAAAACTCGAACTGCATTGGACATGCTAAAAATATAAAAAAAATAATAATAATTTTTGGAATTTTTTTTGAAGTACTAGATTCTTAGAGGAGTAAAATGGGGAAAACATGTTATCATGGTATAAATATTTTTCAAATGGCATTCGAAGGGTTGAAAGTAAATGCGTAAATATATATTTTGTGGTATCAGTTTAAAATATTTTTTTTTGCAGTTTTATTTATTTTTTTTAATTTTTCTTTCTTAACTTAATTGATTTATGTAGTTTTTGTTTTATGTGATTAAATTCCTAGTTGTATCTACAGCTGTTTTTGATGGCAGTATACATATATCACTACACAATTGAAAATGTCATTGAAGTGACCTTTTACATGCAATACTGCCAAAGAAACATGTCATCCGTACATTTTGAAAATTTTAGGCTTTAAAAGCAATGACAATCTCTTATTTTTCTTTCTTTACTTTCTTTACTTTAGTAGTTTGTCTATTCTCTTAAGCAACATGAATATGTAATATATGTAATGTCATTCCCTTGGCCTTACAAATCCCAAAATGCTGCCTTGTTGAACAGAGCACTGTTAATACACATACAAAAAAGCCTAAATTTTTTTCAAATTCCAAATTTTCGTTTGAGCTGAACACTAAAAGAGCCTCTAAATTTATTTTCTCAGTCGAATAAAATAGTTAAGTATAAGCTTTAAAATTGTAAGTATTTTTTTCTTGTAGTGTACAACACTTCAAACATTGTTGTATGATGTACTGAAGTATATATTATAGTAAAATTGTAACATTGTGCCACTAGTTGGTAAAAGCAAATTGTTTTTCAACAAAATTGCAATGTTAACAAGGCTAAAACCAGCACTAACTTTGTAAAATGGGGGGGTCTATATTCAACAAACATTTTGATATGGATGCAGTTGACCTAGTTTTATAATGCGCCGAAACTCATAAAAAAAGGTTTATATCTCAAAATGACCAACAATTTCTGCAATTATGTTGAAAACAAGTAAACACATATATGTATGTGCATATGCATGTATGCTCCTAAATATATGTGTGTACGCATACATTTACAGGATGTCTGGTGTCAGATTTATATTTTCAATTTTAAATCAAAAATTTAAAAATTAATACAAAGTTTTATTCAGAGCATTAAATGATAGAATGAAAATTCGGATTTAATTTTTTAAGGAGTATGTCATTTAGATGTCTTTCGTCGAGTTAAACATATTGTTCAAAGCAGAGCCTTGTGTTCTGATCCATACGCTGCAGTTCAGTTGAACGGATTTCTCGGCGAATATTTTCCTTTAAAGCCAGAAGAGATTGGGGATTGTCATTATAACCCTTCTCTTCGAGGTAGCCCCATCAAAAATCCATGGGTGTTAGATCGGGCAACCTTGATGGCCATGGGATGTCCCTAAAGCGACTACTCAGTTTTTGGCAGAAAATTTTCCCGAAACAAAATCATGGAAGCTCTAGCTGTGTGTGTAGTCAAAGAGGAAAAATATGATGGAAGTGCTGGCAGCTTGGGCAAAAAGAATTCCGTAATCATGCGTCGATAATTTTCACCATTGACACTTGTCGACAGGCCTCAGGAATTTTCGAGAAAATGGTCCAATTATATCTATATATATTATCGACACGATAAGGCACACCAAAGTGTTACCTTAAGGGAATCCAATATTGTTTTATGTTTAAATCGAGGGTTGTGGGTTTTTGAAGACCAGTAATGGCAGTTTTGCTTTAAAACGCAGCTGCTTAAGTGGAAATGAGCCTCGTCACTTCAAAAAATGGGACTAACAGTACGAAAACGCTCCAATATCGTTTCACAAAAATGTTTGCGTAAATCAAAGTCACACTCTTTCAGGTCTGGAACAATTTGATTTTAAAGGGATAGAACTTCAGATCTTTTTTAAAAATTTTTATGTATAATCGCTCTTGAAAGTGCCAACGAGACTGTTCTTTTCATTTTGACGTTTGCGGATTTTCACATAAGCTGCTTTTAACCAGTTTAGTGTTTTCGGGAGTCCTTGAAGATTGATTGAGCCCTGGCCGTAGCACATTAATAGCCAAAGCAGTTGCGCTGAGTCTCTGCACCCACGAATGAATTAAATTCATTTTAGGTATATGATTTATTTGCCTAACTTCGGGGAAAATTGTAGACGAGCAATTACGGAAGAGTCATTGCTCTTAAAAAAACTCTCCACAGCGAACGCTCGAAGCTCACTCGACCGCTGTGATATCTTGACTGACAAATCCGCACAATCAATAATGCAAACGGTGCCACCATCTTTTCGCATCGTTTATTACTTCTGGAAATAATCATATTTGCCACCAGGCACCCTTTGTATAGGCTTTACTGGCCATGCAGTTGGGTAATTTCCGAAAGTTTCTAGCACATACAAACTCACAAGTAATTTTATATCGTACTCAAACTGAATTTACTACCCAAAACAAAGCGGAAGCCAAAAATACATATTATTTTTTGTAGCAAATCACCAAATTTGTTTGTTTACTCATATATTTAAGCAAACCGTTAGGACAATGTTAAGGATGCACAGGAAATTATGCTAAATAAACAGTGCACTAACACACTGCAAAGAACACAAAAACATATGTACGGTTTAAAGGCAGAACAAAGGACAAACTTAAAATAAACAATCAAAAGTTGTTTATAATAAAAAAGTAATGTGTGTCAGTTAAAATTGATATTGTCCTTGTAAAAACATGTATCATTACAAAATTTTTTCTATGAATGTATGTATATGTATGTATAAGTATTTAATTAAGTTTTTAATGTTAGAGCAAGCATTTATGTTTGTTTAATAGTATGCATGTGTAACACTATTGCCACTATTAATTCAATGCAATGTTGACCAGTGTATTTGGTAGTGGCTGCAGTCTAATGGCTGTTACTCCGAATAATTAAAACAAGAAACTGGAACACCAAAATAGCCGCTAATTAAGTTAGTAAGTGAGTAAGTAAGTAAGTAAGTAAATAAGAAAGTAAGTAAGAAATTAGGTAAGTAAAAAGTAAAACAAGTAAAAAAAATACCGGTAAGCTAGAGATACTTGCACGTACAAAAGGTTCAATACCAAGATTCGGCACAATAGAATATAGCCTTCTTTCATGCTTTAATTTAAAATTTTCCGCCTTCACCAAAAAATCTCTCTTTTATATATATTGTTTTTTAACAAAAAATTTGAACTAATTTGCTTTACATATCAAATTTTTTTAAATTAATTAAAAATAAATTCTGAACAACTTACCCTTTTTTAAACAAATACTTGTAAACTTGCAACTTTGTGCGTACTTTATGGCCCACTTAATTAATTTGAAAAAGCAAAATTGTTAAACATACAAGAAGTTTTACAATTAAGTTATAAATTGTGAACATTTCTCAAGCGAATTTAAATTTGAAAGTATGTACATATTAAAACCAAAAAAAAAACGACATTGAATTATTGAAGGTAATTTAAGAAAAAAAAATATAATTTATCTCTTGAAAGTCCTTATAGAAACAAAATCAAATTTTCGTTTTTCATTGTCTTATCGCGAATTTCTTATTAAAACACCCGGTAAATAGAAAAAATAAATAAATTGGGCTGATAAGTTGGAATAAAATAGGAAGGAAGTAACGAATAACAGATACATATAAATGGCCCTAAGATGGATTGAGTGAATAATTGAGACGGGTGTTAAAGCTTATTTTTCTATCAGGCTTTCTAAATGCTTAAAATAAATCTACTTGAAAGCAACATAAATACACAATCTTCTCTACAAAATAGTCAGTCAATTCCGTCACTTGAGCTTATTTCACAACAATTTCAGTTAGTACCTTCTTTTTCAATATTAACTGCCTGTAATTTATAACAACTGCAGTCATGAAGGCATGCGAATATGTGTTTATTTATTTGAAATTATCACACCCCTCTTTTGTGTTTAACATTACACGGAGAATATACATCCATTTACACATAAACAAAAGCGGAGAAGAAATAAAATTAAACTTTTTTGTTCTTCATTTTATAAACGTATTTTCACTTTTCTTACTCCCCCGACTTAAGGCAATATATCTCGTTGTTGAAACATTTTGAAAGTGAAGCTAATGCCAATAACAAATAAATCAACCTTTCCGACACTTTGTGCACTTACAGGGATGGGAATATTTTTAATCATGAGTTTTACGGTACATTTTGTAATTGTTGTTTTTTGTTGAGTTCTCTACCTTTGCAGTTAATTAGTGCATCAATGCTCTTTGATCTTACTAAAGTTGTGTAAGACCCAAATTGCTAAAACTTGAGGGATAAATATATATATTTACGGTTAAAGGCATACCTTTTTAGCAAACTTCGGATATGTACTTTTGGCGCTTTTAAAAAATTTTATTTCACATCTCTGATGTATGCGGACTTCTTCTCAAAATGAAAAGCAGTAACGTTTTGACGACGATTATATGACATTATGAAAAATGACTATAATTTCGATCAAGCATCAAATTGTCTGCTAAACTACCAATATAATATGAAACAATTTTACGTTTCTTGTGCCGCACAGTTTTACAAAATCAATGAAAAGTGGTAAAGCTGCTTGTCTTAAGTTAAACTTTTTTAAATCACATATTGCTACTGAAAAATTAGAAAAAATTAAAAAAAATTTTATCCCCAAAAAATAAAAAGAAAATAATTATTTGTAGGTTTTTTGTAAATATATTTTTTTTCTGATTTTACCACTATCCAAACATCGCAAATCATTCAATAAATTTTTTAGATGGTATTTTTCCATATTAAAATTTAATAGAACCTTTGTCTCTTTCGCAGGCTATATACCTTTTATGTTGTTCTTTTTTATTCCTAAGAAGTGCATCAAAATAGCTAAGTTGTGTTCAAAAAATAAATATGGTAGGTTTAAAGTCAATAGCTCGAATACTTTTTGAGATAAACATATTAAAAATTTTATAAAAGTATTAATGTGTATGGGCGTTATTATTACCTTGCTACCGCCAAAATATTTTTTTCACTAAATATTTATCGCATTTAATTTAATTTGTAGCAGTTGGAAGTCAGTAGCTGTTATATTTAAAAAAAAATCATAAAATTATCTGTTTGTTTAGGGCTACATCTCCCCTTGCTCTTCCCTAACAATTTTTTTCAAAATGTACAGATCATACAAAAACTGTTGAAAAAAATTTATAAACTTTATGCAATTGACGACCAATTTTTTTCTGCTCCTGTTAAAAAAAAACCTTATTAAGCTCTCCGTTCTCAAAGTCTCCATGCCAAGTTTGTGGCAATAATGGCCATATATACTAATAAATATATTTGGGGATATAACGTTGGCTGAATTTGGTTCTAAAAAATGGGTTATTTTAGGTATTTGCTCTTATCAACCAATGGTGCTGATTTTAAAAAGCGATTTGCTTATTAATAATTATGACCCGTAAAATTTGACTTGGCTCTTGAAACTTTATTTTAACAGATGGAACGTGGCTAAATCAATTTTTCTTTCTAAAGGGATCCGGAATGAATAGGGTCACAAACTAAATGTGGACTAATTTGCTCTACTGGAAAGGTATAAGTATTATAGTTTAGATAAAAAGAAGCGCTCTAATCTCTCTTATTTAGATTAAGAGTCCAGTACTCAAAAAAAAGTTAAATAAAATGAAAAAAAAAAAATTGTGGAATTATATTAATATACCCTTTTTGTAAATTTATTTATATATAATTAATAATTTAACTAAAAATTAATTGCTTTCAATTAAAAATGTAATTAAACGTAAATATCTTGTATAAGAGTTTGTGAATTTTCTGTTACGAGCCCGGTACTCCTTGAATACCCAACTAACTATCGCAACAAAAATTAAATCGACATATTTATCTCCCAAAAACACAAACAAATAACGAAAATTAAAAGCTGGAACACTTTCGTATGAATAATGCGGCCCATATCCCTTTCATGGTCTCAAAACATCCGTTCCATAGCTCATTACCATCTTAAGCCCGCCGTACATTCCCTTACCTACTTTAAACTCCTTGAATAAATTTACTTAAACATTTCCATGTAACTTAAAACAGGAAAACTATAACCATTTTATTTGAAAAACATTTTTTAACATTAAATACTCTTTACAATAAAACTAACATTTTACAAATTTATTCAATCGACATACATACATATTATAAAAAAAATTCCTTAAAACAAAGAAACTTAAATTTATACATAATTCTTCCTCTTTATTAAATAAATATGTCAATAATTTTTCCACGCCCTCTATCTTAGCAAAACATATATTTTTATTTAGTTCTCCACTTAGTTCTAGAGTTCAAATTTATATATTTTCCTTTCGAACTAACGAATCTCAAACCAAAACGATGATATCAAGATTATTGAGGTCAAAAAAATGCAGCGGCTACTTGGCTGTGAAACTAAGCTTTATTCGGGAGCCGAGTTTGACTATAGATAAACACAGCAAGTTGGCGAGCTAACCCAGCTCACAGAACGCACAACTTCTTTACAGATTGGGCAGTTTTCCGGCCAGCTCCTTAATCGTGGAAGTGTGCAAAAGATCAAAGGGATGCATATTCACTATGCTCTTCGGGAAAGCAAATTGTTCATTTGCCTATAAAAAGGGCAATAAATTTTGGGATCCACATAACAGAGAAACCTAAACAAAAGCTATAACGCTTATTTTTCATACTTAAACAATAGCGGAAGCCATTGGGGCAATGTTTCTACTAGTGGCACCACAACAAACTAATTTTTATTACCAAACTAAGAAAGACAAAAATACTACCTAGAGAAAATCCAAAATAAGACGAATTCTTTTATTAAAAATAATTATACATAAAATGATAATACAACACAAATAAAACATGAATTGAATTTTATTCTAAAAATTAGAACAAATAACTCACGAAAGAATGTTTGCAAAAATTTAGAGAAAAACTGCCATTTTTAGCTCAAATAAATCCAATTGGCATCCCTTTTTATTATTTGAATACATATTTTTTCTCCTTTTGCAGCCAATTGTGCTCCTTAACGCTTTGTCAGAATTAGAATATCCAACCGCCTCGTTTTTTTGCCGGGTTATTCCGGTTTGCTTCATACAAATTCTATGGGCATGTGGATTTTTTACAATCAAAAAACGCCTGCCGCTCTTGTTTAGGGTTTGTCTGCAATTACCCGGGAACAAAGCGATTTCTTAAATATTTGCGGAAAAGATAACATCAATTCAGTTGTCAGCAATAACTGCAGACACTGTGGTGATCCGGAGAATAAGGAAATATTTGAACACATTCTGTTTTACTCTATAGCGCTTGTGTGTTCCCAACCAAACTGCACAGGTTTTCATCTATTTAAAAACTTATAGACATTTTTTGGGATTGATATGGCGATTTTACGCCAAAATGAATATTATTATGGAAATTTAATTTGTATGAAAAATTAAATGGTTAATAAACTCATTAAGTTTTAAACCAAAGACCCGAATTTTTACTTGGGTTTGTTGAACAATTTTGAATAGCTTCTTCGGCTATTGACAGGTTTTAAAGTTTTTTATATATTTAGTTTAAAGAACTAATATAAAATATTTTTTTAATAATAAAAGCAATTTTTTTTTCGGAACATAAGTGCATATATGTTTTAAAACTATTTTTTAAATGTAAAATTAATTTTTTAAATAAAGAAGACATTTGAAAATAATAAATAACTTAAGCGGAACATTACTACCACTTGCTCTACTGTGCGCTGTTAAAAACAATATTTTCACAAGACATTTGCGAGCAATTGAAGTAGTGGGAGTTAAAACGCACTTTAAATAGCAAGTGAATATATAATAAAAAAACACTATCTACTTTTTTTAGAACAATAAAGAAATATTGAATCGAAAGTAATCAAATTCCTAAACAGTTTGTTCACTACTTCTACTGTTTTTCGTTGAAGCACTTTTCAAATACAAAGGGCGTACTTATGTGTAAATAAACATATGTAAGTGTATCCGGCAGTGTTGCCGGGCTAACATTTTTTAATATTTGTATAAGTCATATAACACAAATAATGTCTTTTTTAAATGTGTTTAATTTTTTTAATATAAAAACTTAAAAAAGAAATCTGTAACATAGATATTGCCTCCTTCTTTTCTTACATGTGATTTTTGTTTATTTCATGTTAGAACTTTTAAGATCCTATTTTGCAAATTTTTATAGTAAAACAGTACACCTTTTAACTTTAAGGTAACCAAATTAATAAAAAAAAATTTATACAAATTGTATGATCCAGATTTTGCGTAATCGGCAACCTCGTTGTGTTGTAAACTGCTGACAAAGTCGCGAAATAGCTTTAACATTTCAATGTCATCAATTCTAAACTGTCAAATGAAAGTCAAACTTACTTACTTCCTGCCTCACACATAAATTCATTCATTTCCTGTAAAGAGTCCTACTGTGTAGTTTCTTTTTTACTTAGAAAACGATATAAGAAACATTTTTCTTTCTCCTTAAGATTTAAAAACTTCATATCATATCTATATGTATGAATATGTTCGTTTAGGGGTCCTATTACATACCGAGTTAAACGTTTAAGCGTTTTGGCGTTAAAGTGTCAACCTGCTGTTTTTTTATATAATATTTTAACAATGACTTGACATTAGTTATTTATCGACCTGCAATCTTTAGAATTTTTATTTGAATTCTTATGTGCGGAATAATGTTGTTATGTCAGCTGGGAGTGATAACGTTAATTGAATTTAAAATCTCACTGACGATTAAGATTAAAAAAATGTATTAATTTTTTTATTAAATTTTATTATACATTAAAATATTTTCTTGATATTTATACTTGATTTTGATTTTTTTAATGAATAAAAATGCGTAAAATACGAAATACTAATGTTATTAAAATCTTAAAAAAAACTGTTTTTCTTGTATAAATTTTTATAGAAAGATTTCTTACATTTAAAACCTTTAGTTTTATTTGCTTTGCAATTAAGAATTCCTAAAAAATATAATAATTTCAGTAGCTTACCACATTATGATAAAGAAAATAATTAAATCGTACATTTTAAATATTTCTGATAAAAAGTTACTAAGTTTATAAAAAGAGGAAACGTTCAACTTCATCCACGTTTGAAAACAATTATGCCTTAATATTGAAAAACACAGGTGCTATTTTACTAGTTATAATTAAATTAAGCGTTGTTCACATTAAATCCGGTGAATGAGATTTTTAGTCTTGTGGCATTATTTAGTTCTTTTCTTTTTATGTAAAAAATAAAATCATTAAACATATGTATGTGCGCAGTACAATTAAAGACACAATATATTAAAACGAGTCTTAATCCAAATTAATAGTGAAAAAGAGTACTTCTTTGTTTTGGATTCAAGTTAATCAATTTAGCATTTGTTTTTTATTTATACTAAATTAATTCTAGGAAAACATCTTAATGCTAGGAACGATCTCGATTACGTTGTGGTACATGCAATACGTTGTGGTACATGCTTGGGCCCATCAGTTACAGTCCCTTTTTCTTCGAAATCCTTCACTACACGATAAAATGTTTTAAAGATTAAAACACGTTGGTTTACCAATCATTTTTCATAATAAATTTGTCACGTCTCTGCTTCACGTTTGTTAAGTAGGAACTGTCAAGACTAAAGTTTACCAAAAGGGGGGCAAAACAAAGTAGTATACCTTGCCAGCAGACACCCTGTATTAAGCACCAATGAAAGTGTGTAAATAATATATGCGGTTCAAAAGGTCTAATAGGGAGTAGGCGGAAATTTTTGAATCGACTACCGATATATTGTATACAATTGTTGTTTTTTAAATAAAAATGGTTTGTTTATAGAAATTGTATGATATTCGAGACAGTTATATCCCAAAATGCTTTTTCCGAAGGGGCATTTACATGAGTCTGTGTCATATAATAAACAGATGATAACCAGCTTCAATTGGCTTGGTCTTTATAACAAACAACTTGTCTATACCAGATTTTATCAAAATTTTTTTCCACATATGGGTAATTTCAGAAAAAAGAAACGTAACACCAGAGCGGACTATTCTTGTTTGTTATTAAAAAAAAGTCTCTTGTTTCAAAAAAAAAACATAAGCTTTCCCCTGAAAAAAGATACATGCAATCTGGCGTTACGTTACTTTTTTCCTGGAATTACCCATATACAAAATAGCTTTTTCTAAAAAAACATCCTAGAGAATCTCAAAATCCAAAAAGGATTGATTTAAGTTCAAAGCCGTATTTTATGTGAGCTTAGGAAGATTTATTTAAGCGCAAATGGGATTAACCCATTAAGAAAATTTGTCTTATAATCTGTCTTATATTTTCTTGCCGTAGATTGAATTTGAACCAGGACACTAGTGCGCTGACATCAAGACCACCGAGGCACTTTTTTTCTTAAATCTTAAAATACCTTTTGTTCATATCACGAACAACATCCCAGCAAAAACTTGGAAATGATTAGGCATTATATATTTCTTACTTTTCAGTTACTATTACATACCATCTGTATTACTTAGCAGTTTTTAGATAATGAGTTATTTCTTATTTAAAATTTGGGCAGATAATTTTAGTTTGACAATTTCTGAACTGATTCACAGTTCAAATGATTCTAAAGAAGCCTCGAACCAACAACAGTATTATATTACCTAAGTAGAGAATATATTTTAAATCACTTATTAAAGTGCATAGCAAAATGCTTACCATCAGCCAAACTAATGAGTCCTTTACTGAAATTAGATTTCAGCCATCAGGTTTGCGTTTTTCTGGCTAAATATTTTTAACAAGTCGGTGCAAACTCCTTAAGCAATTTTGTGACAAACAATCAGAACCTGTAGCGGACTGCATTGCGGTACTACTGATCGTATCATGGATTTGAGGGAGGGGCTCTTGAAACCCAAGTACAGTTTTGTTTGCAGTTTCGATTAGGTGTGCAATATGCTGCCATTTTAGGCGTATATTATCGTGATAAGGGGGATCCTCTTGTAGCATTTGGGTAAGTTGAGTGCAGTAGACGGTAGCAGTTTGTTGTTTGTACAGCTTTTTGATGTCAAGTTTCCTCTGTTAGATCGTTCGTGTGCTTCTTGTTAGACTGAGACATGTTCGAGCCTTAGCTGCAACAAGAATATGATCCAAGTCACTTTTGGCACCTCGGATCGAGCGAACGTCTATTTTACTGGAACTTTGCCTTCCGTTTACAATAATGTGATCAACTTGGTTTTCCGTTGTTTGTTCTGGAGATGCCCACGTTGCCTTGTGAAAATCAACGTGTTTAAACTTAGTGCTACTCAGTGTCATGTTTTATTCCGCGGCGAAGAATATCAGTCTCAAGCCGGTGTTACTGGTGTCTTTTTGCAGACTGAATCGGTCCATCTACTGAGTGGTAGCTACATAAAATAAATATTTGTGTAGCGCATTATATGGTATAATTCTTTTCTTTCATATATTTCTTTAAAAACTTTTTAATCTTAATGTTTAGTGCGACCGGATTTCATGGAAACAGTTGTTTAATAGATTCATAAAAAAGTTTTTATCAAAGAAGATTACCAAAATTATACTATAAAATTCTATTATATTGTTTAACTTAACTTTCATAAAGAAACAAACCTAAGAAACACAAAAATTAAGATGCTTCTAAGTGTTAATTTTCAATAGAGGTGCCTGCCTTCCTTTCAGATGGCGATAAATAAGAATTAAAACAAACTAAATTGAAGTTTATCCATTAATGACAAATGCATCGATAAGACAACTTGTTGTTTGGAACTCTCTAAACCTTTCATCTTGCCGATAAAAATTTAATATAAACTATATTATAAAGTAAAACCCAAAAAAGAATAAAAAAAGGGAAAGAGGAAAAAAGCCAGAGATAACATTTGCTTAAAAAAGTGACTGCTAACTGATAATTTACAAAAGGTTTTGTATTAAACAAAAAGGTTACAATACCAAGAGTCTGGGCTTCATTTAACTTGACCTTCGCCCTTTTCTTTATTACCCATAATATAAAACAAGCACAAAAATATTGAATAAATACAGCTGCTGCTGATGTTATGTGATGTGTCTTATAAACTTTGCAAATACATATATAATTTTACCTTTCTAAAATTGAGTTTTACTTATTTATTTA
Organism: Melanophora roralis; assembly: GCA_963583895.1. NCBI lineage: Eukaryota > Metazoa > Arthropoda > Insecta > Diptera > Rhinophoridae > Melanophora > Melanophora roralis. The sequence goes on along the minus strand of OY757190.1, from coordinate 58,408,583 downwards.
TGCAATATAAATATTTAATATTCACCTATATATTTTAGATGAAAGGTCGATTGGGTCACTTAAGGTAAAAATGCTCTTATATAAAATGGTCAGATATAATATAAATGAAAGTAATTAATTGGATTCCTTGCCCCTTTATACTTTGCGCTTCTCTTTTGTTTCAATTTCAAATACGGTTTTGCTTTTAAACTAGAAGAAATATTTAATAAAAAGAAATTTTTGTACGTTCGTAAAATGTTTAATTAGGTTCTCGACCGCGGTTAATTAAATAAAAGGATGCTCATTTATTCTATGATAGTGGAAATGAAAGCAGTATGAAATAACAAGGAGCGGAAATGAAAATGGCAGTTTTGCTGAAAAATAAAAACACTTAAAAAAAGTTAACCGATATTTATCTTTTAGCCGTCTTTACAGATATCTCCTTAGACTTAGGTAGTAAAAGTAAAATTAGAGTAAGTGTAAAATATACAAGGAAGAATTAATGTAGGTTAGGCTTACACTTTAACTTCCAGATTAACGGTTGAATGGACATACTTTTATCGACTCAAAAAGTCTGAATCGAATGGTATAAATGAAGTTGGATCTCAGGATATTATTTTGTGTTTAAAAAACATTTGAACAAACGCATAATGACCTAACTAAGTAAAACATGCAAACCAATTAAGCAATCAAAATCAACAGCACTTTGGGTTATAAAATTCATATGTAAGTATGTATGTTAAACAAAACCAAAGATATAGCGATCTTAGGGTTTCGCCCACATTGCCAGATTTAAAACAGAATTACCCAAAAAGTGATCTTATTCGATATAAGACTATATAAGTAAGAGTAGAGAAGCAAAAATTGCACGCAAAGAAAAAACATGGTTGATACAATCACAAACACAAACTATCATTAATGATTGGCTTAATGATTATATCAAACATATTTATGGCAAGATCTTGTGGACCATTATATGTTTGTACATGCTAACCATGGCTTATGCTCACATTGAACATATTTTTTTGTTCATATTGACCATTTAAAATCTTTTCTCGAACATATATTTATGTTTGCGAGAGCTATTTAAAGTATCACCTTTAACAAATAAATATGTTTCCTAAAACTATAAAAGCTTCTAATAGTAATAATAATCAACTTTTGTGGTTTTTATTTTTTTATTAAGAAATAAATAGTTTTAAATTTAATTTTTCTTTAAAAATTACGTACATACATAACCAACACAAGTATTTAGAAAATAATTCAACAATTAATAAATACATATTTGCATATGTTTATGTACACATTCACATATATTTATATTTAAATAAAAAAAACCAAAGTTAATTTTATAAATTTTTTAATGTAAAAACATTCACAAAATCCACTGCTCAATATCCATTAAAAAAAAGGTCCAACCATATAATAAAATCACATGTTGAGATGTTCGCTGCAAATAGAACAACTTATGTATGTTTTGTACGTCACAATTTAAATCAGACATTAATTACCCGATTCAATAAATGCATTGCAGTTAAAAATTTATTAAAATCTATTGTCATAATGGCTTTTTTTCAAAAACTATTTTTATTATTTTAAATTTGCTCACATTTAAGTTAAGCACAACCCGCACTTCTAAAATTTAAACCTGAAATGACGCTCGTTTCGGCTTTTGAAAGCGTCTTAAAAAATTGTATATTCTGCACAAACATATGCTGGTCGTATTACCATTGAATTTTTTGCATTGCAAAAATTGGTACCTTTTAGGAATAAGTAATAATAATAACAAACAGTCCATTTTTGTACAACTATGCTATTTATAAAAATGTTATTATTGTCAAATTTAAATAATTTTATTTTAGTTTTATATATTTATGTAGGTTGGCAAAACATATTTAATACATATTTAATTTTCCTTATGTTTTATCATATATTTTAAATAGAACTTTAAGCTATAAATAACACAAACAAATAAAGTGAAAATAATCTTTCTTTATATAAATTTTTTGTTAGAAACATTTAATATCTTACAACATAGTTAGTGCTACTACATTTATTACTTCAGTATCAATGACCATATTATTGTGTTAAAACTAATACTAAAAAGATTAGGATAAAAAAAAATTTTCATATGCTATTTTGACTACTATATTTAGTTGTTTGAACTATTAGGGACTACTATAAACAAATTATGACCGCAATGACCATTTACCTATCATGTTTTTTCTCTGCGTGTGGTTGCCTTGTGTTATTTAATAATATTTCAGTGGTGAATGTTGTCTTGCATATTAAAAATGCTATGTTTAAAAGTGTAACGTATTTAACCATTTGCCTAATTAAATTATTCTTACACTTGTTGTTAGGACTTCCGTTTATTTCTTTTTCAAATTCGGATTTCAACGCAAGAATTCAACACAGGCGCTGCTTTTATTAATGAATTCTATAGAAGAGATTATTTTTTCCTAAATTCGTCTGTTTATCCCGTTGTTGACTAAACACAAACTGTAACCATAAAAGAAAAAAGTGTACATTGTAATTAACATCATTTGTTAAAAATGTTTTAAGAAGAAAACGTCCAATAGTCATTAATTAACTCTAACGAACTTTTACTAACAACTAACGGCCTGTGTTTCTTCCATTTTTTTTGTATTTACTCGAGGGCCATGTTTTTTCTTCCTTTAAACACTCAACCCATTGCTGCGTGGCATTGTTGTTTTCTTGTGGGTTTATATTTGTTAACCCAAAAATTAATGAAATTGTCGATACATATAGAACCACGTGACTTATCTGTATTTTGCATTAATCTTAAACCTTTTCCAGGATGTTTGCAAAGAACAACATGAAAAGTTTGTACTTTTTCTTCTTCTTCGTTTTCTTCCTATTTTGTTGTTACATAAAAGTTCTTTGACACGTTCTTTAGAATTTAGTACATTCCATCTTTTCTCTTTTTCTGCTTGTTTTGTTGGATAAAAATTTCGGCCACGTGTCACTTGTTTAAAAACTAAACGGACTAGCAAGGAGAAGCTTGTTAAATAAAGTACATTTATACATATAATATATATAAACGTGTTTGTGTACTAAAGGTACAATATTGGAATTCTTTAAACTGACATGGACATGGCCAACAAATGGCTTATCGCTTAAAGCAGCGACAGCAAAAGCAAAACCAATTGTATTACAAATTAAAAAAAGAAAAAATATAAAATGTTTTATTAAATTTCTTTTAATTTTAAGAAGTACCACTACAACTTATGCTGGCATTTTGATACTAAACGAAATTTTTATATTAATCTATTTTCAATGGTTTCAATGTTATATTAATACACACACACACACATTCAGCTAACTGAATTATCTTGAAATTTTTTTCTTTTAACTTTTCTTGCTTTTTCTTCTTGATTTTTTTCATATTTTATCCAATTTTTCACATCAATACATTCCTTTGAACCAATTTCCTTCGAATGCTTTAGATGTTAAAAAGCTGCTGTTAGTTTTGCTTTTAGTACTTTCATTGAAAGATGTGTAGAAAACTTCAAGTTAAAGGATTCATTAGGTTTGTTAGTCAGTTGTTTGCCAGAGACGTGATAAAAACTTATTTCACACAATGATTGCTAAAACGTAATTGTATTTTCAGTTAAAGTTAATTTTGTATATTTTTAGTGCTTGTTTGTTTGTTATCACTATGCATGTGTGTTTGTTTCAGTTATATATAATTTAAATAAACTATTTTCTTTCTTATACTTTAGTAAGTGACGTGAGTTTGTAACTAAAAACCTAAAATGATAAAATATTTTTCAATGTAAAACAATTTTAATATCCTTAAGTGTGATTGTTCCAACTGGATTATTTATGGTTATTTTTGTGACTTTCAAATTTGATTTCCGCCTGCAGCATTTGCGGATTTTTTGACTTAAAGCTACCAAAGAGCCGATTGGCCGACTTTTGTCCCAAACATTCCATTTTTCAGAAACACTTTAAATACGATACGTTATTACAGACAATAATAATTCCAGATTTGTTTATTATTGTCACTGAATATGATAATAACAAATGTAAAAAAAACTCACTTGCCTTATGTTCATCATTGCTTTAATTAACTTTAGTATAGAAAATTCTAGTAAAAGATATTAACGAATATATATAAAATAGCCCAGAAAAGCCTTGATCAATTCCAAAAATTGCTAGAAACAAAACAAAAAAAATTGCTGCACAAAATTTGCAGATGGATATCGCTTGAAGCAGCAGTTTCTACAATATGTATTATACAAGGCGGGCCAAAAGAAATCGCCCTATTAGAAGATGCTCTTAATTTTTGCAATTGCTGGCCGATGCCAAATCTGTTTTGTCATTTGTGAGCTAGACAGATGTAGAATATAAGTGAACAAGACATGGAGCGATACACTCCCCGAGAACGCGGAATAATTGTGTCTATTTTTTTGCGTAACAATTCGTCTGTGGTCGTCCGGCACCGGCTGCACAAACACTACGCCGTTTGGCCACCAACCTTTAAGAGTGGCCGGCCTTGGAGCGCCCGTTCTGCTGAGAATATCGCCGCTGTTTGCGAGGATGCCGAGCTGTAGCCAGAAACATAGACCAGATGCCGTGCCTCGCAATTAGGCGAATTTTGGTCGAAGACCTGCGCATGTTCCCGTACAAAGTCCAGTGCGTGCATCAGTTGCTGCCCGTCGATCGCCAAACGCGTGTAACCTACGCCCAAGCCATCCAATCTCGAGGCCGAAGTGAACGATTTTTCGATAAAAATCATAATGAGCGATGAGGCTTATTTCCATCTCAGCGGGTACGTGAACATGCAAAACTATTGTCTTTAGGGCACTGAAAACCCAAAAGTGATGCACGAGGAGCCATTACACCAGATGTATTGAACAATTTTAAAAAATCGATATTTTAAAAAAATTTGAAATTTATTAGACAGAATTTATAAACACAAATAATTTTTTGAAATTTATTGAGAAAATATTAAAGTAGAAAATTGTAAATTTAAAGTCAAGTAAAATAAATCTTGCAAAATTTTTGGCAAAGATTTTTAGATTTAAAACTTGAGGATTCTACAGGTGCGTTTTCAATTCTTTTACAGTTTTTACAAAAATTATAATTCTTCTACATTCTTACGCACATGTGGAAAGAATTTTTGGCTTTTCCAACCAAACAAAATATGATGTTTTCTATTTGAAAAGGTGAGAAAACCATTTTATATATAGGGGATTTCATGTCAAGTGACCCAACTTTTAAAACCGATGTCTTTCGATTGGAAAGAAATTTGGACCAAAGTAAGTTTTTGCAGAGAATAGCTTAGACACAATTTTTTAACACGATCGGTCAAGAACTCTCTGAGCTAGAGGGGTTCAAAATTTGACGTTTTCGGCATATAGGTGTTTTTTCTCATACATGTAGTTTATAACCTTTTGCTTTTTACAAAATTCGTCCTAAATACTTTCGATAGCTTTTTATTTAATCTTCCAGAAAAAAATATTTTTAAAATTAAAAAAAAATTTTTTTTAATTTTTTTTTATAAAATAATTAGAAAAATTTTTTTTTCCAAATATGCCCATTTTTTTTTTTTTTTTTGCTCAAAAGAAAGCTTAGGTCTTTTGCTTGAAGAACTTGGAGGTCGCTTAGTGGGATGCGAGTGGGATATCTATAAAAATAAATGTTTTGCAACTCAAGGCAGAGATTTTCCAATTCTCGCGTATATTCTATTTTGACTTTTTATCCTATTTATGTAAAATTATCTCTAAAGCAAAAAAAAATATTTTATGCTAAGAAACAAAATAATTTAACCTTTCCGACGGTATGCATTGAAAATATTAACAAAATGTGTTCAGATATTGCCATATAAAATTGATTTTATTCCAGAGGACTACCATTTTGTTGGTAATACAGTGTCGAGTGTATGAGACTTTATTTGGTACTTGAAACCGTCGGAAAGGTTAAATTATTTTGTTGAGAAAAAACACCTATATGCCGAAAACGTCAAATTTTGAACCCCTCTAGCTCAGAGAGTTCTTGACCGATCGTGTTAAAAAATTGTGTCTAAGCTATTCTCTGCAAGAACTTACTTTGGTCCAAATTTCTTTCCAATCGAAAAAAAAAGTTGGGTCACTTGACATGAAATCCCCCATATGATTTCACAGTGCAACGCGAAAAAAAATAACCATATACGGACATCACTACGTGAAAGAAGACCAAAAAAGAAAAGACCCGTGTCTCCCAGTTTTGCCCAAAGTCATGCACTTTTTTTTTATAAGCCCCCAAAGATTTGGGGCCTTGGTGTCATTTTTGCCAAAAGTGATAATTTTCTCAGGCTCATATCTTGCAAACCGTTCGGAATTTTAATTTACTTTTTGAAGCAAAGTTGTAGCCCTTTTTATAAAGAACAAAAATTATGAACATAAAAAATTAAAAAAAAAAATAATTTTAGATCAAAATCGCAAAAAACTTTAAAAAATTCAATTTTTTTTTACCTTTTTCCCCCTGTTCAGGTCCATAGGTAGCAAACCGCTCAAAATTCAAGGAAACAGTCATTAACAAAAATTTACCTAACATCCCAATAAACAACTTTTTAGAACATATAAACTTCATAGGAATGATTCTTAACACCGTTTAGGTAGCGCTTAGGTAGCCGCAAAAGTTAAAAATTTTACGAAAATTTTTGAATTTCATTTGTTTTTTATTTTTTTCAACATTGAGATACTGTGCTGTCTATTACAAAAAAAATAATAAAAAAATATTCGTATTATTTTTTTATAGTTGATGGCCCTGGACTTGCACATTGCGCTCTCTTAGGTTGAGGATCTTAATCGTCGTCCGAATCTGACTCTGGTTCAGAACTTACGGTGTCCACAGGCACGTTGCTTCCAGAATGTCTTCCATCATTAGCTTTTCGTTTTTAAAATACCTTATTAACATCATAAAAGGTTATCTTGTGACTCCACCAACATACCTGAAATGAATTAGAAAAGAAAACAAAAATAATGCAAACCATGCAATAATAAAATTGATATTACCTCTGCAAGCAATGCGTTGAATTTTTTGCCTTTGTACCGTTTTTTCATTTGATTTTTTATTAGTTACTAGCTGACCCGGTGAACTTCGTACCACCTACCAATTATTGAATATATGTATTTTTTAAAAAGAGTACAAAGTTTATTTAGTCAAATAGGTCATTGGAATATATTTATATAGAAAACAAAAATTCAAAAAGATTACAAAAATAAGGCGTTTCAGGTAAAAGTTGTTAAGAAAGCTATATTTTTTCGTGCATGGGTTATGTTTAGGTTAATTCCCTTCAGTGCAGTACCTTGTGATATACGAAACATTTCGTTTTGTTATTAGGCGCAAGTACAAATAAAGCAGAGGGTTTGCCCAAACGTGAACAAACAACGTAGAGTTGGCCATGAGAAAAACATGTATTTTCTAAATAAAGACTACAAATACTCAAGGACTGTCATTGAAAATGCAAGACGAATAGGAAATTGAATTCGCTTAAACTCAAAAGGCATATCGGTTGGAATCATCGGAATTCTCGGAATGAGAACTTCTTCACCTTTAAATTTTCCTCTAAGTATAATTGCGTGTATAACACGGACCATCAGTTTTGTTGTTCCCAAGCTCGTTCCATTCCAAAGTTTTGATTGGTTTAAATTTCGAAACACGATAACTACCGAGCCAACCTTCAGTTGTAAGTTGTGCGGGGGTAAGCCAGGCACATCCAAGGAGTTAAGAACTTCAGTTGGACAGTTGGTGGCTTAATCTTCGTTTGTTACACAATCAATTGACTTAAAAGAATGCAGAGTACCAGCGATTTGATTCTAAACTATATACATAGTTTAAATCATCAACATCTATATTTTTAGCTGCTTAAATTGCCCGTTCACTCAACCAGTCATAATTTTTCCCGTTAGCAATTATGTCCGGGAATACTTTCTGAATGAGCTGTTCTTTTGATGATACAAAATTACAAAAATTTTGAGGAAACGAATTTAATCCGTTTAATTCGTCGATAGGAATACGGCCATTACCGATAATCAACAATTGGTTGGAGAACTCTTGAGGTGATAAATCGCTAAGCAATGTAACTCTCATGTTTTCTGTCATCTGCAGTATCTTTGGAAAACGCCACAGACTTGAGGATTTACGCAAGCACTTATTCGATCAGCCGCCATCGATATTGGAATGACTGGCAGACAGTAAAATCATTGCACCTTCAAAACATCTTGAGTCACAGCGCAGATCTTTAAGTGTTGTTTCAAGAGCTTCTATTGCGCGTTTGTGTGCCATTGTTCATTCGTCCCAGATAATAATTTTACACGCTACTAAAACTTTGGACATGGTGGAGTTTTTCGCAATGCTACAATTCGGTTGCTCTATATTTTGAAGGTTTAATGGCAATTTTAACGCTGAGTGAGCTGTGCGGCATCCTTCTTACAAATTGGTCGCTATTCCAGATGAAGATACCGCTACATCAATGTTGGATCTCGCACAAACAGTGGCTAAAATCAATGACATGACGAATGTCTTCCTAGTTCCACCGGGGGTATCCAAGAAAAAAAACCATTTCCATCATCAATTGCCATCAATATTTTATCATATACTTCTTTCTGTTAGAGGTTTAAGAGGGAAACATTGGTTTGAACAAATTGGTTTAACTCATGTCGATCGAATTCACGTCCACGCTCCACTTGTCGATTTAGTAGCCCAATCATTTTATGTTCTGGTGCTGGCAGTCCTAACCTGACTAACAAACTGCCGCTAATAAGGTAACACATGTCTTCAATTAAGAGCAAAGCCCGGTTATTCATCTTCGCATTGACTTCAAGATTTGGATTTCTCGAGCTGACATATCGAGCCTTTGGTGCAATACCGTAGTAATTCAAAAAATCGTGAACTGAGAAAAATGCATTTGAAGTTTTGAACCATCTTTTTGATAGTATTTTCGTTTACTAAAGTTATTTTTTTACAAGTTTTTAAATAAAAAGGAATGTTTTTAATTAAAAAAAGTCCAAAAATTATTAAAAATATGAAATATTTATTTATATTTAAGTACTTTGTATCAACCTATTAATGATGTATCGTTATTGTCACAAAATCTATGACAAACTTAAAAATTAATTCGAAATATATCGTTATAGCAAATAAACTTTTAACTATTTTTTTCCTAACAAAGTTGTAATATGAAATAATACGAACAAGTAAAAAAGAAATCAAATTATGCAGTTGTATTTCTGTGCCTAAAACGTAGCAAAAAATAATATTGCTTTATACTTTTTTCGTAAATTGCTTTCTGTTAGTAAATTTCTTGTCATAAAAGGAAATATTTCATTATTGCAAATAAATATTGTTGGATATACCTAGAGGCAATAAAGACATTTTTAGCTGTAGAATCTGAACCGTAAGAGGTGGAATCATAATCTTTTTTTCTTTAGATAGATATTACCCCAAAGATAATTTCTGCATACCCATCTCAAAAAATTCAAATTTTGAGTTACTACGGTATTGCACCAAAGGCTCGATATAATTGTCCCTGTATTTGTTCCACAGGTCACTTGGATTTGACGGGAAGCATGTCGAAGTGATAGTAGCAAGTAATGTTCGTATCTGGCTTGGATATGCAGAAATAATTGCTTCAGCGATTATCGCATCCCAATGAGTATCGTTTTCAAGCAAATTGAGTTCTTGACATGCAGCACGAAATGTTGGGCAGACTACACCATTAACAGTACATAATGCTGCCAATGATGTTACACCACGAACATTCACCAGCAACAGCCGCAAATAAAAGCATTCATCATTCTTCGGATGAACTGTATAAATGCGACCAATAGCATCACTTGAACGCACATCCGGATGCCCAGGAACCATATTGCCTTTCTATCGACGTTAAAATTTTTTTGAAGAAGCGTTCCAAGTGTAATACCGTGGCATCTCCGAGTAAAGTAAAGTTTGTACAAAGGGATCGCTTTGACAAACAGCAAACAAACTTATCAATGTTGTCGCTGGAGGTATTTCAGCACGTTGAACAGTATTTGCCGCAGTGAGATAAACTCGTTGGTCATTCTCTAGATGCACTGCTAAATGTGCAACAGTGGGATGACGTTCGTGAATAGGGAATGAGAATATACGCCAAACCGCCTCATTGCAGCTCACATATCGCCCAACTTTATAACGCGTAATTTCATCGTTGCCATTGAAGGTTTGGATGCTTAAAACAGCCATATCGCTGCCTTTCGTGACATATTTTCAGATTGCCGTCGACCATGCACGGAGATTGGTCTGGTCGAACTTTTTCGACTAACCATCCAGCATCGAGTATCTCCGAACAGGTATTGCCTAACAATATATAAAATTAGCAAACGAATTTTTTGCCTAAACACACACAATTCACAAAATATTATACTTAATAGCATGTAAATTTTGTTATAAACATGTTTTGTTTCTTCGATAATTCCTGAAAACTACTAATAAAGCGTAAATAGAAAGTTGTAGCCTATCGCATCTTTTATAATGGGAAGCTATTACCAAGAAAAGCTTCACGAACAGTCCAGTCTATAATGGCTTCATTATTTTGTAGCCCTATCCGCCACTTGTAAATAATTTTTTTTTATTTTAAATGTTTGTTATGCTTACCAAAAGAAAATATAGAAAAAAATTGCTTAATGACTCTCTAACTGACAGACAGATTGATCACTACATAGCCTAAATGCTTAGGGCAAGACTTGAAATATGTTTTGGTTAATTTAGTAGCTTCTGAACTAAAAAAAGATTTAATTTACGCTCGACGGGTTTCAAAGTTATGAATGCCTTTTTAGTACTTTTTTTGAAATATAAGACCACCAGAGGCGAGACAGGATAAAAAACAATATTTTGAAACGGCTTATATCCATTTTGTACCGAAAAATATGAAAGGGGGCTCAAATTATATTTTAAAATTGCGTTCGACAGATTTACAAAAATATGAATATAAAATTTTGATAATTTTGATCCTAAGGGGTAAAAAGGGATAAACATTAAGTGGCAATTTTTAGGTTATTTCTGATACTTTTAAACTAATAAATTAAATTGCGTTCAACTGGTGTAAGAAAAATATGAACACGTTTTTGAAGTTTTTTCACAGTTATTGAGGTTTGTATAAGAAAGCATTTTTGTTGTGTGGAAGGTGCCATACCCATTATTTCCTTTTTTCCTAAGTATACTAACCTCAATTATGTATATTAGCAAACATAAACATACATAGACAATTTTGAGACTCTAGGTATAAGAATTATTGAAGTACATGTAAAAAAAATTCCAATTGTATGGGGGGTGCCACACCAAAAAGTTTGGAGACCTTAGCTGTTACAGTTATTGAGATACACATATAAATATTTCCTTGCTATTAGAGGTTCCATACCCATTATTCACTTTCTGCCTATACTCGTCTTAGTTATGCATATTAACATAATAAATACATTTATTGACATATAAATGTAAAAGATATTTTCTTGTAAAGGAGGTGCCACGCCTATTATTATCTTCACGCCCAAACTTAGCCTAATTGTAAACATCAACATCGTAGACACCTACACAAAATTTGGAGATTTTAACCCATACACAGCTGAATTATGCATATTACCATTATAAACATCTTTACAAAGTTTTAAGAGTTCAACTGTTACAGTTATTGAGATATATAAAAAAGCTATTTTCGTTGTATGGGAGATGCTCCGCCCATTTATTGTTTTCCGCCCATACAGAGAACAATTATGCATATTAGCACTATAAACATTTGTACGAAGTTTGAAAACTTCAGCTATTACAGTTATTGAAATATATGAAAAAACTTTTTTCGGTGTGTGGAAGGTACCACGCCTATTTATTTCTTCACCGCCCATATAAAGCTCAGTTATGCATATTAGCACTGTAAACATCCGTACGAACTTTGGAGACTTCAGCTATTACAGTTATTGAGTTATATAAAAAAAACTATTTTCGTTGTATGTGAGGTGCCACGCCCATTTATTTTTTCGCACCCATACAGAGCACAATTATGCATATTGGCACTGTAAGCATCCGTACGAAGTTTGGAGACTTCAGCAATTACAGTTATTGAGATGTATACAAAAAACTATTTTCGTTGTATGGGAGTTGCCACGCCCATTTATTTTTTCCCGCAAATGCAAAGCTTAATTATTCATATTGTCACTATAAACATCCGTACGAAGGTTGAAGAGTTCAGCTATTGCAGTTATTGAGATATATACAAAAAACTATTTTCGTTGTATGGGAGGTGCCACGCCCATTTATTTATTCCAGCCCATACAAAGCCTAATTATGCACATTAGTACTATAAACATCCGTACGAAGTTTGAAGACTATAAACATCAGTACAAAGTTTGGAGGCTTCAACTGTTACCGTTATTGAGATATATACAAAAAACTATTTTCGTTGTATAGGAGGTGCCACGCCCATTTATTTTTTCCCGCCCATACAAAACCTTATTTTGTATATTAGCACTACATATAAACATCCGTACGAAGTTTGGAGACTGCAACTATTACAGTTATTGAGATATATGTATACAAAAACTATTTTCGTTGTATAGGAGGTGCCACGCCCATTTATTTCTTTCAGCCCATACAAAGCCTTATTATGTATATTAGCACTATAAACATCCGTACGAAGTTTGGAGACTTCAACTATTACAGTTATTGAGATATATACAAAAAACTATTTTCGTTGTATGGGAGGTGCCACGCCCATTTATTTCTTCCCGCTTATACAAAGCCTAAATATGCATATTAGCACTACAAACATCCGTACGAAATTTGGAGACTTCAACTGTTACAGTTATTGAGATATATACAAAAAACTATTTTCGTTGTATGGGAGGTGCCACGCCCATTTATTTCTTCCCGTCCATACAAAACCTAATTATGTATATTAGCACTATAAACATCCGTACGAAGTTTGGAGACTTCAACTGTTACAGTTATTGAGATATATACAAAAAACTATTTTCGTTGTATGGGAGGTGCCACGCCCATTTGTTTCTTCCAGCATATACAAAGCCTAATTATGTATATTAGCACTATAAACATCCGTACGAAGTTTGGAGACTTCAGCTATTACAGTTATTGAGATATATACAAAAAACTATTTTCGTTGTATGGGAGGTGCCACGCCCATTTATTTCTTCCAGCCCATACGGAGCCTAATTATGTATATTAATAAATAATTTAGTTGTACCAAATTAAGAGACTTTAGCTATAATAGGTATTGAGATATGTGAAAAAAACTGTTCAATTTGTATGGGAGGTGCCACGCCCAGTCGGAATTTCAAAAAATAAATAAGCCTAAAACGCATTCCCAGATATCGGGTATGTCTTTTTTTTAAGTTTCATTAAAATCGGTCCAGCCGTTCTTGAGTTATAAGCGGTGTCACTAACAAAAAAAAAATTGTTCTTTTATATATAAGATTAGTTTTGGTCCATCTCTTCCCTATTGGGGCTCATAGTCGGTATCAAATCGATCTCGATTAGTAACACCATTTACTGTAGTCATTTCTATAAATTTTGTCCTACGATCTAGAGTTTGCGGCCTTGGGAATACAAAATTTTCAGGTGCAAGCGCTGGTAGTGTGGCTGTTACAGTTGCTTTATAAATTTTGTTCTTCTCATCACGTCTATTTGGGTAATTAATGCATGCATAAGAACTGGTTGCATCATGATCACCTGGGCGATTAATCCAGTTTACCGGCTTACAATATTTCATACTATGTTTGCCTCCATTTAACCATGCTATGAGATTATTATAACATTGGCGACACACTGCGTTAGGTGTGTTATTTTCACTGATCAAATCTATTTCGTCCAAAAATAACTTATATGCTCTTTTAAATTCACTTGTTAAAAGATTCTTTTCCTTTTGAAATCTTGTATAATTATTTTTTCTGATTTGATGACCGCAAATGTAGCAAAAGAAATAAATATTTTTACACTGCATATTGAAATTGTCAGTTGCCAATGTTGTGTGCGAATTATGCTGTAGAACTTTCTTTATAACTTTCACCGCTGAGATCTCACTGACGTCGCGCTGTGTAATGCCTCGATGTGAGAGTCGCGTCGCTTTTATATTGTGATCTGCGTTCCTTGATGCGTGTGCGATCGGTGCGTGATCGCGTGAGCTGTTTACTGAAATCTTAGGCAAATTTTTGTAGTTGATTTCTTGATAAGTTTGGGTGCAATAATTTCTTCTTTTTAAATTTATCCAATTGCTATTTTATTTTGAATTGTCCTCACTTATTAAAAAAATTGGTAGTAGGTACATATGTAGGTAATTTATTGTTGGTATAAACAATAATTATTAAAAAGTAATAACAAAGCAATAAAAAAAGTATGTACATAATTTAATTAAAGGCCGTTAACGATGATTATTGCGATTTGTGTATGATGTAGTTTGTTGTTTAGGGTTTCCAGCATTTTAATGTTTGCCTACCTGTTTAAGTTCCAAGACTTTTCGCGGCTATCTCACATGCATATACACATATTTATATGCACTAGAGTTCTTTATTACACGAAAGACAGATACAATATATGTAATTAAGGCAATTTGATTAAACGTAAGGAAGAGATAGCTTCATAACTACATGTATGTACATACATTTTGGGGAAATTTTTAACTTTTGCGGCTACCTAAGCGCTACCTAAACGGTGTTAAGAATCATTCCTAGGAAGTTTATATGTTTTAAAAAGTTGTTTATTGGGATGTTAGGTAAATTTTTGTAGTTGACTGTTTCCTTGAATTTTGAGCGGTTTGCTACCTATGGACCTGAACAGGGGGAAAAAGGTAAAAAAAAATTCAATTTTTTAAAGTTTTTTGCGATTTTGATCTAAAATTATTTTTTTTTTTAATTTTTTATGTTCATAATTTTTGTTCTTTATAAAAAGGGCTACAACTTTGCCTCAAAGAGTAAATTAAAATTCCGAACGGTTTGCAAGATATGAGCCTGAGAAAATTATCACTTTTTGTAAAAATGGTACCAAGGCTCCAAATCTTTGGGGGCCCATAACAAAAAAAGTGCATGACTTTGGGCAAAACTGGGAGACACGGGTCTTTTCTTTTTTGGTCTTCTTTCACGTAATGATGCCCGTATATGGTTATTTTTCCATGACTTAAAAAATAACACACAGTGTTATTTTACAATAGCGACATTTTAATTTAGAATAAAAACCATTAGTGGGCAAATTCGGATACAATTTAAAACATAGTAGCAAAGCACATCGGACTACTTTTTTGTAAAGCTTAGCTCCAATGAATTTTTTTCTGAGAAATTGAAATACAATACTTATTATCAAAATATCCTTTAATATTTTTTAAATTGAGGATTAAAAATTAAATGCAAAATATCTTTTTTAATGTAATTTTATTTTGATCCTTTTTGTACTTATTATTTTTTTCTTTTTAGTATGCTATTTTTTAATAGTTTTACTCTTAATATGTAATATTTTACCAACATTTTGCGTACATTTACATTTAAAGGACATTAACTTTAAACAATCTTTATTATACAATATAGATTACAAATGTTTATCTTCATTTATAATCCAGCAATAAGATATTATCCCCAAAAATATCCTGCATGAAATTATAATGTTTATTGTGGCTTTTTAACAAACAAACATAATTTAGTTTAGTTGCAGAGCAAAGGGGCCTCATACATATTTTGTAGTAAATATCAAACAAATGTAGATGTGTAAGTGTGTGTACATTTTATACATTAAAATATATGGATTTAATATAAACAAGGCTTATTAAGAAAATGATAATAGAAGTGATAAAAAATATAGCATACAAGTGGCTTAAATATCAAAGTTTAAAACTTGTGAAATTTAAAAAAAAATCCGTAACAAAAATTTTATTAAAAAAATATAACTAATGCTCTATTATTTTGGCGTATGCTTTTTCTAAGACTTTTGACCAATATAGGCCAAGTTGAAAACTTTAAATTGCCTATCAGATTCCTATACACATTCTAACAATTTTTTCTCCTTTACTTATTAATTTGTATGTTAATCTTTTTTTTATTGTTAACTATAGTTGTGCTCTTTTTTTAAAACATATAATTGCAATAATAAAATTTTATTTGTACTAACAAAAAAATATTTATTATATATATTAAATTATTCTTAAATCTATACTATTTTTTCAAACATAAAATATTTTTCAAATAATGTTTTGGGTGAAAAAAGATAAGCATTTATTGAAATTTGCATTTTTATTGCTTGACCACTGAAATATTTTTGTAAACCGAACGAATTATCCTTTTTAGCTTTTTGTTTGATGTAAACTCTACTTAAACTAAAATATATAAATTTCGATATGGTCTTGCTTTTTTTGTCATAAAAGCAAATATTTTACTTAATTTATGTTTTACTTATCTGTAGAATAATTTTATTTTAAACATTTTCATATTTATTAACTTTATTAAACAGAACAAAAAATGCGATGAAAATTTTTTGATTTTTTAAGTGGGGAGGGTACATAAGGCAAAAGTTGGCAGAAAAAAAGGGAAAATAATAGCTTAGGCAATATTTATGCTGATGGAATTAAGCTTTTTTTTAAATTTTCTTTTTTTTTTTGTTGTGCAATTTTGTTTTTTATGGCACAATCGCATTAAGTAAAAATTTATTGCATCACTGGGACAAAGACTGACGACTAACGAGTGAATGAAGAGCGGTTTTATTCATTTTTTGCTTAGGTTGTTGCCAAAGCTAATGCCAAAAGCCTTCAAAATGTATTGCTAAGTCTGAGGCTGGTGCTGCGCTTGCTTTAGCTATTTTGATGTTTCGAGGGAGTTGATTTTTACGGGTGTAGGTAGTTAAAAACGAACAATAGCAACATCTATAATAACAAAATATTTAAAACTAAACTAAATAACCCATATGAGTATTTTAAAAGAAAAGCTTCAACTTGACTTAATAAAGAGACGCCAACAAAAGCAATTGAAATAAAGAAATTTATTTATATTTTTATTTTCTTTTTTTTCGTTTAGCCTTCTAACTATTTCCCAACGTTGCTATTCTGACTTTGACTATTGTTTTTTTTTTGTTTCTTTCTTTGAAATTTGTACTATTTTACTGTAGCAACCGTTAAATTTTGTATATTTTATAATAATTTTCCAACAAAAGGTCTCCAAGGGGAATTAAAATATTGTAAATATGCAAATTGCTAAAATACTAATACATTCGTTGTACATTCATGCATTTGCAACAATTTTTTATAAATAAAATAATTTTTGTATAGAATTGTTCTTTTTTGAGGGGGGTTCTCCTGTATTAATATATGTGTGTTTAAGGTGTTAATATGTCGAATTCTAGATATTGGCAAAAATAACATTTTGTTAAGACATGCAAGTGTCTAGAGATGTAAAAAATAGACTCTTTACACAATTTCACAGTAAATGGCAGCTGTAGGAATACAAAATTTATTTGGCTTAAATATAAGTCATACCCCGAACGCACTATATTAAAGCTAATTAGAAAAAACCGATAAAAAATATTAATTGAAATTTACGTGACGGGCGTGACAATTTTGGTCAAATTATTTACTGTAATTCCAGCATTTAAAACTTTGATGATTTTTAAGAATGGTATATTTTAAAAGACGATAAAGAACTATGACAGGTGTGACTTGTAATGCATTTTTAAATTTTAAGTTCCTGTATAAGAAGTAAAACTAATTTAATATAAACTTTACCTTTTGTAGGGCACTCTCCAAAAGGGTGGCCCATATTTTCAAGTAAAATTTTAACATTACTTTGGGCATCTGGGTGCCCCCTTATCTTTTCAATAGTAACACAACTATTATGTATGCAAAGTTTGAAAATAAAATTCCAAAAATAAGATAATGCTCAAAACAGTATAACATTAACAACCAAATTGAGGAAATTAAATTATTTTCAAAAGCTTTAATTAGCTTATAGTAGGAAAAAAATATTTTACAATAGAAAATGAATAAATAATATGGGTAGGAAACTATAAGCATTGAGCACTGCCTTGCTCCCCACGTAGGGCACTGAAATTTTTATAACACACTACTATTAACTACAAAAAAACAAAACCAAAAGGTGCCCAGGTTTATAAAGTGAATTTGAAGTTTTTGGACGACCCTACTCTTCAATAAAAAAATTATTTCGTTAAAACAGGAATATCATTGAGTGTAAAACAATAATTTAATCTTGTAGTTCTGGGACACAATAATAGACATTTAAATTGTAACCCATACTTGCGAAATACTCATTTTCAATGGAAACTTTATAGTATTGTGTATTGTGGCACAATAATGAAAATAACAAAAAAGTAGAATCGCTAAATTACAACTTTATTTGAACTGTGTTTAGGCTTTTTTTCTATTTCACTTTATTTTTTGTTGTTTTTGTTGCTCACTAAATTGTTTCTTTAAAAAAAAAAAACACATACATATAAGTTTTTCTGTTGCAAACAATTGTTTTTCTATAAAACTGTTTGCAATGCTTATATCGGGTGTATTTTTGTTTAGTAGCTTTAGGAATTTTCGATTGTTGTGGAAAAGTAAAGACCTCAAAACTAAAGAGGAGGAGTAGAAAGTACTAACACAGAAGCAAGGTTGACATGTAAAAAAGGAATTAGGTTACGAAAGGTAATAAAGAAAAGCACGTATGTACATCATACATCAACAATCGAAGATATCATCCTGCGGTCGCTGTGCGCCCCTTCAAAAAAAAGCCGAATGATGTTTTTCAGTTTATACCCCGAAACATCGCTTAACCATTTTCGAATCTTTTACCCAACTACTTGACTTTATGATTCTTCTGCAATGACAGACACACGTCAGAGTATTAATGTGAGTATCTACCCAGAGACCAACAATCTTGCAGTGGTCTTACCACTAAGTTCGGTCGCTGCCTTCAGCAAAGCTCCCTAGATGATCTGCAAGGTACACTCAGTTTGTAATTTTATAAATGAAGTTCAATACAAAGCTATATCAAGCCCATTAAAACTTAGGTTGTCTTAGCCCCTTTTTTAACCCTTGGTTTTAAAAACGCCCTAAGTTATCAAAAAAAATCAATATCAGTAAGTTACCTTCTCCCCATAAATAACCAGAATTCACCCCACTTGCGCACATAAGTATCTCTAGCTCAATTACTCAGGTTTTGAAAACATGAATCCGACAAATACTTTTCTGCTCATACGGGGCATAGCTGACGTCATTTTAAACTTCCCAGAAACTTACTTCTTCAATGGCATCTCATGCTTAACCTGCATCTTAATAATACCAAAACATTTTTGTAAGCCTAAAATGTAATATATGACCTATACCCTGTGAGGCCCGCATTAAGCGACCCTCAACTTGTTACATACGTTCTTCGTTGCCCTACCACAACCACCACGGATACTCCTGAAGAAGGCCTCATCATCAATCAAAACGATCGTAACATGTGGTTTTTTGATTTTAATATCACCACACAGCCCTCGAAATTCTAAAGATAAATCTTGTATGGGGCATATACTAGTCTATCGCTACAAACGCTTTCTAAGCACTGCTTCTTATTCCTTGATGTGCTGTGTAAATTAGATGTTTAGATAATATAGAACAATATCAACAAGGATCATCCGTATCTGCCGAACCATGTAGAACACCACATGATCATAAGATTCAGTACAGATTGAATTTCTTTGTCTTCCACCACATCACAGATAGGGCAGAAAAAACCATGCTGCAGACAACAACCAAAGAAAAGGCGGCCCAATCAAGCTAAAGAAAAGATATGGCCATGTCTGTGACCCTCTAAGTTTTTATAAAATTTGCCGAGTGAATGCTCCGTAGAGGAAACGTTGGCACTTATCTCTAACGGAAGGCAAATCCGAAAATTCTTCTTTCTTTAGAAGCTTATTAACTGCAGTGAGAGACAGCTTGCATCAGTTCCTTCTTATCCTCATTCATCTTATACAGTTCAAGGGGGGCAACCTATCTTTCCATCCTAGCCCTAACCAGACAGTGTCCAGCAATAAACCTAATTTTCGCCCTTAGACACGGCTTTTTCTCGTCTTCCCCAATGACGGATGATTCATCATGCAAAGCGTAAAAGTGACCCTCCGCCCTATATTATACTTTAGAGTCCACCTTGTTACCCAATAAATTGTCAACTATGTTGCTGTGCCCAAAACCAAACATAATCTGGCATTGAAGATGCCCAAAACTCCACCATTTAACGCAGTGCCTTGTTAATACTACAGGTTGTATAACTGTCGGCATAGATGGTTACTTCAATATTTCTTGGAACGTGCTTTAATAATGTTTTGTTGATCTCAAAATTCCTTTTATACCCACGTGCCACACTTAGCTCATCATATAGTCTATAGGGCAGTTAAGTGAACTCTCCCATGACCAGTAAAAAATACCCTTTATATGGACTACCTCTCTAAGGGACTATTAACGGTGGTGTTCTTTCAAAAACTGACCTCTGTAACCGTGTATTTCATCTTATATCCCCTGCCTATACTAAGACCTTTAAAACCATATTTCCAGAGCTATCGAAATACTGACCCCCAAGCCTGACTTAGTTTCTAGTGACCAATCCTGTTAAGACCGGTTATGATGAGACAGTTTTATAACCTGGCTCTCCTACAAATGTCCTCTTGCTAAAATTATAAATAGCAATGCCATCTAAAAATAGAATTTTACTTGGAGTAAGAAATTTCGTACTTGATTTAAGAAAAACCGTACTCACCGTATTTTTGACACCGCTATGGCTTGATTTAAGTAATGTTTTCTTAGATAGTTTTTTGTGTGTATATTTCATTTTAATTTAATTTCTTTCTCTTCAAAAAAATGTACCCTTTATAAACAATGCTGTATTTTTACGAATATCATATGAAATTTCTAAAGTTTTTTTTTTTTAATTTAGTTTTTGAACGTTTAAAATAATTTTATTTGTATTTAGTAACATTTGTTGAACAAACAAAATTACAATCAAGTGCATAAAACTAAACCGTATGTATGTATGTGATGTGAGTGTTGTGTTGAAGTAAATTTTTCTTATTTAAAGTTAGACACGCATGCTCGTTGGTAACACCCACTTAATGTTCTTGTAAAAAATTCACTAAAAATTGTGACACCCATGGTGTGAAAGTTTGGTGGGCGGTAGTTGCTTTAATATAAAAATTTTATTTTTTCTCTCCACGCACAAAATTTAACTTTCGCAGTTAAGTTAATTTTTTTTACACTCCGGATGTTTGTTGAATGGTGAGAAATTTTATTTAAGTCTTTTAGAAACTTTTATCTTAAATTAACATTTAAATGTCAATTTATTTAGTTTGGTAGTAAAGTTAGTGTAAAAATATAAGAAAAATATTGTACGTGACAATATCAAATTATGCTTAATTTCAAACATTTAAGTTTTAGCTTCAGGTTTTAATTATTATCTTTAAGTGGTTTTATTGTTAAAAACTTTTTAAAATCCTACGCATTTCGTGATTTGGTACGATGCTAATGAAAGACTTAATAAAGATATTGTTGAAATTTTGACAAAAATGCGTGACCACATAAAATAAAATAAAGCTTAGCCAATTTAATGTACATATGTATGCTTACCTTAATATAGAAAGGCCCTAACTTGTTATTTTAAGCACGAAGTTTTTGGCTAATTATGATTTATGAGTCAATGATAGAAAAGGAGTCGTCCTACAAAATTCGCGATAAATTCAGTGTCTTTCTGGCGGAGATTATTGCACCGGAGATAGCCGCTGAGCTTGCCCTACTCTCCCAGATTAGGAATTCTCAGGTTACTGAATTATTGATAGTCAAGTGACCAGCAGGGCTATTTCTCCGAACTTCAAATGCTTCTCAGTCTTTCCAGCTTACAGGTAATCTATTAGTTACCTATCTGAAGAAATTACAAATTTATAGGGTTCCGATGACACAAGAGCATCGAGTGAAGTCTAGTGGCTAACGAAGTGTCAGAGCTAAGAGTCCTTTTGCCCATGGATAGGGCAGTATGGCTTCTGCTATTGGGGTAAGGGTCACGGAAATCTAGGCAAATAACGCTCCGTGTATAGTCTTTAGGCTTGTGTAAATATAAACTACTAGTGTAGATGGTAACAGGCCATTGTTGGACAGTGGCTTACATCAGGGAATAAGGAGGCGGCTGAGCACATTCCGTGTTACTGCACAGCACTCGTGCATTTCAGGATAAACTTCCTTGGATCCTATCTGTTCTTAAGCCTGGAGAGATTATCTAGAATCGGTTGTGGAGCTCCTTTGGGTTTATTGTATCAGATTAAATTACTGCTTTATTGTGTCTGCCAGTACCGGGAAATCAAAGGGTCTTTGTGAGGTCCTCAAAACCAGTCAATTCAACATAAGCTAATACAGCTAACATGCTTTATAACTCACGATATGGGATTTTTGTCCCAAAGTTATCCGAAAAGACGCTAAATTTAACACCGTAAACTATCCTTGAACCGTCAGCGTTCATTCCAGGGCAGGAAACAACCAGAAAATACCACTGTTCACTCCTAAAAAAGAGATTAGAACTTTGAAAGTGCTTAAAGTTTTTAAGGTCCATATGGGATGTAACATAGTCAGAATGTTGGCTCCAGATTGAAGCCAATGTAGTCAAGATTCACTCAAGACGGCAGGTTTTGATCTCCAATATACCTTAAGCCTCACTGTGATAGTACTTAGAAGAAGACATTACAAAAGGATCAATAGAAAGCAGATCCGTTGTAGGGCTCAGCGCTTCTGTGGGACTATTCCGCGGTAAATCTAATATATGCTGATCCATATTTTGTTTTGCAGAATAAATTGACATAAAGTTTACAAAATAAATACCAATAAATATTTGACCAAAAATAATAGTTTTAAATAAAAACAACAACAGCAAAAAGGTTAAGTTACATTTGAATATTGTAAAAGGTGCAATGAACTTTGAACAAAAATTGTTTTAACATTATTGTTTTCTGTATAAATATTTATACCCAGATGTTTGTAACGGGCATAAGAAATGGTCTAATCCGCACCATTAAGTATACTGATAAACTCATAATCACTTCCTAAGTAGATTTAAGCCTATTCGTCCGTCCGTCTGGCTGGGTGTCTACCTTTATACCACTAACTAGTATACCGATTGATATAGCTCCCATACCATCTCCTCCCGAAATAAGCATTTTGAGCTACAACTGACTCGAATTATACTTCACCTTCTCAAAATTTTGCACACATGTTTATCTCTAACACCAGTAACTATTATACTAAATACAAAAATTATCGGCCTATTTCTTACAAATGTAGTGTAGAGTATAATATGGTGGGGCTTGACAGCAACTTTCTTACTTGTTTTGCTATTATCTAACTGACGTTTTTGGCATATAACAAGTACAATAACAAAAAACAACAAAATACGTTGTAACCTTTCTCCCTTAATATTTGTTTTTTCCACCTTAATGTTGACTTAAAATTTGTTTTTAAAAACTTTTATTCTATTTATTTATGTGCAAATGTTGCAAAATGTTCTTGCATGAAGTACAGCAAAAGTATACATGTTTTCTTTCATTTTTTACTACAGTTATACATAAGTATAAACAGGGAATGGATGGATAGATGCTTGTTTTCTAGCATTTATATGCATACATGTATGTTAATTTTTATGTTGAACAAAATTAAAAACCAAAAATAAATAAAAACGAAAAATTAATAAAAAAAAACTCAGCTATCAAATAAAATCTTAGAGCAATAACTTCTTCTTTATTTAACTTCTTTTTTTCCCCTATTACAAGTTTTTACAAACATAGAAATAAATATTAATATGGAAAGTGGTATCAACAATTTTCCAGCGTATAAGTAAGAACAGCAACAGCGCAGTTAAAATTGAAAAGTTGAAATCTGCGAACATTAAACCTGATGCAAAAAAACTGCCTTAAGCTATTTATAAAGAATCGTCCTGTTACTTAAAAAAATATTAAAAAACAACAAAGCAACTTCGAAAAGGGGACGAATATAACAGTATAATGTGTGGTACCAGGCAAAATGAAACAAATATTTTAAACTTTTTTTTTCAGTTATTTAGTCAGAGAAATATATTTAAAAATGTGTTTGGGGATATAAATTATTTACATAAATAATTTTTTTAAATATCCCTTTATAAAGAGTAAAACTATTGCTTTAAACGCTCAAGCTAAAAGGATTAGCTCTAAACTTTTTAAAAAATACTTTATTTCTTACTCATTTTAGTTTATCTAACGTTTTACTGTAAACATATCTGGCAACTCTTCTTGCACATATGATGACATGATATATACACAGTTAGCACTTTTATTGGAAAGGTTCAGCATAAAGTTAAAGTTGAGATAAGACAAGACTAGTAAAAACTAGAGAGGGCGCTACGCTACATTCAGCTGTACGGAATCTTATGTACGTGAAATTCAAATTTGTGGGTCTTTTTGTATACCAAGGGATTCGCTCCGGTTAAGTTTAAAGGCATCTATATTATAATAATTTTTTTTTTGTAGCCGGCTAAATTGCGGCGAAACAAAAATTTGTTTTTACAAATTTATTTTTAGCGTATTTTTAAACAATTTTTATTTTCTAAAATTTCCTTACTGTTTATTAGGCTAATTGGTTCAATTTTTTATTGTGATAAGATTTTAATTGAAGAATTATTTTGAAAAAGTTTAGTTTCCCGATACTAGCCGAGTGGAATGCATTTTCAGAGCCCGCTACAACTCCTCATCAGCACTCTTTGTTCGGTACTGAGCATTGGTAGTAAATATCTTCTATTTAACCCAAGTTTTATTGAAATTTGAATACGGAAATACTATTTGTATTTTACACATACTCTTAATTATTCTTGGGTTAGAACGAAATTTACGGCCTGCCATTCATTTTCTCATATCATGGCAACACCTTTTCTTTTATATATTCTTCATCTCACCACTTTATTTTTGCCTTATTCATCTCTATTTAGATGAGTATGAAGGCAGCATGTTTTTGCATGCTTTAGTTTTGTCTCGCTTTTTAGTTATGTTTTTTTAAATTTTTAAATTTGCGAGACAAAACTAAACTTGAAAGCAGAAAGCAAACATGAATTCAAGAGGCTTAAACTTTCCAACATATAAAATAATCCATAAAATTCAATTCAAAAGAGCAAACCTAAATTTTCCATCAGGACTTTCAAATTCGAAACAGGTGTTATTTAAGGTAAAATGTCCAACATATTACTTTAACACGGCGCGTCAAAATCCCCAATTCATTGTTAAACAATTTTAGTTTTCAATAAAAACGTAACTACCCTAATAAGTAAAATTTCCCCACAAATGCATGTTTGTTCAAATATTTTAACTTTCATAACAACGATTTTTAAATAAATTTAAATAAAGTTATATATATGTATGTTGTGTTAAAAATTCTCAAACAATCAAAGTTTATATATGAGTAACTTCAGTTCTTATTTGAGAAAAGAAAAAAGTAACTGATTTAATACTGTACAAGCAATTTATCTTACAAGATATTTAAAGTTGTTTGTATTTCTTTCCCTCTTTTAAAGGATTAAATTTTAAAAAAGATTTATATGCAAAAAAAAAACTTTCTCATTTCAAATAAAGTTTTTTTTTAATCGTTAAGAAAAGTAAAGTTTTTAGGTTAAATTATGAATTATTGTTATTTTGTGTTAATAGTTATACAAACAGTCACATTATTAAAATTACTTAGCAAGAAGGAAAGTTAGAGTCAGCCATGCTCTATCATATTATATCCTACACCACAATCTGTCTTATGTTAAAAACCATTATATAGAAAATATTTTGCCATTTAAGGGGATTTTCGTAAATGAGACAAAATCAGTATATGAGATCTGCTTTAGAAATTATGCAATCAAAATTATCTGCTCAAAATTTCAAGTAAATAAAGCGGAAGCCAGGCATATTAAATATTCCCTTTAACGAAAATTTCAGAATAAAAAATTAGCAAATTTTTTCATTAGCCTTTTATAACGAAGGATCATAAATTTTTTGCCTCCCGTTGTTTTTGATTTTTATGTACATTTGTTAAAAATTATATATTTAAAAAGAGTTGGAAACATTAGTTTCAGTTAATCACACTTAAATTTATTACGCGTAAGGAGTTCTATTTTAGAGATTTTTCATTTTATTAAAAGTGCTTGGCATATTAGCCGAGATTCCACTGTGTCTTTGAAATGCAACATAAAATATGATCACAACGACTATATTAACACCCAATCGGATGAATTTCTTTATTTGAATCAAATATGATTCTAATCTAAACGTGATCAGGTTGTGATCATTCAAGTTTTCAAAAAAAATATTAAATGCTTTTTATGGCAAATATATTTTTTATTTCAAAAATATCAAATTATTGGGGATTTGTTGAATTGTTGTTAAACTTAAAGGCCTTCTATTACTTTTTCATTTAAAGATAAATTTTTTAAAAATCATGTTTTCCCCCTTTTTTGTTTTTCAAAAAGTTATCATACATATATGTATGTATGTGCCTCGAGTCGTGTGTCTTAGTCTAGTATTTATTGAAGCCCTTCATAAATCACATATATGTATATTGAATTTGGGTTTTAACGCCTGCCCATTTTTCGAAATCATTGTTTTGGAGGATTGGTTGAATACTGGCGGAACCACCCTAAATATTTTAGCTACAATTATCCCTGCTGCGTCAAAAAGGAAGTTTAAAGACACTTAGTTATTTGGGGAAAAACTTTTGATAGAAGAAAGACGAGTTAAAATTTCAATACTTTAGAACTTGCAATAGCTGTTAGCTTCGATGGTTACACAACCTTTTTTTCTATTGTGTATATTTTGGAAAAAGTTGGTGTAATAGCCAATTTTATAAAATTTTCCTTACGCAGCTTCCTTAAACTTTAAAATTGATCGAGTTTAATTAAACCTGCCATAAAGTTATTTTTTTTTTATAAAATTAACATTTTGAAAATAGCTTAACTAGACCGGGTCACAGAAGTTACAAAAGATACAGCTCAGCCAAATATAGCGCCCTTCTCTTTTTTATATTTTTCTTTTTTTATCCGAAAAAAGTTTTCGTAACATTGCAAAACATTATGTTGCATTATGTTGTTAAAAAAGTTTATATGAAATCAATAACGCAAATTTAGACACGTCTTGTTTATCCTGTTTGACGCCAGAAGAACAATTTATTTTCTCTAAGGGGGAAGCGATTTTTGTCAGCCGCACTTAGGGGATGCCAACCAAAATTTTATAAAAAGCGCATCAAAAAATCACTGAAAAGTTATCAAAAACTAGAACATTAGAATAAAAAGATGAGCAAATATACCATGATGATACATAAAACTTGCAAATTTTTTATCAGTTTCCCTGTTTTCAGTTGATCACTATTATAAACAAACGAAAAACTTTACTTAAACACACATGTCAAATCTGTATACACAATCATTTAAAAGAGAATTAGTAGTGCAACATCAGCCATTGACAACCACCGGATGCATTTTCAAACTTTCAAACTCACGCAAATATTTATATAAACTTCTATATTAAATTAAAAGAAAAAACAACAACAATTTTAAACATTTTTATCAGTAAATAAAAGTTGAACATAGGAAAAGTTTTGGTTCTTTGCATAAATTTTGGCGAATAACAACAAAACTTAATATAAGTTTTTATTTAAATTTAATATTACAGTAGTAGGGAGGTTTATATGTTCAGTTTTACTAAAACTATTTGAACACAAGAATATTTATCCAATTCAACACCTGTGTTGTATTTTTGTATTATTGCTGTGTTATTTTATGTCGTAAAAGCTTTAAATGTAAATTAAATTTTTATTTTTGATATACGATGTGCAACGATACAACCGGGGTTGTAAATTGGACAATTGGGAACTTTTAATAAATAAGTATTTGTCTTTAAATGTTTTTAAAATTTCTTCTTATAATAATATGGATTTTATTTAATTTTAAACTTCTTCGTATATTATACATAGGTTTTGAGCAACAATTTTTTTGTAACTTTTATACTAGTTAAATCTCATTATAACCATCCCAGTCCAGAGGAATTCAAAAATTTAAAGTCTTATTTCCCATATATAGTTCTGTAAATTCTCTGTGCGCGTTTCTTGTTTTTTTTAATAAAAATTTGCTTTGAGCAGAAATATATTTTGCAAAAACCTTTCATAATAATTTCGTTGTATTGAATTTATTAAATAAATTTTTCTAATATTTTTTAATTTAAAAATTGTGAAGTCAACAAATTATTTCACACAAATTTCAACAAATTATTTTACACATTTGAAAAGGAAGCTACTTTTATAACATTTTAAAAAAAAATTTTGCTATAGCGAATATACATCCGTATAAAATTTTACTTTAGGAAAGAGTACACGTTAGAGTTCTTCTTCTTATATACCAAGTGTATGTTTTAAGAGAATAACATATTTTTATACAAAGACTTAAATAGGGAAAACAATAAATTCTTGTAAAAAAATCTATATATGCATGTACGAAAAAACATTTGTGCATAATACAATATTTGCTTACGGCTCTCTTCATAGAAAGAAATATACATCATTTTGCAAGGACTGGAAAAAAAACAAAATTCTTACCTTAAGGGATTTATTTATATATTTTAAATAAAAATGTACAAAGCCTTAAGTTTTTTAAAATAAAATTGCCTAAATATTTCACAATAGAGAGTATTTGCCGAGGTAAAATGCAAGTATAAGACAAATGATTTTACTTATTTTTAATATATAAAGCCAAACATTATGGTTTCAGTTGGGGTGCAGTTCTTTCTTTCGGGGTTAGAATGTAAAGTTCTGATTTATTTTTTTTAATATAATCGCACTGCCAGCCCATTGAGTATGTCTATTTTGAATCCTTATACACTCAAAAAATTATTACAGTAACTGACTGTAAGTTATTTAGGAAGTAATTCGTAAAGTTGTTTTTAAATTAAAAAACAGTTAAAATTCAATATAATATTTGTTTTTAACTGGTTTTAAGGGTTACTCAAAGCCTCAAATAAACAAAAATAATGATTTTCCATTGCAGTTAATTTTGTCAGTTATTTTTTTAGTAATATTTAATTTTGTTTTCTTTTTCGATACTTTGTGTTTAGCTGTTAATAACAGAAAATCTAGTTAATTTTAGACGAAAATGTCAGTTAATTTTTTGATGGCTGAATTTGAATGACATATTTTGTTGATTTTAATGAATATCTAGTTGGAGGGTTTTGAAATGAATATCCAGTTATTTTAAATACCATTTCCAGTAGATTTTACATTAATACTTTTTTGAGTGTAGATAGGGAAGTCGACATATATCCATGTCCATCTGTCCGTCTGCGTGTCTGTTAAAATCAAGTTTCCGTACTCAAATAAGGCCGTACAGAAAAGGCTTTCACTATCAAATAATTAGAAATATTCCTAAAACAATCGCTGTTTAATATCAGCAACATCGGTTGACTGTTGACCGAGATATAAGCGAAACCCTAAAATAATCCATTTGTGTTGGACGAAATCCGTAAATATATCCCTATATATCTCAGTAAGTATAGTCACTCTTGCCACGAAACTTGGCACGGATAATCTGAAAATAGGCACCTAAATAATGGAAAAATTTTTTCAGATAAAATTAGAGGAAGTGGCATTTTCCCTAAAATTTCACAAATTTTATGAAATATTCCATGCGCTTAATCTTAAAAACTATAACAGCTATTGATTTCAAATGTTCTACAAAAAGTATTTGGACAATAGGACCTACATTTCAGAAAAACATTTTTAGGTAGGACTGGGGAAAGGGGAGCTCCTATACAAATGAACAATTTTTGTAAAATTTGCGATACGCCATGCAAAACTATAACAGCAATCGAAATTTAAAAAAAGGTACATTTTGTTTCCAGTATTAATGAGAGACAATAGCTCTTACTGCTACGTCAATCGGCCTTAATTTCTAGACTCATATTCTCAACAAAGTACCAAAAATTTAGAAAAATGACACTTAATTGTTCCAACCTCTATACCCCTCACTAGTATTTTATTTCATATTCTACGCTCGTAAGCTAAAAAATACAGTACTAAAAATTGACAAAAGTGCTTTTTGTTTTTCTGCCATTTTGGTAAACGTTAGTCTTGACAATTCATATTTGGCAGTCGTGAAGTAGAGACGTGGCAAGTTTATTATGGGTAAGTATTCGGCAAACCAACATGCTTTAATTGTTAAATCATTTTATTAAAATCAATCATCGATTTTCGTGAACAAATCACAATGAGTGACGCGGATCATTTTCATTTGAAAGAATATGTGAATAAAAAGAATATTTGGTTCTTGGCGAAAACTCTCAAATTTTTTATCAGTCACCTTTGAATCCATTAAAAGTGTCAGTCTGGTGTGCAATTTAATCAGGAGGAATCACTGGACGTTTCCTTTTGAACTGAAAACGGCATAACGATAACTGTCAATGGCAATCGATATAGTAATATGACTGAAAACTTTTTAATGCCTCAACTGCATGTTTTGAGCATACAGCCAGGATTTCAATGGAATTACTGCGAGATCTTTTTCCACAACAAGTTTTTTCAAGAAATGTTGATGCTGATTGGCCTCCACGTTCGGCTGATTGGACTGCTCTGGACTTCTTTTTGTGGAAATATCTTAAAAGAAAGGTATACGCATACAAACCAGAAACGCTAAAGCAACTTAAACAAAATATTCGTAATGAAATTATAGAAGTACCGCGTGAAATGTGTGAGAATGTATTGAAAAATATGCTAGCATTTGTGAGGGTAACAGAGGCGAACGTTTATCTGATATTGTATTTCATGCATAATTGCCGACATTAAATAAAACATTTATGAATATAAGATGCACTCTTTTTTATTTAATCAAAAATTATAAGCAAACAAAATAATTTAACCTTTCCGATGGTATGCATTGAAAATATTAACAAAATATGTTCAGACATTGCCATATAAAAGTGATTTTATTCCAGAGGCCTACCATTTTGTTGGTAATACAGTATCGAGTGTATGAGACTTTATTTGGTACTTGCATACCGTCGGAAAGGTTGAATTATTTTGTTTCTTAGCAAAAAATATTTTTTTTTGCTTAAGAGATAATTTTACATAAATAGGAAAAAAAAATTAAAATAGAATATACGCGAAAATTGGAAAACCTCTGCCTTGAGTTAAAAAACATTATTTTTTAAAGATATCCCACTCGCATTCCACTAAGCGACCTCCAAGAAAAGACCTAAGCTTTCTTTTGAGCAAAAAAAAAAAAAAAATGGGCATATTTCAAAAAAAATAAATTTTTTTGTAATTACATACATATTTTATAAAAAAATAAAAATTTTTTTTTTAATTTTAAAAATATTTTTTCTGGAAGACTGAAGAAAAAGCTATCGAAACTATTTGGGACGAATTTTGTTAAAAGCAAAAGGTAATAAACTACATGTATGAGAAAAAACACCTATTTGCCGAAAACGTCAAATTTTGAACCCCTCTAGCTCAGAGAGTTCTTGACCGATCGTGTTAAAAAATGGTGTCTTAACTACTCTCTGCAAGAACTTACTTCGGTTCAAATTTCTTTCCAATCGAAAGACATCGGTTTTTAAAGTTGGGTCACTTGACATGAAATCCCCCATATATTCAAAACTTCTGCAAAAAAAATTTGCATTAATTAAAAAAATTCAAGACATTTGCAAAAATAGCTTAATCCAAATTTAACACATTTACTGTAAAGCTGAAGTGGAGCACAAGGGTCCATTGTTCTTTTTATTAGCAAATGAACCTCTCAAAAACTTAAGGGTCCACAGTTTCGAAAATATACCAAAGCTTTATTAATATTTTTTTATTTATGTTCCTATCTTTATCGCTAGAAGTTGCAAAAATTTCTTTTAAAGTACCAGAATGTAGTCCTTATCCCTTTTTACCTTCTTAAATCAAAATTTAATAAAAAAACAAACAAAAAAACATTCATATTTTTAGAGACCTATCGATAGCATTTTGCATTCTGTTTCTATATAAATTGGTGTAAATTATACAAAATGTGTCTAAGCAGTATAAAAATACTTGAAAAAATTGTCAAACTGAATTAAAAAGAAAGAGGTGTAAGATCATTTTTAAAATAGGATCCCCAAATATTTAACAATATAGCTCTCACAAAAAAAACTCTTTCAGGCATTAACTTACAGAATTTTTTTGTTCAGTACAGGGCTCCGTTTCACCAAAATGTTAAAATTTTAAACCACTAAAACAAATCAGACCACCTGCGCCAAAAGTTAACTCTAAAAAAATATCTGCTTATCATGGCAAAAAGTATAAATTTTTGTACATTTAAGTTACTGGCAAGTTATAAAAATTATCCTTAAAAATGTTGTCAACACAAACAATAATAAATACGACTACATCAAACTCATACTCTTGAGCATTTTGATACAATGTCGAAGAATAAGTGAACGCCAAAAGTTGCAAGAAAATAAAACCACCATTTCACCATTAGTAATATACCTAAGTATGTTCCCCTAAAGGTAAAAGTTTTCGCCTAAAAAAATTCTGAAAAGAAAATAAAGATATAAGACACATACATATGTAAGTACTTACAGCATACAACACAAATTGCATTTATGAAGATGCGTTAGTGTAAGAGAATGTGTACCTTTCTTAATGCCATGTTCTTTGTCGAGCTTGCAATACACCAGCAGTTGCAGGCATAGTTTTGGAAATCAACTTATGAGTAACAAGGTAAAGGAAGTAAAACTAAAATTTTTTTTTATGGTAAACTGAACTTAGTGTAGGGTTGAATCCCACAAGCCGTGTAATGTTAAATATAATTTTTTTTATTTCTTCCTTCTTAAGTTTGTTAAAAATGAGCTAAAAATTGAAAACATAAGGAGTCGTTATTTCTCTGTTCAATTCATAATGTAATCACATTTTGTCAAATAAAAGTCAACAAGAGTGGTTGGTTGCTAACTCGAATGTATAGTTGATGGTTTTTCCTTTTAGTTGCAAACCTTTACATAATATCAAAAGTTTGCCTGATTCGTCTTTCGTTATTTCAATTTTTCTTCTTAAAAAGTATAACAAATTTTCTTGAATTTTGCCTGGTTGGTGGTTAAAAGGAAATTTGTAATAAAAAAAAGCTTTTAATTTAATGTACTTTGAATAATCAGGAAAGTTAAAAGCACATGATTATTTTTACTTATTCTCAATTTAATTTCGAGTTATAAAACGTTTATGTGTATGTTTGCTAAAAAAACGTTAGTTGTTTTTATGATTTAAAATAATTACTTTAAGCAATTTTTTTAAACTTATACAGATGATCAAAGTAGTTGTAAATGGATTTTAAGGATATTAATTTTTTTAATTAATAGTCTTCTTTAGGAAGATTCCTGACGCAATACAAACAATATTTACAAGCAACAGCCTTCTTCAGGTACTTGGAATGTTTAAGCAAATAACCTTTGTAAATGCTTTGAAAAAAGGTGCATTGTTTAAAAATAAAGTAACAACTCACGCTTCAAGATTTACAACAAATATATATAATAATTACTGTAGGTTTATTAAAAGATTATTCGACATATTTCTTTGGATTAATTGTCAAATAATCTATTAATAAACTTACAATAAATGATATAAAATAGGGCCTAAATATGTAACAATTTCAGCATCAAGAATGATAAAATCTCTGAGCCTTAGCTATTTAACAACAATATCCTGATAAGATCCTTTAATGGTGTTTATGCTTGTGTATGTTAAAATAACCATTAATTCATAAACTAATCGTAACAATAACTTAAGCAACTAAAACCATTAACACTCACTCTCAAACTTTGTAATCATCTTGCCACAAATCATTTATTCGAATAGTCGCATTATGTAAATTTTTAATATTTATAAAATAAATACACACAGAGCTGAATATGAATATATATATTTATATGTATGTGTTTAAACTTATATACAGGTATTTTTAAATATGTTTATACATATGCTTAAATATTTTGCAATACGTAAGTGAGTTTATGTTTTAATGCAATTTGTATGATAATCCCAGCAAACAATTTAGTTTGTTCTTTGAATAAAGTGTATGACAAATTGTTAGTTCTATTAAACATTTTTTTCTAACTATGTATCTTACAATTCAGCTTCTATTATTTATCTACAAACGATTTTTTGTCACTCTGTTTGTAATTTTTTTATTATTCATTTGCTACCCCATAAAATATATATATATATTACGGATCACCATAGATAGGCAGCTCGATATAGCCATGTCTGTTGGTCTGTGTGTCTGTTGAAATCAAATTTTCGAACTTAAATAAAGTCGCAAAAAAAAAGGTTTTGATATAAAACAATTAGAAATATCCCTGAGACAATCTCTATTAAAAATCAGCAAAATCGGTTTACTATTGACTAAGATATAAGCGACAACCCAAAATAACCCATTTTTAAGACAAAACCCGTGCATATATCCCTATATATCTCAGTAAATAAAGTAACAACTTCAACATCACATATCCCAAGTTGAAAAATGGGCAAAGTTATGGGGTATTAAAATAAATGAACAAAAATGCACCCACGTTACTTTTATGTTACGCAAGGAAACGTGCCCCCCAATTCTTATTAACAACCATACGGTGCCTCAACGAATTGAGACGAAATATTTTGGCATTCACCTGGATCGCCGCCTCACATGGAAGCCTCATATAGATTCGGGGCTGACTCAAATAAAAACTTAAAGCTGCTCAAATCCACTGGCTAATGGGTAGAAACTCTGTGCTACGTATGGATTGTAAACTTCTACTCTACAACTCGATTTTAAAACAAATTTGGTGCTACGGTATACAATTATGGGGCACTGCTTCCGCCTCCAACAAAGAAAAAGTACAACGTCGTCAAAATTAAATCCTAAGAATGATAACTGATGCTCCTTGGTATGTTAAAAACAGCAACATCCACAAAGATCTGCAAGTTCCACTAGTTAAATGCGAAATTTTTAATTATGTGGACAAGTATTTAAACAAGCTGGACACGCATCTAAATCCGCTCGCTCGAAACATCTTGCAACATAGTGGACACACTCGTCTGAAAAGAAGGGACACTATTGAACTTAGATGAAACTGTTTAAATTAATTTACTTTGTTATGAGAACTTAAATTTTAGTATGGCACTGGCTGGTCTAATAAAAATTAAATAGTTTTAAGATTTGAATATTTATTGTTAGTTCGCCAAAGGCGAAGATTCAATAATTAAGTTATATAAAAACAAAAAAAAAAAAGTAAGGCTTTCCACAAAAATTGGCATGGAAGATAGAGGCGATAGGGAAAAGTGGTATTTCCCTTACAATCGCACATATATTGTAAAATATTTCATGCGTTTAATAGTTACGGTAACCCCTATCCACAAAAGTATATTTTGATCGCAACACAATTCTTATAAGTCAGCAATTTTATTTCTTTTTAGTTTTGTAACAAAATTGCATTTCCGTTCTAAAAACGAAAATGCAAACATTGCAACTAAATAATGCAGACACAATTCCAGGAACTAATTGTGAAAGATATACTTTTGTTTATTAAGTATTTTGGTTTATTTAATAAGCTAGCATTAAGAATGTAGGGACAGTTGTACAAGAGAACTCAAAGTGAATACAATAAAGTAAATAAAATTAAATGAAGTAAAAGAAAAGAATTTAATTTTTTTTTATGTTTTTTAAATAAGATTATTAAACTGGCGACGAGGATGGGATGGCATATTAATGTCATCCAAGGAAGAAATTTTTTTTTTAAAAAGTGAAAAAGGAAAGACAAATTCCAACATTTTCTAAAAAAAGAAAAAACAAAGAAAAAAAAATTTTTTTTAAAGTGGAAAGACCAATTCCAGTATATTTTTTTTATCGAAAAGGAAAGACCAATTCCGAAATTTTAAAAAAGTGGAAAAGGAAAAGTGAAAAGACCAATTCCAGTATATTTTTTTTATCGAAAAGGAAAGACCAATTCCGAAATTTTAAAAAAGTGGAAAAGGAAAAGTGAAAAGACCAATTCCAGTACATTTTTTTTTATCGAAAAGGAAAGACCAATTCCGAAATTTTAAAAAAGTGGAAAAGGAAAAGTGAAAAGACCAATTCCAGTATATTTTTTTTTTATCGTAAAGGAAAGACCAATTCCGAAATTTTAAAAAAAAGTGGAAAAGGAAAAGTGAAAAGACCAATTCCAGTATATTTTTTTTTAATCCTTTAAAGTGGAAGAAGAAATTCAGTCGATTTGTAATATAACAACTAAAAGCTAAAACCGTTTAAATTAATTAAAAGACGCTTATTGAATTCAACAACAACAGTGATAAATTTGGCCAAGACGAGGTAACCAAGTCATCATCTACAAGATCATCATCTACAAGGTCATCATCTACAAGATCATTATCTACAAGATCACCATCTACAAGATCATCATCTACAAGATCATCATCTACAAGATCATCATCTACAAGGTCATCATCTACAAGGTCATCATCTACAAGACCATTATCTACAAGATCACCATCTACAAGGTCATCATCTACAAGATCATTATCTACAAGATCATCATCTACAAGGTCATCATCTACAAGGTCATCATCTACAAGATCACCAAGTTTTTCTCTCAGCAAACACCAACGAGTTTGATTGTAAAGGAAGATTATTAAACTTAAGAAAAACAGTAATAAATTTGATAAAATGGACCTGCTACATAAATTAATAATACTGCTGACCACTATTTACCTTACAACTAGACAGACGATTGAAATACAAGACTTAACGAAAAATGAAGGATACTTACCAATAAAACAGGAAGCCGTCAAAATCATCAACTTCTACCAAAAAGTGCTCCACATTATAAACGTGACGAAATACGAAGAAACCACACATATAATATCGGAAAATATAGATGTATTATCTAACTCTTTGTTTAATAGCAACCCACTACTATACTCGATAAATAAAAACTTTATTCTTCTGCAAGCAAAAATAGATAACATGATACCCAAGTTTAGGCAGAAACGAGGATTAATTAATTTTGTTGGAAAAGGACTAAAAATTATAACTGGTACCATGGACAGCGAGGACGAAAAATACATTAGGGATGCTCTAAACATGTTAAAAAATAATAACGTAACCCTTTTCAATAACATGGAATCTATAACGTATGTAAGCAACTCACTCATAACAAGAATAGATAATATTACCACCCATATAAATGCACAACAAAATATAGTTCAAAATTACATAAACAAATTTAAATCCCAAATACAAAATAAAATTAAAGATATAGAAGATGAGATACAATTCCTAGAACATATATATAAGATACAAAACGACATTCTACTTCTCAAAGACCACGTAGACGACATCGAACAGGTGATATTTACAAGTAAATTAGGAATCGCACCAACAGACATACTTACCGAAAGGGAACTTGAAATATTACATGATTACGAAACCTATATGAACGTTAAAACATCTGTTACATTCCACGATAATAATATAATACTTACTTTATTTATTCCCAAGTTCGTAAAGAAACCCTTTACAAAAATTACACTAGAACCTGTACCAAACAGTCAAAATAAAAGCCTTTATTTAGAAAATAACGAAATTTTATTGGATGCGGAAAACAATGCTTACGAAGTTGATGTAAGCGATAATCTATTTAGTAATCTAAGAAAAATAAAAAACGAATGTATTCATAACATTATTCACCAAGAAGTAGCAAACTGTGTTTTTAAGAATGACAATGAACAAGTAATTAAAGAAATCTCTCCAGGATTACTCCTATTTAAAAATTTTTACACTAAAAATATTAGCACTAATTGTATGATAAAACAACCAAAATTGTTCGGACATTTCATAATTAAATTTGAAAACTGTATTTTTAAAATAGATAATAAGAATTATACAAACGAAATAATAAAAATTCATGAACAAATAATATTACCACATCTGATTACCGAACTTAAAGAAAACTACACTATTGATGAATTGAAAATAGAAGATATTTATTTAAATCAAATAAAAAATGAAAATATCATTAAAGAAATCATAAAAGAATCTAAAAATAATAATGTTATAAACTACGTAATAAATTTCAGTACATTTAGTACGTTTTGTATTGTCAGTATATTTATAATTTTTATGTTAAAATTAAAAAGGCGGTCTTTGCATATTTCGGCGGGGCCTCAATCCAACGATGGGGGAGTTACGGTAACCCCTATCCACAAAAGTATATTTTGATCGCAACACAATTCTTATAAGTCAGCAATTTTATTTCTTTTTAGTTTTGTAACAAAATTGCATTTCCGTTCTAAAAACGAAAATGCAAACATTGCAACTAAATAATGCAGACACAATTCCAGGAACTAATTGTGAAAGATATACTTTTGTTTATTAAGTATTTTGGTTTATTTAATAAGCTAGCATTAAGAATGTAGGGACAGTTGTACAAGAGAACTCA
This sequence comes from Melanophora roralis, assembly GCA_963583895.1. Classification (NCBI taxonomy): domain Eukaryota; kingdom Metazoa; phylum Arthropoda; class Insecta; order Diptera; family Rhinophoridae; genus Melanophora; species Melanophora roralis. Next base: position 58,370,093 of record OY757190.1, on the reverse strand, counting down.
AAGTGAATACAATAAAGTAAATAAAATTAAATGAAGTAAAAGAAAAGAATTTAATTTTTTTTTATGTTTTTTAAATAAGATTATTAAACTTTTAATCTGAGAAACTATAACAGTTATCGATTTCAAATATTCTACAAAAATTATTGGACAATAAGACCTACATTTAAAAAAACATTTTATGAAGAAGCAGGGGAAGGGGTACTTTCTACACAAATGAACAATTTTTATGACGCTTTATGTCGACGCTTTATGTCCGGAACTATCGACCTCAAATGTTTTACAAGAAGTAATAAGACAATAAGAACCACATTTTTCAAAAAATAAATTGTTTGGTTTAATACGAATAGTGTCGAGAACTTTTAAGACCCTTGACCTTAAGTCTTCTAAATGGTATTTCTATTATACATACGAACGTTAAAATTTTTTAAAGTTTTCTATTTCGAAAACTAAGGTTGTTATGGGCTTTAAGCCCGACACAAGGTGTTTTTATTATAATATTTGCAGTATAAAATAACTCGGCTAGAAAAAATTGCTGGGTATATTAAAAGTCCAACGTGAAGAGTATATAAGATTCGGCACAGCCGAATATAGCGCTCTTACTTGTTATTAGTTTGAGTTCGATAGTTGATACAGTTTCCGCGACATAGTGTTTGAAAAAACTTTATAACTTTTCTTTCAAGAAAAAAATCTTTTATTAACTTGCCGCTTTAAAACTGTTTGTGCAAGTATTTGTGGTAACAGGGCGCATTGTAAATAAAATACTCGTAGGATGTTCTCCAGTTTCTCTTCTATCTCGGTCCGTAATTAGCCGATTTAACAGGTGTTTGTTGTTTTTAGACACCAAAGCGTGAGAGTTAACTTGGCATAGCACTCATTTGAATGGAAGTGGTTATATGATGATTTTAAAATTACGCATGTACATTTTAACAGTTTATTTTTTACAGACTTAAGTATCGAAGTAGTTTTTACGGGATGCTTCTTAAAAGACACATATACAGAAGGGCAAATTTACAAAAAAATCTTATATCAGCCTCGTACATACATATGTACATACACATTTCATAATCAAAATTTTTAAAACGATATTGTTTGTGTTGTGCAGTGTATCCCTATTTTAATTGCATTTTAAACGTGGCGACCCAAAAAATTAAACATTAAAACCCACTTTATGTTTGAAAATATATATCTACAATACTCTTGCAATAATATATAGATTGAAATATATATAATTCGAAATTTACAACGAACGCTTAACATCATATTTATTAAAAGAATATGTTTTTTTACAAAAATGTGTTTTATGCACCTAAATTTTAAAATGGCTTGAGGATAGAAAATAGTTCAACAAAGAGCTTAAACCATTAGGGCCTGATTAATTCATAAATGCACATTTGTGTTTGTAATATATATATATATATGTGTATACACATATAGGTTCCTGAAACGCAAATCGCCCTAGCTAACATAAAATTTAAATTAAGTTATTTATATAATCTAATGTGTCTGTCTCTTTAAAATACATCACCACACAAATACCGGACAAAAATATCGGCTTGATTTGCAAAATCAAAAAGCCCTAACTACAATATTGATTTCATTTAAAACGTAAAAATATCTACCTGCATGCATATGTAAATATCTGGACATAGTTGTTTCATTAAACTAAATTATTATAATACGTTAAAAAGTAAAAACACGTTCTAAAATCAATAATATCTTATTTGATATTATACTTTAAACTTTAAGTAAGTACTTAAGTTTTCATAAACCAGGTATTCGTCAGGATAACTTTAAAACCCCAAACACAAAGACTTTTTGATGTTGCAATCTCTATTGCTATATTTTCCATCCCTGTTATATAAGCCGCAGAAGTTCTGTCCCTACTTTTTTAGGACGGTTTGTTCGTGATACGTACTTAACCTTTGAAAAAACAAAGTGCATCGGTGCTCTAGATGGTAGGGCGTACTGTGTGGAAGTTTCAAAATTCACTCACACATAAATCTATTTTTTTATTAATATTTAACCAATTTAACCAATAATAAATGTAAATTGAAAAATGTTTCTTGTTATTGCTGCTGTAGACTCAAGTATTGGGCGAAATTAAAGAATTTGTAGTTTTGAAACGTGTATGGAAGTTAAGAAGTATGTTCCTCGGTCAAATGTAAATGATCGTAGAGAAATTCATATCATAGATGTTTATTTTTTAATAATACGAACACGACTTTTTAAACATGATGCAGTTTTTCATGAAATTACTACTATAAATATTTTTTGTTTGTAAACAAAAAGGATAATGGGAAGCCTGGAAGTAATTTAATGAAAAATTTAATCGTGTAAGCGTAGTCTTAATTTTGTTATTTGTTATAAATTTTTATCTCTTTGATGTCTCTATAAATGTAAATTTTGAATAAAAAAAATTGCTTTCTCTTAAATTTATATTCTATATATTTTTCTAAGGGAACAACGTTACTGACTGACTGACTGACTGATTCATCATTTTTTGGAATTTGGACTCTAAAGGGCAAAGAATAGTTAAGAAAAGGGTAGAAGTTCTATAAAGGTACATTTGTAACTTTTAAACCAATAGAGATAGAAACATGATTTGAATTGGGTTCGACAGGTAACGAAAAATACGAATATCATTTTTACACTTTTTCGCAATTTCGCACCCTTAGGGGTAACACAGGGTAAAAACTATATGATGATACTGCTTAGGTCCACTTTGTAACTTCTGAGTTAATTAAAATAGAAACAAAATTTAAGTTGCGTTCCACAGGTTTAAGGAAAAATACGAATATGGTTTTGATACCTTTTCAAAATTATTGGGCCCTGAGGGGTAAAAGAGAGAAGAAAACTATGTTTTGGTACTGCTTAGATCCATTTTCTAACTTCTGTGACAATAAAGATAGAAACATAATTAAAACTGCGTTTGAAAGGACTCAAAAAAAGGGTTCAAGACGTGTATATACCCTTATACTTACGCTAGAAATCTGAAATTTGTTGACGCAGATTTAGTCACTAACATATGCACTTATGTAAAAGTCTTAATACCAGCAAACACTTCATTCTAAATGTATTCTATATGGGACAAAACATCACCTTTACTTTATAAATTTTATATTTTTTATTTCTCCTGTAAAATCATTAAAATGTAAGCTATGGTCTTTTGCGTCTCAAGTGACGATATGTATTGTACTTAATTTGCCACAAATGCCTCATAAATTTTAGATTAGAATAAATTTGAAACTATTTATCTTTATGCCCATACAAACAGATGGGCAGGTGTTTATTAATATAAAGGTACAATAAAATATTATAATATTTTCTACACACAAAAACATTTACATTTAAACGTTTGTGATTATGGATGAACATACAGTTTGTTGTTATTTGCACTTTTTTCTATTTATGTAGAATTGAGATATTTTTGGTAACAATTTACAATTTTCTGCTTTTTAACCTTAAGGCCTTTCGTAAAACAAAATAGTTAACAATGCTTAAATTTTACACATTAGTTCTTACTACCATTGCATTATTAGAGCAATGCACTGCCAACAATGCAAGTGAGTTTATGCTGCAGTTAGAGGCTTTTAAAATTATACAACAACATATGTACATATGATTGTTAAAGCACAAGTACTTTGACACCCTGTATCAACTATTTCATACATTTATTAAGATTTAACTAAAAAAAATTTGTTGTTGCCACAATGCCTAAATCCTTATTTATGTTCACAAAATGGATTTAAAGTGCAATTATTGTACGCGCAATTATATTTGTATCCAGAGATTTATAATTTTGGTTTTAGCTCTGATATTGATTAATTTGTAAATTAAGCAGAAACCTTTACTTAATATTCCTCTTTGTTGTATTCTCTTCCCCAAACATTTTATTCTATTCACTATTTAATGCTAGAGTTGGAACATGAAATTAAATGTTATATTGGACGATATTGCTTATTCATAAGTCAATTAAAATTTCCCTCCCTAAGGAGGATAAAACAATTATAAATGCAAGTGCAGTAGTAGGAACATCTTGTAATACTTAAACGCAACATAATATGTATTCAGGGCATTGAACAAGTGCATTTAATCGTCACCAGTTTGGTTGTTGGCCCCCAAAATTGAACGTTCTTGAAAACCACAAAACATATTATCCTTACCGATAAAACCGCAACATATTAAAGCACAGAACATGTTATGCAAACATTTAAAAAAGTAGGAGGCAAATCTTAAGCCTTAACTATGGCAATATTTAACTTTAAATAGTTCAGGAAAACGAAGAAATCAACTAACCTTTACCATAAGACGTTTTTGGCTGTTCTGTAAGTAAAATATTTAAAAATTATTCAAAACCAATAAGCATAAGTGACCATAGGGGTCAAATAGAGCCCAACAAACAATCATATTAAAATTAAGTTTTTTGTTTTTTCACGATTTTAATTTAAACGAAAACAGTTTTTGACAAAAAAAAAAAAAAATCAAACGGTTTGGTGTTCCCATATTTTCTTTACATGACAACATTTCTTAAGGTACGTTTAGACTACGCTAATATTTGCCCAAACACAACAAATAATGGTTTGGGCTAATAGTATGGTTTGTGACTAATATTTGGGCATGCGTTTAGATTGCACTAATATTTGTTTGAATTTTATTTGCACAAATAACAGAAGGTTTGGTGTCAGACATGTTTGGTACAAATATTTGTATACCCCTTTACACTGCACAAATAATTTTATTTGTCCGGTGTGTATGACAAACATCTGTCAAATAATGTTGTTGTTATGTTTATGAAATCCATCTGCCAAATAGTATCAAATTGTGTTTGTAAAGCAACGTGAAAAGATGAGGCGCCATTTACCCACAACCAAACTCCCCCATTTTTTGCCATATGTATTTTTTTCCAAGTCTTACAAATTAAAAGCCGGGAGCACTTCAAAATCTCGTTGCAAAAATTTTCATATATCACTATGCCATAGCTAATGTATATACACACCCTACAAAATAATGGACTTTCAACAAGGGCAGTTAATATAGTATAAAATAACTAATAATATACAAATATTATATATAATTGAAAAGGTAAACAGATGAAGATTTGCTTACATATCATATTTTTTACCTTTAGAAAAAAAATAAGGGGTCAGATTAAAAAAATTCCAAAATATTATATTTAGTTTTTTTTTGTGAAAATTTTTTATATTTGAAAGTTTATAAAATATTGCTGATTTATGATAACGTAATGGATTTTAAAACTTTATTATAATATTATGTTATTTATTATTTAAATAAAAAACAAAAAGAGTTAAGAACTTTAAAGTTATTTTCTGAGCTATTATATTACACGCATCTTAAAACTTGCCTATATTAATAACATTTACCCTCGTGACCCCATTTTTGAGCGGGCGATGAAAAACTTAATTAAAACTGAAAACTCAAAAGATAAGTTATTTTAATTTCGGGCCAATTTTTCAAAAACTGGCTTGCGTTTTTTTTTTCTCGGCCAATAAATTTAAAATTTCGTTGAAAAATTCCATATTTTCGACCAATGCCTGGCGTAGGGTGCACGTCCAAATCCTTTCAAAAATATACTACTAATATATACTGAAGCCTGCTTTTTCCAAAAACGTTAAAAAAGAAATAATTATTTTTACAAATATTTGCAAAAAAAGTTAATCAATTGTGCTAAATTTTTGTCAAAATTATGCCATTTTTGAAATCACCTTGAAAATTTTGACTTTGCATATTTTTCACGGCTAGACGAATAAAGATAATTAAATAAATTTTTTTGTGCAGGCTTAACAAACTTTTTAGAAATACAAAAATATTTTTAAAAATATTTTTAGCATAACTACAATTGCAGACATTTTCAACAAACCAAATAAAGACTGGGTCAAAAACAACAATTTTAAATTTCAAACCCAAATATCGTTTAAACTGTAACAGGTAATAAGAAAGAGTGATTATGTTTTCTTTTCAGATTTTAATTTTCATCAAATAAATCTAAAAATCATTGAAATCGGTTGATATTTACAAAAGTTATAAGCATAGAAATGTTTTGTAAGCCCGAGGAGGTCAACTTTGGCACCCTGTAGCTCAATGTATGTATATACAGGGTAGTCCAAAATTATTTTCTAAGACCTTGGGTCCTCCTCTACGACTCCTTTATACATTATTTTATAATTGGACAAATAGTTTCGAAGATACAGATTTATTACCATTTTTTTGCGTTTGGCGTCACTTTACCACGTTTCTACAATTATTTGTCGCTATTTGTTCCGCCAAAAATATTGTGAGAACAAACAAAATATCGAGGCAAATATTTGTAACGACGTGCTGACAAAGTGTTTACACTATGCAAAGCTTTGTTCACAAACAAAGAATTTTTTAGCCAACAAACAGTCGAAAAATATTTGGTGGCTAACAAATTCGAGTGTTTACACTAGGACAAACAAAATTTTTATTATTTTGCACAAATATTAGCACAGTCTAAACGCACCTTTAGATTTACTTCGATAATGGATTTGACATGGTTGTGGTAAGGGGACAGATTTATTTCCGCCTTCACTTTTTCATTTAGTGCTCCAATAATTAAGAATCTTACTTACTTCAGTAGCTATTAGAGAACGCTTATTCAATTTGCCAAAATTAAAAAAGTCTTCCAGGCCCTTCGATCTTCTTCGCTTCTTCTCTAATTTCTGACACCTAGTTTCGAAATGCCCTCCTCCATTTAATACTTTCATCGGAGTTTTAGTGTTTCCATTCTGCGTGTTTCGTCACCAGGTTGACATTCATATAAGTCTTTTGCTGGAGCACCTTCATACATCCTTACAACATTGACCTACCCAACCTAAGCGTTGAATTTTGATACACCCAACTATGAGAATGTCAGCGAACAGCTCATACAGCTCGTGGTTCATACGACACTGCACTATGGTTCCAATAGCAAATTTAGATCTAAAAAAATCATTGTTGCGAATGATACAAAAGTAAAAAATGTGTCAGTTTTATAATGACAAATCCCCACTGTGCATAACGGTATAGTTTTTTTTAAATTGGCAATATTGTCAATGTAGTGTTGTTTTTGGAGAGCTTATAAAATAAAATAAAAATATTTTCTATTATTTTTATTGGCTTTATTATTAAAATAAAGGTATCTTTTTCTTAAGGTGCAATTGATTTAGTGCTCCATTATGACTTTTTTCGCACTTAATTTATCATTGGGAGCACTGTGTTTCGGTATTCTCTGTCAGCGCATAGATTTTGCGAATAAATTTCCTCTGCATTCAAAAGTACATATGCTTGAGAGCCAAATGAAAGAACGTTCATTATAATAACTAGAACTTCAAATATAAATATAGAAAAAAAGTTCAATTGAGTTAGACAGGTCAAGCAAAAATATAAATACACTTTTGGAACTTTTTGAAGTTATGAACGCTAAAGAAAAGAAGAGAAAATTTTATATTTCATAGCTTTCAAGTCAACGAAAACAGAACGCAAATTTTGTTTGACAGGTCTCGAAAAAATTAATATAGATGTGGTTGTTTTTTTAAACTTTTTACCTTAAGGGGTAATAATAACAGGGAAAACATTATATTTTTGCACTTTTTAGGTACTATTTGTTACTTAATGTTTCACAGGTCTCTTAAAAATATATTTTTATTTTAATCTTTAAGCCATAAGAGGTAAAATAATTAAGAGCGCTATATATGACTATGCCGACCCTTCACATTGGTATTTTTGTTACCCAGTCACCAGGTCTCGCCAAGTTGTGCTCGACCCGTAAATATTATAATGATTTGTGGTGGGTTTAAAGTGCGTAGCTTTCGTATTTTTCGAAACAAAAAACTCACAACATTTGAACAATTTTATCGACTCCTCTATCTCCAAGTATTCAGAATATAAATACTTTTAGGATCGTAAATGGAAATTAAAAAAACATTACAAACGAAATGGCAAGCTGATATATACCCTTCCTACAAAGGATATAACAACAATCATACAAACACACACACTATATGGCTCTAAAAGAGCAGAAAACCAAATTAAGCATTTATTTATGTATAGTTGAACTATTTGTTTTAAACACAATTTTTAATTTCTTCAATACAAAATAGAATAAAACTCTAAAATACTTAATTTACAAAATAATGAGAATTTAGTAAGCATTAAACTTGAGCCTAAAAATTAAAATTAAAAATTGTATTAAAACCAAATTAAGCAAAAACAATATACACATATAATACCATGTACATCCATTGCCTTTACAAGAGTGTTAAGAGGGACAGTAAACAGTAACTGTCAAACTCCTTTCATAAAAACAGTCTTCACTTTCTTTTGCGTTTTAATACCTACGTCCAAAAAACGTAAAAATACTTAATGCATATTTTTGCACATCCATATGTGTGATTAACACCGTTGCCAGTTGTTTACATTTGGTACAATTTTTGTATGGATTTGCTATTAAAAACAGGGGCAATCGTAGTGTCCTGCACATTTTAAATAGCTATCATTTCAGGGATATTTCTAAAAATTTGACACATATACCTTGTCCGTAGTATTTAAATTAATTTCAAAAGACACACTAATGAGCAGATGGACATGGCTATATGAACTTCCATATCCATAAGGATCCAGAATATATATGATATTTTATGGCAAATGGTAAATAAAGAAATTACAAACGGAACGACAAACTGTGTCATACCCTTATCACTATGTAAAGAATATAAAAAGGGTAAACACTTTGTTTGGTGTTTTCTGTAACTTTTAAGCCAATAAAGGCACAAACGTAAATTAAGTTTTGATGGAGAGCTCTCTTAAAATATAAATATGCTTTTTTAATTTGAACTATTACGGGTTACACAGGTGCAAAATTATATTTTTCTATGGTTTAGATACTTTTGTGCCAATAAATTCACTCCAAACTTTGAACTACGATATAGCACCTTCTTAAAAATTTTTACCAATAGGATGGAAACAAGATCTAATATTATATTTTGTTACTTTTCAAATACTTCTTGGATTTTTTAGATTATGAATATGGAAATATGAAAAAAGCTATGGACCCCGACCAGGGCAAACGGTCAACTTAGTCAACATCTTTCGTTCTTTTTCTGCTCTTTTTTTAAATTTTGAATCTTAAAGGATATAAAATTAAACTATGTTGACCCCGATTGGGGCAAAAAGTCGACTAAGTGGACTAAAAATACTTTTTCACATTTCTGTTAGTTTTTAAGATTTTGATTTTACATATACGAAATAAGGATAATAGAATTTCTCTTCTTCATATTTTCGTACATGTCAATTAATCCGCTAATCAAAAGTTTCAGCCGGCATGGTCTCTTCATCAAAAAGGTTATCTGTGTTAAATTTTGTGAAAATATCTTTAAAAATGCGTTCTGTACTTTAATTTTTAGGATACATAGCCCCAGCTGAAGAACAAACAGACATACCATGATTAACTCAAAAAATAATCGAATTTTCAATGGGTAACAGCACTTACAAGGATGGTATTAAACTAAAGTTTAATTATTTTTCATGTCATTTTTTTTTTTGCAAAAATAATTTTTAGTTAACAAAAAATTTAAAAAAATATAACAATTAGTGTTATCATATTTGATTTTTATAAAAATTAAAGAAAATTTTTTTTTGCCAAAAAAAATTATAATACTTTGACATTAATTTCTATTTTGCATTATTATTATGGTACAAGATTTTAATTAGTAACAAAAAATCTTAGAGCGAGTTTCCTAAAAAATAAGTAACTTCTCCAAATGTTTCAAATACTTTTATATTTATTTGTATAATTTCTTATTTGCCTTAAACATTCCTTACTGGGTTATTACTTAAAACTTTTAATTAAAATTTACTTTAAATAAACTTTTTTTGATAAGTTTCCGTTAAAATTTAACTAATAAATTAAAATATTCGTTTATATATTTTATGACCATAAATCAAAATTTAAATCTTTTTAATGACAAAATACTTTCGCCACTCACCATACATTTGTTAATTTAATATTTACTGGTCCTCACACCCAGCGTATCACCTCTGTCGGCAGCCTGTATCATTATCAACTTAAGTTAAAGTTCATTTTCTTTCGAGCTGAGTTAATTAATCATTTTTCAAAAAAAATCTTATTTACAAATAAACCAAATAAAGGAGAAATTTAGAAAAAAAACGAGTTTAACAAACTGTCAGAAATGTTTTACAATAAATACACTTGTCAGTTAGTTTTTGGTCCTACTTCATTTATAAAATATTTTTCATTTTCAATATGACTTAGCCGAAGTGGCGAAGTTGGAGTGTGAGTTATCAGTGGCTGTAAGTATTTTGCACTTTGGCTACAAAAAAAACTTCTAAACAAAAATGGTTTTCATGCTAAATTTACAAATAAATTTTATATAATGGCAAGTTGGGGTCAACAGCAAAATATGTTGTAAGCAAATAGAGACTGACTTTATACATAAATAGTTTGTGTTTCATTCAACTCTACTAAATAGATAAAACGGAGTCAAATAAATTTATAAATAAAACTTAAAAGAAACTGGTCCTTTGTATGTTACAGCTGGTAGGATGTAAAATTTGCCTTTACTATACTTGCACTATGGTTTGAATCAAACTTTTTTGTAATATATTTAATAAAATATTATTTTAACATTTATTTTTTAGAAATTAGTTTTAGGATTTTAATACTTATTGTTAGTTCACAATAGGCGAAGATTTAATAATGAACAAAATATGAAAAAAAATTTTAATATATAATTTTAGTTTTCATAAACTATCAATTATTATTTTAATCAATAATATAATAAACTTTATATTAGAACATCTAGTGCTACACAAGTACCTTAGTTCACAAATTAAAAAAAAACAGCAGTTCTGATGGGGACATGGTTACCACTGAGGGCAATAGTGTCTCTGCTTTTCTATCGAATGTATGCGACAGGTTGTAAGAAGTTTCGAAGTTTATTTAAATAGTTTTATTAGTTTTTTTTATAAATAGAAAACAAAATCCTTTTTTACAATTTTAAAATTTTTCGTATTTTCACTTTTTCCTATGCAAAGGCAGAATATCAAAGGAGAATTTGTAAAATTTGCCTTGATGTTACCGATATTATCTGTCAAAATCAAGTTTCCGGGTATGTTTTTGTGTCAATAAGAAATATTACTAGTCAAAACACTATCTAAAATCAGCAATACCGGTTAAATACAAATTGAGAAATAATCAAAAGCCTAAAATAACCCATTTTTATGGGTAAAAATTCACCGATATTTCCCTACATATTTAAGAAAAAATAGCCACTGTTGTCACAAAGCTTCTTACATACCCTTAATTGGTGGCGAAATAGTTTTTTTGATAGGAGAAAGGAAAGTGGTATTCCCCCTACAAATTTATTAATTTTGTGAAATTTTTCAAACGCTAAGATTCTTAAAAATCTATCGACAGCTAACGTATAATTTTTTTATAATATTAACCGCTCGAAAACAACTTGGCTAGATCAGATAGACCACAAAGACCACTTGTTGGGATATATAAGATTCAACACAGCCAAATATAACGCTCTTACTTGTTTTTAATAAAATGCCTTAATCTTGCATTTAATAAATTTTTTTTAATCAATGATTACTCTTCAATCCACTGTGCAATCATTTGGGATATTCTAAGCCCTGTTGTGACATTTGTTATTTACTTTAAACTTATAATTGGCTTTGAAAAGGATGTATATTTTACGTACATTTATATTTATACAAATATTTTTCTTATCTTAAAATTATTATGAAGTAGATAATGAAGCTACTGCATCATAAATCAAAATGTCAAAAGGAACTTAAACGTGAAAATTCGCATTATTAACACCAAAAAAGCAAAATGAACAAAAAATCTATGCATCAAAAGAAAAAAAAAGGAAAAAATACTGAGATAATACTAAACTTGATTTTGAAGTAGGGTTGTTTCTACTTAAACTACAGGAAAAAGTTAAGTTTCGAAAGAAAAAAATAATTTCAAACAAAGCCAGTAAAGTAATAAAATTCTTTTATTCAGTTTGATATTTTAGTGGGTAAAAGTTAACCATACTCTAGTGGGCTATCAACCACCTTTAAAATGTCTTGTGTACAAATGAACCAAGTTGTACTAGATTTATGTTTTTTTTTTGTAAACTGGTGCTGAAGTATTTAATAATATCTAGATAATTAATGTATTGTAACTACATTTTGTTTGTGCTTTAGTCTTCACCCTCTTCCGTTTTATTTTCACCGAATAAAACTTGATCTCTCAAACACTATCAGGGGACTAAAGAAAGGGGGATACATAATCAAAATCAGAATATATGTTCATCGAGGGAATTGTACTTCAATGACGAGAATAGTAACTTAATTTCTTTGGGTATGTTAAAGAAGGAATACGTGCTTAATAAAATATGATTTGTATTTCGCATTCAATCACTTTTTATTTTTTCCATCCCTTAAGACAATTCAACTGTTTAATTTAATTTGTAATGTAACAGAAAATTGTTTTGCTATACAAACGTTTTGTGTGTTCATATGTTCACTATATTATAAGTTATAAAAGTATTTATTTTAATTTTTAAAAAATAACTTTTCTTGAACATAAAAATAACAAAGAGCTAAAAAATAAACTGAATCGATAACATTTTAAAGAATGTTTGAAACTTGTATTTTTACACACAAAAAAAGACAAGAATCAAAATCAATAAAGCAATGACAGTAAAAAAAAATTTAAATTCCAACGACATTTCTTATTTTTTTTTTTGTTATATTTTTATTCAATATCTTATCGAACTAGCATTAAGTATTGAAATCTTAAAACTAATAATAAATACTAGTCCATTTAGTACCAGACTATAATTTAAGTTCTCACAATTAAATTATTTAATTTCAAAGGTTTCATTTAAGCGCAGTAGTATCGCTTCTTTTGAGACGAGTGAGCCCACTATGGTGCAAGATGCTTCGAGCGAGCGGATTTGGATGTATTTTCAGCTTGTTTAAATACTTGTCCACATAATTAAAAATTTCGCATTTAACTAGTAAAACTTCTAGATCCTTGTGGATGTTGCTGTTTTTAAAATACCAAAGAGCACCAGCTATCATTCTTAGGATTTTGTTTTGACAGCGTTGAATTTTTTCTATGTTGGATGCGGAAGCAGTACCTCATGATTGTATACCGTAGCACCAAATTTGTTTTAAAATCGAGTTGTAGAATAGAAGTTTACAATCAAGACGAAGCACAGAGTTTCTACCCATTAGTCAGTGGATTTTAGCAGCTTTAAGTTTCATTTGCGTCAACTTAACATCTATGAGGTTTCCATGTGGGGCGGCATTTCTTGTTGATTCAAAAAAAAATTTATTGAAATTGATTTTGATTATTTGTGCAAAAAAATTTTTTTACAGGAAAGTTGAAAAAAAAAATATTTGGATACCGGGATTTTTGTTATTGAAAATGAAAACCATTTTTTGGTGTATCAACGTGCTTAAAGATATCTTGTAGCTCGGGCGCCTGCTTTTAAGGTCCAGCGAGTTATTTTAAATCAAAAAAAATAGAAGCATAGTTAAAAATAAAAATAGGCTCTTTTATAAAAAAAAAAGAATTGGACCCAAAGCGATAAAAATACATAAAACATAAACATAGTTAAAGGTAAAAACTATAATTTGGCCAAATAACATAATTCGCGTTGCGTTTGTCTAATTTTGAAAACCATATAAATTTGTTTTTGGAATTTTTTTAAACATTTTGCACCACTTAGTTACGAAAAAAAGCGAACATATATTTGGGAACTTTTAATATACCTATTTGCAAATAATGAAAAATAGAAGCCAATCAAGTAGACAAAAAGTACTTATAAAAATGTTTTGAATTGTTTTTCATTTTTGGAAGTGGAAGTTTACAACTTTGAATTTAACGACTATTGACTCAGATACAGATCCATATAGGCACTTTTGCATTTCGAGAGATAATACGTCATCTTCCTCCAGTACTTACTTATCTAGCCATTGCAGAATTTTCCTTCCTTTGGCCGAACGTAGAACCTATTTCCAAGTACTTAAGACTTCTGTGCTTCTTTATAATTTCTGACCCCAGGTTTTGAGCCTTTCATCTAAATCTCGGCCTTGCCCTTTCAAAGGGTCCGTCATCAGGTCCGCAGTTAAATAATCTTTATAAATTTTCACAAATAGTTCTGCCAAGGCAAATGTTGAATTTTAATACTCTAAGCTATGTCAATGTCAAAAAATTTTTCGTACAGCTCGTGGCTCATTTAGCACCGGTACTCTCCATAAATACAGATGAGACCATATGATTTCCAAGAAATTTTTTTCTCAAACGCTTTAAACACTGCCTCGTCTGCTTTCGCAAGTACAAATTTTTCAGACCATATCAGTTTAGACATCCTGCAAGGTCAGGACAAGCTCAGACAAAGCTCTAAACATCTTTACATGTATGGGGCTGTCGAAAATGGTTTTGTAGTCGGCAAATATATGGCTTAGGCTTTTTCCAGGATTTGGCGTAGTGCCAATCTATCTAAGCGACTTTAGATCTTAATTTTTACACAATGCTAGAAAGTATTTTCTAAACAATGGGAAGATGACTAATTCCTCTGTAGTCGGCACAATAGACTTGTCATCTTTTGCATACACCCAAACAACGTGTCACCTTCTGTCTAAAACAATTAAGCCATCTGCTGCTGCCATATTTTTCTTAAGCCTGGTTAATACTATTTCAACCTCATTCTGGCTAGGCGGTAGGCACCTAATACCGTTTTCTGGGATTGGTCCTGTGTTATTCTTTTCTCCACTACCATCGGCTACCATTGGCTACCATTATATTAGAAAATATATTTCTCCTTGTCCTCAGCAAACTATCTGTATCAGCCACCAGATTGCCTTCTTTTTATTTTTAGGAGAATGCACCTATACCAAAGCCTTAAGTTTAATGTTTTACTCTCAATCCCAAGCCTTTCCATTTCCCTCTTCTTTCTACATAATATAAATTTTTTCTCATTCCTTTCCTCCCGCAACTTTTCCTTTAAAACTCGTACTGCTTCTGACGCCCGGGTTGACATAAATGCCGCATTGCGGATATTGTGCCGATGTGCCATTATCGGGACAAGGAGTGCTTTCTTCAAGCAATGTGGGCAGCCGAGCGGAGTAACCCATTGCTGTTTTTTGTGTCTACTGCCATCCGACGTCAAGCTTTAATGCTGTGTCACATCGTAGGTTTCTCGCAACATTCAGATGGGCGCGAACCTTTGTTCCCACAAGATAGTTATCCAAATCGTTGTTCGCTCCTCAGATCGATCGTACTTCTAACACACTGAATAAACTTTTTTGTTTATCACAATATGACCTATCTGGTTAAGCGATGAGAATGTAAATCTAAGAAAATAAAGTTAACGACCATTGACCCAGACTGAGGTCAAAAGTCAATCGGTCAAAAGTAATATTTTCACATTTCGTGATATTATAAGTTTTAATTAAAATTTTGTTACACGAAATTAAGGTATATTTAGCCAAGTTAAAAAGGTGGTCAAAAAGTACTTTTTTTAAATGCTTGGAATGTCTGTGCGTCTTTTGAGATTTTGTTTCTTTTGATATAAAACTACAAAAAAAAGAGTCCTTTTTGACCTTTTTGGGCAATTGACCCCGATTAAATTTAGAGGTCATCTAAGTGGGAAAAAAGTATGTTTTCATATTGATGGTAGTTTAATGAAATTAGGGGATATGAAATTTTTTTTTTCGTATTTTGGCACTTTTGCACATTTTTAATAAAAAATTTGAGATTCTGGACAACTTCTACAATTCCCAAAAAACACTTACAAAATCCCAGAAATTACTTTTTTAGTTTTTTACCACAACAATTTCAGAATGAATTAACTAAACTCAATTTTTTTTAAATAATTCAAATTGCGTAGGACCCAGGCCCAATTTTATTGGAATATATATTTTTTTAATAAAAATTTTAAGGTTTACTTGTCTATCTAACGCCAACATTCTTAGGAATCTCTGCTATGCACTTCATCCGACAATTCGAAAAAACTGGAATCTTTAAGGATTTAGCAATTTTAATTTTTTAGAGGGCATAACTTAATTATTGTTGATATAAAGTAGCACATGTATGTAAGTATGTGTAGAACGTTTGGTAAGCAGTTGATATGCAAAAAAAGTGAAATCGGAAAAAGTTCAAAAATTTGTTAACGTCTGCTGTATCGGTTTTTGGCGACTTTGTAGTGGCGCTCCTGATCTAAGGCGGGGAATAGTTTTACTCAATGCCTGAACTGTAATACTTCTCTGCTGCGTCCATGTTATATTGTTTGACAATTGGACCAGCCCTTTGGAAATGACTGAATTATTTTCAAAAAAATTTCGGGTTTATTCTACTGTTTTTTGTAGTGCGAACCGATCGTCCTCCCAATTAGACCTAAAACGAATTGTCTAGAAGCAGATTGGTTTTAACAAATTTTCGCTCAATTTATTTCATAAATTTTACCTAAAAATTAAAATATCCACATAAAATATACTCTTTTTTGGGAAAAAGCTTTTTTGTTTGCGTTCCTCAAAAAAGCACGCAAAGAATAATTTGTCACTCGTTCATTATGTATGCAAAAAGTATTTCGGCAATTTTACGTTTCATTTTTTTTTAATAAGGATCTCTAAAAAAAGACAGTCATTGTTTTAAAATTGGATTTGGCTTTCCCATCTAACTTTTATAAAGTTGCCTTTGGATATGAAAACTAACAAAAATACAAAATGCCTCAAACCTGAAAAAAAAATGAATCAAAACAAAAACCCATATTGGCATTGTACTTATAAAAGATAAATATATTTTACCTTTCGTGCATTATACAAAATACTTTTTTGTAAAACTAAGCGACTTACGTGTTTATTTTACAAGTAAGTCTTGCGAAACATACATCTTTAGTAACTTTGTTGCCTTAATGTCCTTTATAGTCTTTGTTATCGAACACATGCATACATCCATATAGAAACATGGTAGCAAACGCCAAATGAACGAATGAATAAAGTATGGCTATTTATCATTACGCGGAGAATTTTTTTTACACTTTTTCTAAGTTGAAATTTTGATTTTTTGACTTTTTGCTTTACGCTATGAATACTAAAATGAAATACTGTTGCATATATTAAGGAGACATGACTTGTTTCCGGTTGTATTTTTTTTTATCATATTATTAACTGACTTACAAAGTCTTTTTAAGCAGCTTCCTTGGTTTTACATTGTCAGGACTGTGTGCTTGTATTGTAATATTTTTTGGGTTTCTGATTATATTCTATAATGCTCTACATAATGAGATATATTTTCATGATATTTTTATATAAAAAAATGTTGAAAATTTTAGTGGCAGCTTTGTTTTCATAAGATTGTGTTATAAAAAATGCCAACGGAAATGAGCGACACACGTTAGGAATCTAAAGCAAAGAGGTTGCTTGGAAATACTGACAAGTAAAAAGTAACCACTCTGTTTACACCATTTAGAGTGTAAAAAAATTTTTTACTTAAAACTTTATAATGTACTAAACACAAACATTTCCAACATAAAACTATTTTAAAAGTATAATGTTTGCAAATCGCAATGCAATTAGATCATATGATGGTGGTGCAGATATTACTTATAACGCTATAAAATGAATGTTTAAAATTCTGTTTTTAGCGAGTCTGTAAGACAGTTAAAAAGGAGTTTTGAGCATATCAGAGCTCAAAACAATTCATAGTAATTGACAACCCAAAAAATTATAGTTCAGCTGTAAGATGCCCAAAACAAGTTTTTTAAGCCTTAAATTTTTTTCAACAGTCAAGCATTAAAAATAGTCAGTGGCATAAATGTTAATTGTTATTAAGTCATAATTTTTATTATAATAATTTTTTTAATTGCCATACTACAGGGAAATAGTGCTTTTCACCTTTTCAGTCCTGAGGGCAACATAACTAAATTATACTGAGTATTTTCTTGATACGCTTTTGTGTGTGTGCTAGGCGCTTCTTAAACAGGCCTTTTTTAGGACTTTGGTATTTTATTTTTTTATTTTTGTCGGTTGTATTTTGTCTTTCTATTACGGTTTAAAATATCTTTTAACATTGAAGCGTAGTGTGGACTTTAAAGTAATGGAACTTGTATGCAGGTGAGAGTGACTGAAGCAAACGACATCGTAGTACTTATAATGAATAAATTTTTTTTTCACGATGAAAGAAGTTATGCAAAGTAAATTAACTGATCTAAAAACTTGGTGTAAGCCCTGAGAAGATAAGGCTGCTACAGTTAACCAAAAAGTTTAATTTGTGGACTTTGGACTACCAGTGGCTAAGGAAGTGTAGTTGAGGCTAGCTAGAGGTGATAGATATTTAGCTATTCTCAAGGATACCAAGCTGTCTTTGAAACCACATACGAGAGAGGTTCAGAACAAATTTGAGTGTATACTTCATCTGAAAATCTTTGGACCTGCAGATCCGTTGTATGACTGATTATTCCTTATCGTAGTCTCCTATCATACGAGAGAGGGACAACATGTTGGTGGATGCAATGACGATCATTTTATAGGGGTGGTCGGTGATTATAGGGTTGCAGGTCTAGGCTTCAGGTAGAGGTCCCTAATGGAGACTGTAGGAAATGAACCAAAAAACTGTGTAAGGGCTGTGCAGTTTTCACTGATGGATCGTAAACAGTACTGAGGCTGGAGCTTATATGATTATGGAATATAGAGTTTCTAAAGCCATACAGACTCCCAGATGAATGAAAATTTTACAAGGCGGAGATTCTGCCCTTGATAAGGGTCACAGATGATAGAGCTAAATACGGCAGGGCAAGAGGACTTGAAAATCTATGTCGACTGTTGGGTGCCAGATTGTGGACTGTGACCCAGTAGGCTACCGTTGAGGAATTACATACTGTAGTTTTGCATACACATGGGATAAGGTAAGGTATGTCTAGTTGTGGAGTTGTTTCAACAGGTCCACCCTCGGGGACACATGAGCGACATCTTACTAAAAAGTTATTTTTTTTTGTATCATCTTTAATCAGCCACCCTTTATTATATGACTGCTGAAAAATCTGACCCTGCTTGCAACTACGGCATTAAATTTTCAAAAGAGATAAAAGCTGTCTTTTACTTTTTTTATTCCAAGAATTATAGTAGTGGTCATAAGAAGGTACCAGTTAGAACTCATACTATCCTTAATGCATACCTCCGTTTTCAGCTATGAGCCGAGTTGTACGCTTGCAATTAAAAGAGAGCTCCATTACTTAGAGACCCTGCATTTGGCCAGGTAACGCTACCTACTCTTAGACACTTTACGAAAATATCTAAAGATTTTGCTCTTTATATTTCCCAGCGCAATTGTAACTGACTCAGCATTATTGATATTACAGCGGACCCAGTTTAGCTAGCTCATCTGCCTGTTTACTACCAAAGTGGTTTCTGTGCGCAGTATTCTGTAATAATAAATCAATAAAGTGGACAACTTACATTGTAACGACATAGTAGTATGCGAACTGAACGACGGAAATGGCGAAATCGATCTATAGACAGCAAATATTTCAGCTTGAAATACACTTTTTCCATCAGACACACAATAGAAGGAACTTATACCAAGATCCTCGATTACATGCCACATTCCATCTGGAAGCCATTTAAATAAATCTCAGCCTAATAATTTTTCACAAGATAACCCTACGAGCACCCACTTCTAGAGGGTAAAAGAACCCTTAACTCTATTTCAGAGCCCATACTGGATGTAAGTTAGTCAGTTTTTTAGCCCTGGATCGGGGGTAATATGTCCAAGATACTCACATTCCCATATGTCTTCGCTCTTTAAGATTCTATAGCCACACTGTGCTTTTTCAGATCTGGAGTTAGCAGACATGGAGATCAACAGTAACCATGCGCAGTCTTGTGGTCACTGCCTTATACCAATAGAAGCTGATCTCTTGATTTTCTTCTACTGGTCTACCACATACTTCTTCCTTGTTTCGGTTAAATGTAAGAATTTAATGTTACTTTACGCAAAACTTCTTGCGACAAGTGTAGTTGTTCGGTTGGAAGTTAATTATTTGCCAAAATTTTGGTTTTTTGAGATTTGCGTAATCCGGGCTTACTCCTAGACCATAATGCAAAGCCCATTTAAGGAGCAAACTTAGGGCGTTGAACATAAGTGCTGTCCGCTTTCAGAAACCGTCCTATAGCCATATCATCTGCGCAATAAATGCCCTGCTCAATTCTATAAGAATCGAGTTGACGACTATAAGCCAAATAGTGGCGAGATAGTATCGCTCTGCGGTGTCCTCTGATCCACTAGCTTTGACATATCCTTGTAACCAAGACTCCGCATAAGCACTCTAGACTTAATAAGGTCCCTGGCTTAAGGCTCAAGGACATCACAAGATTTTTGAAAATTGACTAGATAAAAGGGAGCCTTTGGATTACCTTGGCGCTCTTGCATTATTCGACGTTCGTTTTTTATTCTGTTTACAATATATGTTTATCTTTTTTTAACCGTTGCTTGCTTTTGGTTTACTGTGATAGACTAGTCTACAGGGGCAGCCGGCAATGGCTACATGAAATAAAAATGGATGTTCTAAGGGACGGCTCTTAAAAATGCTTATGCTTACAATTTAAGGCCCTTGAAAAAGCTTCAAATTTATATTATTTCACTACTACTTAATATTATTTGTAAATATTTTTACTTACCTCAATGTAAGCCCCACAAATTTCCTTATATATTTGAATGTATTTATTTGCTTCTAAACGGTCACACATTTTATGTTAATTTAAATCAACATCAATTCTTCACTATTTCTTTTCATAGCAAATTCCTGTGCTTAACATCCAAAAAAGGAATAAGTACAACTTGTTTGTATAAAGCAATTTATTATCATTTGTGGTGTAATAAACATATTAAAGTAGAAAATGAAATTTATTTTAGAAATGAAATTATTAAGAGAATAGGGGTTGTGTCATTGTTAACGTAACGTTTTCCTAACCTCACAATTTATCTTAAAGAAAATTACTAGATCGGAAGGATTTGAAATTTATATTCATTTGTGTTAATAGTCTCTTAAAGCAACTGACATTTTATTTCAATTTTGTATAAAGATGGTAAAATGTTAAACCAGCACTTTGTAAGCTTTTACTTAAGTGTTGGTATGGGAATGTAAATTATAGGTCAGAGGCGCAAACGTATTTTATCGTCCATTAACAAAGTTTAAATATTTAAAACTTTCTTCGTAAGATATTTAGTTAAGCTTTATTAAATTTATTTCTTTACATAAATAATGCTTGTGGGTGTAAGCATTTTAAAAAAGGCTTATTTCTAAATTGTCCCTTCCTTTGAGGTAAGCTTAAATCTAAAATTTATTTTTGCGCCACTGGGTTCTCAAGCACAAAAAACGATACATAAACAATTTTGTTTTTGTTTATGGTTGGGACTTTTATTTTGTATTGCTATAATGAAGTTAAAAGAAATGCACATAATTTTATTTCCATTTATCAACCGGAAACGCAAAGACTATCTATAAATGGCATAGCCCAACAATAAATAAGAAAAACCAAAATGTGCTTTGAATCTACTATTACTGGCCAAACCAGCAATCTTATCCACAGGACACTCGAGCTAAAGACAACCTAAAAATTCTAAAGAACTATATAATCAAAGGCTACTTTATATTTTTGTAGCTAAAAAAATAAAGAAAATAATCTTGCTCTGAATACATTCTAAGATAATAGCAATTTGTCATAATTTATTTTACAACGTCTTACCAAAAATAAAATGTAAGAAAGGACTTTAGTCTCTGTACTCTTTAAAACAGATTTAAGCTCATGCTAAACAAAATAAAAATGAAACACAATCAGAGCTTACATATAAATAACAACTTCTGTATTTCTAAAAAATATATCCTGTAAAATGTTCGTTTTGTTTGTTTTCAAAAGTTGCAATATCAGCTTTTGTTTTGTTTTCTATAATTTCTTTGTTATTTTACTGATAATTTTGGCTAATAAAACGTTTAATTCGTTTTCATGTTTTATAGCACAATTGTAATGATGTTGTCATTAATCAAGTATGTTTGTTTAGTTAATTGAATGATGGTATCTGATCTATAAAATTTATGAATGGTAGGCACTATTAGCATGATTGACATAAAAAGAATAGAAAAAGCAAATAAATTTTCATCCAATTAAGAGCAAAATGTCTTACGTGGCAGAATATAACTTAATAAATAGTTGTCAATAATTTATTCTCTAATAAAATAAAATATTAATATTGTTAGTTGTTCATTTGAACAATACTGTTGTTAATTTGTTTTCATTACAATTTTTAGATCATGACATTTTTAACTAGAAGTAAAGATACGTGTTATCAACAACATAAGCGAAAAAGTTAGATATAAAGCTGCTTTTACACGGTCTAAAGAGTTTCACAAGTTGATTAAAAAGTGAAGTACATATTTAATTCGTCCTAAGTAGTGTACATTTGATAAATGTATTTATTTTTTGTGGTTAATTATATGTTCTTAGTATATTCAAAACAGATAAAAAACGACATTATATCAAAAATAAAAATGGAAAATTTCACATCAGACAATTACCTACATATTTGGTTAGCAAAAAGTAAACCAAAAATTGTATATATGACGGTTTTAACTTTTTTTTTTCTTAGAAAATACCAGAGTACACCTATATATATAAGAATAAGGGCTAAATAACTAACAAGACCGCAACCAATTTAACGTCCTATTAATCCTTTAACACATTTTAAAAACGTGTTGGTCTTTTTGTTTGATTTTTACGAAATTTTTTCTAAACGGCAATGCCATGCCCACAGCAATACAAATTTTAGCAAATGCATCGATCTTTGTGAATGTTATTGGCTTCAGAATCAAAATTGTCAACAAAAAAGCTTATTTTAATTTATGCATTTTATATTTTAATTTTCAAATGATGACTGGTGGCTCTTTATGTCAAAGTTCTTGAAATACAATGAAAGCCGTGCCACGCCCACAAGAATTAAAACATTAGTGCAAGCACCGTACCGATGTTTATAAAACTGTCTTAACATAATGACGGCTCTAGGTGCCGAAAATTTAAAAGGCAAAAACACGAACGGTGATACGCCCGCAAAAATTTGGCTCTTTATGGTGTCTTTCTAGTGCGCTGAATTTTATGATATTTTGTATGCATTGATAAGACCTCCAATATGGAAATTATAAAAGTCAAGAACTAGGCGGTGTAACGCTTTCAAAAGTTTAACTAATAATTGTAGTATTTTTACTACACTGATTTAAATGAGACTATCTACGTACGCATTTATATTTAAAGTCTAAAACGTAAGAAAATTTAAAAAAAAAAAAATGGGCAGTGCACAAAAATCAAATACTCAATAGAAGAACTTCAGATGCATTTGTTTTCAATGAAAATTTTAATACTTTAAAGAAAAAAATCCTAAATAAAAATACTGTTGCTCCGCCGATTTTTTTATTAGAATCTATGTACTTTCCGGAAGTCTTTAACGCCAAAATTTTAGAGGCGTGATCATGCAAAAATTGTTAATAACTAATACAGTTTCTTACACTGTACTTATTTGTATGAAAATTTGTTTACGCCCTAAAAACTTCTTAAGTTAAATTTTCTCACAGAAATTTTACTATTAACACAAATTTTTTTAATACGCTTTTGTCTGAGAACAGCAAACCCACCTCAGGGATATGCTGGAGACACGTAGAAAGGCATCGCTTAGAGTACAATCAAAGAGCCTTGATACGGCTTCTTCTTAGCAGACCCGTTTTCGCAAAACCACACCACTGCGTAATGTAAAAGAATCCTACCAAGTCATTTAAACTACTTGGTCACTTCCATTACATAGCTAGATGTCCCATAGAAATACGTTTCCAATTTCGGGATTTTGTAGAGGCTATTGGTAATCAAAATGCTAAAAAAATAACTGACCAAAAATATACCCACGTTACTTTAACTTCACCCCAGGGAACTTGTTCCCTAGTCCCTATTAACAATCATATGATTCCTCAACGATTTCAGACAAAATATCTTCGCATTCACGTGGATTAAGGCTTTACATAGAATCAAAGTTGATACAAATGAAAAATAAAACTGCCTTAATTCGTTTGCTAATTAGTGGAAACCTTGTGCTCCTTATCGACTGTGAACTTCTGTTCTACAACACGGCACTACGAGATAGAAATATGGGATACTGCTTCCGCCCCCAACAAAGAAAAAATTTTAAGTCATCAAGAATTATTCTTTTTGTTTTTAATGCCATAATTCGGCTTGAACACTTTCCGCCAGTATGGAAAGTTGCCTTAGTGAAGATGATTCCCAAGCCTGGTAAAGATCCTTCGAAGGTGGAGTCTTATAGGCCTATAAGTTTGTTACCAACTTTGGCGAAACTATTCGAAAAGCTGCTTAAAAACACGCTGAGTCCGATCCTGAATGACAACAACTGCATCCCAGATCACCAATTTGGTTTTAGAAGTCAACATAGTACAATCGAACAAACTCACAGACTGGTGCAGGTTATAAAAGCCTTTGAGGAAAAGAAGTACTGCTCCGCGCTTTTTATCGATGTCTCCCAAGCATTCGATAAAGTATGGCACGAAGGCCTGTTAATCAAACTAAAACTCTATCTACCAGCTAATATTTCAAGCCTGCTAGAAAAATACTTAACCGGCAGACAATTTATGATCAAAGAGGGAAACCAAATAAGTTGTTCCCAACCAATAGAGGCTGGTGTACCTCAAGGGAGTATACTAGGTCCAATTTTGTACTTGCTTTACACAGCAGATATGCCAACCAACTGTTTAACGCACACGTCCACATTTGCTGATGATACTGCTTTTCTCAGTATTGATAAAGATCCTAAAGAGGCTTCGAGTCAACTGCAACAACACGTTAGCCAAGTTGAGAAATGGGCAAGGTTATGGGGAATAAAAATAAATGAACAAAAATGTACTCACATAACTTTTACCTTACGCAAAGAAACGTGCCCTCCAATCACTATTAACAACCATTTGGTGCCTCAAAGATCCGAGACAAAATATCTTGGTATTCACCTGGATCGCCGTCTCACATGGAAGCCTCATATAGATGCAAAGCTGACGCAAATGAAACTTAAAGCTGCACAAATCCACTGGCTTATGGGTAGAAACTCTGTGCTTCATCTGGATTGTAAACTTCTACTATACAACTCAATTTTAAAATCAATTTGGTGCTACGGTATACAATTATGGGGCACTGCTTCCGCTTCTAACATAGAAAAAATACAACGCCGTCAAAATAAAATCCTAAGAATGATAACTGGTGCTCCATGGTATGTCAAAAACAGCAACATCCATAAGGATCTAGAAGTTCCACTTGTTAAATTCGAAATCCTGAAATATGTGGACAAGTATTTAAATAAGCTGGAAACACATCCAAACCCGCTCGCTCGAAGTATCTTGCAACATAGTGGACACTCCCGTCTAAAAAGGAGGGATACTATTGCGCTTAGATGAAGATAACTATTTATATTATGAGAACGTAAATTTTAGTCTGGCACTGGCTGGACTAATATTATTTCCTTAGTCTTAAGATTTGAAAAGTTATTGTTAGTTCGCTAAAGCGAAGATTCAATAATAAAAAATATGCAAAAAAAAAAAAAAAAAAAAAAAAAAAAAAAAAAATCAAAACAAAATCTTACAAATGATTACTGCCGCTCCTTAATATATTGAAAACAGCAACATTCACAAAGACCTTCAAGTGCCACTAGCTTAATGTTAAATCTTAAGCTTTCTTTGGGGACATGTATTAAAATACTTTCGCTTAAAGAATCTTACAATATGGTGGGCACACTTGCTGGAAAATTGTTGTTTACCCTAATTTGAAAACTTAAATTCTAATGTTGCATTGGCTGTGCTAAAATTAGTTATTTTGTCTTAAGATTGGAAAACTTATGTTTGTTTATAGAAATAAAGATTTAATAATAAAATAGAAGAAAAGTCTCCTCTTTTAGAGTGAGGTTTTTAGGACAAAGCATCCGCAAAGTGTTAAAAATTATACATTTTATTTTTTAATTTGGACACTCTTACCACACAGTGCGATAGCGTAATCCTACCTTTAAAGTTTTCAAATGTTAGTAAAGGACGTTTTGAGTTTGGGTTAGTAATGATTTCATTGAAAAATATTTTTTTTAAATTTTGCAAGAATTTTTTTTTTTTTTGCATTTTAACTGCTAAAGGATATCCATTGTTTTTGTTAACTAACAGAGCAGAAATTAGTTTGGTTTTCTGTTTTTACTCTAATCCGTAATATGTTGCTTGTATACCCGTGTTGTGTTTTTAAAATTTTTTTCTATTTAAGTTTTTACCATTAATACGCTTATCGGAGTTGATACAACTTGGAATTGTCCAATTTTATGGGATTGACAAAAATTTTTTTTATTTTCGGTAATATTCGTAAATTTAAGGGCTTTTCTGTAAATTTTTTGTCATATTAGTTATCAAAAGCTATAAAAAATAGGAAAATTGGCTAAATACAAGATATTTACATAGATTTTGGCGCGTACTTGTAGATGTGTAATTCGCCATCATTCTAGTATGGTTTAATACCCCCTGCATTGTGCATTTGTTTTTACTATAAATATGTGTGTGTGTGTGTGTGTGTGTGTGTGTGTGTGTGAGCTGGTTTGGATCGTTCAATAATTTTTTGCCGTTGAAAACTCCTCAATTAGCAATTTCACATACGAATTTTCTGAATATGTTGTTGTTTCACTTTGTACAATGTTGTTGTTATGTTTTAGTATTTAACGTTGTTATCAAATCGTCAACAGGCTTGATTTTATTTTTATACCTTTTACGTTAGTGATAAGGGTATATATCAGCTTGTCATTCCGTTCGTAATTTCTTAAATATCCATTAACATCCCATAAAGCATTTTTTTTGATCCTTATAGGGAGAACAGTTGAATATCGATGTCCGTCTGTCCCTTTATCTGTTGAAATCAAGTTTATAAGCCCCTTGATATTTATCGAAACTGTTAGGGTTATCAAAAAATCAGGTATACTCGCAATTATATTGCTTTTGAAATTTCGTTAAATCACCCGATCTTTGACAGAGATATAAGCCAGTAATCACGACAACCTCTGTTTATTTCTTTAAAATTTGTACATCAAAACGTCTAAAGCTGCCCCTCAGTTTTCCCTATCTGGGTGCGATGTAAGACCGATAACCATTAATTTTTCATCACAAACAATTTTTTAGATTACACATACCTCCTCTCTACAATTTCTTAGAGGGCTGCCATACAAAATTTAAAAAATGAGGTAAAAACACCTTTACCTTTCCTAGAGTTTCTCTTAGATGAATAGAATATATACAAATCCTTATTAGTATTTCCTTCCAAACATTTTTCTGTAACATACGTATCTCTATCTTCATCACCTAAGGAGTTTGCCACAAAAAATTTACAAAAACGATTTTAAAACGTCCATAGCTTCCTCAGAGTCCGCCTTAAAAAAAATAAAGTGTACAACCAACCCCCATTAGTTTCCCCTCCCAAATATATTTCTTGAACAAACTAAACCCCTTAGTTCCATACAAAGTTTGAGAAACTGAAAAACATCCCTCCCCTCATAGCTTCCCGAATGTCCGGGAATAGGTCAATGGTAGGACTAACCCCAAATCATTTTTCCTTGCAAACATTTTCCTAGAACATGCATACCCCGTATCTTCATCCCCAAAGGGGGTTTCCATACAAAATTTAAAAAAATTACGGTAAAACTCCTACACGTTGTGAAGGTTATATAAGACTCAGCACAGCCGAATATAGCGCTCTTACTTGTTCATCTCTTAGTTAGTTTCGGTACAGTGTGTACGTGCCTGCGTTTGCTTATTTATGTTTGTGGTTGTATGTGTGTTTGTGTACAGGACATAGTTTTTTGCGATAGAATCCCATACATACATATGTACTTACTTGTTTTAGGCTAGCAATGGACCTAGAATCAATTGTTATTTTTTCATTTACGCAAATGGCACATGAAACAGGCAAATTGTTACCGTTTTTTTATTTATTTTTTTTTAATTGTTTGATTTTTTCTACGTTCAGTTACCTTTATTTCGTTGAATTACAGTCAAAGCAGTAAAAGAAGCAGAGTTCCAGATTTTGTGGGATTTTAGTTGCTGCGGTTGGTATTAGTACTTTGTTTTCAATTTGCAAATTTTACATTTATATTGATGCTACAGCTCCATGCTACCAAATGCAACTTTGGCTGTACTTTGCAATGTTATCGCTTCTGTTAATGTTTATTTTGTTTTATTTGTTTTATTGTTTCGGATGTGCCTTGTGAATTTATTCAAATGCAAAATCCTGGAAAATCCCTTAAGGGCTAGTGGTGAAATTCACGTGTAAAAGCGTACAGTAAAGAGAAGAATAGTGTACCAATGACTGAATGAATAAACGGATGAGTCCCCTGACACAATCCAAGTCATCATCGAATTTTTTAATGTGTTTTTTATTTGTCTGTCTGTTTGTTTTCCACTGTTGTTGATGGTGGCTTAGAGGTTCGCGAAAAAAGTTAACGATACAATAAATGTTAGAGCGTTGAAGTGTTTTACAAAAAATAATAAAAACAATTTTAAATTAAAGAAAAACAATTCTCAAACTACCACGCATTATCAAGCAGCATCAATATTATCGTCAACAGCAGAAAATGTTTGCAATTTAGTATAAGAATTAAAGCAAATGGTACCTCTGCGGTTGTTTCAAATAACCGCGTTTGTGCTAAAATCAGTGTTTTCAGAATTTTGTTTTGGATGTTTTAGACAAAGTGTTAATTTTTCTGAACTATTTTACTAAAAGTCATTTAGGTAAAGATTTATTAAGAGGTCCTAGGGAAGTCAATAAAATGTTATATCTATACATGCATTCATACTTGAATGTATCTAGAGTGTTTCCAAAATAATCAGCTAAAATAATCAGCTAAAATAGTACAAATAAAACAATTTATTAAAAATAATAATAACCAACCAATAGGACTGTATATCTTTAATTTTATCTACCCAAAAGTTTTGCGATAAACAAGCAAATGTTGCATTCAATACCGCACAATATAATCATGTCCTGTTGCTGACATTCATCTCGTCTTTTTCTACAATTTTTTTTTATTAGATTTTACTTTTTTCTACTTAGTTTTCCCTTTTTTATTATTTGTTAACACAATTAAGTAAATTGTTTTAGAAATTCTTTTTATTGCGTTGTGAAGAGGTTTTAATGGCTGCTACTTTGCGATTTTGATGACAACAAATAACACCATCATATTTGCCAACGATGCGACTAGGTGTGGCGACAAAGGAGATTCATTGGCAACTGCTGCTCAGTGGATAGTGAAAGTTATTTATTTTTGGCTTAAATTAATATGGATTCTATTTTTTATATAAAATGTGAATTGTTATTAAAATATTGAAAACCCCTATTTTGTAGTTAAATAGTTCCGATAAAATTAACTTTTCAAAAATATTTAAATCGCTTTTTTGCTTTAATATTATTTTTGTTATATTAAGTCATATTTAGTTAAAGTTTGTTTTTTTTAAATTTTTTGCAATATTTAGGTTAAGAAAGCCGAAGTTTCTAAAAAATAAAATAAATTATGAAAAATATACATGAATACACACATAAACATAAATACAGCTTTTCTTCTTTAAATACCAACTTAGCCTTTGCTTTCGCTTAATATTTTCGCAAACGGGAAGGGATATAAAGATGCAAAGGAAGGCATTTTGCACATTAAAAACTTTTGCAAATTCTTAGATTTAGTTTCTTATTTGATTTCTTTAATTTCTTGCATACTTATATTATATTATATTATATATTAAATTATACAAAAAACATGTTTACATGTGCTAGTTTCCTCTTGCAACACTATGCAAGAAGCAAAATTATAATTGACGACCACTATATTTTTAATGTGTTTTAGCCACTTTAGTAAAAAAAGGTAGACATTTTAAAATATATGGATACTTTTTTTAATTTCCTTTTTTATTTTGAGATTTTTGAAGATGCTTCATTTATACTCAATTTTAAAACAAAAAAAAAAACGAAAGCACTAAAAGACTTACCCCCATATTTATAAAAATTGAAGTGGGATTATTAAGCGCTTATATGACAGATGTCTATGGATTAGTTATCAAAAAAGCCCTTAATAAGCCTACTTTAATTATTATGAATACGAGCGTAAGAATTTAGAATACCACTTTGGTAAATTTTCAAGTGTTTTACAAATATTTAATCCGAAAATGTAATATTTTTTTTTATAAAAAACTTATTTTTTTTTGAGATTTATAAGATTTTAGGGTTCATTTAAATAAAAAAGATGTTTCTACAAATATTTTCGTAATATAAGAGCAACTTTACCTAAAACGGTTCTAAACGGACTGGATCTAGTTAAGATCCTTTAATATACATCGGAAAGAAGCTAAAGTTATGTAGGATAAAAAACGATTTTTCTTTTTCAATTGATTTTATTTATCAGCAATTCGAACGATAATAATCTTATAAGTTTTGTTTACTTTTAACATTTTCCTAAAATTTCATTTTAAATAAAAAATTTTTCTTTAGACAACAAAGATTTAATTACAAAAGAAAATACTGTAAACAATTATTATAATGAAAAAATTATTTGAGCCCTTTAAAATGTATATATGCTTAGATTTATAATTATAAAGTCACGGCTGCAGAAGTAAGTGTCCAGTCAACATCTGCCTAAAAACAGCCACAACAATTAAAAAAAATTAATATTAGCGGTAAAAGTCCTATTAAAAATTATCTTGAATTTATTTTCATTTAAAATTTCTTTTATCTTAAAATCTTTAAATTAATTTTTTTTTGATTCTACAAATCTTAATTAAAAGATATCGTTTGATTATCTTTTTCCAAAAAAAAAAAATGTTTTATATATTAATTTGACCTTTTTTAATATCAAGCTTAAATAATTGAACTCGAGGTCATATTCAACTTGATTTCAACTTGAAAATGTTTTATTTTGTACAGGTTCTTCTTCACATGCTTTGCCAGCTCAGAGCCACAGGGCTGCCACAGTACTTTAAAATTAAAGAAAATTAACTCGCTTGCGATACGAAAATGATATTTTACATGCATTCACAAAATTTCATCAAACTTGAAAACACATTTTGAGCACAAAAACTCAAAAATCCCCATATAAAAAAGGGGATTTTAGTTTAATATGTATTTAGTGTTAATTCGGTTTATTATTTATAATTTTAATTAAATAAAGGTTTTTGTATTTAGAACTAACGTTATTATATGGATCTATTGCAAAATTTCTAAGATTTTGCCTTTTTCAATTTTTTGTCATACAATTGTATGTATATCCCATATCTCAGTGCCCTGTAAGTCCCAATAATATACCTCAGAGTACCCATGCTCTCATTGAGTAGCGGATCAGTGACCCTACTGTCCATCCTGGACCACAGAGGCCTCGAGATACCGCAATCACTCATGTCCTTCCAGGCTCTGCCCACTTTGTCCATTGCCCAAGTCCCTATCAATTTATAATAGAAACCTATTGGTGGCTTAACCGATCCACAGCCCACCAGTCTCTTTACCAGTGACGTAACATATCCCGGCACCCAACAGAACCTAGCCCTGCGTGACGCCAAGATCGCCCTAAGAGCACATCTACAGTCGTCTACAAGTCTAGACCTAAAACTATGTCCCTCTAGAGATTTGAGCACGCCCTGACTGTCGACGTAAATTGTCACGTCTACTGACGTATAAAGCATGACATAACCAACAGTTCTACATTGTTAACTTCAAAAATTATTTTTTTTTTTGAGTTCTCTCAGTTTTTCAGCAAATAAGCGGTAGCTGTGTACTTACTTTGATCAGCAACCTTTATCGGTTTTTAGTTTTTCCATAAAATAAAAATTGTTTGTTTGTTTTAATTTTAAATTTTTTTCTTTATTTTGTTACTTTTAATTTTTATATCTTTTTTAATATTTGTAATATAACTACTAATTACAATTGTTATGTTTGCTGATGAAACATGAATATTTTTATTTTTGTTTTAAATTTAATATATTTTTTTCTTTAATATAAATATAACTTCGAATCATGTAGTTAATATAAATAAATTTAGCCTATCTTAGCCAACAAGACAAGTAATATTAGACAGTTAGTCAGGCAAACAAACATTATAAAATAAATTAACAACAAAATTATTTTTTCTTACAATAATTTAGATGTTAAACATAAAACAGAATATTTATAATAATACAGTGAAAGAAATTTTAAAATGAAAGTAATTATTGTTGCTAAGAATATCAGTCTTTAAACGTGTGCCTCCTTTTTAAAAAAATATTATTTTATTAATTTTATAAATTATAATAATAAAAAATATTAACATTCGTTGTTTAGAAAAGCCAACAGATTAGGTTTTTAGTTACAGATTTTAAACATTAAAAAATTATTTTTATTTGATTTTATTTCTTTATATTTTACAACAGTTTTATTTAGATTTTTATTTTATTACAATAGATTTAATTTATTGATGATTGCTTGACTTTGTTTGAAACACACGCAGACATTTTTCTTTAAATTAATACTATTTAATATTAAGTTTTTTTATTTTAAATTAATTTTATTTTTATTTGTTTTATATGCTAATTTGTATTACTTGTTACAAAAGAGTTGCATTTGACCGTTTGTTTGTTTTGTATGGCTGATACATATTTACATGATATAAAATTAATTTCCCTTATTTTATTATATTTAATTATATATTTATAGTTTCATATGTATTGTATGTTTGTTTGAATGTATTTTTAAACTGCTATAAATTTTATATTTAAGTGATTATTTGATTTGATATCTTTAGACAGTTGGCCTATTTTACAGTTTGCGGTTTGACTGGAAGATATTTTTGATTTTTTTCATATGTTTCTTAAAAAATTTTGTACAATACAAACCAAAAAAGAATAATTGTTATCTAAGTGAATAAAACAAAAATTTTTCAAAAATAAAAAAAAAAAATGCAAAAGAAATGTTATGAAAATCATTTAATTGTTTTTATGTTTTACACTGGGAGCTTTTTCCTTGAAAGCGTATCTTTAGAAAAACATATGTATTTTAAAAAGACATTGTTTGGAAAAGTGTCTGTTTTCCAGTTTTATTAATTCAATTTTAAATAAGTTAAAAAACTAAAAAAACTATTAAATCTATAATAATTATTCTAACATTCTTGCTCACACTCATTTATACTTTTCATATTTAATCTTACACTAGAGGACTAGACATCTTACATACAAGTTTGTTTTTTCGTAACATTTTTCAATTTCACTCACTTTAAATTTAAAAATTGAGTTTTATTTTGTTTTTATTGTTTTACGGTAAAGTTTATGTTAACTGAAGTATGCTGTTCTTATTGTTTATGAAATTGGGGTCTTTTTTGTTTAACTATTGAAACGACCTGACCTTTTTACCTATAACTATACATTTAGGAGATTCACAAGGTGTTCTATTATGCCCTATTTTCATAATATTGTAAAACTTCACAATGGTTAAGAAACATTGTTGTTGTCTTTTATACAAAAATATTTCAAAAAAAAATACGTTTTATTGTATGTTTATTTAATTGTCATAACAATTCTATATACACCTGCGACGAGTGTCCAATAGTTGGTGAAGATTTTTAAATCATTGTGAAATTTTATAACATTATGATATGCAATAGGACACAAAAGAATACATTGTGAATCATCTAACTATTTAGACTTAAAAATAAATCAACAAAAAAGCTTTTGAAGTTTCAGCAAAAAAATTAACACTTTCAGGTGAATTCGGTCAAATCGTTTTATATCTATTGTTTCTTTAGTAATTAAAAATGTTTAAATGTTATTTAACTTTTAGTTTACTTTTATGTTTATAGCTTGGCAAACAGACATACTTATTCTTAAATTCTCTTTCATACAACAAAAGCTTTAAGGCTTTAAATTTAATTTACACTGCAAAACGTAAACTTACTAATTCTTAAAAAAAGTTCTTACTATGCTGTATTTACACGATCACAAACACTCGAAAAAAGTGAAAAAAATAACCTAAAATATTTACAAAACGACTATACAATTGATGTTGAAAACAAACACAGTTAAATTTACACATGCAATGTTGTGCGTTGATCGTGAGGAGGTAATGGTTTTGTCAAACACTGTTGAGCAGGCGCAGGATTTAAAGGCACTTGACTTGGCAGCACCTCAGTTTGTATTAACACCTGCTTATCGATAACTGGCATCTGTTTTCGTGTGGGACGTATCAGAATGTATAAGATAAAAATTATAGAAAATAGAACAGTTGAGCCCACAATGGCAAATAGTATAGATTGGGCTATATACGCACTACTATCAACTGTTGCTGGCAGGCCAAAAAGCTTAGAGCGCTTAACACTTGATTGGGGTATTACCTCGTTTTCAGCTGCATTCGAAAACGTATCTTTTTTTGTAATTGTACTGGAGCTGGAGCTGCTGGGGGTGATAGTTGTGGTGGTAGGGGTGGATGATGTTTTAGTATTTGCATTGGGATTATATGGTGCTAAAAAATCTTTGGAACTATCCTTAAGAATTCGCATTCTAGAGTCAGATTCACCAGAAGAAGTGGGTACCGATTCGGCTCCATAGATATGGTGTGGATTTTTTCTGCCAAAAGAGGAATCCATTGCAATTGCTTGCATGCCAGTAGCCGAGCTATCGCCTAGTTTGTGGGTATCCACAATCAATTTGAAAGATCTACGCATGCCACCAGTTTCCTAAAATAAAACAAGAAAATATTTGTTAAATAACTTTAAATAAAAGGCTTATTTATTGTATTGTTATACTATCTAACTTAGGGACAGGGGCAGTTTTAAATTTCTCGTGAAATTTGTAATTATTACATTACGAGGTACCACAGTAGTCTAGGGGTTGTGGGAACGATTTATACCATTTTTTTTCTACTTTAATTTCATTCTAGTTCTTCTCTAAATTCTATTTTTACATCTACTTCTACTTTACCTTTACACCCGTCACTGCAGGTAGCGCAAAGTGATCGAACTAGCGGAATTTAACGAACTGTAGCATTTCATTTAACGGCTGGCTGTTATACCTAACCTACTACACATTAGTGGCCTTAAAAAACACACCGCTATTGAATAGTGAACTTTCATTTGAACTTGCGAATAGAGTCGACCTTAATGTCCGTAAAACCAATTTCCGTCTTCTGGCACATCAACTTACAGTAAACCACGATGCATCGCCAGTACTAATGGAATGTTTAAATGGTGGAGAGACAGAAACTCAAGGACATAAAAATTCGTGAGATGTCTTACGAACAGAACATGTTTTTTATGTCAAAACAAGTATTCAATGTCTTTGTTTCTTTAAACTTTGAAGGAATTATTTACCACCAACTGACATTCTCAATATATACTCGTATATATTGTCTATAACCAACTGAAGATGGAATACAACTCCCCTGCGTTGGTTGGTGCCCCAAAATCTTGTTTGGAGCTACTTAACCGTGTACGAGAGCTAGAGAAGTTGCTAAACGGTGACGTTAGGGAATTCAAGCGCATTTTTTTACTCGTTTACTGTGTTTAAAAGAAAACAGAGAGCCTGTTCCTAAAACCCGGGATTTAGTGCGTGATAACCGTTGTAGCGACGAGGCCACTTCTTCATTTATTCTCGTAGGGAAACATTATCAGAAAAGACTCGATACCAATATTCCTATTTTAGCAAAGAACAGAAAGAAGTACACAGGATAGAATTAGGGCAACATTTCTACCAAAAAAAAAATACATGTGTAGGTACTATATTATTGAAATATTTGAAAACTGCATCTGATCACTAATATTTAAAAAAAAAATTGTAAAGCATTGAACAAATTTTGTTCGCAAAGTATTTAAAAACAAATTGAAATGATTGGTAACATATGTATTGCCCGAAATAACAAATAAATTTTAATGCACGTTGCTGATTAATTGATGTGTAGTGCTGCCACCTTGTTCAAAAAACAATCAACATAATTTTTTAATAAAAACCCAAAATTGCATTTAAGTAAAACGTAAATTAATTATTAAATAAACAAAATGCGTATTTTATGACGAAGTTCAAACGTAAGGTAAACAAATAAAAAAGTTAAATAGAAAAATGTTACCAGGGAGCCGTGGCTTGGCGCTAACCAAAGTAATAAAGCAAAAGCGGCTGTATTTGACTGGCGCCGTTAAGACAGTATTTTCGTCTTAGGGTTGAAAAGGTAATACGTTTGTTGGTGCCATTAAATTTGGTACCTGAAGAACTACTTTTAAAGGATTGTTCTCTAACCATTCTGTAACACCCTGTAATATACAATTAATATCTATAGAGGAAACACAAATGCATACGTCTCAAAAGTATTAAAAATTACTGCAGGACTTTATGTTTCTGTTCGATACATCAAAGTTGTTGAATCTTTCTATGTTGTACGAATGTATGTTTGGTTGAGTGTTAACATATCAATTAAATACTGACAAGATCAATTGATTGCTTCTGGTTTTTATCATTGAATGTCAATACAAGTTTAACAAACCACCTGCAATCCTAATGTTTCCACTTTATGATTTCTTACGTTAGCAGCTAAATACTAAATGCCAGATAATTAAGAGAGGAAAAGAGGAACATCATTTATAACAAGGATTGAAAGTCTAGTTTGGTTTTTGTTCTTTTCATAAGTATTGCCACTGAAACAAGTTAGTTGGATTGTTAGTAAATTATTGTTTTTTATAAATTGTTGCGTGTTTATGTCAAAAACGTAGGCTCCACTAATCTTAGACACGCAAAATATATACGTAAACACGTTTGGGAGCAATGATATAAAGGAAGACAGACAGTCAGACAGACAGAAAATGCTTTTTAAACACTTAAAAGGAAAAGCCACAATAAATTTTAGTTAAACTTTAAATGAACCAAAACAATAAAAATTAAAGCAAGTGCTTTAGTATTGAAAGTTTGGCATTGGGTATGATTGCATGCCATCAGGCGACATGTCATGCTGTAAGTAAAAAGAACGACAATAAGTAAAAACATCATGCAACATACGATGGCAGAAGCTTAATTTAAGCTTTTATTCCTCTTCAATTTCTCAATGCGCGTGTATGCATGTGTGTTAATGTTTTTTGCAAAAATCATGTTTGACGTCGTAACAAAATTGTCAACAGCTAGAAAAACATTGATGTAATTAGCCAATTACTATGGCTTTCACACCATAACATCAAAAACAGAGAGAAAGCGGCCAATTCAGTATCGATAGACAAATGCTGCATATGGTCAGAAAAAAACAAAAAAATTATAAATAAAAAATTGGCGGTGGTGGTCTCATCTCGTGCAAGGTATGTTTGTTTATTGAAAAATAAAATTTAAAATGAGAATTTTTTAACGTTTATTATTGCAACATGATCATTTTTGGTCAAAGACGGGCCAAGAAAAAGCAAAAAAATCGCCTTAAAAACTTATGATGATCACGATTATCTCTTAAGAAGAATTTTATGAACAAAACGATGAAGTAATGGATACAACACAATTATGTTGGTTATAGTATGGAGTGCGCATGAAAAAAGTGGTGCTTACTTTTAAGGCTTATAGTATTTAAATAAGTTATAAGGAAATAAAATTTAAATTTTTCATAATTTACAACAAAGTTTTAAAAAGACTTTGATAAAAGTCTGTTTTTCAGATGATTTTTTTTTGGAAAAAATAAATTTATTTTTTCGTACGCAATTTTTTTATTTGTTGCTATTGTTATTGTGTTTTGCAATTGGATTTACTTTTATATCGCTTTTCTTGACTCCACAGATGATTGTGACTTCTTAATACTCAATTCAATAAATAACTTGATTGTGGTTTGGCAATTTGTAGAACAAAGAGTATGATAGAATAGATTTAGCTTAAGCAAAAGTAAAATAAGATGTTTACACTAATGAAGCCGCATTCACCAAAAAACTACCATTAAACAAAATAAAAAGACTTGACCAAGGTTAGATCATCATCATCATGAAAATTGTAAATAGCGCTTAGCTTAATGTAGAGGGCAATACTAAATGTTCAATATTTGTCTTTTACGCCCTAAAGGCTTGTGGAAAAACTGTTTATACTTTATTGAACTCAACTGTTTAACTGTTTTGTTTTCATTTTTCTTTTTGTTTATTTTTTTTAGTAAAAACTTATTTTGTTTTATTAAACTTACCTTATGTTTGCACGTAACTTGTACGTGATATACTGTGTCTGACCAGAGGGATAATTCAACAGTAGAGCTATCAGTCAATAGGTTTCCCATTAAACCGCCTCCAGAGACCTCCCAAGTAACTAAACATTGCTTTGATGCGTTCGTGATGGCTTGATCCCAAGCAATGTCCGTTATTACTAAAGATCCCTGACGCAGGGCTGAATTGATATTTAGCGGAAATGGACCCAGCTGTTGATCGCAATTATTCCAACACTATAAAAGAGAAAATAATAAAATCAATAATTTATAATAATTAGCTGAAAAAACAAATAATTTTATAATTTTTTTTATGTAACTTAATTAAAAAATAAAAAAGCAAAAGGACAAACAAACAACTGCTTTTTAGGTACAGGATAAGGCTTTTGCAAGAATTTAAAGTTTGCGAAACAAATAAATACTCAGCTAACGTTAACTTAAATGAAAAAGAAGTTTAATTATATTTGGAGGTTAAATATTAGCAAAACTCGATTTCGGTAGTACATTCCTATTAAATTCAAATTGCATTAAGTGGGAAGCCAATTAAAAACCGTAAACGCTTATTTTTGAGGCATATAAAATGGCAGTTTTATTTAGTTTTAATTTTTAGTATATGCCGTATGAAGAGTATGTTTAAGTTAAAACCTTTAAAAAATACTATGGTGGTTAAGGTAGGTTTAGTTTGAAAGCAGCAAACCTTTAAGAAAGACATCAAGCTCCGCAGGACATACACTTAAGCCAGCCATCAATTTGTTAATAGCTCATAGCAAAGGAAAAACTGCGAGGGAAAGTATCAAAAATATTCAGTGATACCTTAACATTTCCCATTTTACACGGCTCAAGTGAATCCCATCGGGATTTGGCCTTTGACTACTGCACAACGAAACCTTTTCTCTGCGGAAAATAGAGGGAAGGTTGAATAAAATCAGCTTCTTGGGATCTGTCGACCTGGAGATATATACCGAAGGGTAAAAGGGAAAAAATTGGTGTTAGTGGAGGAAAGTTCATACGCAAGCAAGAGTCCGGATCTCGGTTAGACTTCCCGATGAACGCAGTATATTGTAGACTGAACTGTCAGTGACAAATTGGCGGCTTACTGGCCGTATGTCGTATATTCGGCAGAAGCATCAAGATCATCACCGACAGCCGAGCTGCAATTAGGTCAATTTCTGATGTATACTCAAATCATATGACGAGGCATTCAACTACACTTGTGGAATCCTGCCCTTTTTCTAAGCCTTCACGTGGATAAATACGCCGGAAAAATCGCAAGAGCCACACGGCACAACGAACTTAGATGTGGAAACACTGGGGCAACTTTCCAAAAGTCTTATTGATCGGAACAAACAAAGACTGAAAGTCACTTGGCTGCAATAACCAGCCAGTGTTGATTTGGCACCCATGCCAGTTGACTTACACTGTCTTTCAACAAGTTCTGTAGAAGCTGTCAGGGCGCAGAGAAGACTGATAGTATCCAGCAACACTTGTGATTCAATCTGACAATGGACAATTTTCGGATCAGGCTTTTAAGCGCCGAGACCTTTTCGGACATGACGTATACTGGCCTCTCTAGTCTGTTATCTTTTATCAAGGGGAGCGCCTGGTTTGCAGACAGGAACTATTACGGGGTAAGTATTGCTAAGCATTTATATTGACATCATTTCCATTAGTTGACTGCACCTTTTTTTATCACTGTCGCAACCGCCTGTTCTACCTAACTTTACCTATTCACTAAAGTCCCTTCAGAGAATTCTGCAGTTAGACCTTCAGTGAAACAAGAGACTTTGGGTTTCTCAGGTATACCTGCTGTTCTAATCTCCAGGATATTAACCCGTTTGTTTCTGATTAGCCCGAAGTGCCTCGGCGTCTGTATAATGAGATCTTGGCCATAGTATGAGTAAACATGAATAACCTTCTTCGATGACTGTTTTAGATTCGGTGCCATGAACATGACAACTTTCTGTACCGATATTCACGTACGTTGAATATGCGTGATCGATGAGCGAGGACAAACATTTTGTAATTGCTATGACCTCTGCCAGAAGGCCAGTGATATAATCTGGGAGAAGAAAGTTTATTGCGAAAAAACCGAGAATGCCCAGATCCTACGCTTTTTCCTCCACTAAAGAGGCATCTGTATACCAGCAGGTTTCCTTAGGCAACTGTCACAGAGTTCAGTCCTACCCAAATGGTCCATCTAACATCAGCGCAGTGCAGTAAGCCTTTATCTTTTCCTTAGATATACGACTGAACAATTCGACAGCCCCCGTAAGATCCTGCAGTGCCACCAAAATTCATTAATATTAAATTTATAAGCCATAGGCTTTCATTTTCTTTAGGCGAAAATTGAATTATTTGTTTTAACAAGAAAAGGATTTTTTTTAATGTTGCACTTGCTTTCTATTGCTGTTCATCAAACTACCGTCTCGCTGGTTACTAATAGTGTAGTTACGTTTTTATATCTTTGAAACTGATAGTGGTATATTAAAAACCTCTATCTACAATATTAAGGACCACGAAATATGTAGAACTCCCGAAAAAAGCCTAAGATCTTATATTTAAACCTAAAAATGTCAAACTAACAAAAATACATAACCCACAGTCTAAAGACTGTTAACGATTTTCATACAAAATCGCAACAGTTGTTTCAGGGAGCCAAATAGCATTTTTAAGCAAAAAATTTATAAAAGGATGCGTGCGGATTTTTTTCTGTATTATAATTGCTTGAAAAATAGATAACATGTTTAAAAGTTTACAAAAAAAAAATGTGCTGTTCTCTCAGTAAACTTGTTTAAGGCAGCTTGTGTATTTCAGTTTTGCTCTTTTAGCTGTTTACAGCACAAATATATAAAAGACTAAATACAAAAAAAAAATTAGTTTTGAAATGAATTTTAAAAAGATATTTTCATGTAACTTCATAAATGGCGCCATTTTCAGCTAGAGTAAAATTTATAATTTTTTTTTATTTTTATATGAAAACATGTTTTAGTGTTCTTTTCAAAAACACTAAAAAAAGCAAAAGAATATTTTTAACATACTAATATGCAAGTTTGTATGAAAGAATTGTACATTTCATACAACAAAGTTGTCAGATATGTATGCATCTTTTATCCGTCATAGTCGTTGCTTTTTATGACACCATTAGGATTGCGATTACTTTAAAATTCAATTGTGCGCTTTTTTTACTCGTGTTTAGAAATATGTTTAAATGCAGAAATAATGTATAGTGTAAACCATATAAATAGATATAAAAAGAAAATTGTAAGCAACATAAGTTATAAAAAATGCTTTATAACATTTATATAATTTCATAAAACTGGAAAACATAATAGAACATTTTTAAGTTGCTTTAGTTTAAAGTCCTTTAAAGAAAAAGAAAAAGTTAAAAATACAATTAAAATATTATGCAGTGAGGCATAATTAAATTTAGCTTAAGGGCTAAGGTTAACAAAAATTTTTAAATATAAATAATATTGCTATTTTTATTTATTGTTGAACTGTTTTTAATACAAATGTTTCGCTATTTAATTTGGCTTAAGTTCATATAATTTCTTTTTATTAGAAGAAATTATTATTATTTTCCGTCAATGTTGAAAGAAACTTTAATTTGAAAAAAGCAGGTTTTTCCACCGCTACTAGCCGAGTAGAATGCATTTTCGAAAGCAGCTACGCAATTTCATCATCAGTACTCTTTGAACGGTAGTAGTGTCTTTTAGTTGTAAACATCACTTATTTAACTTACATGTAACAGAGAAATTATATGAACTTAAGCCAAATTAAAAAGCAAAACATTTGTATAATTAATATTTTAACAACAAGATATTTTCTGTGTTGAATAAAGTTCATGGTAACGTAATGTTAGGCAACATTTTTGCAGCAAATATATTTGAATGGTAATGGCAACATTGTTTTATCACAACAGTGAGAAAATTTATAAAAATGTTTATGCCTCAATTATAAAAAAACCAATTATGCTTTTTTAACGTAAAGGTCGTCATCAGAGCAATGAAAAAGGTAAAAAAAAAACTTAATAAAAAATATTTGCGATTAAAGTTAACGTTTTAGAGACCTTTTTTATTTTTATAACACATTTTTTTAATAAGATAGTAAATTGAATCAATTAATAATCGTTTTCAAAAATATCAAAATCGTTTATAT
Organism: Melanophora roralis; assembly: GCA_963583895.1. Taxonomy (NCBI): domain Eukaryota; kingdom Metazoa; phylum Arthropoda; class Insecta; order Diptera; family Rhinophoridae; genus Melanophora; species Melanophora roralis. Next base: position 58,327,643 of record OY757190.1, on the reverse strand, counting down.
GTTTTTGTTGCAAATTTGTATTTAAAAACAAGTACAAAAGTTAAAGTCGGTCAAGACCGGCCATATTATACCTTACACCACATTCGCACAGGGGATATATAAAAAAATAGATCGATAAATAGAGCTGTAGTAAGGTAAACATGTGTGCAAAATTTTGAGAAGGAAAGGTAACATTCAAATCATTTATATCCCAAAACACTTATTCTGGGTAGACATTTGTACGGGGGCTATATCAAAAAATAGACCGCTAACATTTGTACTCATTATACAACTTGGTGGCATAAAAATAGACACATATGGGAAAAGGATTTTTTCTTTTTAAAAAAATCGATGAATTTACGTCTAAAAGAAAACGAAAACGATTTAAATCTAAATAAATTCGTTCATATTTTATTTTTGCTTATCTCGCAAGAACCTAAAATGATAACATGCTGAATAATCGGCTTTTATTTTTAAAGAAATTGGCACACCGTAAAAACCAAAAATTAAACCCGTTCTCAAGAATATTTTACACAATTCCTTCTTAAAGTCAAAATTCTCTTAAATTCAAATTTTTAAGGTCACATCGGTCACAGTCCTCAAGCGTTCAATGTGAGCAGAAATTATGTTTTTGTAGTGTCCACTAACTATCAATCGCTTAAAAATATACCATCCTTGGAATTCATAACCTTTTTTTCAAACAAACATTTTGAATTGTTTTGAGTTATAAGCAAAAATGTGAGCAAAATGATCACACCCGTCACAATGGAATTGCCCATTAGCAAAATTTTATTTAAATAGAAAAATATTTCAGTCAGCACTAAATGCTTGTCCCGGGGGGGGAATTTGAACGAGGCTAGATCAAAAAAAGACCCGATCATAACCAAAAACAACAGGCTTCGTGCCTGTACCAAGAATCTAATCTGCTCAAAAAAGCATGGAAATATCTTCAAAATGGCAACCTGAAGCGTGTTTACAAAAATACATGAATACCCAGCCCGATGGACGGACGGACGGACATGCTTGAATCGACTCATGAAGTGATTCTAAACCGATCCGTATTATTGAAGGTTGCTCTCAGACATACAGAAGGTTGACTCAAACACATGCAAAAACGCATAATACGCCTACCAGGTATGTGGTGTAGGTATAAGGAGCTAAATGCAAAAAGTACGCGACAAAAATAAAAAAGTAGCTAAAGAAAGCACGTTAAGAGCAACAATGGGAATGCTGGCAAAACCACCACTTTGAAAGGTATGTGTATATTATCTCTTTGTTAACAACGCTTATTGGTAAAAAACGAGATGAAAATCTTTTTAATAAAATTAAAAAAAATTTGTTTTTTCTAATTTGTTATTACAAATGCAAAAAAATCTGTTTGCGACAATTTTAGTTAATTATAATAAAATAATATTTAAAAATGCATATGCCAAGGTTTTATTAGATTAACTTTGGTTAAAAGTTGCTATGTAAATGTAAAAGAGCACTGTTTATAAACATAAATCTAAGTTAATGCGCTTCTTAATTGTGTTGAACAAAATAATTGTTTGAATTATCATTATCCCTAGATAACCTTAGGAGTTTTGAGTTACCTTTTTTTTTGTACATATTTTAGTTTTTAAAGATTAGTGTAGATTAGGTATGATCACAAATATAACGAAATTTTTAATACCAATGCTTTAATTAGGAATAGTTCAATAAAAATTAATACTTTTAGTTCTTATTATTTTTAGCCCTACACTAATATAAAAATCAGGAATTTCATTTAATGAATAACAGTTACACCAATTTCAACAAACATATTATTTGACTTTATTAAAAGATGTTGTTTAGCTTAGTTAACAATGTTGCTGCAGTAATTTTCTCAAGTTTCATTTTTAAAGCAATGCGTTAAATAAGTTTAAAATAAAACCAATTGTAGACACTATATAACAACTTTTTCATCTATATGTCAGTAAGATTTAAAAACATCTTTAAATAAATAATGAAGGACACCTTTTTGTAAGCAGTGTTCCTAAACAATGTTGATAGCAAGTATTAAAACAAAAAAGAAAATTTAAATAATTTTTTTGCTTCGAAAACTTAAATCAAAAACCAAACCACTAAATCAATCTTTAGTTTTACTTAAAAAAAGCAGTTGTTTAGTTAAAAAGCCGGGGATGATAATTAAAAGAAAAAAATAAATTTAACAAGGATATGAGAAGCGAAAAGAATATAAAAAATTTCGTATTTAAAGCCGGATATTGATAATAATCTTTTAGCATAATCAAAAAAAGCTTAAAAGTTTTTGTTTTGTAGTCATTTTTTTGCACTCACCAGAAAACTGAATGCTTCTGGGATATAACTATTGATATTAGGTGGCGTGATGCACATCTGTAACGTAAAAAAGAAGAGTGTTTTTCTTTGAATGAAAATTATTCTTAATTGTTATTTATAATTTTATTTTTTTTATGTATTTTTTTAAAACAAACAAATAAAATATGTTTAATGATATGCATGATTATAAAATATATGGATTGGGTTGGAAAATACAAGACAAAAAAGAAATATGATTTATTAATAACTTTTAAAGGCATAAAACAAAAACACATCAAGTGCAAGGTCTTTAATGGAAAGTGCAGTAAATAACACAATAGACATTTAACGGCATGCAATAAATGTTTTCTATATGTATGGATTTAAACAAAGGCTAAATAATGTGGTAAGCTAATTAATATAATGTTGCTTTATGTAAATTTGTGTTTTTAAATATTTGTTTTCTAAAAATCAAAATATATTTTTTTAATATTTAATTTTTTTTTAGTTTTTTCCTAAAAATCAATAAATTATAGAACAAGGAAAGAAAATTAAAGTGAGAAAAGGAACCTTAAAATAAATTGATTTGAACTAAGCTTAAGCAGAAAATTTTTTTTAACGACCTACAAACAAATATTTTTTTCATCTATGTACATATGCAAGTATAAAATTCGCAAAAGCATCAGCGAATTTGCAGAAGCATCACAAACTTATCAGGCATGCGCATTAGATGCAGGACAGTAATTAATTTCTTAGAAGACTTTAATAAAAAAGGAACTCTATGAACTAATACCACTATCTTTAATCAAAAAAATATTTACAAAAATATTGGTAAAAATTATTTCGCCAAATAATTTTAAAGTATTAACTCAGCTGTCAGCTTGGAAGGATATGCAGAAAGTCTTGCACATGTTGTTTATCGTCAGTTTACATAAAAGGGTATTTTATAATTCAAAAGCCTTGCTATTTATAAAATTTACAGGAACTAAGATATAAACGCTAACATATATAAGAATAAGATTTTTCAAAAACCAATGGCTCGTTGGTCTAGTGTTTGAGCCTCATTCTGGCAATCAAAAGTTGCCAAGCTCGAGACTACATCAGGACAGTATATTATCCTTTTTTCAACTTTGGAAAAACTTAAACACTTTTTTGCTTAATTCAATTATTTTGGTAATTTAAATGATTTTTTAGTTTTTCTGTGTAGAAATTATGTAACGGGCTTTTTATAGTTCTGGAATTACGCCGGTAATATTTTAGAAGTAGTATGTATTTGAATTCTCTCATCGAATAATGAAAAACATCCAAAACCGTAAAGGGAATCCTCTAAGATACAGTTCTTTTTATATTCAAAAAATTTTACATTTTGTCGTTCAAATACGAAATGTTGCACATACTCTCTTTACATTATTGAAAAGATCATGCGTTAGTCTATCATTGGCGACCTTATTTGAAATTTAGATTTTTTTCCTAAAAGCCCATTAGCAGTATCTAGCCGTCCGTCTCCTGAATGAACTGCCTTAAATTTTTGCAAAAATATGTTTTATTTGCTATTTGTGATTGGTTGAGTATACCGAGTCCTTTTACAGTTTTGATATAGAAATTATTATTATTAGTCTTAAAAATTGGCCATAAGACTAGTGAAAAATCTTGTTGCCAAACAAAAACTGCTACTTTTAAGATTTTAAAAACAAAATTTATTGATATGGATTTATATTCTATATTTAATTAAATTTAGATTAATAACAAACCATTATTTAAGAGTAATTGAATACTTTTACAAACAGTTCGTTTTGTTTTACAACGTCTAATGAGGAGTTTTACCCATAAACTTTTATATATTTTATACAAAACAAACTGGAACATATTTTAAACTTTAAAGTACATGTTTAGTAAGTTTTTTTATTAAAAAAACATTTCTAACTAAACATGACAATATTTATTTTAGAAACAAAATAGCTACAAAACTAAGTATATAAATATTCAAATTAAAACATTTGTGTGAAAAGAAAAATCCCCACAGATCTGGGACAAATTCGACAACATGATTTTTTTATTAATAAAAAATGTTTTCTGAACTCATAAATATTTCTACTTTTTGCTTATAATAACAAAACGTAAAAATGTTTCTTATTAAAATATACAACTTTATGGCTTGTAGTACATGTCAACACGTTTCTTGATTAACATATTACGGTTTTTAGGAAAATTTATGCAAATCAAATAGATACAAAATATGTTCGTCTGACATTAGCAACAACTACCATATATTGACATTTATCACACACAAAAAAAAAAAGGGAAAACAGGCAGAAAAAAATCAGTGTTAGTAAGGGAGGCCTGAGTAAAATACAAATATCTTCTAAAAGAACAGACAAACGAAAAAAGTTTAGAATTTAATTTGGAAAAACAAAATAATAAACGCTACGTTTGTATTATGTACCACAAACTTATTTTGTTTATTATTTATTTTATTCTGGAATAAAATGTATTGAACACACCCTGAAGGACACTTGGGGACCAGCGTCTCCAAGTCATCACTTTTGTAGACTATTTTGGTAGCATTGTCAACAAAGCGTCTACAATTATTGCCTTTAATAAGAAACGACTGTAACAACTTAGTATCTATAAGCATTTTTTAATAACACGAAAAATCTGAAAAATTTACAGTTTTGTATTAACAGATACTTAATTGTACGCCTTGACGAGACAAATTCATGCCTAGACAAAAGCCAAACTCAATATATATAAAAAACCCAGTATAAAAATACCGAATTTTTTTATTTGTATTTTGACATTTTTCTAGGCATGAATTTGTCTCGTCAAGACCTGCAATAGGAAAATGAAGACAAGAATTACTAAACTAAAAAAACTACCTAGTTAATAGTACTTTTACCAGTAATGGATTATCAATGACACGCAAATGGTAAATGTCTATAGAAAAAATCATTGCATGGGGAATATTTAGTCAGCAGTATTGTTGGCACTGTCAGTAGTGATTCACAATTTACATTTCCTGCAGGGTATGTAAATGTAAAGATATATATGTATCTATGTATGAGCTATACCATTTCTAAGTAAATATAAATGTTTACATATTTGGATTATTGGTTTGTTGCTAATAATTTATGCAAATTTGATTGGGACTTCATCGAATTTTCTCATAATTAACAAGGTTGTTTCATTCGTCTATTAGATAAATAAACATAGACGGCAGAGTTTAACCGCAGCATAATTATGTAAAACAAACAACTGTTAAAATACCAAAATTATATACCAAAACAAAAAGTAAGCGTGTAAGCATAATAATTTAAAATGCAGCTACAGATTCGGATGTTAGTAATTTAAACGAATATTGGTTATTACATCACTTTAATCACTAATTAACAAACTAAGTATATTTAAATAAATAATAAATTATATAAAAACATATGTGTAATATACAATAAATTTTGGTTGAAAACAATAATATACTTTCATATGTGAATTAATAATGAAATTCAAAATTTGCTTTATTTGACACGTATGATGGGCAAATTATCCATCCATTTTGTGCCTTAAAAGCATTCTGACAACGGAAATTGCAAAATGATTAAAAACTGGGCAATCATTACAAAATTGACCTACAGCTTTACTTTTAATATTCACACTACGTACGTGGCAGGAGTATTATGCGTTTGCGTAGATGTTTGCAACGCCAAAAAAATAGTCTAAGACCCACTTTTTATTATACTTTTCCATTTAGAACTACGTTTTTAGTTAATTAAAACATGTCGCACAGTGTGGTATTTTTATACAACGAGTAGTCAAAAATAGAAGGAATTCTCAAAAGTTATAAAATTTTGCACAAAAACTTTAAATGATAAAATATAATCAGACCTTAAATCTGATAACTTAGTTTTAAAGGACTTGTGTCCTTTTAACACGTTCATGAAATATAAAATGCATAAAGGAGAGATAAAAAATATATGCTACATAAAAATTTGTACAGACATTATCTACAACTTGCTCTATGATCTGCCTAAACTTAACATAATTTTGTGAAAGGATACGTCTACCCCAAAAATGTCCTTTTTGAAAAAGTAAAAAGTTGCCAAAACTTATAAATTTCTCTTTTAAATTCATATCCACTTTAATTAATAATATATAACCAAATGATCATTTGGAACTTAGGGACTCGGCTCTTCCTGTATAACCTTAAAATAAAAATGTACTTAACGGCGAAAGACACAAACAATCAATAGAGATTTTTAATTCCGTGTAAGGAGACGCTTACCTCAATAATGTTATTTTTGCAAATAAGTGAAGGGGCAAAGCTGTTATGAATTTTCTTTATTTTGTTAGTTGGGCACACATACTTTATTTAATAAAATATAAGCGGACATTATACTAAATAGTTTAGTCTTTAAGAATAGGTGTCTTTTGCATATATCCTTTAAGTAAAAATTGCATAACTAAAAGAAAAATTGATTATTTTATGAAATTGTGTACAAGCATGATGGTGGAGTAGTTTTGCAAAAGTGGGTTTAATCGTCCGGCTGTACGGCATCATAATGTAAAATGAACCAAGCTTTTAACATAAAATTGGTTTACTTTTGAAGTTGTCCTATTTTTTTCTTATTATACTTTACATAAACAGCCCTATGTTCCTTCTAGGAATTTAATGGATTAAATATATATATATACTTTACATAAACGGAACATGTCACCTTTATATTGCGTTGTCATTGGAGGAGGCAAATGGTAAAAAACTAGTTTTCCATAACGGTTTTAGGCGAATCCTATATGATCTTCTTTTTTGGTAACGTTAGTATTTTTTCATTCCTTAAAAAAAACATTATCACAACAGAATAAAGATAAAGTAAAGATATAAAAGTAAAGTAAATAATAATCAGCTGACGCTACACCACCACTTTGTACCTTATGTAGGTAGATACCAGAGACTGACAACGGATGTTACTTCGGATGCTCATAGAGTATTATTGAAAAAACATGCATAAGTGCGTACGGTTACAGCTAAAAAAATACACTCTCCACAATACATTCGTTTCACTTTCAGCTTAAGTATACACAAGTAACCGAAATCAAAGTATTTTCGTGAAAATACCCAATACTGTACAGTGTATATCTAATTGGAATTAAGTACGTATGTATAATCATGTACACCCCTTAGAAAACAGATAAAAAAAAGTAGCCGTTTTATAATTCAATCGAGAGCTTCAATTTTTCATTTGTTTTGATATATTAGCAATGCACAATTTTAACTCAATTATAATGCTTGTGTTACAAAAACAGCCAATGTATAACGAAACATACATACACATACAAATTGTTTGTAAGATACATATTTATTTCTTGTGTTTAGGCCGCATGTATTTATTTGTGTATGTATATATGTTTGGTTGAGTCATCAGCAGGCAAAATTATATTTACCAGCAGGGATGCCACAACAAAAATGATATTTCTGGCAAATTGTCTCAAAAAAGGACAAAAATTTACAAAACCACTTTTTACAACAATTTTTCTAATATATTAATAAAGTTTTGTAATTTATTAATTTAAATAAATGTTTTTATGTATTAATTTGTATTGAATTTTTAATAGTTTTTATATGTTTCTTAAATACATTTTTGATGGCATACGTACTTAAAGAAACGTGTCACTTAGTCGAAGCGTATACCATTATGCTGCTAATTTATTAATTTATTTTATTATTTACTATGTCATATAAATATTATTAATTCGCATCAAAATTTATAAATTACAATTTCGTGTTTCAAGTTTAAGGCCGGTACTTAGGTTTAAGAAAGCAAGTCCCAGGCTTTAAAAGCAGAAGTCTTAAAGATGTAAAAAATTTACAAAACTTGTTTTAAATTGATGATAGTGGCATCCCTGGTTACCATATAATTGTGCAGAGAGAAAATATTCTTATAATATTTCCAGCGTTGTCAACTTTGAAATTTCAAAACACACCAAAATGTAGAAAAAAACGCGACATATAAAAACGCAGAAAATTTAGAATTTACTTTTTTTTTATTAAAAATGTCTATTGGCTGAATTTCACAGAGAAAGTATAACATTTTTGTATTAAAAATTAAACAGTAAATCCGTTCCTTACAGTTCAGGCATTTTGGAAAAAAATTAACAGAAAATAAAAAAATAAACTTCTTTGTATTAATTAGTACTAGAAAAAATTTTCTTTAAATTTTATAAATTCTGTACGAAACTTTTGAAAATTTTTATATAAAAACTATATTTGTTAAAAGCAAAACTTAACTTGTTTTGACCGAAATATTTGTTGTTTTAAATCCTTTATTTGATTTTTGTAAAAACTTTGTTAAATTATCTGTATTTTAACTTTTGTAAAAAAAATAACGTAAATATAAAAGGTTTTAGTTCAAACCGTTGAAAAATATTTACTTATTCCTAGGGTTTTTTCCCCGGACTTTTTTGCTTTTCGGGAAACGGGAAATTAAAAATTAATTTCCCGGGATTCCCGCTATTTAAATAAAGTTTACAGGTTGTACTAATAAAAAACTGTTTTTATTTTTAAACTAAAAAATGTATATAAGTTAATACATACATATAAAAAACTTATGAATTCCAACAACCGTTAAAAAACAGTTATTATTGGATTTTACATGTTATAGTACTTCTAATTAGTATAAAATTGTAATGTTACAGGATTTTGAAAGGTAAACAAGGCTCCAAATTGATCAGGCGCTTTGAAATTAGTAAAAAATACACTAAAGTATTTAACGTAATTTTTCATATGCAAAACCTTTTCGGTTTACAATTGGCTCCTGATAAAGAAAACGTATTCATAGATACTAATTTTCATATTAATAGCATCATAATATAAAATTCAACAGTTATAAGCGGTTTTCATTCTTGTTGATAAAGTGCCTAGTAAGATTGGTATTTATGGTAAATGAGGTAAATTTATAATTTTTACTGGTGTTGTTGTGTGATTTGACATATTTACCAACCGAACATGAGTTTCGCTGTCAGCTTTAAAATACAATAGAATATTCTAAAGATCAACTGGACATTTAAAGATGTGCATTTTTAGAAAGTTGGGATTACATTGGCAACTGTGAAGTAAAATTTACTAGTATATTTGAAAAAATATAATTTTTTATATAATGGTTATTGAAAAAATGTTTAATAATATTTTTTTTTTTGCTTAGTTGATAATTTAATTTAATTATCGAAAAAGGAAGCAAAACAAAGGCTCAAATAAATAATTTTTTATAAAATTTAATAAGAGGTTATAATTTTAATGACAAAATTCAAAAACTACGTAATTTTCTCAATTTTGGCGATTTTTGAAACCTAAGGTTGACAACGCTGTTCCTGTATATCATCTACATGATACAACTAATCAGGTGATCTCGTCCCTGCAACAACTACAAATTAGTACCAAGTTGACAAACAAAAGCTCATAGAAAAAAAACGATTAGTAATAATTTTTGTTGCTTTATTTTTACAGGGAGAGCATTAATTTTGACATTTCGGCACTAATCAGCTAGGCCGACGGAACTATCTGGTTCTTTGTATCATGATCATCTACATGTATTTACAATTCTCTCACTTCAAGATGAGAAGTAGATTTTTATTAATAAAAGGCAGGGCTGGATAGGTTAATATAGACTGTGGTGGGTATGGTCTTACAAATTCAAGTTTAATTAAATAAATATTGGCTTTAAGAGCGTTGTGTAAAGCGCACATAATTATTTTAAATTATTTGATAGTTAAAGGCATACAAACTACAAGGGGTTTCTTTATTTTGCATAGAATGTTTCGTGTCTTACTTTTATAAATATTGTATTAAGCGTATAGCTGTCCCTTTGTATTTATTTATTTTCTTCCGTTTTCTTTTTGAAACATGCATATATAAAGTTGTCAATATGTCTCATAATTACTTTTTGTAATAAAGAACAATAATAAATATAAAAATATGCATATGAAATAACACCGAAAACTCATGCAGTAATTTATGAATAAGTACGTACATATGTATGTGTACACAGAACCTAAACAGATAGCAAGCAGGTAGACATTTTAATTGCTGGAAACCCCAAGCATCAAAATCCATCAAACATTTTTTACAAAAAATTATTATTTACGAATTTACCTGCTACCGATCGATGTGCGCTGAAAATTTTGTCACAACATGCGCTAATAATGTGACCTCTTCAAAAAATGCTCCAATTTTTGAAATGTATGCCAATGCCGCAAAATAAAAATCGTTTATGTATATCAGGTCATTTGCACCGATCATGGGATCCCAGCTTTACATACTATATAACATACTATATAATAATATATTTCTATTGCTTTTCCCAACTAAGCTAAAAGTTTTTTGTCCTAATGTTCTTGTACTCAACATATGTGCTATTTATTGAACACGAAAGTCGAACATCTTGAACGTTTTGTATTAATTTTTTTTACAATAACATACAAATATATACAAAATGTCCAAGACGTCTCGCCTTTCGTGCTCTATAAAGAGTACGTTAGTTTTTATATTTGATAAGCCATTCAAATTCCAACTATTTTTATTTAAATTTATACGTATTTATTACATATGCTTGCTTACAGAATAAAAAAATATTAATATAAAAACGAAAAAGAAAATATTCCCATTCCTGATCAGTGCTAGTTTTTCTACAAAACATGAAAGAGCAGAGTAAATCACTTTACATGTTTTTGATATTTTTCTGTATACCATTACATTACATTATACTTAATGTCTTTTTAAAACTAGCTACTGTATACAGTTTATACAGTAGCTACTTTTCAATACTTATAGATATTGCGTGTTAGCACATGTATATTCGATTGTAAGGTATGTGTTTAAGGTATGTTAAAAAAAAAGTATTGCGTATACATGTAACCGTACCAGCTTATGCATGTATAAGTGGATATTGTGTGCGGTGCATGTATAGTTATACTTAATAACCGAAAAAAATAAGTAAATATTCGAGTTATCTTATTTTAGAGTACTCAATGTCATTCTCTGGTAGATACACCTTGGAACAGAAAATAGGAAAATAGGGCAGACCTAACGCAACATATTTACAACAAAAGAAAATGTCATCAGTAACATAAATATATTCTCTGAGATTTTTTTTATTTTCTAGTTGTTGAAAATGCTTTAAGGCACTTCATTTTAATGTCACCTAGAAAAAGTGACCAATAAACCACATAATCCTTTTAGAAGTTTTATGCTTAATTGTGTCTTATAATGATGACAACACATTATGTTGTTGCAAAGAAAAGTCAAAAAAGAAATTGAAAAAAAAACGAAATTACTACACATGTTTTGGCCAAAGTTAGACTGAACAAATGGTTAAACTGCATACATATATGTATACATCATTCTCATACAGACATCACAAATATTTATGCCAAAAAATAAACTTGTTAAAAAAGAGAAGAACAAGAAGAAAACTATTATAAATATTTTCAAGTGTTAGTTTTATGACCAAAAAGAACATAACATAGAGACTTAAATTTTCTTATGTATAAACCGATTTGTCATTTTGTGTACAAAGTGCTAAATGACGTTTTTCTTTCATCTTTTTTTTTCTGTGGATTTTTTATTAAAAATGTAACGTGTGGAGGAATACTTGTAGTTGAGAAATGAAAACATGAAAATTTAATTAAACCAAATAATAGAGAAAAAACAAAGAACCTTATCATAAATAAAAAAAATTTAACAAAATGTTTTTTTTTCTTGTTTAAGAAAAACTCCATATGTTACTAAGTCTTATTTAAATGCTCCAGATTTTATGAAAAGATTGATTTCCTTCTTCTTTACTTTTAAGAATAGAATATAGACATTTGATAGACGTGTTGGGTTATCTGTTTCATATCACTACTGACTAAGGTTGAAAACTTTTCTTGATTATTACTCAAAACTGACAGACATCTTCATATTAAATAAACCCAGAAGAAAGAAAACCCCAAAATGGTATTTAAAAGCTCATTAAGACTTTCATTTGACTTTGTAAAAGGCAGCAACAATAGTATTGATTAATATGTAAACATTTAAATTGTTTTCTTTTTGTTGCATTATTCATTTGGAATGTTACAACAATTTAAAGTTCCTATGGTACTTACACATACTCACGCTAAGAGTAACATAAGCAAATGTTTATATTACATACAAACATTTAAACATACATACATACTTAGGTTACCCCTTGTGCACAGGATCCATAAATTTTCGAAGCATATATGACGATTACCAGCAATTAGAAATCTAAGGGGGACAGACCCTTTACTTATGTTTGTATGTAAATATATACATACATACATACATACATATGTATTTATGTAAACAACTAACAAGAGCTAAAAAGTAAAGAGTTTTTTTAAGAAATTTAAAATTCCGAGAAAATTCACTTATGGTGGCCCTTTTTTCGACATATTATGACACTTAAGTGTATTATATGTATACTTGTCATTCAACACTTAAACAAAAACTTTAAAAAAGTATTAAAAAGTATTTATATTAAAATACAGCAAATAATTATTTAATTTTCTTATAAAAAAATCAACTAAATTTTATTTATACAGCACTTCTTATTTAATAATAACCGCGTACATTTTGATTTTGTTTACATAATCTTTTAATTGTTTTTGAAGTGCGAAAACTAAAGATATTTTGATTATTATTAAAATGATGATGGATTTGTTTGGTCATAAAAACAACTCAAAATTAATTTAGTTTTGGAATAACAATTTCATATACAAAACGAACAAACATTCATGTCATCAGTTATCGAGTGCAAATATTTACTTAAAACTCATATCGATGAGACCACATAATGTGTCAGTGAAAATTGTTATAAAAATTAAAACGGCTATGTGTATTTGATTGAATACTTTCGTTTAATTTTGTTTCTTCCCACTAAAATGAAACTATTTATTCTTGTCATATACTAGTGGAAGTATTTATTTAATGCCGTACACATGCATATCAGAAAAACAATCGTTTAAATTAAGCAAATAAAACTGAAATATTGTACTTATTTGGTTGAACTAAAATGACAGCCAAAAATTTTAAAATAAGCCTTTTTCAAATTTTGTTTTATTAAAATGATCAAATTAATATAGCACCAGTTTTAATATAAAAACAAAAAAATCGTGTATTAATATCTAACGGTTATTAAAAAAATAGATTTCCAACTTCCAAATATTTTAGAGTTTTTAAAAAGCTTTTTCGTAGCACTCTGTTCTAAAAATGCTTAATTTGAGTTGTGACACTATTTTAGCAAATAAGTAATATTTTATAAGTAAAACATTTATTTCTAGAAAACATAGTAAAATCAAACAGTACTTTTTAATAGTTCACAAAAAGATATTAAGAAAATGTTTTAAACAAAAAATTAAAAATAAATAAAAATAATATAAAATGGAAAAGTAAAAGATAAAATAAAAAATAAAATAAACAAACAAATAAATAAAATAGCAAGTATTGAACTTGAGCCTAAATAAAGAAAATGAAATTGTTTTAAAAAACAAATTGTTCAACTATGAATAAATAAAAAACGAATAAAAACATAAAATAAATTAAATAAAATAAAATTAAATAAAATAAAATAAAATAAAATAAAATAAAATAAAATAAAATAAAATAAAATAAAATAAAATAAAACGGATACTATTGCAATTAACCTATTTTTAGTTAAAATTATAAAACATTTCATTATTATAAGTTCAAAATATGCCAGTTAAGCTAGACAATTATATACCCAACACACAGTTTATTTATTTATATGTTGAGTGCCAAAAACTGTCAAATATGCACATTTGCAAGTTAAGTTGTCTCCCAAGATTTGGGCCTAGATGAAATGTTGCACAAATAATTTCTAAGTTATATATTAAGTAAAACAAGCGCGAGGTCTGTTGTTGTCTTTAATAATTTATTCTATTAAAAATTGTTGATATTTCGCCAACCGTCGGTTAGCATCATCAGGACTAAGTAAGCAACAAATATAAAATTAAAAAATTAAAAAATCACAAAATTACCCTTATTTTTTCTTTTTAATTAAAATTTTTCGAGCAAGATTTGGTTTTAATACCGAAATGTGTAACTTATTAGTTGGGTAAGTGCCAACTAGAGGAGTTAGGGTCGATAACGGATCGATATACAAACAAGAGGGAGCGATATATTTGGCTGTGCTGAATCTAAAATACCCTTTAGATTGGTCATTTTTGTTCCCAATTGAACCGATACAGCTAAACGAAAATACTTGGAGACAGGTTTAAGAAAGAAAGACATTATTGATTCTAAGATATGGCTAACGAAAACTTTAGAAAATCTCTGGAGCACCCATTCTCCTTTCTCCTACCCCCCTCCCCATTTATTTTTTTTTGGTGTAAGCAAAATTAAAGATTTACTTTTTGACAGGTCTAAATTAGATAGCTGTAATAGGTTTCGAAAAAGCGCTTGAAAAAATTTTATAATTTTGTTTCGTTTGTGTAGAGGCTACCCTTCCCTTCGCTTCTACCTAACTATTTATTTTCTAATAAAACGTAGGCATTACACTAGTGCTACTTTGAAGCAGGTTTAAAGTCAAAAGCTGAAATAGCTTCCTAGATATGCACTTTAAATTAATCAATTTGGTCCGTTTGTATGAATGCTACTATTACTAGATTTTACAAAAATTAACTTGTAGCTGGTTTCAAGTGAATAGCTATAATTTTTAGTTTCATAAAACTGCCCGTTTTTTATGGGGGCTACCATTCGCCTTGTTTCACACCAACTATTTTTTTCTAAAAGTATATAATATATACTAAGATTACCTGTTAGCAGGTCTGACGACGATAGCTGTCACAGTTCCATAAAATTTGTTAATACGTAAGAAGTATTTTAGCTTAAAGTACTGGATCTGCTCCTATCCGAAAAAAATTATCCCAATTTAGCTTGCCTTCTTCAAGTTTTCACAGTTTTGTGGCCAGAGTAGTTATAGTTACAGAGGTAGTATATAGGGATGTTTGCAGAGATTTATTTCCGTAAAAACCCTGATCTTGATGTTTATACATTAAGGTCACCAATAATCGTCAAGATAGGTTGGAAATACTTTTAGTAGCTTGACGATCTTTCGTAGGACATGACCTAGCTGACTGCTAATGGCTATTGTGAAATGTTAATTTTTTTTTAATTTACAAAATCATATATTGCTTTTTAGAAAAACAATTTTTCTCTTATTACACAAAAATAATCGATACTTCTTTATTTGCAGTAATTTAATCACTATTTTTCCCCTATTTTTTTTTTATTAAAAATTTTTATCACATACAATCATCATTCAGATATTTACACAGGGAGGTAGACAAATGAAGCCACTAACTAAATATCAAGCAAGTAGTTATATCAATGGATTTCTTTGTTATTGATATTCGAGGAAAAAATTTTCCTTTTTTATTTGTTTAATTTTAAATAAATATTTGTAAAATGTGACAGAAAACATGGTTATATATTATTCTACTTTAAGCCTTTTTTAACAAACATTGAAAACAGATTTAACTGATAAAAACAAAAAAGGATCACACATATGTACATATAAAAAATCAATTTACTGTATAAAAAGTCACGCGTCAATTTTATTGATAAATTCAGAAAAAAAAGGGAAACTTGATTAAAATGAAAAACTATTTTTCATTTTTAACTTTAACAAAATTTTTTCTAACTATCGAGCATTTTTCATAGAGCATGTAAATGCTGGAGTTTTAATATATTTCCTCTTTTGCAGAGACACATGTTTGATTGCAGATTATTTTGAAATATAAGATTTTCATTTATTTATTAATCAAAAAGCCTAAGGGAGGTTATTTGAAACGAAGATTAGTTGGAGATACTTGATATTTTTTTGCCTTTAGAAATTGTTAGTGATAAACTTTTAAAAGAAATTGAAAAATATACAAAATTAGCTGACATTTTTTCAAACAAAACAAGAAAAAAATTTTAAATAAGTTTGTTAAAAAATTGTAAAAAATAGTCGAAAAAGCAAATCAGTTTTGTATATGTATATGTCTTCTTACGATTGATTGCTATTTTGAATGTAATTCTTTAATTTATTTCTCGTCATTTTTTTTTTCTAGCTTTTGCATAAAAAAGTTACTTGATTTTGTTAACAAAAGCAATTGACAAATATGAGATAGACCCCAAAAGGCGAAAGCTTAAACCTTAGAATATAAAAAATTATTCAAATAAATTGATGGCAGAAAAGGTAAGAAAAAAAGAAATTACAAATTAAAGGGTAGTGCTCACGAGGGCACAGAAAAAAAAGATATTCGAAAATCAAGAATGTTATGTTTGAATTTACCCAAAATCGTACTTGAAGGTTTTAAGTACGACCCGAGATTAGGTTTTCTTTCATTCGGAAATCCGAATCGAGACCACTTCAAAAAATAAATCGCTGAAACTTGCTGTTTTTAAATACATTTTAGCGTTAAAAAACAAAGTGTGGCATAGATGGTAGCGCGCTGGTAATGCAGCTAGAAGAATCCCAGGTTCAAATTCCAGCTACGGTAAGTACAGAAAAAAATGTTTTATCTAATGAATATTAAATATGTATAAATTTTAAATAAAATATTTAAAGTAAATAAAATATTTATAAAGCTCCGTAAGTCAAAAAACCTAATTTTCTTTTTCGGATTAAACCCATTTACGCTGAAATCAATTCTTTTTTAGCTAAAGGTAGGAATTCCGTACTAAATAATTCGTACTTGGCTTAAGAAAATTTGTCCTTTTGAGATCGCTTCGGTTTTATTTAAGTAATGACTACTAGGTTGGTTTTTTGTGGTGTTTTCTGTCTGTAGGAAAAATTGGCTGTCCCCATTTGGATTCTCTTGCCTAATTAGTCATTCGTGTTAAAGATACCGGATTTGCGGAGCTGAAAAGCACAGATTACTTACTGTGACTTGTAATTTTGCTTTATCTATAATTTTTACCGTTTTTTTTTCTTCTTTTTTTACCCAAATTTTTTTAAACAAGAACATTACTGTTTCATATAGTTTGTAATTAAGAATAAAAAATACCTTAAAATATTATAACAAAATCTTTTAGTTTTCCATTTAAAGTTCTTGTTAAATAATTTAAAATGCAAAAAGAAACCTGCTAAAAGAAGCATATTCACTTAAATTTTTTATTTTCATATTTTTGGCCTGATAAGAATCCTTTTGTCGCAGTAACAAACTATACAACCACAAACTTTTGTTATAGTGTTGTAGCTGTAACCTGGTTTTTTTTCTTTGACATTTTCATTTGCTCTAGATAGTAAACGGAGCATAGTGCTCTAAAAAAATTACGAAATAAGAAAAAAAAAACCAAATATAATAATAAACAAAAAATAGTAAAAAACATAGTTTGAATTTTATAGCTTCCTTTTTATGAGCGAAAGCAAAGGGCCTTCCTGTTATTCTTTTGTGCATGGCATAGTCATCTCGGCGTATTTTTTTTATTCTTTTTTAGTTGGATATAATTTTTTTTTCATTTTTCTACTAAGTTTGCATGTAAAATTTTTAAGCTGAAATGCTCTAGGTTTTTTAGTTTTTTTTTTTTTTTTTTGGTTTTATCGATAAATTTTCAATTGACCCAATTCTACACAGATATTTTTTTTATTATTTACTAAAAAATGGAAGTACATATGTATGTACGTACATAGATAAATACTCTTTGTTTGATTTCTTATTTTAGTAGTTTCGTAACAAAAACTAAAATTTTTTTTATTACGTTTACGATGTCAACGACAATAACTTCTAACTATTGAAATAGCAATTTCAATGAGTAGCAGCGGCTTTTTTGGTAACACAATTGTAAATTTACTTTATTGCTATTATGGCATTTCAATAACCATAGAAATATAGAAAAAAAAGAAGAAATATATGTATTGACAAAGAAAAGAAGACAATGACTTCACCGTGAAATGCATTCACATACACACATGCATATGTATATCATTTAAACACATTCGATTGCATTCGTTAAAGGAAAACCTTTATTTATGTTACAGCAGATACCAAAGAAAACAAATAAAAATTCAAAATTGAAATGAGTGCAGTTGCAAATATATATGTATATTGTATTTAGTCGGTGGTCTTGTTTGATCATTAATAAATGGATTTTTTTTTTAATTTTAAGAAAAGGAAATGTGTTTCAAAGAAATTTTTTGTTTGAGTTTTGTGAGGCATGCAATTGTTATAAAGGGGATTTATGATCCTTTATACACACATATTTATATATGAATGAGAATTCAACGCGGTTGTCATTATGCAGCCAAATTAACTATGTACTACATGTTTGATGTGTAAGTGTTGCAAAAAATAAGGGCAAAAGTTAAACGTTGAGCAAAAAAAAAATATATATATATATAAAAAAATAATAAAACAATTAGAAAGAAAAACAAGTAAGAGCGCTATATTCGGCTGTGCCGAATCTTATATACCCTTCACATTGGTCTTTAAATATACCCAGCCGAGTAATTTTGTACTGCAAATAATATAATAAAAAACCTTGTGCGAGTTTTAAAGCCCATAGAAAAAATAACAAAATTTTAACGTTTGTATGAATAATAGAAATAGATGAAGAAGATTTGAGGTCGAAAGTTTTAAAAGTTTTCGACATTATCCATATTTAAAGGTTAATAAAACTTATTAAATGTTCTAGTCCCGCTGCTCTTCTCCAACTTTTTTTCCAAAATGTATTAATTATTATTATTATTATTATTATTATTACTTTTTGTAGAATATTCGAAGTCGATAGCTGTAAAAGTTTTCCAGAAAAAGCGTATCGAAAATTTTATAAAAATTGTTAATTTGTATGGGAGCTACCCCTTCTTCATCCCCCACCCGAAAATTTTTTTCTTTAAAGCGTAGGCCTTGTGTTCCAATTACTTTTTGTAGAACATTTGATGTGGATATCTGTTATAGTTTCCGAGATATAGCGTATCGAATGTTTTACACAAATTGTCAATTTGTATGGGAGCTACCCCGTTTTTGCCCTCACTCAAAAAATTTTTTCTTTAAAGCGTAGGCATTCTTGCGCAATTACTTTTTGTAGAACATTCGATTTCGATATCTGTTAAAGTTTCCGAGATATAGCGTATCGAATATTTTATAACAACTGTCGATTTGTATGGGAGCCCCCGCTCAAAAAAAATTTTCTTTAAAGTGTAGATCTTTGCGTACAATCACTTTTTGTAGAACATTTTAAGTCGATATCTGTTATAGTTTCCGAGATATAGCGTATCGAATATTTTATAATAATTGTCGATTTGTATGGGAGCTACCCTTTTTTTTGCCCCCACTCAAAAAAATTTTTCTTTAAAGGGTAGATCTTTGCGTACAATTACTTTTTGTAGAACATTTTATGTCGATAGCTGTGAAAGTTTCCGAGATATAGCGCATAAAATATTTCACCAAATTTGTGCAATTGTAGGAAAAATACCCCTTCCCCTGGTCCTATCTGAAAAAACTTTTTTCATTATTTAGGTCCCTTCTTTAGGAGTATCCGTGCCAAGTTTTGTGGCAAGAGTGATTATACTTACTGAGATATATAGGGATATATGCACGGATTTTGTCCTAAAAAAAATGGGTTACTCTGGGTTTTCGCTTATATCTCGGTCAATAGTGAACCGATTTTGCTGATTTTAAATAGCGATTGTTAGCGGGATATTTGTAATCGTTTGACACCATTTACTGATCTGTATCTTTTTATCTGACTCCGGAAACTTGATTTCAACAGACGGACAGACGGACAGACAGACAGACAGACAGACGGACAGACGGACAGACGGACAGACGGACATGGCTATTTCAACTTCCCTATCTATAAGGATCCAGAATATATATACTTTATGGGGTCGCAAATGAATAATAAAGAAATTACAAACGGAATGACAAAGTGATATATACCCTATCACTATGTGAAGGGTATAACAAGTAAGAATGTTATAGTCGGTCAAACCGTCCATATTATACCCTACACAACATTTGTATTGTGGCTATATGAAAAATTGTACCGATAGTTTTTGTATTTAGTATAACAGTTGGTGGCAAAAAGATAAGCATGTGTGAAAATTTTAAGAAGGTAAAATAATATTCGAGCCACTTATGGCCAAATATGCTAATTCTGGGAGGACATTTGTATGGGGAATATTTAAAAAACTTTGACTGATCATCTCCACAAACAGTAGGCTTTGTGCCAGTGCCAAAAAATTTACCTCTGTAATTGTGACATTGACTTTGATCACAAGAATATATGAACATACGCAAGGACGGACATGCTGTAATCGATACAAGAAGTGATTCTTAGTCGATCGGTATACCTAAAGGTGGGGCTCAGACCATTATTTTTAGGCACAAACGCATAATACCCCTACCACGTACTTATGTGTGTGGTGTGGGTATAACAATTTTATATAAAAAAAATTATCAAAAGAAATTGATTAAAATAGTTTTGGAAATGTATTGCAAAAAACTACTAAAATTTGTTTTCAAAAGTTCCCTTATATTTTAAATGCTCCAAAGTTTTTGCTAAAAGTTTTTATCAAATTTTTTTATATGTGAAAAAATTTAAAATATTGTTTTTATAATTTATCGTTTAAAAGGTACATATACGCAGTATTGGTGCTTGGTAGAATAAGGGGTCTATTTATAACTCTTGATTTTATTATATCTATACAAATTTAACAAGTCTATAGATCATGCTTACATTTAGGGAACAAATTTTATAGTATAGTGTTAAAGACATTAAATATTTAATTTAGAGGTGTGTAAATAATATTCCTATTACATTTAGCAAAAGTGTTTATTTTAATCTAAAAAATACTTACATTTTTACAATCTTCGAAATCCATACAATGATGCCAATCTTGAACGAACTGCAAAGAGAAGAAGGAAAGACAATATTAACATATAAGAATGCTATATTTGGCTGTCTTGAATCTTATATACCCTTCACATTAGCCTTTTTGTATTCCTAGTAAAGCGATAAAGCTTATTAAGTTGTTTTTTTTAAGAAATAAATGTCAAAGTAAATATATATCCTGTGATTTAATTTTAAATTTTATGTAACTGCAGTCAGCAGTGATCTTCAAGTCACAGGTAAGAAATACCGCTCACCTCTTACCCTTACCCGGCAATAAAAGGATGATTCCGATAAAAATTTAAACTAAAAATTAAGTGTTTAGAAAAGGCTCTTAAATTAATTTTCTTAAAGTTAAAAAGCCTACTTTTAAGTATAAATGCTTCGTATTCATTTAATTATACAAATATATTACTTGTTTAAACCATCATTAGTCTTTATTTAATGCCGAGATAACGGAATTATTGTTTTTAATCCCATCAGTATTCATTTCAAAACTATTTCTATTAGTTATTTGTAATTAAGACATTGAGTATAAGGCCCTGGTATTTAAAAGCCATATTTCTTGTAATATTTTATTGTAGAACTATTTCTTGCTTTGAGTTCTTTATTACAGTAGTGACAAGTTAATCTTTAAATTTTAACATTAAATGATTTCGAAAAACAAAACTTTAATATTTAAAGATCAACCAAAAGACCTAAATATTTTAATCTGACACCAAATAAACATGTTAGAATAGCCCTAATAAAGCTGAAAAACGACATCTATAACTACAACTAGAATTAATGATACTTTAGTTCGTTCCCCTGCTAACAACACACAACTAACAATATTCATAAATGGCAAAGATGAAAAGAGTAGTCTGCTGGAAACATCAACTAATAAATATAAAAGCATAAATCATTTTATTTAAAGCTAACACACAGCTTCTTACAAATATAGTTTTCAAGTTTCCAAATAAACTTTAATTTTCCCAGTTTTCATTTCTGTAAATATTTAGAACAAAAGAAAATTAGAATAAAACATATATTTGTTATTAAAAGCTAGATGTACAATATATACTCGTACATACATACATTCTAATACATTCATACATAGCTTGTGTTTATTTTGAAACATGTTGTTTATTCATTCAAATGCAAGCAACATTTTTAGCATATGATGGAAACTGCTTGGCTTTGATCCCCCCCCTTTGTGATGCTGGTGTTAATTTGAATCGAAAATGTGTATAAAATATATGTTTTTTTAATCCATAGTTTTTATTTATGTTAAAGGTTGTTTGCTGTTGTTTTTTATGGCTAAATTAATGTGGTGATTATTTAGCCTTTTAATTGGTAGGCAGCAAAAGCGTCTTCATTTCATCGTTAATAATGCCACCCCAAACGGGAATCATACTTACACATAAACAAATTTTAAAAAAATACTTAAAAAAACATATATATCTCTGTGGATATGTACGCACATATATGTATATGCATTTATGTATGTGTGTATATAAAAAAATGCTCCAAATGTTTTAGCTTTTACAATTTGCTCATTTGTTTAGTTTGCTTTTAGTGGTGATTTAGACGGTTTTGAAGTAGTGTAACAGCCAAGAACTGCACTCTTGATGGGTGTTAAATACAAAATACAAATGCTAATACCACCTTAATTTAGTTAAGACCTAAACACAACAACATCAACACTGCCACCAGTTGACATAATTTATAACCAGCAAAAGTCAAGAAAACATTAAAAATTGTGTCTTCACATAAACAAGACAAAAAGAGGGAGCGTTTAACATTTTTAAAGTATCTTTTCTTGACAAAAAAAAAAAAAACACGAAAAAAACAAACTATTTAAATACAAACTAAAAAAGTATGTATTTTAATTATGACAATATATTTAAAAATACAAAAAAATATGAAATAACGATAACATCAATACACCTATTTTGTAAGACGCAATTCTTTCAAAAAAATTATTTTTCTGTAATTTTGATGTTTTTCCAATAATTGTTTTTGTTCTTATCTTCTCAACCTTAAAAGTATTATGACTTTGTGCAAACGTATTAAAAGCTTCACGTATCTAAATTTCATAACCTTCACCGCCATTCCCTTTGCTCCTATCGCGACAGTTTTCTCATCAGAATATACAAATCAAACTAGAATTACTTTAAAGCAGGTTTGAAGTAAATAGCTCTAGTAGTATCTAAAAAATAAAAATAAACATTTTAGAGAATTGTCCATTTGCTCTGGGGCTACTATTCCCCTTGCTCCATTTCAAAAATGTTTACATTTCTTGTTATATTAAAAAATTTCCCTTACACACAAAAAATTACAAAAAAAATTTTTCAAACAAATTCTTGTTCAAAATAATTTTTTTTTTAGTCAATTTATTTAATAGTCTCTAATAATATTTTTATTTGATTTTTAAATCAAACAAAATTTTCGCCTAGACAAATAAAATATTTAACCAGCTCAGCAAATTTTTTTAACAGAAGCTAAAATTCTTGCAAAATTGTTTGTCTAAATTTACAACTTTCGTTGTAGGTCCTCAGCCAGACAAAATATTTACTGATTCTCTGAAATTTGTTACTGATTCTACAACTCAGTTTTTTCTGTGTAGCTTTGCTAGCGATTTTGAAATGTCGTGCAAAGTTTTGTGGTAACAGTAACCATAGCCACTAAGATATAATTGAATAAATACATTGATTATATCTCCAATAAATGGATTTTTGTTCGCTCGCTAACCGATCCTGCTGATTTTAAAAAAGGTTAAGCTAGGAATATTTCTGATAAACTGATAACAAAAAATGGCTTAGATCTGGGTCGTAAAAACTTGAAAAGGATGCAGGGGGCTAATGATCTGTGATCAAAACATAAGTCTCCTTAAGACGAAGCCATTGATATGACGCAGTCAATGCCGAACACAGTAATTGGAGTTCCTTACTTTCGGCATAAAAGCTATTTTTTTAAAACTTTCTTTCAAAACAATGTTTAATATTCGCAGGAGTCCGGCAAATTTTTTTTCTTGAAAGGCGTTGCGGTCTACTTCACATGTAAAAGCTTAATGGAAAAATAATTTTGTTACCAGATTTTTGAAGGTCCGGTTGATAATTTACAACAGGTCTAGAGGTAACCTTAACTTTCGTGCCTGGCTATAGAATAGTTGTTGGGCTTGACTGATTAAAGCTTTTTTACTTAAGTATTGTATATTTTTACATGCTGCGTATTTTTGTCAAGCACTCAAAATAATAATTTTACTTTGAAAAATACATAAAAAATATTTTAAATATATAAATATTTATTTGTCCCGTAGTATGTATAAAGGGTTAACAAATAAACAAAAAATTTTACAGCGTATGTTTAACCTTTACATAATTTTTTCTATAAATAAACCCTAAAATTAACATAACTATAAAAAACATATTGTGTTATTTTAAAATTAGTTTAAAAATGTACAAAATCTAGCATATATTAAAGCAATTACACAGCTGTTGTTAAGAAAAAGGGTTGTGAAAAGCGAACATTAACATTTTAGGGTATGCTAGGTTAGTACCTTACGGACAAATAGCTTCAAAAACAACAAAAATAAAATATTCAAAAATCAGATATAATTTTTTTTCAACATTCACAAGTCCTTTGAACCTAAAAATCATAAAACTTAATAGAAAGAAGTGTCATTGTTATTTTTTTCTTTTCTAAAATAAAGAAACAAATCTTGGGATAATGTGCGGTAGGTCATGCAGTTTATAGAAGTCTTGACAGCTAAAGAAAAAAAAAATTGATGATCTTTTGTTTTCACTTAACAATTCTTAAGATTTTTTTCAATTTCATTTTTTTTTTTTTTTTGTTTTGTTCGCCCATTGTTAACTTATTTATTGTCAAGCATTTCCGCAGAGTCACTACTACTACTCATACAGCTACTGCTAAGGATCTTTCATAATCAATAGAATTTATTATGTATTACGTTTAATACAAAATGCCTGAAAAAAACGCACACAAAAACAGAGACTGCAGTAGTTTTAAACTTCTTGATGTAAGAACAAAGAATGTGTGCATGCATTTTAATACATGTATAGTTGTGCTATACATACGTAGTAAATGCTGCATCTTTTTTTTTTGTTTTGTTACGGTCTTAAACAAAAGGACACCATTGGCCTGTTTTTGCTTCAACAGCTATAAAACATGGTGATTTAGTGTTGCATGTTATTGCACTAAAAACATAGTTCGGCCTGAATGAACGGCTGAATAAGCAAATGCAAAAACAAAATTTTTTGGTAGGTTGTTAAAAAAATTTTACGTTTTCAATAACTGCTCAGGGTTCCCAAGTTGTCAGACCTGTGTGTAATTATAGTTATTCTTTTGTCTTGTTATAGAAATATTTAACATTTTTCATGTCAAAATAATGACGAATTTTTGTTTTCATTATGAAAATTTAAATTAATATTTAGGGGATGTTTAAATTTCATTTTAATTTATCATCTAAAATTGCAAAATTTTTAGGCAGTTTTAGTAATTTTTATGAATTTACTTTTTGTTGTAAATTTTAGAAAAGAACGACGGATATCAAATGAGCCCTTAGTTAAGTTTTTTTTGCTATAACATGGATTTTATTTTATTTTCTGCACAAAAAAAAATATCATTTCATTGTCATATCATGTAGCCAATCAATTTTTTTTTTAATTTTGCACTTTTTGCTTTTAAATATGCCTTCATAATTAATGGCTTGATAAGTCTTAATGTGTCATTTTTTTCTGCTACACTTTTAATGCTGCATTGTTTTTTTGCTATTTTTTTATTTAAATTTGTAGCGCCTAATAGTTATATAACAACCAGAGGCTCAATAAAACAAATTGTTCAAAAATGTAAAAATTAAAAAAACATTGACAAATAGCCATCATTATTTAAAAGGCAACAAAGTTTTTTTTTGCTGTTTTTAACAAAAAAATTTTTTAACAAAAAAATATTAAAAAAATTAATTAATGTGAATAAAATTTTTTGTTATTCATATTTTTCTGTACTGCTCTGCTCAGTTAAATTTATTTTTACAAAAACTCGTTTAATGGCTTAAGGCATTATTTTTATGGTCATCACCATTGTCATTTTGTAAAATGATCCATAGTTTTGTGTTGTATACTTAATGTTAATTTGTATTGCTCGATACATTCATTTTTCCATACAAAAGTTCACTTAGTTTTACACAAATATAACGTAAAGATTTTTTCATGACAATTTGAATATTGAAAAAAGTTTTCAAGTGGCCAAACGAGTTTTACATAAAACACAGAGAAAAAACAAAAAATTAACTGAGACGTTGAAATAATTGCTGATATTACAGATGCAATAATTAATTATATGGAAGCAAACTACTTTTATGGGCATCTTTCTCATCATTACATTTACAGTGTGACATATCTGCCATATAACATAAGGATGAAGTCTTTAAAATAAAAAGGCGTTAATATGTCTGTATTTAAATTCATTGCATTTAAAATCTTTAGATTAAAACAAAAACAACTCTAAGGTAGGGGAAAAGTGCTCAACCAAAAAATTATATTTGGTATGAACATATGTATATACATATTTAATTAGTTGACCCAGACCATATGCAAACTTTCTTTGCAATTTCTTGTATTCAACCTCTTTTAATGAATGACTTAACTAATAATAAGAACCGTTTATTAAATTAATTTTAAAAATCTTTTTCAATCCAATTAAAAAAGAAACACAGGAACACTTTATATTATTTTCTGTTGTTCTTCTCAGAAAACTTTTTCAGTTTATATTCGACTTATAAAATAAATCAAAAAATCTGGAAACAAAGAGACATGACTTAGACAATGTTTTTCAATTAAAACTACGCTTTTTTCTTTGTTATTGAATTTTATAAAAAAAAAAAACAAATATATGTTTATATTTGGTATCCCCAAGAATCTTTTTTCATATTTTGTCATCTAGTTAAACTTATTGAAGAGCCAATAAATATTAATTTGTTCATAAATTAAAAATTATTGTGATCAATTGGTGCTCTTAGTTTTATGAAGAATTTTGGTGAAGTTCAATTGATTCTTAAGCAATATTTTTTTTTTGTTTTTAGAAGTTTTATTAAAACCCCATAACTTTTGCTGCAAAAGACTTAAAGAAAAGTATTTAAATGATTTTTATTGTTCAGTTAAATGTAAATTGCCTGGCAATTATATCAGGGTTAACTTAAAAAATAAACTAACGGCTACAGAGAACATTTCACAATTTAAGCTCCCGGTATAAAATTTAAAAAAAAAGTACTTTTTGTCCACTTAGTTAAATTGTGACTTGAATCGGTAGCAGTAGTCCTTGATCTCATATTTGTAGACTCATAATCTTTTACAAGTTCAAGGAAACCTTTTCAAACTAAGTGTTAAAAACTAGAGATGAATTTCAGAAGACGGAAGTGCTTGGAAATCCATTTCTTGTTAGGCCAGTGACCTACTAAGATGGCTTTAAATGGCCAATTAAAATAGTAGAAGAAAGAGACTTATAATCTTAAAAATACATATATATACCAAAACTATTAAAAAAGGATTTTTTGTCGTATACTTAGTTGTTTTTCGACTTAAAACTGCAAATCTATAGCCTTATGCTATACGATGTTAATTCAGCCAGTGGGTCAGTCGGTCAGCACCGCAATTCTTTTAAGTTTGTATATATTTTATTTATAAAACTTTAGATTTTTCCTAAATTACAGGTTCAAGAAACAAGTATAAGTGTGGCCACGTAATGTGATTAAAGATTAGTTAATTATTTAATAGTCACTGCTACCGTAAGAATTATTGCCACGACAATATTATCGTTGCAGTAAATCTTAAATAAGTATAAATCATTTACTGATCTGTGTTGATTTAATATAATATTTTTAAAGAGTATAAATTTTTTTTTATAACTGCAGCCATAACCCAAAAGCAATCTGCTTTTCATTTACCTTAATAACTTTTAGCGTTTAAGAAAATTAACTCTAACAACCATATAATAATTTATTTTATTTATTGGTTCCGACATGCCTAGAACAATAAATTTTGATGACAAGAAGATGAATTTTCACACATGAAAATATATATTTCAATATAAATATATACATGAATGACTTGAAAGAAAATTTATTTTTAAAATATATCCCGCATAACGAAATCTTTTTGGAATTTTGCATTTTTTATTTTGATAAACAATTTAGGCTAATAAATATTTTTTTGTTGTTCCGGGAGCATTAGATTCAATTTTTATAAAACTTTTTCTTTTATTTTTCGATTTAAATTAAAATTATCGTTTAAATAATAAATTTTATTGAACTACAACTTTTCATTCTAAATCTCATTTTCTACAGTGTTAAAGGTGTTAAATAAATATTTTCTGCTTATGGTAGGCGTTAATTTGAAAATAAAAATTCTGTGCGTTTAAATGTAGCTGCTAACATTAAATAAAGATGTTCAAAAGCGTACGGAAAAATAAAAAGAAATACTTTTGATATTTTCTAAATATAAATCTGTCCATTTACAAAACAATTTTTTATAATATAATTTTTTATTTTTATTATACACACAGCTGCCTGCATTCATTACAAATAAACCGTTTCCCATACACTCAACAAAATTTTATTTATATTCTTTTTGTTTTTGTTTAAGAATTTTATATTGTAAGATATAATATAGAATATGAAAATGAAAAGAAAAATTTATGTTTATGGAAAAATCTATGGGGTCAGTTTGCTCAAGTGAAATAACTTTAACTTTAATGATCTTTTGGCCATAAAAAAATGTAACAGTGTTTATATGTTTGTATACAAATACATACATACATGGATGTATGAAGCCAACAAACAGATAAATAATTTATTTTTTATTATACTTAATTTGTTAAGAATAAAAAAAAGGAAAAATTTTTTTGGCTGCTAATTAGTAATCGTAAATTTTGCGGTCATAAATTTTATACGTTTTGCTTCAAAAATATGTGTTGAATAAACCAAGTGAAAAACACAAACCATAAAATGAAAGAAAAAAGTCAAGAAATAATTCATAACATGCAGCAAAAGCATATCATATAGTCATAATAATAGTCATGATAAAACAGCATAAAAAATAAGCTTAAAGGAATTAACATTTGACAAGTAAATAAAATTTTATTTTTTTTTGTTTTAACATTAAAAAAAATTAAAAGAATTTCGTGAAGGCTTAAATTGTAAAATAGTCCAATTAATTTAAATATATTAATTTATATAACCATATACATATGTACGTACGTTGCTTATATCCGACTTAAAAAGCTAATTATTACTAGATTCCTTGACTTTTTCTTTTAGTTTTTCAAAATATTTTCATACTGATATGTACCCTATAATCAAACTTTGACAATATTTCAACATTAATGGCCATTTCTTTTATTCGTTTTAAACACAAATTTAGTTAATTTTTACTTAAATATAAATAAGGCTTAAATGCAGTTTATTTTTTTCGTCATTAAATTATTAAGATGTTTTCTCTCTTTAAAAATGTGGCAACGTTATAAAAATCAAAGTATTAAAGTCTGCTTTTAAAGGCTTAATTATAGGTGACTTACCATAACGCCATAATAAAAACCGTTGCCATAAAACCAAAACTCAATTGGTTTCAATGGTTATGGCGTAATGCAAGTCACATATAATCAAATAAAGTGTTGCCCGTATGTTTAATTCAAACAGCTGTTTACTGTGATATGGTTACGTCACGTATAAGTGAGCCTAAAATATGTTTAATTGATAAGCTTTTAACTGTAAAAATAATCATAAGAATGGTTTGTTATTTTATTTTCTCCTGTACACATATTTGTACATACATGTGTATGTATGTATATGTATTCACATACATGCATACATATTACCAAATATTTATTCTTATTTTCCTTTCAATTACTTTTTATTATCACAAGGTTTTCATTGAAAACATTATTTTTTCAAACGATAAATAAAAATTATGTCATAGAAGACATTTTAGAAATATCAATTTATTAAAAGAAATTCTTTGTCTATTTTATTCTATTACTTAATACATATAACCTTTAACAATTATAACGAGACATGTCATTTCAATAAAATACTGATATCAAATACTGATAAAAAACAACAATAACAACAATAATTATATAATATTCTCTAAATGGTATTTTGTTTATTTAACTAGATATTTAGTTAGTTATATTTATTTACATAATAAATAGAAAAAATAAATGTTTAGAAACAATTCTATGCATTTTATAGATTGGTTAGATGGACGATGCAGATCGGTGCGATGCAAACTTTATAAATGCATAAATACTCTAAAACATCGTAATATGTTGTTGGTATATTTGTTGGACTTGTTTATTTTATTAAAAAAAAAAAACAAAACATAATAAAAATAATAATAATAATAATGGTATTGTATTGCTTTTATATCTTTCATATAGTACGTGCTTTGAATTATAATGTCATGATATGCATACATACATTTGGACAAATATGAAAACGAATAATTTGTTTTTATTAGATTTTAACTAAATTATTAGATAAGTGAATAAGTTTGTTTACCACCGTTTATTTTCTGTGCACTATTTATTTTTAATGATTGCCAAAGGTATTCAAAAATAATTTTATCCTAAAGTAAGTGCCTTGGGTGGTTTATAAAAAAAGTTTAACCGACTGTTTGTTTTCTTTTAATTAGTCCCTGTTGATATCTACGAAAATATTCTTGCACTTGCCTAATATGTATGTCATCATAAAACACATTTCAAAACATATTAAAACCTGCAGATAAAAAAAGTACTTAAACCAGGCACGGGAAATACACATTATTATTAATTGTTATGGAATTCAACTATGAAAGGTTGGTTTTTATATTCAAGGTATTAAAAACAAAATATAATAATGGAAAAATATACTTTTAAAATAAATTGAATACGTTTTGCTTTAAAAAAGGTTGCGTAAACGCAGAATATATATTAGACAAATATTTAAGTTGCGGATCTAGCATATTAAACCAAACTATCCTTGCTAAACTTAAGCAGAAAGATTAAACACAGTATGTATGGTGTGATTGAAATCCAAATGCTTGATGGCCATATACGAAAAAATCAACTGAAGTTTCTAAAAATGCTTTGATTGCTTGATATCATTTTAAGTTATATTAACAAGTAAGAACGTTTTATATGCGACACCAGAGTTTGATTCGTACTATGTACTATCATATGCAATAAACGATTAAGGAGACTTTTGTAAGTGGAAAAGCCATAGTTTTTGGGTAAACGCCAACTGTGGTAGGTATATGCTCAATATTGGATTTAAATTCACTTTTTTGCCGGTTACACGAGTCCGTTTCATAATTTTTATGGTTGGAGTGCCGTCACTAAAATATTTTACCTTATAATAATCAAAAAGTAATCTAAATTAATATAAATATTTTAGTAGTTTGTCTCAAAACGTTGGCAAGTTATAACTACCAGTAACTAACGCACACTTCAACAAAAGCGTTTTAAACTTAAGTTTTAACGTAATTGCAAGTTTATGCTAAAATATGTATATTTTTTTCTTATGATATATAAAGGTTTTTTATTTTACAAACTACAAAATTTTGGTTGCTATTTTTAAAAAAATCTCGGACATTTGAGTTTTTTCATTCTTGCAAAAGAAAAAAAGATTTGGGGCCAGTGTGCAGTGGTTGCTTATGTAGTTATTATACAAATACTTTTAATTTAAGAAATAATCAGTCTCCTGCAAGGATACTCTTTACATTTTTTTTAATAAATATTATTGTTTTTTTAAATTTTTTATGGGCAATGTAAAATGTATGGGAAAAATTATTATCGGTCTGGACTTATCCAACCCTGTCAACAGCAGTAATTATAAATGTTAACACTCTTTTTCAAGCTTTAGTTGTATTTGTTCTCACAACACCCTTTTTAACCTTCTTTTGACATGATGTTGTTTGTACTGAGGAAAATGTTAATTTGTGCAAAAAAAATAGTAAATTTTAAATGAACTCGTATTGTATGTTTCTCTTTGCAAAACACTTGCAACAGTGCTTGTACAGTAAAGAACAGCACGTTCTGTAATGCAACCCGTTATTATAGAAACGAGTGTATTATAAAGTAGTAAAAGCAGTAATTTTTTTTATTTATAAGTTTTGTAGCATTAGAATTTCCCTCATTTCCGTTGTTTGTATACAAACACAGGAAGTCAAGTACCGCCTGTTTAACTGACTTTTTAGTTTTTTTTTTTAATTTTAGATTTGCTTGTTTTATAACACACTTTGTTTGAAAACAAATGTTGTGATATCAAAAACTATATAATGCACCATAAGGACAAAAAATATTATTATTATTAATAAACAATATGGAAACAAAAAGAGATCCTCTAACAATGTTAAGGGCTTAAAAGTTCAGTTTTGCGAAAAAAAAACAAGAAATAAAATCATCATGATAAAATTAAAATGAACAAATAAGCAGCTTAAATGCCGCCGCGCGTTAAACTACCACAATTATACATACATTTGCTCAACAGTGCCACCACCCCTTAAGAAAACATCCCTGTTGACTTGCAGCGAAAAAAATAAGCTAAAAATGTTTAACAATTTTAATTTTGAAAATACTTAGAAGCAATTTTAAAATACTAAAATTAAATGCAAATTCCTAAAACAATTTGCTTAAGAATTCTTTAATGTTTTAAAAACAGTCTGTGTGTTATTTCTTTATATTTAAAGATTTGCATAACTAATGAAACAAGTTTTCCTTTACCAGTAGATGCATGTGTATGCGCTTAGTAGTTTGATAATAAAAATAAATTTTCAACGCATTCTCTTTACAGTGTTAAGATGAAGCCTTATATTGGGGTGATTTTATTTTTGTTTAATAAAATTTGGTGAATGAAAAAAAATCCATTTAAAATTGTTCACCTCTTTGTTGATGAAACTTTGAAATTTAAATTTCTTAAATTTTATGTTTCTTAATACATATCAACAGAAACGCATAACGAATTCAATTTGTTTGAGGCTGAGGTGGTTGCCTGCACATGGGTTTATATTTTATTTATTTTATATGAAAGCATCTCATTTATTTTATACGTATCATCTTAAAGGTATAATGGTATCATCTTATAAATAAGAAAAGCGTAACATGACTTCTTTTCACATATTTTTATATGTTGGCTTTTTCATCGTTTTTCTCTGTTTTATTCTCCATAAACAGGAATTTAAATATTTGACATTAGCAAGCAATTAAACAAAAGGGTTTTATAATTATAAACTAACAGAAAAAGACTTGTGAAACATGTTTGGAATAACTTTTTATGGCTTTTTGAATTGAATTTGGTAATTTCAAAACAATTTCTAAAATTCTTTGAAAGATTATCAAAGAAGACAACAACAAAAAGAATAATGAAATAAGTTTGCATGCATCGTAAACAAAATTAAAGTCTGGGATTACAAAAAGGATTTCTTGGAAAACCTTTTAGAATTTACAGCCTTTTTCAAAAGGGGTGGTAAATTTTTAAATCTAACAATCATTTAAAAAAAAATTATCATTTATTTAGCCAAGATTAAAAGATCAATTGAGTGTGTGAAACATTATATTATTTGTTGGACCGATGGTAAAGGTGTTAAAAGGGACACAGACTCCTCTCTGTTACGTTACCAACTAATTATTGTAGTCGACATTGATGCACCGTCCTTCTCAGATTATTAATTATTTTTGATGCTAAATAAATTATTTAAAGTTAATTGTAAGACAAATTGCTGTCAGCAATAATAATCGGTTATCTACAACAATTATAGTTACATGACACAAAGCCTCCAGCTTAACTTTATGGGAACAACGGCTTTAAAAACAGAAAAAGACTTAAGCGTAAGTAAGACATTAGAAATTGTCTTAAGATTAGTTCCCCAATATAAAATTGACTAACAGTTACTCAAGACTTTCTCCCTAATGCACGGAAAAAATTACGCAGTAAAACCCTTACAAACCTGATGCTTTTCTTGAATATTTAGTAGTTTTTTGCACCGTTAATGCTTGTAGTCTGAAACTGAACAAAGGATTTATTACATGATGTATTTGTTAAGTTTAAATAAAAAATTTTTTTCTTATTATACTTTTTTTATGCTTTTTTTTATTTAAGCTAATTTTTACCCATTTTCTTTTTACTAAGAAAAAAGTAATATTTTTAATTATATATAATTGTAAGAAACTTATTTAAAAACCCAATCTATTTTTATTTACGTCAACCAAGTAGAAGGCATTTGCGAAGCCAGCTGCGGAATTTCATAAATACTTATTGAGCGGCATAAGTGCTTGGCTGTTAATATCATCTTTTTAACCCACATGCTTTTTGAAAAGGCAAACGGGATTGTTTCTTCTATGTGAGTAAAAAAAAGTTTACAGTTTTATAAATTTTTTATACCACTCGTTTGTTGTATTTCAGCCCAATATAATATAACGATTGTAAAAAATGTAAACAAAGCGTTTAATTCGTTCTTAAAATAGCGAGTCGTTTCGTTTAGTTAAAAGTTTTTTGATGCACCGCACAGTAAAAACTAAACGTTCATTGCGATTTTTGAATGCAACCTTAAAGGCGAATAGTAAATGTGACAAAAAGCATACATAAACTATTTTTGGTGTGAAACTTTTAATCTGAATTAATAATTAAATACAAATACTCACATGGGCAATTTCAAGTAAAGCGGCCGTAAACTAAGGATATGCAAATGATTCAAATGTAAAAGATTTGATACACATTTTATTTAATGATTTTACCTAAATCTGGAAATGTTCATGGAATAAACGAACTGTTCTCTTTTGACGTTTTGATAAAATTTTACATCCATCACATTTAAAAATTTTTTGTACAAAAGAAGTTCTGAATACAATTAAAAAAACAATTTTAAATATCAAATAAATTACGTTTTATTTTCAAGTTTTATAGAAAATTTCACATAATCTCAAAATCAAAGTTCAATTAAACTCCAATTTGAAGGATAATACCTGTCATAACGTTTAATATCTTTGTAAAATTAAACATTTCAAAACAGACCATCATTGGCAGTTATAGCTTTTTCAGGTAACAAGTTCGCAATTTTTTAATTATATTAAAAATGTTAATAAAATGAAAAATATTTGGCAAAAACTGTCTAGGACTTGATTTAACTATATCTTAGTTTTTTTACTTGAAAAAATTATGTTTTTAACTTAACGAAATGTTTAGCAACAGTTTCTTGCAAACAAAATACATATGCAGTCGGTGAAAGCCAATTTAGAGGCAGTTCGGAAAAAATTTGTGAAATAATTGCAAGTTTAACCGATTTTCTTAGCTTTGACTAGTATAAAGACGTGTTGAACGGTTATACATATGTATGTATTATCCTCTTAAACAGAAGATAACGGTGGCTTCAGACTATTATACTCAGTATTACGATATGGCAAAAACTTAAATATTATGATAAATAAGTTTGCTATTAAATGTCCAAAAATACTTAAACAAAAATTTAGTAGTCGTATGGCTATCATCATTTTAAGAAAATTTTTTAAACCATAAGATTTTGCATTTTGTTAGAGATACAAATTTATGGCAGAACATTAAGAAAATCAGGAATGGAAAACTAAAAATTTTGCCTTATACAAAAGATGTTTTTAGGTAAAAGTAACTTAACAACCTGCGTACTTGTATTTGAATTATATAAATTATATTTTGATATATATTTTAAAACAAACATAAAATTTCTGAGTATAAAAATAATAGTTTATAAAGTGTGTGCGATTTCTCCACGTAATTTGGGGTTTATATATTTTTTATTTTGTATAGACATACAATTTTATGCATAACATTTTTAAGTCATTCTTAAACTTGAAAACTCTTAATTTATAGAATGAAATATACATTTGCCAACATTTTGAGATTTTAGGATTAAAAGGCTTAAAAAGTTTGTCCTTTAAATTCATTATTTTTTTTAATTTTTTTCTGTGTTTTAAGAAGTTTTTTCTAAAAAGCTTTTAAAAGTTAAGCATAACAGAAAGGTTATATTTTTTGTTTATAACATTTAACTACCGAATACATTTAAATAGAAATAAAAATAAATCTTATTCCAGCTCATATAGGCTTACTGGTATGCAAACATATTTACATACTTATATCCTAAAACTTTACCAAATAAACCACATTTTAAGGTTTGCATATTTTCTGGGTTTTTGTATAAAACAAAAACTAAAATGTTTGCCTTAAGGTAATAACAAGAAGACTGCTTAACTGCTTTCATTCATTCTCAGCAATAGTTTGACATATAAATTAAAACAAAAATAGGCAGAACACACTATTTTTCTAAGACATACACACGTATTTATTTATGCAAAAAAAGGAATTTTACCACATAAAACATACATATTTAAACCAACCTCTACAAGAGTTGGGTTAAAATTTTAAGGGCCAAAAACCCAAATAGAATTTTCTTAATTTTATGTATTTTATTGTTATTGCCAGGAATATATGTAAAAAACTCAAAAACAACCCAACAACCTAAAGAATCAACCAACCATCGAGGCACTCAACCGAAAGAACCTACACACATACATACAAACATATGTATATTCATTCATTTATTTATTTTTTAACCAAACTATGGTTAGGGCAACTACATAGTTATGTGTTTGCCAAATAGTTTATTTTGCTGTTTATGCAATATTATATTACCAGGTTTTTTTCTTATTTATTTATTATTTTTTTAATAGTTAAAAAGAGAAAAACTTAATAAGATTTTTTAGTATTTTACAAAAAGAAGTGTGTGCTAGTTATAAATGCTAGATATATACCTGTATACCTTTATGTATGTATGTTAATAGTAAAAAGCACTACTTAGTTTTTGTTTGTATGTAGATGCAAATATATACTTTATATGGCATTAACCTTATTGTTAATAGAAAAACTAATTTTCTTTTGTTGGTACTTTGTATTCGTTATTCGTTTTTTTAGTGTATTTGGCACTTTGGCACACAATAACAACAGCATACGGCAATAATATTATTTAAAAACAAAATTAAAAAACTAAGTAAAATACAAGTAAAGGAAATGTAGGTTTTCAACTGGCAAGCATGTACTTTTCAAACATAAAAAATAATTCTTAAGTTACGTCTCGAAAGCTTAAATATAACTAAGACGATATTTATGTAATACAACAGAAAACCTGCTTTCAGATTTATAGTCTAAGAATCACCTTAATTTTGAGAGATCGATTCAAATCACTTCCTAAATCGATTAAAGCCTCTCCGTCCGTGTGGGTGTCTATGTATTCTCAATTTATTTTTAATAATTTTTGGGGAGATGTCGACCGATTGAAAACAAGATTTAAATATTTTAATACACTTTTTTCTTCTATACAAAAACCTTATTTTCTAGTTTTCCTATAACTTAACCAATTGTTTAAGACAAAAAAAAATTTCAAATTATCTTGAAAAATCAGTATAATCGTACAAGTTTTAAAAAAATCAGTACATTTCAGTACACAAATTTTAATTCAGTACACCAAATGAAAAATCAGTACATGTACTGATAAAAATCAGTACGAACGGTCACCCTAAGTATAAATTACATATAAATTATAATGCTTTAAACTTAAAGCCAGAATTAAGATAAAATAGATACTGACAAATCAATTAAATATATGTAGAGATTTTTTAGACATTTATTTTTGTGCAATTTTGTTGTTGTGTTTTTTTATATCAACAAACTATAATCAAGTTACTTAAAACCAATATAATTTTTTTCTCTTAATGCAATTTGCAAACT
Source organism: Melanophora roralis (assembly GCA_963583895.1). Lineage (NCBI taxonomy): Eukaryota > Metazoa > Arthropoda > Insecta > Diptera > Rhinophoridae > Melanophora > Melanophora roralis. The sequence goes on along the minus strand of OY757190.1, from coordinate 58,289,700 downwards.
TCAACAGGGTGTACCCTAATTTAAGTGAACGAAAGTTAAAAATAAACTTTCAAATTAAGATTGTGAAGCCTGTCATTACTAATGTCTCTAGAAAACTTTATTAAGCTATTATATTTTTTCTCCGCTAGGGCAATTATTTTTTCAAGGATATATTGAAATTTAAGCGATAAAATTTTAGGTTTTGTTTTTTATTAATCAAAGTGTGCTCCGAACTAAAAAAATAAACTATTTATTTTTGATGTATCAAAAAATTGTTGAGCTTGAAGCCAAAAATTTGTATTAACTTTTACCAATTTTTTTTTTAAGAAATAAATTTAATTGGTAGGCGAAATATAGAAAAGACAGATAAATAAAAGCAAATTATAACAACTATATAAAAACTTTTCCTTATGAATTCCTGGCCTCAAGCAAAACAGTTTCGTAATATACAGAAAATTTAAACTTCAAAAGGTCGAGGCAACAAATGAAATCTATTAGTAAAATAATTTTTCTTTTTTTGGAACTTTTTTTAAAAAGGACATGCTTGGAACTAAGGCAAACTTAAAGAGAGACCATTAAACATGTTATAACCAATTACTGTACAAAATTGCATTAATCTTTAATTGTTTTTCTTTTCGTTATAGCAAGTTTTACTTTAAGGATATATGCGAAGGTCACGAACCCTTGAAAGTAAAGTGATCAAATTTTAGTTCTGTTTATATTTTATCAGTTAGATTATAAATGCCAAATTTATTTAAGGTTTTTATATATTATTTTAAATTTTTTTAAAAAGGAGATTTTAAAGGCAGACGTATTCTTGCTTGGAGTTGAAAGAAATTTTAACAGATTATATCACATATCAAAACTAATGTCTGTACCAAATATCATTAAGCCATCATTTCCACTTTGTTATTGCAAGTTTTATTTTGATTATATCTGAAAGAACGTGAATCGTACTAAGTTGCTGGTTTTGATTTCTTTCTGAAAACTTCTTCCATTTTTGGCCCCTCGCTATGTGAAATCACTATACTGTGCGACGCTGGAAACAGGCGTAAATCCAAAGACCGCTAAAAAGATGATGCAATTTGTTTTCAAATTAAAATAAAGTATTTTAATTTATTTAAAAAAATTCTGGGACTTTCTGATAATTACAAAACGTTTGAATGCTCTTAATCCAATTTTTGTTGGCCATCAGCTGTGAATGCAACAAAAGCAACCTAAGGCTATGAAATTACGTTTGAAAAGATCAAGTCAAAGTATTTGTGTAAGCTGAGTGCAAAAAACAACAAAAAATTAAAATCAAGACACAAGCAAGGAGTAAAAACTGTAATACAAAAACACAAAAAAACTTGAATAAAGTGATCACCAGTGGAGAGGAAAATTGCATTCGTGAGCTTTTTATTTATTTTTATTTTTAGGTTCTATAGCTCTTTACTCTATTTTAGTATGCATAGAGTTTTCCACGCATGTTGGCCGGTTCTACTACAAGTCGTTAGCAAACAAATACCAGACCAACTAAAGCAAAAAAGCTCGCCTTGATTTAAAAGAAAATTAAGAAAAGCAATTTAATTTAATTCATTTTTTACTGCTCAAGACCATAGTTAATAATTGCACGCATTCTTTAATAGTTTTACATACATACATACGTGAATTTAACAGGTAAGGCAAGCTTTAATCGAAAAATTAGCAGGCAGCTATAATAGTTTCTCTTCTGCAACAAAATGAAACAAGAAACAAAAATAAAAAACAAAAACAATTATCTGTTTCTAGTCCTTGCTGTTAAAATATATCTTTAGACTCCCACAGTGCTGATATATTATGTGGTGAATTATTATTTCAGTTTGAAGTTGATATTCAGTTCTATTTTCCACATGTTAAACATTGAAATGATGTTGTATAAAAAATATGACACTAAATTAAAAAACCCCATATGAGCATTAATGCAAATGTTTTATTGGATTGTACTCGTATATTTCCTGGTACATACAATATTCTTATCTTCAGTTAAATTAATTTTAATTTGCGTTCAAGACTTCACTACTTCTTTCAATGATGATTTAATATGCAAAATGCGTTTGAAAAAAATATGTTTTTAATGATTTGCTATGTTTTGGATGGCAATATAATGTTCATTTGTACGTATGTATGTGTTTCTGTCCTCACATTTGTTTATGATGATCAACATCTATTGTTTGTTTTATGAAAATGACAATTTTTAGCTCTTTTAATAAGTAATTCACATAAAAATTAACTGAAAGGAAATGTCAATCATAATTTTAAAAATTAAAAAAAAAAATTGCAATACAAATAACAAGCTACAAAGTCACGATAAATTTATTGATCGTAAATAAGCAACTGATTAAGAATTTTAATTTCTACAATGAAATTGGCGATTGAAAACCATAAAGTAGCAAAATTCTAAGAACATTTATGTTTAATAAAAAGCTATTCATATGTTCATAGTTGTTAATATATTTGTTTGTATACCATAATAAATAAATATTATTCAAAGACCCATACAGAGTTTAAAATGCTTTATTTTTTTAGCACTATAAGCTCACAGCTAACTGTAGAGAATTAGGCAAAGTACCCACGTAACAATTACTGTATGCAAAGAAACTTGCTCCCTAACCTCTATTAATATCAAGAAAGTGCCTCAACAGCTTGAGGTGAAATACTTTGGCATTCACCTAGATCGTCGCCTCACAGGGAAGTTAAATAAAGATGCAAAGTAAACTCAAATAAAATATAAAACAGCCTAAATTCATTGACTGATTGGTATGAACTCTGCGCTTCGTCCCGATTGTAAACTTCAGCTCTAACTCACTTTTGGAACCAGTTTGGTGCTACGAGATACAATAATGAGGCACTGCCTCCGCCTCCAAAATAAAAGCAATTTTACGTCGTCAAAAAAAATCTAAAGAATGATAACTGGTGCTCCTTGGTACATTAAAAACAGCAATATCCATAAGGATCTACATATTCCAATAGCTAAGTGCGCAATCCTAAACTACGTGGACAAGTATTAAAATAAGATAAGAACACATCCAAGTCCGCTCGCTCGAAACATCTTTCAACATAGGCTAATAAAGTCCTTTGAGAAAGAAGGACACTGTTGCCTTATATGAAACCATCCGAACTGAATATTTTAGAACACAAGTTCTAGTCTGGTACTGGCTGGATAAATAAAAAATATTTAGTTTTTAAATTTTAATAATTACAGAAGTTAAGATTTAATATTATAATAACTATGATTGAACATTTTTTTTTAATTTCCATGTACTAAAAAACAGCTCTTCTTTTTGATGTCACTACCCGTCACATTTTCTAAAGTTTTTTTATAAGAAAATTCATTTTTTTTGTAGAAATAATTATTTAATACAAATAAAAATAGTTTCACACTACAATGTAAATTAAAAAACTTAACCAGTTATCAAGAATATATTTTTCTACAACACTGTCTGAAAGTCAAAACTTTTTAATGTAAGGTCAAACTCGCCACACTTTTTTAATTGCCATAATGAGCAGAAATCATGTTATTTTAGTATTTTCTAACTATCAAACGTTTTAAAACATACCACCCTCTTAGGGACTGGTAAATCGACTTCGATTATAAATCGATTATTTAGCCCAAGAAATCGATTTTTCCAAAACAATTGAAAAATGCTATAAATTCCTGGAATTAGTTTTTTTTAATAATTTATTTTAAATTAACTGCGACTAAAACTCATGTGTCAATATAAAGCGTTAGTACATTATTTTAAAATTTGTAATATTTGATGCCGAAATTTATTAGAAATGCATATTAGTCAGATTTGGAAGAATTTTAAACAGTTAAAAAAGAAAAAAATAGTTTAGTACACAGAACAGTAGGAAGAACTTTTGGTCATTGAAAATTAAATATGTATATCTGTTGTGTGTGCGTATTTTAATTTACAGACTTATTTCAATTTGTACATTGATACCATAATAGTTATATGCACATAAGTATATACTTATGCCTTAACATCCATTTTACTAATTATAAACGTTATTAAAAGCTTCAAGTTCTTTTTAATTAAAAATAGTTAATTAAATTGTATACATATATGCAATATACATACATACTTATTATCTACATTAAATTTAACTCATTTAAGAATGTGAAAATGTCAAACAAATCAAATTGCCAACACAATCCATTAAAAAAATTTTGTGGTATAGACGAAAACAAATATTAAGTTTAGTAATTAAAAAGGTAAACAAATCGCCGATTTAATATAAAAAAAACTTAACTATTTGAATGAATATAATACATATCGCTCGTTTACTACAACAAAGTCATAACTCAAAAAATGCATTTTTGAAGTTAACGATGCAGAATTGTTGGTGATGTCATGATTTATACTTAACATAAACTAAATCTTTAAATTCTTTCTATTTTTACGTTTAAAGAGGATATTTTCTAGTTAATGTAAGCTTACCGAAAACTTCAAACTGGGTTTTCTCAAAATGGCCTTTATAAAATAGTGACGTTGTTTTAGCAAATGAGCGATAAGCATGTATATATACATTTGTATATCGATTTTAGTTATTATTTACTTGAACACAAGTTAGCCGCGTTTTGATTGTACTCTTCCAAAAGTGACTAGGATATATGTAAATATGTCTATGTCGTCATTACAAAAATCTACGTATTTATTTGCTATTTTCTAATTTGATTTAAATCTATATGCACAGAGTAAATTATGCTATGTCCGTCTGTCCGTGTGAACGCTTAAAATAGGTTTTAAAATCACTAGAAGTTTTTTGGCAGCTATTTACCACAAATGTATTAAAAATCACGAAGTACCCGCAAAATATATACAAACTTAAATTCCTTAACCCGAATATTAGTTAACCTTAGCCAGAAAAATTATACTTTCTTATTTGAAAGAAAATTTTTTAATTTTCTATTCGATACTACTAAAAGTTTAATGTTGATCTGTTCTATGTATTTAAACAAATTTTAATTAGAATTTGAATACTGGAATTATATTCATATTGTATATTGTTTAGACCGAACTAAATCCACATACAACCCTATATTCTCAGTCTGTTTGTATTTATAACTAGTTACTTTTATTATTTATTTTCATTTATTTTATAAAAATAACATCACACACATCATTTCTTTTAATACTATCGGAATTATGCAATTTTTTTTAAATATGTCCCTAGCCAACTAGTAAGCACATATTTCTTTTTTTTATATTAAGTTATTTTAATTAATTTCCATTACGAAACTTCAGAAAAGATTCATTTTGTCAACTTATCTTTAAGATTTAATTTCTATGATAATTGTCATTCCCCTGGCCCCTTTTGTTAACAGGGGAACGACGAGTACATAAAAAACTATTTTAAATGAAAATTTAAGCTTTTGCCTTTAAGAAATTTGAATGATTTCAGTGTTCATATTGGAAGTTAACACAAAAAACACAAACAAAATTTTAAAATATACTGAACTTTGCTTTTTAAAGCCACTTAGGGAAATTACGAACGAAAGGTAAACGCTCATTTAGAAGGACAAAACGCAATATCCTTAGGTTGTTATTATAATTGGTGAATTTTTCTACATGTGGATGCAGTTCATAAAGTGTTCTTATATTTTAAAGTTGTTGCATATCTAAAAGTTTTGAGATCTTTGAGTTTTAACGCAAAAGATATTACGGGGATATGTCCAGCATTTTTAGGGAAAAAACATAAACATTCATAAGTATGTTAATGGATAAGATATACATACATATTCACATTTATAGAAAAAAATATCACTTGATAATCTTTTTTTATTTAACAGTAATTTTGTTAAAAACTTTTATATTAATTCAATAAATAAGTCAGCATAATTTATGTGCAAATAGGGCTGGGGACAGCCAGGGCAACGCTATTTATATACTTGAGTGGGCAATTTTTTTTTTAACAAAAAAATTTTCAAAAGATATTTTTGTGATTACGAAGGTAAGCTTCATGCAAAAGTAAATAAGAAAGTGGGATATATTTTAATATTTCCTTTTTCAATATTTAGGGACATCAGATAGCCCAGTAACCCTGGAACCATACATATGTGCATAAGTACGTCAATTATTATTTTCAGAATTTTTCAAAATTTAATTTTGGTTTCCAAAAACCAATAAACGATTGCAAACTACAACCAGTCATATTCCCGCCTAAAACATTACAACTGCGATACAGTTGACATATATTGCTAGTTTAATGACATTTTATACATGATTTTTGAAATAAGTGCTAGAAATAAAAAGAAATCAAACTGTCTTCTTATTAAGCTCATTTATGACGATAGAAAAAAATTCAATACGGAATTGATAAAGTTAAGCCTCGTTTTATTTTTTTATTATTTGGTAAAAAATATTTATTTTTGATACCGATCAAAGTAAATAAAAGAAAATAAATTTTTTTTTTCAGAAAAAGCAGATAACAGATTTTAAAAAAAAATTTATAAAAAAGATATTTAACTTTCAACGTAACAAAATTCTTCTATAAATACTATTTTCTGTAATCAACTTTTAATCATAAATTAAGCAAATGTTTGTTTTTTTTTCTATTTAAAAGCCCTTTTCGCTTATATAAGAAATTATTTAAGTACATGTGTTATCCCTGCTAAAGGTGAAGTCATAAACTTTTATGACTTTTTTAACTTTTACATTTTGCCAACATTTAATGTATTTATGTATATGTGTATATAGTTGTTGTCTTATCAAAGTTTTATCACAAAACTGACTTTACGAGTTCAGCGTTATTGTGTATGTTTTTATTTTTATTGTTTTATTTTCAAGAATCTACGATCATCGTATTTAGTGGATGTAATACAACCCCTAGACCAGGTATTGATTGCTTTTAAGGCTAAATGTTTACTTTTTCTGATTATTGGCAGAAATTCTACAGAAATCAAGGTAAGTATTTGACGTACTTTAAAGTTATGAAGTCATATTACATGGGGAAATATTATACGGTTGATTTTGTCATTAGCTTACACACACTAACAAAAATGTTGATACATACATATACACATTTTTGCAATATGTTACTGGGTATTTGATACTTTTGTGCACAAATATTAATTTCCCATGCAAATGTTGACAACACTTGATGTAAAATTGTAATTATAGCGCAAAATTAAATGTTAAATAAACATAAAAATATATTTTTTTTTTTAATTTTTTATCCTTCAGCTCAGCAGACAGACAGACAAACAGTCAGAAGTACAAGTTTTTGGTTTTTATTTTTAACACATAAAAGTGTATAGTCATTATTTTGTCGATTTTTATGATGGTAGTAATAACCCTAAAATTTTGCTTAAGTCACGTGCAGATCATAATCTTTATAGGTTCGAACTCGTACTACTTTATAAAAACATGTTTCTTGCTCCTGCTGTATGTTATTATAAGCATATGAACAAACAAAAATTATGTCTGTCTGTCCATCCCTACATTAATGTATGTATGTGATGTATGTGGTACCTTTAACAATCCGTTTTTTACTTATTCCTTTTTAGATTCTTTTCAAAACAAAAAGCCTACGGAAGAACCTTTGAAATTATATATAATTTTCTTTCTGCGTTCTACACTTGGTTTCTTTGACAGTTTAATACTTCTATTCAATTGCCAATGCCTTTTGTCTCTGCTGTTTGTAAATCCTACCTTTTGATAGCAACTTTGGCGGCATCTAAATAGATCCTTCGATCCAACTGCCTGAGCAGAAATAAATCCAAATAATGTTATGGCGGTAAATGCCATTAGATGAGTATTAATATTTTTACAACACAGCATTTTTTAATTTTGTAATTATTTTTAATAAAAATTTTGTTTTTCAAATATACTTGTGTATTGTTTTCAATATATGAAAATATTTTTTTTAATTATTTAAAAAAAAATTAAATTTTTATGTATTTTTTTTTAAATTTCTTCTTTGTATTTTTACAAACTTTTTCACTTTATTAACGATTACCGTTTGCACTTTTTTGTTAATTTATTTGAATATATTTTCTAATTAAATAACTTTTCATAATTTCATTAACAGTTGTTTGCTAAACTCACGTATATATATTTTTTTCGCTCTTTGTTTAATATAACTTTTACGTTAAATTTTAACTAAATCAAGTATTTTGCCTGAAATTTCGTTTATTTCTGACAGAAAACAATTTTTTTCACCGTTTCCACGACATTTATCCACAAATACTCAATGAATACTAAATTTTTGTAAAGCAAAGCCAAAACATTTAATCACAAAGTTGGTTTTCTTCCTAAACATTGTGTTTTGTATTTCAACATCAAACCATTTGGGTAAAATTATGCATATCCAACATCGAACTTTTTCAAACTAGAATGAACTTTAGTGACAAATTTTCACACAATTGTTCGGAAAAGGTACAGTAATTAAAGAAAAATACAAAAAGAAAACACGTTTTCTAGCAATCATAAAATGCTTGAGATAACTAAGTGTTGCAAGAGTATTTGTTGGATTCAAATAAATTATCGTCGTGAGAGACAAAGAAGCAATAATGGCTCTGGCTGTTTATTAACGATCATTTTGAAAATATCAAGAAAAAATATAAAAAGAAAAAATATTTTAATTATAGTAAATTAAAAAGAGAAATAGTTGTTGGGTTCGCTCGAACATGCAGCATTATAAATTAAAAGAAAAAAATCGACCCCGAAAAAATTACAAGTTATATATCGTTCCCTCAATTTGGAAATGCCCTATCTCGGATTTTTTAAGTCTTGATTTTTTTTGAAGTAGACGAACGTCTAAGCTTAATAAAATACGAGTTAGGACCCTTTTATATTAAGGTACTGATATGTGTTGACGGGAAAATGTCAATAATTTTAATTTAAAGTTTAAAATCCGTACTAAAGTAATATAAACCATAAGTGGTTAAGGAACTTATTATATCATTTGTACAAAAATCGCCAACCCCTAAAATTATATATTCTTGATCTATTAAAAAACATACTCTTGTAAGCGCGTTTAAATTTAAATTCTTTTTAACTCAGTTATGGAAAAGCAATAAAAAAAGGTTTTGCTCAGGGAAATCGACCATGTCGTTTAAAAGTCACGGCTATTTTTATCTTTTGTAACAGCTTTAAAGTTTTTATTACATATACATATGTATACATATTACAATATCCACTTTATTATTTTGAGTATTTTGTGTAATATTATTAATTTTGAAAATTATTAAGTAGATAGATAATACACATGTATATATTTTGCTACTAGAAGACAGGCCAAGTTAGTTCTGCAATCTTATTTCTATATTAATAAATTTTTAATACGTTTATTAACTTAATACAGAAATGTACGACATATTTAAAAAGTTTATACATATTAAGTGTTTAAACTTTAGAATGTAAGAAAATACATAAAAATCTTTTAAAGATTTAAAAGTTATTCTTAAATGCAGAGCCATCCTCATATATTATATGTTGTTAGTAAGTGGTTCTTCAGATTTGCAGTAATTGTGCTTAAATTGTGCATTTTTTAAATTTAATATTGTAACAGGTTGCATTTGGGGTGGCTTTAAAGTTTTTTTACAATAAAATAAAAATAAAGCACGTGTATCTTAACAGTATTCTGTTGTAATACGCAAGCGTTAGAAAATGTAAATAGAACAAGTTTTAAGAGGAAAGTAATTAGAAGAACCTAAATGTGGAATTAAGCACAAAAAAATTCATATATAAATATGCATATAAACCAGTCCTTTGTTGTACATATTAAAATAAAATAAAAAAATCGGCAAACAGACGCAACATCAAACCTCAATAAAGTTTAAAGAATCTTAAAGATGTATCTTAAGTCTGCAAAGCTAAAGTAAAAAAAGTTTAAAGGTTTAATATTAAACATCTAAAGCTCCCCTTTTTAATAAACCAAGCCTTCATATAACTTTCAAATAGTCAAAAGATATCCATAAGACTAACAGATACATATGGCTTTGAATCGAACGTATGTTTCATTTAAAAGATACTTTTTGTGTGAAGCAATCTAATGAATACAAACAACATCAAACATTTCGGTTGTAAATAAAACAAACTAACTAAAGAATACATGTAAATAAATACAATTTTTTGTTGTTAACTTACAACATGCTGCAATAAAATTTCGAAAAACTTTACGAAGGGGAAAACGAAATTTCGAAATGCATTCATACCGCTAGTTCGTTCGTTCAGCAACATCATGCAAGTAGTCAAATTCCAACATGCTAGAAGTCAACTTCGATCATTGATTTTAATCATTTTAACGAAATTATACTTGTAAAGTTTGAAGGTCATTTACAATGATATCTAAAAAAACTAAAAAGTCTCAGATACTTTTTAAAGACTTGTATGAAAAAAAGGAAGACTGCTATTTGTAAAATACAATGCAATCATCTGAAATTGTGTACATTTGACTGGATCTTAAAATAGTTTGGCGAGAAAATGTTCAACTCAAAAACGCCTACAACTTGTTTATTTGAAGAAAAAAACAAAAGACAAAAAATGCAAAATGACATCGAAAAATCCTCAAGCATTAAGAAACCCATGTACACATGTTAAAAAAATGTATGTTCTTTTCTAAGGCCTCTCTGGCAGTTGTAAAAACAATAACAGAAAATATATTTTATGCAATTGTTTTTAAGTTTTTTTTAAGGCAATGGATTTAACCCATTTTTGCCTACAAGGCATTCAAATGGCCAAAAAGTTTAAGACAATGCGAAAAGCGGTAATGACAAGCCCATTTAAAAAAGCTTTACCTTTGTTAAAATTTAAATCAACTCCTAATTAAATATGAATTTTATGATGCATTCTTACATCTATACGATTTTTGCGAGACCGCAATATTGAGCGGCTCGATAATCAAAATATTAATATAAACAATTAATAATCAAGCAAGCATTTTTATTTGATTTTGTACAACTTTAATAAACTCCTAAGTATTTACTTACATACATATATATGTATTTAATATTCGTACCAGTGATTTTCTTGGTAGGCCTTAAAGGGTTAAACAATCACTATAGTCTTCTATACCTGTTTTTGTTTTTCAAATTCATCAACCAAAATTTAGGATTGACACAAAAAAATAGTGTTCACTTAATATGGTATAAGGGTCTTAAAATTAAAAAAATAATATATAGGTAAAACAAAAAAAAAAAACAATCAAATCTACCTGCCCGTCTAGATAGATGAAACTACTGCATAGATAGAGATTCTTGTTAAGGCATAGACATTATTTAAGCCGTATGGAGGTTTTTCATTTTTATTTTGTTGTATTGACAATCCAATTCAAAGAACTAAAAATGTTGGTCTTTTTTTAGGTAAATTTTTTATTGTTTTAAAAATTGGTTTGCAATTTTTTACGTTACTATCATAAAAATTATGTAATAGAGTTTTAAGTACGATTTTAACAGGAATTTTATCGGTAAAAATATTGGAATTAATTGTTTGTTAAGCAAAGAAAGTTAACAAACATTAGGTGTCATACTTATGTGTGTATAAACATTTTTTTTTAGTTTTAAAAATTGCAAAAACTAGGATTTGTTCGTTTGTGGGGCGAGTTTTTTGTTTTATGGACTTAAGGAAGTCCAATTAAGTGCAGAAAACAATTCTTGGTACTAAACAAAGGCGTTGCCTTTTAATGAATGATGTATTTAGAAGCAAAAAACCTTCGGCTTATAGATAAAATTAAGTTTGGCTCACCCAAGAAATTAGGTTTATTTGCCAGACAATTTTATGGCCGCATGTGGTCGCTAAGGTAGCCCATTCCAAAAATATCAACCAATCGATTTTTCTCAATCTTTCTTAATTTGTTCAAATTTGATTTTTACCTTTACCTTTGAAATAACTAAACTCAGTGAAAAGTTTTAGTTAAGTTCAACAAAGCATAAGCGAATTAAATTTTTCCAAAACGGGTCTAAGTGGATTAATATAGGTTTTTTAAAACTGTTTACATATATATTTATTAAGGCTATGTCAGTCATTGCTTAACTGGCAGAAGCACTGGATATGTAAAAAAAAAGTACGTAAATATTACTGCCATCTAAGAGGTGCGATGTGTATGGTGTCGCGCAAACAGAGAAAGGTAACACATACTACAGTTGAATGGCATGAATTCACTGGCGGATTTTTTTTGTAAGTAGATTATTGACTGAGTGGGCGAACCCCTACAATCTATCTTAAGGCAAAATCCTTTTAAATCATAACGAATTGTGCCAATGCCGCGAAAGAGGAGAAGGAAACGCACATCAGAGATTCTTTTTATGACAATCTCAAAAATGTATACGATCGCTGTCTCAGTCACGGCGTAAAAAAATGCTAGATTATTTTGACGCAAAAATAGAACGAGACTTATATTCTTCGTAGCAGCTAGTCATATGGGCATTTCCATGAATATGTCAACCACGGCTGGAAAAATAAAAGTCATCGCAACTTTTTTTTAAATATACCAAAGAGCAATAAAACACTTAAATTTTATTATGTAAAAGTATTTATAGCTAATTATAATTTTAAAAGAGCAAAAATAGCAGATTAAACTGGTAATCTCTTTGATCAATTTCCAGAAATTGAAATTAACTATTTTGTCTTAACTAGTGGATAAATTTAGGTAATTGTAATATTCCAATTATACTTTAAAAATAATGTTACAACATCAATGGCCAAGTTCCATTATGAAATTAAAAATTTAGAGTTCGATTAGCGGTATTTTTTATAGTTTGCTTTGAATGATATTCTAATGTCACGTACGTAATGCAAAAACGTTATTTGTCGTCATCATTTGAATTCGACCGGTCGCAAGTAATTAAAAATAAAACTGCAAAGCAAAATAAATCTCGCAAACAAATATTGATCGATTTTTTTTTTAAATTTGATGCAATAAAAATTTTATAGTCTTTTAAAGTTTGTAGCATACGATATTGTAAGTAACACAATTCAATCTAATACTTTCAAATTCCTTTATAATTATAAATATTTTATTAAGATGGGTAAAAATACCTATGAGACTACAAAAAAATGGAGGGAGGACTTGAAGAAAAACGAAGAACAAATAAAGAAATACCGGAAAAAGAAAGCTGAAAGACAGCATATCTATCGATAAAAGTAAGCAGATGCAGCCAAAAAAGACAAAAAAATAATTAACGACGAATTAACACACAATAAGTTTGATGTTTACTATTTTATAGGGAGCTTGGTGGGGCCGTAAGGCTGTGCTGGGTTCCCGGTCACTCCGAGATACCCGGTAACGAATATGCCGACGAATTGGCACGGAAAGGAACCGAACTACCGGCCACTGGGGCTGTCACATCGATCCCTTCCCCTCTGTGCGAACTCTACGGAATAATCGATGGGCACTTTAGAGTCCTGGCGAACCAGAAATGGACGAATACTGCTGGATGTTGGGTCTCAAAATCCCTATGGAAAGCAGCTTCGGAAAACCGGACGAAAACCCTTCTATCTTTGGGTAAGAGGGACCTTAAGCTGATCACCGGTCTTCTGACCGGTCACTGCAGTATAAGATCGCTGGAGGCACACTGGAAGCCAAACTCGGTCGACTTCTGTCGACTATGCGAAGACGAAGAGGAGATCGAGACTGTGGAGCACCTGTTGTGTCGATGCCCGGCGATCGCCAGGAGGAGGAACCGGTACTTTGGTGTACCCTACCATGACCACCTCTCTGCGCTCGCCGACTGTGACCCAATGGTCTTACTGGGATTCGCGAGAGGGATGACATGGCTGGCGAGAGGTTGCGACTAGTGCCAAATGGACAACCGGCAACGACTCGTGACGGACACTGCCACTCTCTCACGTACTTACTCTATTACTACTACTCTAACCTCTGTCCTTTCTACCTTTATCTTTCATGTTCCGAATCTGGGCACACCTTTTTCTATTTTACTCTTTCCTTATTTTTTCTTCTCATAGGACAATCACAATGGGCAAATTGTCTCTGGGTGATGCGGTGAGCTTTCTCACTGCATGTCCTTCTAACCTAACCTAACCTAACCTACTATTTTATAACAAAAACTATGCTTGAAATAAGCGAACAATATGAAGATATATCGTCTATATACATATTTTCTGATTGGAGTAGCGCTCAATTTAAAAACAAATTCATTTTAAAAAGTATTCGCTCTTTTGTAAACAAATTTAGCTGCCAACATTTAGAATGGAAATTCTTTGCCACATCACATGGTAAAGGTGCAGTTGATGGAGTAGGTGGTACTGTTAAAAGAAAGGCCTGGCAAACTGTAAAAGCAAATAAATTAATCTTGCCAGATGCTTTCTCATTTTATGAATGTGCTCATAAATATGTGGAAGGAGTTAATTTGTTTTATGTTGCTACCGAAGAGATTGAAGGGTTTTCTGCTCATCTCCATGAAAAATGGCAAAATGTCCAGCCCATCCCAAAAATAAGAAAACTTTATTCGTTTACTTATCATGATAGTCAGTATATAAATGTGTCTCGAACTGCGTATTTGTAAGAGAAAAAATTAAATTTAATAATTAAGTGCCAGCGCCTAAGTACATAGTGTATAGTAAGAAATGAAAATAACCTTTTATTGTTTTTATTGCTATTATCACCGAATAAACATTTTTTAATTCTTTTTAAATTTGTTATGTATACATATATTTAAAAAACCTATTTTTTTTCAGACAAATACTATAAGAGAAAAATCTGTCACATACGGTATGTCACGAACGATATTAAGATTTGGTCGTAACAAAATCATCTAAAAATCTTTTTGTATTTAAAAATTATGGATTATCAAGGAAAAATATTTGGCTTGGTGTAAGAACTTAAAGAAAGGAAAAAAACTTTTACAATTCGCAGATTTTCGTATATATGTGCATGCACCTCGACATCACTTCCGTTTTTTGTCACGTACGATATGCACCTTTTTCGCCCGATATTTTGGCCGGCAAGGTTTTCAAAGTCATGATTTTTTTTTTAGATTATAGTACCCTCTAAATGTAACATATTGACGAAACAATTTTTCAGTTACCACTCTTTTTGCAAAATCTACACCACTTTGTAGGCGTACAAATGTCACGTACGATGACATGGAAATGCCCATATGTCAATTAGTTGTACCAGATTTAAATAACGGGATATACTTACATGAGCGTGGAGCTAACATCACCTTTGAACACTATCTAGTCCAAGAACACAGTTGGACGGTTTTCGCTAGCAAAAGCCACTTAACACAGGAAAATAGAAGCTGCGAGCATATAAAATTACAGTGTCTAGTCAAATCGATTGAACCAACAGCTTTAAGAGAGCATACCTTTTACCGATATCTGCACCTGTGCTGGTGTAACAAAACCCCCATATGAAAGCGATGGTAAGAAGCGTAGCTACACGAAGTTCGCGGGTATCGGGAAAAAAGAAAGGAGGCGAAACGTCTTTTCCGCGGGAAAAAAAGAGAAATGAAAAGAAGTAAGTGTGAGGAGTTCAAGACGTATAGGAATCTAGAAAACTCTACTATCGTTTAAAACAACAACGACTCAGGGCTGTGATGTATGCATTTCCTTCTGTAAGCACCAACAAAGCAATCTGGTGACAAATTATTATAGCATTTTGAAATCTAAAAGAAACACTTTTCCAAATTTTTGTTATAAGACGACGATGGAGATGAAGATACCCCCTTTTCAATCATAAAAGGCGGTGTTGAACGCTGACCTCCTAGCAAAGAAGAGGTGGAAACCTTAATATCCCGAATAAAGAATTAATAAGACATTGGCAGGAGCCAATGGGCTGTAAGGAATTCTCTCTATTCGGTTCGGTTTGATGAAAGATATTTAACTTGACTCCAGCCCAGGCCGCTTCGATTGGATTCGTTCTTGAGTTGGCGATGCCAGGTGTGTGATGATCGGTCTGGTCTATTAGTATTGCACTGAGAGTTCCAATCAGAAACAGGTTTAACAATATTACCCTGAGGCCTTCGTAGATTGTGACTAATCCAGGGTTTCAATATGAATTGGCTTTTGATCTTTTTATCGCCAGAGTTAAAAGATGGATAGAATGTTTGGCCAAAATATCTTTAGAATCCTTCTAAGAGAATGGTTAACGAAAACCTAAAACGCGTTTATGTCGTCACCCTTTAAAATTCACAGGCTTATAACGGCAACGACTTGATTTTGATCCCGTGTTGGTGAAGGAGTTCCGTCTGGGCGAAGCATATTGAAGTAATAGCTGGCCTTTGAGATTCGATAAGCTTCTATTCTCTGCAACCACCCGTATGCGTCAAACGTTTTAAAGATAGCAAAATGGGTTTCCCTCTTCCAGCTCAATGTCTTTATCTAAAATCTTTTGGGGCTAAGAGTGATGCAACGCATATCGTCAGCTAATTAAAGGCTTAAAAGTTGTACAATAACATCAGGAACGATGTTGAATTTAACCTCTAGCGCAGCACTTTTATAGGATCAATAAATTTTTTCTTCGCAGACTAGAACTTTTCAACATCTATAAAGACTAAGTAGAGGGGGACTCTGTGATCATTCATTAAATAATCTTAAATTCTTTTATTAATAATATTGGCCTTAATCTCTCTCACCGCCTCTCTAGTTCGAGCAATCGATAAGGTCTTCCTTAACCTGTGAGTCGAGTTAAATATAAGATAATGAATTGTTCTTGGGTTGAGTGTTCTAAAAACCATTATGTCATGTTTCAAAAATATTTAGCGCCTTTTACCTTTTGCACAGCTTGGCTATAAAATAAAATTGTCAGAAATAGAAATTTAAAGCGAAAATTAATTTGACTCCAAAATCATTTATCATTTTTAATAAAGTATTCTTCTTTCTTTTCACTCCCAGATTTATTCGTTCCAATTATCCAAGGATATAAAATGTACTGATTGGCTTAATTTCATTAAAGAAACATTGTTAATTAGTCATACGCAAACAGCAGCCTATAAAAACTTCCTGTTTTTTTACGTGTTTTCCTGACTTTTTTTTTCGGCTTACTTTTTTCGTGCCACAATCGCAGCGTAACAAATTGATTCGACAAGTTTTTCTTTGCTGCTAACAACTGTTCTAATTTTGTTTTTTTCGTTTGCAAAATAGAAATGTTCGTAAAGACTCTTATAGCATTTTTTAATGAAATACATACTCTTCAAATTTGTCGAAATATGCGCTGTGACAAATTTAGATTAGACTTTTGTAATAATGAAAAATGTATGGAAGGAAATTATTTTGGATAAATTGTAGCTAATATTTTGTAAGATTAACGTTCAGTAGTAAGTGATAAAGAAGAAGAATAAAAAAATGTTTAAACAATTTATAACATGAGCGTATTTATTTAAAGCGTTTTTTTGGCGTTTCCGTCTTTAGCATATGAGTGAGTGTTAAATAAGGCATGCTTGCCATCTATCTATCCGTAACAAATGTAAACGGTTTATGTTAGAAACGTACGCACCAAGATTTAAACAAACGCTCTGATATGTATAACGAATTTTATACGTATTTATGTAAAAATGTAGCCTTCATTTAAGCTGACTGGATATAAATTGATAAAAATACCGGTGTGACTGACATTCACATATACAAATGTACATATCGCATGCGTAACTCGAAAATTAGTTAATTTTTATTTTTCGGGCGTATATACTTTAACTACGTAGAAGTAGAAGTGCTTTCTTCTTTATAATTACAAAAACGAGGGCTATATCGGAATATTTGAGGCATATACAGCCCTAAATGCTTATTTCAGAAGGATATTTGTATGACGGCTGTATCAAAAAATGGACCGATCATTATCACAAACAAAAGGCGTTGTAACAGTGCCAAAAACCTATCTCTGCAAAATTTCACCAAAATTTCTTCAAATTACAACTTGTACTTTAATCAAAAAATACATGGACATCCAACCGGACGGATGGACAAACGGACATGCTTAAATTGACTCAGAAAATAAACTAAAATTTTTAGTTAAGTCACATTTGAACTAGGTGTGCGATATGTAAGTAAGTTTATACAACATACAAACATAAATACCTAAGTAGGGGTTTTTGTTTGCTGCCATAACTAGTGTTAACTGTGATTTGAACTTGTAATTGTTTTGGAAGCAACATTTTTTTGTAATCTATGATGCAGGCGATTTAAATTGATTTTAAGGTGTTTCTATCTATAGACCTTTAGTAAATCAAAAAATCATATTTAAATAAGAGAGAAAAAGTCATTAATTTATGCATTAAATAATAAAGAATTCTGTTTTTACGTTTAAATAATGCTTTTCCATTCCAGAAATGCCTAACAACTCATATGGTTATAAGGACAGAAAAAAAATGTTGTATGTGCTGATGGTTGATTTTTAATTGCAAAGAGCATTTTTTAAAAATGGAATTTACTTTATATTAAAAACAAAACATTAATTTTCAATGGATTATGCAATGGAATTAAGTTTTTAACGTGTATTTGAAATAATACATTAATAACAATGTAAAAGCTGCACAAATATAAACAAAGAATACGTATATGTATGACGATGGGCAACAAACTCGAACTGTGAGTGTTGCTGATAGTGCAGTTGTTATGTGGGCAGGGGCGGATTAGGTTTAAACTATCCTAGGGGGAGGCGGGTAAGATGAAAATTATGACTTAAATATCTTCATATATGGATGTGTTTTAAATAATTTTAGAGCAGTGAAGGAGGAGAGGCACATATCCTCTTTCTTCTCCTTTTAATACGCACCTGTACGCGTATGCATGTTTGTATGGTAGGGTACCTGTACAATTGGCAAATGCAGCCTTCATTATGGTTGTGTGCTTTTGTAAGCAATATTTCTCACTCTAGGTGGCATGATTAATCTGTATTCCCATATACATATTTGAACAGCTACAACAACAACAGTAGCAACATTTAAACAAGCACATACCTACAACAGCAACAAAATGATTAAAAGTTGATTCCAATATATATTAAAAATATGACCACAGTAGAGGGATTTGGATTTAATTTTTTTCACTCTTTTGTTGCCTTATTTGCTGTAATTACTGTTGCTCTATAATACAAACTTAATCAAAACTGTAGTAACTGTTAGTAACAAAAAGTATTAAACGTTTTTGTTTTGAATTAGCCAAAACCGATAATTAAAAACATACAACCAAGTAATATCTCTGCGTAAAACGTTTTAAATCCTAATAGCGGGAAATTTATCGGTGTTTGAATTAAAAGAGAACATTAAAAATCACAACATTTTTACCAATAACAAAAATATTTAGATTTATGGAAAATGTTTAATACATTTTTAATTTATTATTTACTAACGGAGTGATGTTGCCAACATTATTTTTAAAATGCAATTTTTTACACATAACGACAATCGTGATTTGCGGATGTTTGTTACGCTTATAAATAATTGGCCGAAGCCCACACACAGTTCTACCGTTCGATATGGAACGGAAACGCATTTTTGTTCATTTACTTACCATAACTGATAAGGGTATATATATACGTTTGTCATCCCGTTTGTGATTTCTTTAATATCCATCTGCGACCCCATAAAATACATAGTTTCTTGGTCCTTATAGGTAGGGCACTCAATTTATCTATGTCCGTCTGCCCGAGTAATGGTTGAAATCAACTTTTTAAAGCCCCCCTATGTGGCATAGACCCGCAAAAGGTATCAACCTATCATGTCCCTAATAAAACCCAGCAATATCGTCCAATAACTGACAGAGATATAAGCCAGCAACCACAACCACCTCTGTTTATTTCTCTTAAATTTGCACATAAAAACCTCTTCTGTTGACCTTATACGGGCGCAACGTAAGACCGGCTCTAGTTAATTTTTTGCGGAACATCCTTACGCCCTATTTCTACCCCTTTCTGGATTACCATACAAAGTTTAAATTAAAAAAATTTTAGTCCCTCTCACAGTGTGCTCCTACAAAAGACAGACCCCAATTAATATTTCTTCTCAAACATTTTTGCGGAATATATTCATATAAAAAATTTGAAAAAATTAGGGTAAAACCCCCTACAACTTCCACGGAGTCGCCCTTAGGGGAATAAAATGTATCAGAGACCCCCATTAATTTACCCTCCCAAACATATTCCAATAACATATTTATCCCCTATCTCCATCAGCTAAATACTAAAACTAGGAATTTGTAATAAGTCCCTCCCACAGCTTTGAGGGCGCCCATAGATAGGTCAAATATAGGACTACCGCCAATTCATTTTTCCTTGCAAAAATTTTTTTCAAACATACTTACACTTACTTCGAGGTTTCAAATGGCCAATGCGAAGGGTATATAAAATTCGGTACAGACGAATAAAGCGTTCTTACTTAATTTTATTCACCAGAACTTTTTCCAATACTCTATTTGAGCAAAGTGATGCTGTAGTTGTTTTAATTTCTCTTTAGAATCTTCACCAGTACTAAGAATAGCGGTATCATCAGTAAATTCCGATTTGGTTGTTTGACTATTGGGTTGCATCTTTGCTATGTAAAGCAATTAAAGTTTTGTTTGAGGTATGCCAGCCCCTATTAGTTGAGAAGAACTTAAGTGGTGTCCCTCTTTAATCATGAACTGTCGGTCGGTTATGTACCTTTCTGAGATTATACACACAAAAAATTATCTAAGAAAACTTTACTTAAATCAAGCCATAGCGGTGTCAAAAGTACGGTGAGTACGGATTTTCTTAAATCAAGTACGAAATTTCTTACTCCAAGTAAAATTTTTCAAGTACGAATTTCTTACTTTTAGCCACAATTAAGCCAAAAAAGGATTGATTTAAGTTCGGAAACGTACTTGATGTAAGCGTGAAAAAGATTGATTTAAGCCGTAAACGGGATTATTTCGAAAATGAAATGTCATTTTTTTGACTTATGGAGCTTTATAAAAGAAGAAGAATTTTATAATTTATTTTTATTTTATAGATACTTAAAATTTATAATTTAAAAATTTCATTTTTTGAACTTACCGAAGCAAAGATTCGAACCAGGGATTTCTGCACTGCAGTACAAGCTCGTTACATCTAGGCCACCGAGACACTTTGTTTTCAAATGTAAAATAATATATTAAAACAACAAGCTTTTTTCTGCTTGATTTTTTGAAGCAACCCGATTAGGCTTGATTTAAGACAATGTAAGTAAGGATCGTACTTAAAAATTTCAAAAAAGATTTTGGATAAACTCAAGAATAAAATTCTTGATTTAAGAAAGCGAGTTTTCTTTCTGTGTGGAGATTAACTGCCAAGTACAGCTTTATGTTGGTTTACAAGCCTTAATGCCACACTTTATCGAAAGATTCTGAGACATCGACGAAAAGCGCGGAGCATTATATATTTTTTTCTACTAAGTTGACTTTTAAGGCCAAATTCGTGATTTAGAGTGCAGTTGTTGAAATAAGCTTGTTTTTAACTAATTTCTCGAAAATATGGACATAGCTATATATTTTTAACAATCCATCTTTAGAGGAACATTTCTAGGAAAAGGAATCTTATCTACCAAGAAAGCTTTTCATATTGGCCGAAAGTATTGAAGCGGTAATGTGGTTAAATGTAAAAAGAGTCTGTCCGTTTTTTCCTGCACAGGATACTCTCAGGATCCGGCCCTTCTAAAATCTTCAGCTGAGTACCAATGAGCATGTTTTTTCTAAGGAGTTTCGTAATGAAAATTAATTTCAATAACTTATTTGAAAGAAAAGAGTATTAGTTAACTGGTTGACTAGGGACATACATTAAAAACTTTTCATTATTCGGTTAATTTGAAAAATTGATGTGCACCTATGATAACTGAGTATATAAAAATTAAATAAATGCAGTGTACCCATTTAAAAGACGTTATTTTGCAAAAAAAACTTCGACGCCGAACATTACACCGAAATTAGCCCGTAATCTCAGAATCAACCATATACACATACATATCTATCAAATAAATTTAAAAACAAACACAAAAAAATGTTTTGTTGTTTTGTGTGTTTTATGCTTTAAACATTTTTTTTTAACTGGTAAATTAATTATGATTTGTGAGACATAAAAATGCTTCAAGCATTATTTTATACACCTGTATTAATGCACGATTCAATGTACACACGCATGCAAACGGTGTCCTTGTATCTTTGTATGTGTGTGTCCTTGTATCTATGTATGTATGACAATAAATAATTTCTTTGCCATCACACACACACAACATTAACGTAGATAGAGCATAATTACATTTAAAAGCAAAAAGATAATAAGCAGATTTATATGATTAATTAATTGTTTTTTTTTTATAATAAAAGTATATATGTATATCGTCGGCTTATACAAGAAAGGGGTCACTAATTTTTTTAAAAACAGCGTTTTTGCTCATTTTGGCAAAGAAACGTAAATTTTTTTTAATTTATTATAAAAATGTTTGCCCTTTTTTGTAAAAATTGCATTAAAACTGTTTATAAGAAAAATTTTCCAAATATTATAAAGTGTTTTTTCCTCCCTATTTAAGTAAAAAAAAACATTTGAGTTATGCCTTTTTTATATTAGGCCTTCGATATACAATATTTATAATTTATTTTTACTTTTTGTTTATATGTTTAATTTTTTGTTTAATTACACCAGAACAAATAGGTTTGAGTGTAATTGCATAATATAAAAATGCCATCCATTAAGGCACCTGGGTAAATACTAAATAAATAAATCAATGAAAATAACGAACTTTTTTTGCAGGATTCTGATCGGGTTAATTAAAAGACAGTATGTACATATGTAGGTGTGAATAGAAATGTTTTTGTTACAAAAATCGTTTAGCTGGTGTTTACGTGGCTGTTGTGATGTTGGGCAGTTGTGGTCAAAGTGTTTTATATTTGTAATAAAATTAAAGCAAATATAATGATGAAATTTTTTTGCAAGCCAAAGTTTATTTTGTCTAGCCAAAAGTTGATTACAAAAATCAGAACGAGGTTCACAAGTGCGGACAGGACAACAAAATAAAAATATTCAATAAATATTAACAATTTGTGGGCTTTTATACCTTTACCACATTCCACCTCTACCTTACCTCTACCCGTTTGTGGAGATGTTTTTAACGCTCAGAAAAAAATAGTCTGAAGCACAAAGCAAATTATACCGATGAAAATCACTTACTTCGTCAACAAAAGCATGTCCTTTTATCCGTCCTGTGATCAAAGTACAGGTCTTATTTTGAAACACAAAGGGACCGAACCTATTTATAGCAGTAGCGATGGCCGACTATTTAACATAGCCCAAACATGCATTTTTTCAGAAATAAGTCTTTCGGGCTCCCAAACTGCCTCAACTATTTATTTATTTTCTCACAACTTTTGTGTCAATCTTTGTCGTCAACAACTATGCTTAATATAATTGTGATCGGTAAATTTTTTGACATAGCCTCCACCCAAATATCCTCCCGAAATAAGTATTTTGGCCTGTAACTGGCTTAAATGTTTATTTTTTTAACAAAAACTTTGCAGTTGTTAAACTGAATCTTATAATGAATATTCCATACCTTGCCATGGATGGTATTTAAGTTCAACTCTCGTAAATCGCATTTTAAATCAATGTCATTATCTAAATATATTAACGCATCGTATCATACTTTTTTTAAGTTGGTTTGTCTTGGCCTCCTTAATAAATGCTTTCCAAGCACTTTGGTCTTCTGCTTGCCTGGAACAGTTTGTTAAACAAAGGACTTGCACGACCAGTTGCCGCAGGTACCTTATTAGCACACTTGGGGTTTTGGTCACCAGGTTTTTTTAATTACGTTTTCCCACTGGTAGAATTTTCTGACGTCATTTTTCTTCACGCACATATCAATTTTTTCGCACTGCCTTCTTTCAAATTTTCTTTTCTTCAACTTTAATTGGTAGTTTTCTCTTTTCTTTAGCTCGCGGTATCATTCCAGTACTGTATACGGCCCAGTTTTAGCATTTGCGATGGCTTTACACTTCTCGTCCGGACAATTATTTCTTTCGTGGCGCTTTTAGCATCTAATTTCTTTCTCGCCGACTCTTTTCATGGGGCTTTTATCATCGGGAGGAGGATGGTTCAAACAAATTCAAAGATAGCTTCTTGAAGTAGGGTTGGGCAGTCAATTGTGAATACTGCTTTTGAAAGTGTAGCTTTTCTTTGGGTTTTTACGTATACGTGCTTAAAGGCACGGAATATAATTATATATTCATTAGGGTCGCAAATGAATATTAATAAATTTGAAAAACACTTAATTTACAAAAAAAGTCGGACTAAATAACATCAAGATAGATTGTTTCACCTGACTTTCCGATAACTCCTTGGGCCATGGTACTTTCTTTAAAAATTCGAAAGTGAAGATTTGTTTCATTTTAATGTTATTGACCAAAGTTAAAGTTGACATAAAGAATAACTTTTTACTGTCTTAAAAATGGTTAGGATTTCATTCATTTTTTTTAAACTTTTTTCACTTGCTCATTTGCATAACTGGAAAGTTAAGATAGGCCCTCCTAGTGATGTTTTTTTATTTTATTTAAATTTCCAAAAATTATTTTAAAATGTAGCAATAAAAGCAAAACATAAATAATGAAACATTTCATAAATTTTAATATTCGTATTTAACAGCTACAACTTTTTGTTATCCCTTTTCCATTTTTTTTATAATTTTATGCACAAGTTGACAAATTTTTTTATCGTTCAAAAATTTATTTATTATAATGGAATTTTACAGTGACTTTTAGAAACATATTGTATTTAAAAATAATCATTATTTGTAGCATTTTATTTTATTTCTCACGCACTTTATCTGTAGAAATAAAATAAATTTGCCGTCGGCATTATTTTCTAAAAATTAACAAACCAATAAATTATTTCCTTTTATTGTTTTTTGTCTGTAAGTTAGTTTTATTATAACTTTTTTTCATTGTCTCGTTATTTATTAGTATTCTGCCATTTTAATTGAACCCTTAAATATGGCCGTTTACATTAACTTCCTTTGGCACTTTCCACAACTCTTGCGCAAAAACAGCAAAAAACAAAGAACAATAATATTTTTAGTAAAACTTTTTGTTGTATAAAATACATACAGACATACATACGTACAACGATATTAGTTTAATCATTCCCTCTTTATGTTATATTTTTTATTGGCAAATGAAATAAAAAATATATATAAAACAAATGGTACAAATAAGGTTCTGGTGACATTAATAAGGGCAAATTATGACAGAAGACATTGTCGTAGGGATATAATTTCTTGAAATTAAAAACAACTTTTCAAAAGTCGTAACTCTTTTTTTTTTTTGTTATTTCTCTGTTTTTTTCACATTTATGAAATTCGAAACTCCCTACTTATGGATTGGTGCGGTTGTTCTAAAGAAAAATGTTTTTTGTTTGCTGATTGATGTGTGTGGATGTATAGGGGTCTATGTGAATGTGCAGTTTTTATATTATTAAGTAGTTGAGAGGCGTGGTTTTTCTCCCTTCGTACTATTTATAAAAGGTATTGTTGCATTCAAAAGTTATTAAATTGCATGTCGTAGGAAAATATAAAGAGAAAGAAAAAGAATAATAAATATATGTATTTGCAAATTCATTTCCGCTTTTAATAACAGTACCGTAACAAAGTAAGCATTTCTAAATAAAGCATGTTTCGCTTGAAATAGTTTAGGAACAATATATTTGTATAAAACAAATATACTTCAAAACACACTACTGTAAAACTGCAATATAAAACTAGAAGCATATTGGTAAGCCCCGATCGCATTATAATTTACACCACAGTTAAATCTTTTGCAATAAATTGTAGGAGTACTAGCAATGTGGGATCCATGGGAAATTTAAACCTATAATCGGCTAATTTGGCGTAGTCCCTTTCTTTTATAAATTTTCCTTAAGCCTAATATAAGTTCAATAAAGACTTGCAAAAGTTTTAATGGAGGTTAAGTGATTTTTAGGCATTAGCGTAGCTACAATTTTTGTCTAGGCGGGCCATAACTTTAAAGTGTAAATTCATACTAGAGCCTGTTGTTGGTCTTGGCCTGCATAATAAGTGCTTTCACAGTACAGAGTGTCCGGTGAAAAATTTATATTTTTAAATACGATTATTTTAAAAAGGGAGGGTAGTGCTACTGGAATTATCGATTGTGCGGATTTACCAGTCGCGATGTAGCTATGGACGAGTGAGCATCGTGCGTTCGGCGAATACATGATGGACCCAGTGTAAATTTAATTCGTTTGCAGAGATGCAACTGTTTCGGCTATCAATATCCTACGGCCAGGGACCAGTCGATCTACAAGGACTCCCGAAAACATTGAACTAGTTGAAATCAGTTTACGTGAAAAGCCGCGACTTACTGGAACTTACAAGATCTGAAGTTTCGTCCTATTAAAATTCAAGTCGTTCAAGAACTGAAAGAAAGTGACTTCAATTTACGCAAAGATTTTTCTAAAAACCATCTTGGAGCGTTTTCGCACTCTAAATCTAATTTTTTGGAGCGACGAGGCTCATTTTCACTAAAACGGTGTGCCTTATCCACGAATGAGATAATTGGACCATTATTTTTCTAAAACTCTTGAGGCCAGGCGACGAATGTCACCTATAAAAAAATAATCGACGCATGATTACGGAATTCAATTTGCCAAACCTGCGAGCTAATCCATCGTACTCTTCACACACGTGGTTTCAACAGGATGGGACGACTGGGCACACAGACAGAGCTTCGATGAATTTGCTTCGGGATAATTCTCCCAAAAACTGATCAGTATTGGGGACATCCCATGGCCACAGAGGTCGTATAATTTAATTTTTTTATGGGGCTACTTTAAGGTTGAATTAGACGTGACTTAATCGTAACGCCAAAGCCGTACCTATTGAAAATCCAACTGAAATCCAATAGAATCCAATTATAACCCAATCGGAAAGCAATTGCATTTTCAATTGTTATGGCTATGGCGTTACGGTTAAGTCACGTCTGATTTAACCTTTAAAAAGAGGATTTATAATGACAATCACCAATCTCTTGTGGCGTTATAGGAAAATGTTCGTTAAGAAATTAACTCAAATAAACCAAGTTTACTTAAGGGTCGCAGAACAGAAGGCTTTGTTTTGAACAGTGTGCTTAACTCGAGGGGAGATATCTGGATGACAAACTCTTTAAAAAAAATCCGCATTTCAATTTTATGGCTCAATGTTTTTTATTTAAGTTTGAAAATATTAATCTGCCACCAGACACTCGGTACTTCGGTGCATGCTTCCACAGTTTTTTAAGACCAACGATGTTAAAATCTTTACAAACTTTATTCTTCTACTGGGTCTCGCTTTTCCCTGTCTTTGCTTTCTTTGATAGTTGCCATCTAACGCCTATTTGGAATTTGTATTCATTCGTGCCTAGCCAGTGCCGTATTTTGACGCATTTTTTTACGTTTATTCTGGGAGGTACCTCATATAACTCACGATTCGTTTAAAAATTATACTTTCAGTTCAAACCAACAATTTTTCAAATGATTTTGCTTGCAAAAATACGTAGCAACGCTTTGTCAGCTTTTATAAGTACCCATGTATTTGCGCAGAATAGGCATGTTGTATAATGTTAATTTCGTTTTTTTAACTAGGGCTCTGTTTCTGAACCGTCTGCTTAGCCCAAAGTAGCACCTGTTTGTTAGCCCGATTTTTTGCTTTATTTTAATGCTGACATCATTGCAGCAATTGCAATGTTCTCGTTTATCATCATACCCATCTTTGCAGCTGGCATCTCAGTTAAAAAAAAAGCACCAGCTACCCTTTGTTTCATCCCTAGGACGATGACAACGTTATCCGGATAAGCAAGGAGGATGTGGCGCTTATTTAACCTGTTTCATTGACCTCTACTTTTTTCAAAAATTTTCTTCATTATTGTGTTGAAACTGTTGCACGATAAGCTGTCAACTTGTCTAAGACCT
Source organism: Melanophora roralis (assembly GCA_963583895.1). NCBI lineage: Eukaryota > Metazoa > Arthropoda > Insecta > Diptera > Rhinophoridae > Melanophora > Melanophora roralis. Next base: position 58,261,857 of record OY757190.1, on the reverse strand, counting down.
CATGTAGAGATTAATCATTCGGAGAGGATACTTCCTTTTTTTGCTAAGGATATGGTGTTACTCAGACTCTTTAGACAAAGGCATACAGGCTTTGATGAGATCCAATACGGATATATATTTTCAAAAAATTTTCTCTTATCGGCTTACCGAATGCAGCTTTATATGATGGTAATAGATTTGTTTTATTACAGGACCGTATAACTATGCGACAAGTGGCAAACTTATTTCTCTGTAATTGGCGCAAATGGATTTGTCTCGCTTCTCAGGTTTCAATCATCGGGAATGTTTTTATGCCCCCATGTGGCAAAGAAAAAGCTGATTCAATCACTTATCAGCTCATCTCCTCCAGTCTCCTACATCTCTCCAGGTATTCAGTCTGCACCTCCGGCCTTATTGTTCTTAAGCCGTTTAAGTGCTGCTTTGACCTCATATGGGTTATGGGGTGAGCACTAAGCTCTATTATTTTTGATTGGTTGAGGGTTGAATTCATTTAGTTGTTCTCCAACCGCTTACAAGCTAGAAAAATGTTGTCTCCACATCCTTAGCACACTCTGCGTGTTAACTCTCTACACGCAGTCATGCTATTTAGCAAGTCTTTGTCTGGCGCTTTATCAGCTGGTAGAATTTACTGACATTATTCCTGTTCTCATTAAGGTCAACAGTCTCCTGAAATTGCTGCCTCTCCAAAACTTTTTTTTTACCTGGAACTGGCGATTTCTCTCCCTTCTTGGCACTCCAATTTTTCTGCGCGTTACAAATACTAGCAAAAATGTCTAATACCGCTGTCATCTACCATGTGGTGTGCACATCCATGCGTATAATTATATCTCTTAGCTACAATTAACCAATTGGCCTAAATAATTCCTTTCTTTGAATGTACTTAAATTCTTCTTCTTTAGCATTTTTCTTTTAATTGAAAAGTGTTAATCAATTTAAAATATCGTTATTAGAAGCCATTTATTGTAATGTTTATTATTTAGAAATACGTTTCTAAAAGCTTTTTGCTTTAAGTAACTGACATTTGTCATGATATTTAACCGTAAGAATATATTTTTGTCAAAGCCTTAACCCATAAATCAGTTTATGACAATTTAAAAACCCCTAAGAGCGCTTAAATCTTTAACATTTGTTTTTATGGATGAGCTTGTTTAAGGTTGTTTATACATATATCGAATTCAAATTATTTGTTTCTGCCTCCCACTCTGTTAAGTATTTAGATGGACACACCTGCTTGACTAATAAAAAACAAAACGAGTATAAAATTTTATGCAGTAATAAATTTAGATTTAACGCAATCTTTACAACCAAATTCTCGATTGGTACCGTCATGTTGTTTACACGTGTAGGAATTCAAGTTTGTAAATTTAAAATTAAATGAATTTTCTACTTATTAGTGTAACTACACAGGAATTTTCTTAAACTAGACAAATTTATACCAATCCAATTTTTTGTTTACTTTCAACGTGGTGAGGGTTGATTTTGCTTCGAATTTAAAAGCGTTTTAAGCTGTTCAATTAAAGATCTAAGTCACCTCGAATTTCTGTACTCGTGTAAATATGCTATAATCAATAATGTATGGTCAGCATCTATGAATCTATGTATATGCTAGGTCCCACAAAATTTCGAGAGCGAATCTTCATGGTTTATTTTGACTCCTGCTGAGAACCGTGAAAAATTACTATCAACATACTATATTATTTTTATTTTTGAAATCACAATGGACAAATTGTCTCTGGGTTATGCGGTGAGCGTTTCTCACTGCATGTCCTTCTATCCTACTATATTATTTAGACCACAACAAGGTCCTACCAGAATAGGATCGAACAATTATGAAATGTTTGATTTGGCACTATATCGCTGAAGCGTTAGTTAGGAATCAAACCGATCCTTAATAACGCTTTGGTAATACTGGGGACATTTAAGGACTGAATGTGCAATATTAGAATCCCTTAAAAGGTAAAACGTTCTCGTTGTTGGGATAAGCAAGGCTAGAAGGACTATCTGCCAGCGGCTTTGGAGACAATTTTATGTATGCAGCCTATTAAATCCCGCGTACACTACGTGATTGCACTTATGGTAAAATGCCTGTAGGCATTGGATTGATGGGAACTATTAGACCAACGATTAGCGCATTTAAATGAAACTGTAGGGTTAAACGGGGACAGTGGGTTGTCCGCCGATATAAGACCAGCAGTCCCAATTAGACGAGACTCTGGAATAGATTCCCGAAGAAAGATGCTATTACACTAATAGCTCTAGGGCGGAGGGAGGAATGGGACTGGAGATTCTTGTTCAAAACGCGGAGACCGAAATATACTTCCACTTGCAGGCCATCAGACTGTTCTACAAGAGAAGTTCCCGGGAATTACGGAGTGTTTTTCTTGGCTCAGGATAAACACAGATACAACGGATGTGAACATCCTTATGGATAGCCAAGAGTCAATGTGAGCAGTTACATATGTCCGGGAACATAAAATTTAGGACGGTGCTGCAATGCAAGAAGATGATTATTGATTACCCTAAATATGGTCAGATTCGCATTATATGAGTGCCTTGGGAGTGTTAAATAATCTGGCAATTCGGGCTAGTAAACATCCAGCATGTTCTTTCAAAAAAACGAGATAGTTGGAAGAATGGCGATAATCCTTTGCATGATGAGAGTAGGACTAAGGATATTCTGAAACTTAAAAAGTCTAAATTGGGCACGATAATAAGTGTGCTGACGGGTGCATTAAAACTTTTGGGCATACCTTCATCGGACTGGAGGCATGCTTTTGCACGGGCCAGAGCCCGATTTTTTATGTTTGCTGTTTTGCCAGTTGTGGCTGACTTGGGAGTTGTAAAATAGGGATTGTTAAGGGAATTGGTCTGTATTCCCGAATTTCTCCCCTAAAATAATTTTTGTTTGCTAGGAGCTGAAAACAAGCTTATCACTTGCCTAGGTGTAAGTCCGGCAGGATTTATAACTCTTCCTCAATATCCTCTTTTTTCAACATAACCTAACCTTACCTTATCTTGGCTAGATCATTCATGTCTGAAAAGCGGTAATATCCCTGGAAAAATCAAATATCAATAAAGGCAATAACACAGATCGTACAAAATCAAGGGAAATTTTGCAATGTAAAGGATGATAAACGATTGCTCAGAGTATCTATGGCAGGACTAGTAATTTTCACATCGCATTGTTGAACAGTGAGACAGTTTGTTAAATGACAAAAATTCTAAAGGAAATTTTAACTAAGACAAATGCAGGAGATTGCACGGAAGCTTTTGCTTTTGTTGTGTGAATTACTCCCTCTAATTAACTTTCCAACTGAAAGAAGCTAACAGTTTGAGACTCTCCTCCTTTCGACCTAGCTGTTTTCCAACTTTTAAATTGATTTTAAAGAATAGGTTTGGAATAAAAAAAGAGATTTTAAAATTTGTTTAAGCTTAATAGTTACCACAATTAAATTTATTTATTCTAAACAACAAAACTGTTTATTTCTTCTTTTGCAATGCACATTTACGTATCATTATAAACAAGGGAAAACTTTAAAATGCAAAGTAATAAACTTACCAGCCCACCTTAACCATAAAACAATTAACTATACACTGCACACACATACGAGTATAACTATATAAGTTTACAAATACAAAAATATAAATGTGGAAAAAGAACAAAATTAAAGTGCTTGAAGTAGTAATAAAAATGGCTGACTATGATAAAGTAAAATGATATCCCTCCATATGTTTATTGTAACGTTAATGAACAATTTACATTATTATTTTTATACTCGTATTTGCATTTTGTAAAAGAACAGATTAAACTAAAGGAATAAACTTATTTAATAAAAATTGTCAACTACACATTGCCCTCCTTATAAATACGGAATTTTTATTACATAAAAAACTACTCGTACTCATATTTGTATGTACATACGTATGAAGGCACCTACGAATTCATACGTATCAGTAGGCATGTTAGTTAGCAGATACGGCTGTTTATTAAACACCAAACATATGAATTAAAATATTTATGTTTCTCTAAATAGTGTAGCAAATAAGGCACCACCTATTTTGCCATGCTTGTTGTCTTTATTGTGTTGTTGTTTTTTTTTTGTTCTAGTCACAAAGAGCCAATTATAAAATATTCTTAACATGGGGGGTTCTTACGTTAATAAGAGCTGATCAGATTGGTAAGTATGTGTGTCTTCACACAAAAATAAGCCATAAAAATGTTATTTCTTTGCACATTATTATACATAGTTAAGACACGAATTTATTTTGCAAAAAATTTCATTTCATTTTTAGTATGAAGTGTTCTATTTATTAGTATGGGCATAAAAATAATAATATTTAATTAAAAGTTAAAAATTTCTTAACTTTTCAATTACATATATTTGAACTCTCGCTTCTAGGCAGTGTTGCAATTTTGGTGCTTTTCGGGGTTTTTTGGTAATTTTTTTGCCTGTGCAATACCCGAAATTTTGTAAGATAGGCACTCGCTTTTTAAAAGCGGGTATTTATGGTGCTTTTAACGATTTCACACAGAGCTTTTAGGCGCCTTTCTTCACTTTTTTATTGTTATATAAGTATTGGGAAAAATTAGTTTTTACTTTTTGGGAATAAAAATTAAATAAATAAAATATTCCAGGAATTTTTCTCTAATAAAATGTTAAAATTTTTTAGAACAATATTGGAAAATATAACTTTTAAACAAAAACTGATGACACAATTTTTGAGGGGTCTACTGATTTTTCAAAACTTTTAACGCCAACATATCCAATTGTATGTAAGAGCCATGGTCCATTTAAAATTATTTTATCCTAGGGACAGACCATGTGACCAATTTTTGCATTAGGTCGAAACAATTTTATAACCATTAAGGTTTATTTTACAACAACGACAACTCAATATGCGATAATTAAAGCACGACTCCTATTGATTAGCCGCAAGTTCTTCTTTCAAAATGGCATGGTCCATGACTGCATTACATAACATAATATCGAAACTAGTCCATTTTAGCTAAACTGGACCATGTGGTCTAATATTTTTTGCAGAGGAGGAAAATTTAGGTTGGTGCTTTTTATCAGCAATTTGTTTAAATTTTCCCTATTTTACCCTATTTGAATGTGCTCACAGTGGTTTTGATAATACATGAGTTGGCATTACTGCTTCTAAAGTATTTACGATTTGGAAGCGGACTTGAACGTGACGTTTTCAGTAAAATTTAGTTTTTTGAATGAAGTCACATTTAGCAGCATAAACTGCGAACTGATAAGAATATCGAAAGTAATTATACTTGAATAAGTGTTTTTTATTTAATAAATATTTCTACCAAATTTTGTAAAGGAATGTCGGTTACTGACCTTACTGTCCATAGAAATTCTTTAATCGTAAATCATGTTAACGAACATACCCGATGAATGATAGTACTAAAACCAAATTAAGCTGAAGCATAAAGGAAGAACAAAGAAAGAACAACTGATGTAACCAGAATAGCTTCCAATCGAAAAGTTAAGGTCTGATATCCAAATTTTTAACTGAAGCTACAGAATTTCTGTTCGAAAGGAAAATATTTAGGAATTGCTTAGAAATTAAGTTTTTCCAGCTGAATTTGTATGACCACAAAAATATATTCGATTGCACATTAGGTCAAATGACTACTTTTTCTGTGCAAAATTAATTACGACTACATTATAAGAGTAATCGAAACAGTTATTATATGAATTATATAATTATGGATGGTTCCAATAAAAAAATGGAATTTAACCCATAAGTGACCAAAAATTAACCCTCTAGCACCCATTAATTTAAACACAGTGTATAGAAATAATTAATTTGTTTTTTAATACTAAAATATTTATTAATTGTTTATATCCAATTCACTTTGTAAAATTAATTCAAAGGAGTCTTCTTCACTTTCATTATTTTCGTCATCTTGTTCGTTATGGTGAAGTTCTTCTGTTGGTTCGCAGCAACATAATAGTTCAATTACTTCAGGTGGTAACGTGGAACGTGTTCTTTTTTGAATGCGTCTGTTTAAAAATGTTGTGGAAATTAATGGATCTGAAGTATCCATGGCCTTATGAAATACATCTAGTAGGTTATTGGTGCGGGTGTTTCTACGCGCGCGATGTAGGCGATCGGCTTTGTATATTTTATGACGAGATTCAGCAGCACCTTCTCCAAAAAATCCAATTTGAGTGAATTAACATTTTGTGAACCGTAGAAGTCATTGGCAACCAGGGATATCGCTCCTGAAAAAGTTTTGCTGTTTCAAAACAATATAATTAAAATTTTTTTAAATTTATTTCGAACTGACAGGATAAACAAATCAGTATTATTTTGAACCTAAATATAATATCCTTATCTACACCAGTTATTTCTGAAAAAATTTCATGTTCAGCGAAAGCTCGGCGAGCAGTGTTTCCGTCGTTAGTAGATCCTGAGCCACCTATTCTGGGCATATCCACGCGAAGTTCGAGTTTTTTCCAAAAATCGTTTTGTATATCAGTTTTCCTTTTCAATACAATTGACTTGTCAGCTCCTCGTATTTGGCATTTTTGTACCTTACATTTGTATCCTATATGTAAAAGAAACTCAAAAACTCTTATCCAGCAATGAAGTGGGCTAAGCCCAAACTTTAGGTTTTCTTCTTTTGCACGGAATATTTCACTTTTATAATCAAACGTGTTCATAAAGTGCCTTTTCTAAAATGCCATCTACCACAATATTTAATTCAGCATTTAGCCATGCCTGGTTTTGGTTTTTGAATACATTTGTCTTTCTATGACACTTTTTCCACTTTTGTTCTAGGTTAACGCAAAACAAATTAATTTTTTTTGTAATTTGTTTCACCATTTCATCAGAAATTGACGAGGTTTCCAGTTTGTCATATACGTGTTTCAAAACGGCATTAACTTTTTGTTTTTTTGTACTTTCCTTTCGCCATACTTCAAAAAGATCAATCTTTTTTATACAGAGGTTACCTAACAAAAAGAGGCATTACCCGCAAAACGCAAAAAATCGCAATTTTTAATAAATACTAAATAACTCACTAGATAACATTCTAATTATTTTGTGTAATTTGAGAGTGGAGAAATGGGGTATATTTTTTTAAAAGCTTTCAGAAAATAAAAATTTTATTAAAATTTAACTATTTATAGATGCTTACGCTAATGAGTTATTTATTAAGTATAGCGACACATATACAAAACATTTAAAATTAAAAATATATCTACTTACTTGGCTTTTTCTTTTCCATTTTACTCTAATAAATTATCACAAACACAGTCCGAGATATACGCATTTAAAGTTGACCACGTACTACTTAACTTAGGAACACAATTATAGAAAAAATTTAATCAGTTGACTTCGACACGATGCTGTATAACGATTACTAATGTTTAGTCAAAACAAAAATCACTTTTTTTTATTCTGAAGTCTTTAGAATTAAAAAACAACAACAACAATAGTAAAACTGCATGTTAATTTTTGGACTTTCGCACAGAAAAATGTGTCGTTTGACATAAAGTGGATTGTATAAAACAAATTATTCGACTAACAATGAATTCGGTTGCAATCGCCAATATTTTTTCTGGGTGTAAAAGAAATATGTTCACAAAGTTTTGCGAAACCCAGTCTACAATTAATGATTGCGCCATATAATTAACACTTCCAGAAGTCACGTTTTTTTGGTTGTTTACCTTATAAATTGGTTTGACAGAATAGACTATAATTTTTGTAAGAGAATTTAATCGTATTTTGCTGTTTTAACTAAAAACATGGCAACCAGCTTGGAAAAGTTTAAATTTAAAGAAAGTGCCTGTCCTCTTAAAAAAAAAATTAAAAATTATTTTGCTTAATTTTTTTTATTTATTATATATTGTTATATTTCTTTATTCTGATGATGGTTATATTACAACAAAGGACATCATTCTCATCATCATTATTTTCGCCATGTTGCAAGGACACCGTATTGTATTTTATAGTAACATTAAAACAAAAACACACAATATTATAAGTTTAATATTGACAATACTAAACATAATGACACTAACGTTTTTGATTGAAATTATTTTCTAAAACATTAGCATTAAAAATTTTGAAGCGATTGATAAAAGAACACATATTGGTACAAATACAAGGGGTTCACCAGAAGCTATGGATGCAAATTTAATAGCTTCGTTTAACAAGATGCTGCCAAAATATAAATACTAAATAAAAAGTTTAATGAAAAGGCAAATTAATATTGTATTATGACGTACTTATTAACTTAGAAGGCTATTACAGACCGTTTGTTCCATTAGCCGAACGAAGATTCGATTTCCAGGCGCTTTGATCTTCTGCGCTTCTTCTAGAATTTTTGACACCAAGTTTCGAGGTGTCTTCCTTTATTTGATCCTTCCATCGGAATTTCGGACTTCCTCTTCCATCTGAATTTACAGCCAGGCCCACTTTGGCAGATTTTTTCTCGACTTTTTTGCGCCATTTTGTGAGTAGATTGTCAGTTCTATTTACATTTGCATCTTGTATAACCTTTACTAAGAGAACGTATAAAATATTACACCAAAGGCTGACGCCTTGTCTGAAACCACGCTTGGTACTAAAAGGCTCATACATAGCTTGAACCACCTTTAAACGTATGGGGATGTCGAAAGCGGCCTAAAGGTGGACAAACAGTTGGTATGAGTCGATGATGGATTTGCCAGGTCTAAAGCCGCATTGATATGCCCCAATTATCTCGTCGAATTTTGATGTTGTATTATTACTTAAACTCAATATTTGCACAGCTTAATTTGGCAAATTATCCGTCACTTTAGGGTTCACTTGTTTAGAAAGCTTTTTTTTTTTTAATTTTTGAAACAGACTTTATCACTTTGGTTGTATAATTCCACAGCAATTTGGAAAAAAAAAATATTTTTATTGCTTAAACTCCTGTAAAAATGTCATAACACAAATGCCAATCACACAGATAACGACTTGTAATATTCGTGCGTATGTAATTATATTTATAGATGTTTAGTATACGCACTGATTGCGTTTTTCTGAGACGTCTTTTATCCTATTTATTCAAATAATTTTTTCTTGTTATTTTTTAGATGATGATTCTATTGTGGTTGTAAATTGTATCGTAAGGAAATTTGTAAAAACAACTTGAATGCTGCTACAAGGAATTTATAGCTACAAAGATATATATATATGTACATACATACATATGCTGAGAAATAAAAATACTTTGCAAAAAAATCCAATGAGAAATGAAACTTTGTATGTACTTAAATTCAGTTTGATTACCAACAAGAACGAAGGAATACACCCAGAAAAAAATTGACACCATACGGTGTCAAAATGGCCACATCCGTTGTCGAAAGTGTATCAACCACGTTTGTGGTCAAATTGTACACGTATGGTGTCAATTCGACAACGCAGTATTTGCAACGATATTGTTGTTAAACTGACACCATATGTGTACAATTTGACACCATCGCGGTGTCGAATTAACACCCAGCCGGTGTAGAATTGACACCCAACCGGTGTCGAATTGACAACCAACCGTTGTCAAATTGACAACCAACCGGTGCCAAATTGACACCGTTCGTTGTTGATTTATAAACCCTTGTTCCGTTCCCATTCGGTTTCTTTTTAATGAAAAAACCGTTTAAAATTAATAATACATTGTTTTTAAATGAAAATATTGTTTCAAATAAAAGTACAAAAACTTAAATAAACTTAATTCTAAAATACACTTTTCCATTGTTCATAGGGTATAAATGAAATGGTTATGAGTTATAAAATCTAAAATTGATATTAAATAGGTTGAAAATGAAAATCAAAATTGTTAATGCTAATTTGATTACATAAAACATAAATATTTTTATCTTGAATAATAAAGTTTTTAATTTTAAAAAGTTCAATTGAAGTTTCGTTAGTAGCTAAGTAATAGTTTGTCTTATACCGAGTTCCTTTGAAAACAATATCAGTGGATACTTTGCAGTTTTCTAGATTTAAATTTAGCTTATTTTCTTTATAAAAATTATCTTATTTTAACAAATTAGCAGTCTCATACGAACTAAAACTAAAAATTGGTTCTAAATTATTTTCATGTGTAAG